>CM051236.1:502884688-503557188 GCA_027917425.1 Gastrophryne carolinensis | reverse complement strand
CCTAGCTGATTTTGACGCAGTCAGTTGTCCGCACTGTTTGCGAGAGAGCCCGCGCATGGGCCATATGGCCGGGGGAAAGGTGAGTTTACTGGGTGACCTCGGGATGTTTTCATACAGCGGGGCATCCCAAATCGGGGTGCCATGGGGCAAGGACCAAAACCCGAGATAGTCAAAATTGCTATAATCGTAATTTTGCAGGAGACTCAGGTTTTTTTTTTCACTTTTTTTGTTTTTTTTTTACATTCGCCCAATAAGACGCACTGACACCCCCCCCCCCCCCAACACACACACACACTTTTGGGGGAAAAATGGTGCGTCTTATAGTAACATAGTAACATAGTATGTAAGGCTGAATAAAGACTTTAGTCCATCCAGTTCAGCCTGTTTAACTCCTTCCAGTGGTCTAGTAGCCATAGCTGGTAATGTTATTACATGCAAGGAAGGCATCCCGGCCACTATAGATCTCCTTCCAGTGTTCTAGTAGCCATAGCTAGTAATGTTATTACATGCCAGGAAGGCATCCTGGCCACTATAGATCTCCTTCCAGTGGTCTAGTAGCCATAGCTGGTAATGTTATTACATGCCAGGAAGGCATCCAGGCCACTATAGATCTCCTTCCAGTGGTCTAGTAGCCATAGCTGGTAATGTTATTACATGCCAGGAAGGCATCCAGGCCACTATAGATCTCCTTCCAGTGGTCTAGTAGCCATAGCTGGTTATGTTATTACATGCAAGGAAGGCATCCCGGCCACTATAGATCTCCTTCCAGTGGTCTAGTAGCCATAGCTAGTAATGTTATTACATGCCAGGAAGGCATCCAGGCCACTATAGATCTCCTTCCAGTGGTCTAGTAGCCATAGCTGGTTATGTTATTACATGCAAGGAAGGCATCCCGGCCACTATAGATCTCCTTCCAGTGGTCTAGTAGCCATAGCTAGTAATGTTATTACATGCCAGGAAGGCATCCTGGCCACTATAGATCTCCTTCCAGTGGTCTAGTAGCCATAGCTGGTAATGTTATTACATGCAAGGAGGACATCCCGGCCACTATAGATCTCCTTCCAGTGGTCTAGTAGCCATAGCTGGTAATGTTATTACATGCCAGGAAGGCATCCTGGCCACTATAGATCTCCTTCCAGTGGTCTAGTAGCCATAGCTGGTAATGTTATTACATGCAAGGAGGACATCCCGGCCACTATAGATCTCCTTCCAGTGGTCTAGTAGCCATAGCTGGTTATGTTATTACATGCAAGGAGGACATCCCGGCCACTATAGATCTCCTTCCAGTGGTCTAGTAGCCATAGCTGGTTATGTTATTACATGCAAGGAAGGCATCCCGACCACTATAGATCTCCTTCCAGTGGTCTAGTAGCCATAGCTGGTAATGTTATTACATGCAAGGAGGACATCCCGGCCACTACAGATCTCCTTCCAGTGGTCTAGTAGCCATAGCTGGTAATGTTATTACATGCAAGGAGGACATCCCGGCCACTATAGATCTCCTTCCAGTGGTCTAGTAGCCATAGCTGGTTATGTTATTACATGCAAGGAGGACATCCCGGCCACTATAGATCTCCTTCCAGTGGTCTAGTAGCCATAGCTGGTTATGTTATTACATGCAAGGAGGACATCCCGGCCACTATAGATCTCCTTCCAGTGGTCTAGTAGCCATAGCTGGTTATGTTATTACATGCAAGGAGGACATCCCGGCCACTATAGATCTCCTTCCAGTGGTCTAGTAGCCATAGCTGGTAATGTTATTACATGCAAGGAGGGCATCCCGGCCACTATAGATCTCCTTCCAGTGTTCTAGTAGCCATAGCTGGTTATGTTATTACATGCAAGGAGGACATCCCGGCCACTATAGATCTCCTTCCAGTGGTCTAGTAGCCATAGCTGGTTATGTTATTACATGCAAGGAGGACATCCCGGCCACTATAGATCTCCTTCCAGTGGTCTAGTAGCCATAGCTGGTTATGTTATTACATGCAAGGAAGGCATCCCGACCACTATAGATCTCCTTCCAGTGGTCTAGTAGCCATAGCTGGTAATGTTATTACATGCAAGGAGGACATCCCGGCCACTATAGATCTCCTTCCAGTGGTCTAGTAGCCATAGCTGGTTATGTTATTACATGCAAGGAGGACATCCCGGCCACTATAGATCTCCTTCCAGTGGTCTAGTAGCCATAGCTGGTTATGTTATTACATGCAAGGAAGGCATCCCGGCCACTATAGATCTCCTTCCAGTGGTCTAGTAGCCATAGCTGGTAATGTTATTACATGCAAGGAGGACATCCCGGCCACTATAGATCTCCTTCCAGTGGTCTAGTAGCCATAGCTGGTAATGTTATTACATGCCAGGAGGGCATCAAGGCCACTTTTGAACATTTTTAATGTATCCCTCATTACTACCTCCTCTGGCAGCGAGTTCCATAGTCTCACTGCTCTTACAGAGAAGAATCCCCTCCTATGTCGGTGGAGAAAGCACCTTTCCTCTAACCTTAGTGGATGCCCTCGGGTTATGGTTACACTCCGGGGTATAAATAGATTGTGGGACAGATCCTTGTATTGACCCAGAATATATTTATACATAGTTATTAGATCACCCCTCAATCGTCTTTTTTCTAGGGAAGAATACGGCACTTAAATGCATATGCAATGATTTCAGTTTGAGGCATGCCTCCAGTTAAACATTTTGCGCTTGCACAGCTTGAATTGTGTTGTGGCCCCTTAAAGGGGAACAATGAGACAATGCGGCTCTCAGACCAAAATAGGTTGTGCACCCCTGGAATAGAGGATCAGTGAAACTACAGCAAAATGTCCTCCAATCATCCGATATGGTCATGAATAAAAAAAGCCGTATAGTACCAATAGGCTAGTGTAGCGATCAAAGTGCAATTGCCAATTGTTTATTCTCGACCATAAAAATACAAGCGTTAGACAGGATGAACTCTCTTCATTAATGACAGGCTTTCCCATGGCACATGTACATGGGTCCATATGTATAAGTCTGCTTTAAAGAGGACCAAAACCCACAGAGATCATCCCAGGAATCTATAGGATTGCATGCGGAAAACGGCCACTTGTTCAATCAGCGAGCTTGGCTCCGCTCGTATTAGACAAGTTCCTGGACGGGGGCTTGAGCAGATCCGAGCGCGCTGATTGCACGAGCGGCCATATGTGTCATAGGACCGTGAAGAGGTGAGTTTGTTCGGGCGACCTGAGTTTGTTCGGGCGATCAGGGTGCCCCAGGACCAAAACCCAGGATAGTCAAAATCCTGGGTTTTGGTTCACTTTAAGGAAGGGGTGTAGCCTGTCATTGAGCTTTACACCTATCTCTGATGGGCAGGCTGATTCATTACTAACGCCAGGTAGCGACAGATGAGCGTTTCTAGCCCGGATTTCAGAGCGACCGCTAGTAGTCGCTGTGCTTGGCCTTGGATCATTGTTTCAGTGCGCCTCAATCGCTGTCCGGCATTGATGAATATGATGTGTGAGTCGCAGTACAACGCTGTATGGGAGCGAACGGTAGTGCCAGCTCAGTGCGACTGACTCACACCACAGTCATCAAAAAAACAGCCACAAACAGTGCCAACGCTCAAAATCATGTAGTTGTAGCCCATAGTGCCAGAGGCTGTGTGATTAAAGGCTGTTTATGAACATGTATCCACTAGTAAAAAAGCGAAAACACATGGAATGACATTGTTATTACATTGTAACATGAACACATTATTACCAGATATGTAAGGACAATTCTGCATAAAAATATTATTAATCCAAAAAGTTTTCAAAAATGTCATTTTCTAGGCCAGAATACGTCAGAAAGTTTTGAGATTTGAATAAAAAAAAAATTGGGATCAGGGAAAGGATTATAAAGATCGTCCATAGAAATGTATGGGAGAGCGCCAGGTAGCGACAGGTAAGACGTGGCGCTCTGCAAGGATGAACGCCGGCGCTGTACGCTGGGCCTGGGATAATGATGAATCGGAAGCTACGTGGCGTTGTTCCAGTCGATCACCAGATTCTGCTTCATAAATGTGTTATTGTGTGCCGTGTCCGGCGTTCACCTGCCGCTGTACAGGCACTACCTGGCGCTATCCCTTCATGAATAAGGCCCTTAGTTGCCCCCAGCACTGCTCCTGGAATGACTCATTCTAACCGCTGGCGAGTCTGATGCCTCGTAATGTTCTGCCAATGAGAGACTGATGACTTGTTTGTAAGTCAGGGCGGGTGGTTCGGCACCACCAGACAGATTTCCTGTTGAATTAAACATGATTTTTAAATATAAAATGCGGAGGCCGTCTGCCTTCATATGAGTTGTATGAGAACATTTCAGGCATCATAACTGTGTTACCACAGCGGCTCCGACTCCCTGGCCGAGGTTTTACTGCGCACCCGCAGTAAACCCCCCCCCCCCCCGTCTCAGACTCCAGCATGGGTTTTGGTCCACTTTAAGAGAATGGTGAATGTTCTAAAGCTGCAGTAGATAAAAATCAAAAGTTATGCAGAATTATTAGAATCCTCATATTCAGTGTCATAAGGAAGGAGAACAGAAACGTCTGTCCACCCTCACTCTTACCTAGGGTGTGACATGTAAAAGAAAAAACAACCCTGGAGTCATACACTCCAGGGTGGGTTTTGGTCCACTTTAAGAGATTGGTGAATGTTCTAAGGCTACATTGGATTCCAATTAAAAGTTATTAGAATTCCCATATTCTAAGAGGCCGATTCATTAATAGCGGCAGGTAGCGACAGTTGAGCGACTGTAGTGGCATTTTCACAGCGCCCGCTAGTAGTCGCTGTGCTTGGCCATTGTTCGGTTGTTGATAGCGACTCAGTCGGTGTGCAGTAATGTTGAATACAAGGTGAAGAGTCGCTATTTGACAGGTTCCGCGCTGTATGGGTGCGCGTGATAGCGACTGGTCAGAGCGGCCCGGCTCCCACCATATTCATCAAAAAATCACGCTCAAAAAATTCTCGCGCTGTGAAATGCTTGTTTAAACCCCAAGGCGCTGGCGGCGATGGGTTAAAAGTAGTTTTTTAACCCCCAAACAACCATATTTTTTGAAACCAAAAAAAAAAAAAAAATATTAAAGAATTTAGTAATATGAATACATTAATATCAGACCTGTAATATCAATTCTGCACAAATTTTTTTTTTTTTTTTTACCTTAAAAAAATTATCTAACATGGCAGAAGTGGTCACAGAATTTTTCACATTTAAAAAAAAAACATTAATAACAATTAATTATGAATATTTAAAGATTGTTCCATTGAAATGTATTGGAGCGCGCCAGGTAGCGAGAGGTCATACCTATCGCTGTTCAAGGTCGCTCGCTGGCGCTGTGGGCTGAGGCTGGAATAATGATGAATGAGTCGCTATATGGCGCTATCTCAGTCGCTAAGCAGGATTGGCTTGATAAATGTGTGATTGTGGTGGGGAGCCGGCGTTCTCGTGGCGGGGCCCGTCATTACCGGCCGCTCACCAGTCGCTACCTGTCGCTATTCCTTCATAAATAAGGGCCATAGTGTCATACGGAAGGAAAACAGAAACGTCCAGCCACCGCCCTCTTCCCTGGGGTGCGACATGTAAAAGAAAAAACACCCTGGAGTGATAAATGTTCTAAGGCTGCATTGGATTCCATTTAAAAGTAATGCAGAATTATTAGAATTTCCATATTCACAGCGTCATAAGGAAGGAGAACAGTCATGTACCTCCACCCTCCCTTGTCCCTAGGGTGTGGCGTGTAAAAAAGGAAAGTCTCATAGACTCCAGGGTGGGTTTTGGTCCACTTTAAGAGATTGGTGAATGTTCTAAAGCTGCATTGGATTCCAATTAAAAGTTATGCGGAATTATTAGAACTCCCATATTCACAGCGTGACATGTAAAAGAAAACCCACCCTGAAGTCTCAGACTCCAAGATGGGTTTTGGCCCCCTTTAAGAGAATGGAGAATGTTCTAAGGCTGCATTAGATTCCAATCATAAGTTATACAGAATTATTAGAACTCCTATATTCACAGTGTCATAAGGAAGGAGAACAGACACGTACAGCCACCCTCCCTCGTCCCTAGGGTGTGACATGTAAAAAAGAACACTCTGAAGTCACATAGACTCCAGGGTTGGTTTTGGTCCACTTTAGGAGAAAGATAAATGTTCTAAGGCTGCATTGGATTTCAATCAAAAGTTATACAGAATTATTAGAATTCCTATATTCACAGTGTCATAAGGAAGGAGGACACGTACGACCACCCTCCCTCGTCCCTAGGGTGTGACATGTAAAAAGAAAAACCCACCCTGGAGTCTCATAGACTCCAGGATGGGTTTTGGTCCACTTTAAGAGAATGATGAATGTTCTAAGGCTGCATTGGATTCCAATGAAAAGTTATGCGGAATTATTATAACTCCCATATTCACAGTGTCATAAGGACGGAGAACAGAAACATCCGGCCACCCTACCTCTTCCCTATGAGCTCAGTACAGTGATGGCCTCCGCCACTGGGACACCTGCTAAGCAAAATATCAAAGAAAAGGTGCATAGGATAAAAAATAAGATTTCCTCTGCCCCCCTGAAATAGGTTGTATGTCAGACTTCCAAAGGAGTAATGATCCAGCAAGTAACTATAAAGAGTAGAGCAGAAGCTCCCCGAAGACCGGCCTCCCAGACAAAAATACAATTGTGTGAGTACTCACTTGTAGAATTGATTTTGGTGGTGTCCTGTTCAGGTCGCTCCATTCTTGACAAGTGGGTTATCCGCCACAAGGTGGCGCAGTGACTGCAAGATGAAAATCGTGGCTCCTCCCAGCCCATATAAAGGCATCTGGCAACCCCAGTGGTTAAAAAGCAGTAAAAACAGAGACATGCCGGGAGGCCAGAGACCATGTTACTTCACACAGCCTCAGCATGAACTCTCTCAAGAAAAAAGCAAAACAAAAGTAATCACCATAACAGGCAAAAGAGGATAACAGAACAAGGGTGGGATGGAGCGACCCGAACAGGACACCACCAAAATCAATTCTACAGGCGAGTACTCACAGAATTGTATTTTTCCTGGTGTCCTGTTCGGGTCGCTCCATTCTTGAGAAGTGGGACATCCAAAAGCAGTGTCCAAAAGAAGGGTGGGAACCCCAGTGAGCAACAGCACATAGTTCATGACACTACCGCCTGAAGCACCTTACGGCCAAAAACAGCATCAGCTGAGGCCCTAACATCAACCTTGTAAAACTTTGTAAAAGTATGAACTGAAGACCAAGTAGCGGCTTTACAAACCTGTTAAACCGAAGCCTGGTGCTGAAAAGCCCAAGAAGCACCAATAGCTCTAGTAGAATGAGCTGTAACACGAAAGGGGGGTTCCTTCCCCTTGGCAGAGTACGCTTGCATCACCACCTGTCTGATCTACCTGCTGATAGTGGATTTGGCTGGAGGCAAGCCCTACCTAGACCCATCAGGAAGGACAAAAAGAGAGACTGACTTCCTGAAAGATTCCGTAGCAAACAGGTAGTACTTAAGGGCTCTGACCACATCCAGGGCATGAAGAGTCCTCTCCTTAGAATTAGAAGGCGCGGAACACAAGGAAGGCAAGACAATGTCCTCTTTGAGATGAAAAGCAGAAACAACCTTAGGTAGAAAGTCCGGATTAAGTTGAAAAACCACCTTATCCTGATGCCGTTCAAGGTAAGGAAGCTTCACACAAAGCGCCGGCAGCTCTGAAACGCGACGCACTGAAGTGATGGCTACCAAAAAGGCCACCTTCAGAGTCAGAATGGATAAGGCAGCATCACACAAAGGCTCAAAAGGAGGACCCTGGAGAGCAGAAAGCACCAAATTCAAATCCCACACCGGTAACATGAGGAACTCCTTGGAAAAAGGCCTTGATAAGTCTATGATTGGCGAAATATCTTTGGAAGAAAATAGCCAAGGCCGAAACCTGACCCTTGAAGGTACTTAACTGGAGATCCGAATCCAAACCGTGTTGTAGGAACTCCAAAATCCTAGAGAAGGAGAAAGTGTGACAGGGAAGACCCCTAGACTCACACCAGGCAATGTAAGCGTGCCAGACTCTGTAATAAATCATGGAGGAGGATTTCTTCCGAGCCTGAATTATGGTACGTACGACCGGAGCAGGCAGCCCTTTCTCCGTCAAGATGGAGGTTTCAGCTGCCAAGCCGTCAAAGCCAGAGTTTGTAAATTGGGGTGGCGCAACAGCCCCTGCGTGAGAAGCCCTGGATCGTCGGGCATGACGTATCGATCCACTGACATCTGAACAATGTCCGTGAACCAACACCGCCTCGGCCAACGAGGAGCCACCAGAATGGTTGGCACCCCCTCCTGGGCTATCTTGCGCAGCACTCGACCCAGGAGTGGAAATGGAGGAAAGGCGTAAAGGAGTCGGAACTCCGTCCAAGGAATTGCCAGAGCGTCTGTGGCGAAGGTCAGAGGATCTCTTGACAGAGAGACGAACCTTGGAAGCTTGTGATTGTGTCGGGACGCAAACAGGTCCAAGTCCGGCAGACCCCAACGGCGACACAGAGCGTGAAAGATCTTGCTGCTGAGAGACCATTCCCCCAGATGGGAGACCCCCCTGCTCAGGGAGTCTACCTCCTGGTTCTCCACCCCGGGAATGTAAATCGCCGAGATGCAGGGAACATTCTACTCCGTCCAATACAGAATCTGGGTCACCTCCGTGAGGGCTTGCTTGCTCCGAGTCCAGTCCTGGTGATTGATGTAGGCGACCGCCGTCTGATTGTCTGAGCGGACCTGGACTGCGCAACCCCGAAGGTGGGGAGTCAAATGAAACAGGACCCACCGGATCGCTCTCAGCTCCAGGAGATTGATAGGCAAGTGAGCCTCCTGCAGGCCCCACTGGCCCTGGAACTTCAATGATTGCCAGAAACCTCCCCAGCCGATGAGACTGGCGTCCGTGGTGACAATCTCCCAACGAAGAGTCCGAAAGGACCTGCCCACTAAAAGATTTCTGGAGTCCAACCACCACGAGAGGGACTGCCTGGCCAGAGGAGACAGCGAAAATTCCTGCTCCAGGGACTCCTGTGTCCGGTCCCAAACGGTCAAGAGATTCAATTGAAGCGGCCTCATGTGGAACTGAGCGAAGGGCACAGCCTCGAAGCATGACACCATGAGACCCACCAGCTTCATCCCCAGACAGATGGATGGTCCTTGGCACGCCAGCAAGGCCCGCGCCTGCATCTGAAGGCTCTCCACCTTCTGCTGGGGGAGGAACACCTTGACCTGAGAGGTGTCCACGTCATGCCCAGGAAGGAACTCACCAATGACGGAGTGATCGAAGACCTGGGGTAATTGATCACCCAGCCGAAATCCTGGAGAGTGGACAACACAGTCTGGGTGTCGCTCTCGGCCTGCTGAAAAGATTGAACAGCAATCAGCAAGTCGTCCAGATAGGTAAGAATACGAATGCCCTGACTCCTCAGTAGGGCCATGACACCCGCCAGCACCTTGGTGAACACCCGGGGGGCTGAGGAAATCCCAAATGGCAGCGCCACAAACTGGTAGTGCTGATCCTTCAGTACGAACCTCAGAAACTTCTGATGTCCCTGGAAGATAGGAATGTGCAGGTAAGCATCCCTGATATCCACCGTGGTCATGAAATCGCCCGGCCGAAGCTAACTCACCGCAGACCGTAAGATCTTCATGCGAAAGCGCCTGAACCTGACAAACTTGTTGAGACCCTTCAGGTCCAAGATAGGCCTCAAAGTACCGTCCATCTTGTGTACCGTGAACAGATTGGAATAGAACCCTCGACCCCGTTCCTGGTGAGGCACAGGACAAATCACCCCGGACAACAGAAGGCGTCGGACAGCCATTTTTTAGGCCCTGCGGGAAGGATTGGGATGACCGCGGAATCTACCGCGTCCCCAGGAGTCTCTTCGGCCACCTGAAAAGGAAGAGCCTCGAATAGCCGAAGCCCCAAGAAAGGGATACCAGTGAGAGATTTCTTGGCGGCAGCGTCAGCTGCCCACTGCTGCAGCCAGATAGAACGAAGAAGAGCAACCAGCAGGGCCGAAGCCCTGCCGCCAAGCCGGACGGTATCGTCCATGGCCGAGATTACAAATGCAATGAAATCCGCGCAAGCTAGGAGGTCCCTATACTCCTCCGCCCACTTGCGCGATCTGGCGTATCAACAAGGCGTCTCACCTTCTTTTTGATGGCTATGGAGTCAATGGCAGTGGCACAGACCGGACGGAGGCCAGCACCCACAAAGGTGAAGGCATGATAGGCCAGCTGATCCATGCGCCTGTCAGCAGGATCAGGCAAGGAGGTAGTATCAGGAGACGGCATAACCGTGGTATTGGAGAGCCCCAAAACGGGAGCATCCACCTCCGGGGGACGGGACCAAAGGGGAATCAACTCCTCAGAGAATGGATACCGTCTGTCCAAACCCTTAGGCACCGACGGCAATTAGGCCTCTCCCATTCCTTCAAAACCATCTTGGAGAAGTGCCCTTGCTCAGGAAAAACAAGACGCCGTCTCTCAGGCCGAAATAAATCCCCCTGCTTCTTTTTGGGCGCTTTCGGGGGTACAATGTGCAAGGTTTCAAATACCGCAGACAACAACTTTTCCGTGTCATCGGGGAGCCACCTGTCCTCGTCCGAGGAAGACCCAGGGTCACTGTCAAAGCCACCCGGTCGGTCCCCTAAGGAGTGGGAGTCATGAAACAACTCACTCTCCTCCATGGAGTCTCGGCCACCAAAAGCCACATAATCATCATCATCAAAAAGTGAAGATGCCGCTTTTTAAAACGCGGCCTTGCCGGCGGCCGTGCTCTATGCTGGCCACTCGGACAAAAAACAGACACAGAACAATAAAGCATGTGGGATACATGGCATACAAGGGGTCCCTAGGTGTTCCCCCCCCCCCCCAATAGGCTCACCATTGCCTATGGCCGACTACCCTTTGGGACAGGGTCTGCGGCCCAGAGCATAGCTCTGTGAACGCCCGACCCTCGGCGTTCCCCTACTGTCACCTGAACCATAGCCAAGGCTGGGAGGCAGGATGGGTCCCCAGAACCAGTGGAAACAGGTCTGCAGGGGCCTACAGGCTTGGGATGCCCGGCTCGCCTGCGATATCCATAGAGAGATAGCATCCATCTTCGCAATCAGACTGTAAGAAGAACTCTGGGGATTCTTAGGGAGACAGATGCCTTTATATGGGTCGGGAGGAGCCACGATTTTCATCTTGCCGTCACTGCGCCACCTTGTGGCGGATAACCCACTTGTCAAGAATGGATCGAACAGGACACCAGGAAAAGAACTTCGAGGAAATGATTCCATAGTTCCTATCCCACTCTGTCCCTCCTCCGTGTAACCTACTTTCCAAATCAGACAGGGAAATCCTTCAAGCTGTGTTCACCAACTTTGGCTATTATTTTTAGAAACAAAGTACAGCTACCTTGAGGATTAATAGGCGTGAGCATTGCATTTTCTGAAGCAGCAATAAGACTGATCAGGAGTAGATCAGTGGAGTTAAAATAAGGACGGTGGGTGGTCAGAGAAGATACCGCTGCCCACCTCTCTTCTGAAAGCAGATCCGCACCAGCAAATTTACAGCACTGGTTGACCACTACAATACCCAGGGCTGGGCTGGGGGCAAGTTAAGTTTTTTGGCATAGGGACCAGGACACAAGATCTTGGCCTTGAATGGCCATATGTTTATTTTGTTTTTTGGGTTGTGGGAGGAACCAGGGCCGGCTCCAGGTTTATGTGGGCCCTTGGGCGGCATGGTCTCAGTGGTGAAGAGTCACGTCACATCACCGAAGGACGTCCCAAATCTGGATGCCCCCTAAGGATCATGCTATTTGGACCAAAACTATAGTTATGTCTATGTTGAAGCGCACCAAACCCCTTTAAATATGACCTCGGAGTCCAAGCGAATCTAGATTCTCCTGATTTTGGATGCCCCTGTGTGTGACCCCCCTCCCCCCCCCCCTTGTTCATTACTTTCCTCGAACTGGTGAATGCACTGTGGGATCACCAATATGAGTTAATGGCCAAACTAGGGGGGTTCTTTCACAAACAGGGGCATCCCAAATTGAGATGTCCCTGTAAAGTCGACCAAAACTCAGGGGTGGAATTGCATGCATAGTGGGTATGCCAGCGATCTCAGGGGGTTTCACACAGTAGGGTATCACAGATTGGGATGCTTCAGGGATAGGAAATCAGCTGGGGTGGGCAACTTAAAAGCAGAATGAAACCCAGCACTTCTTCCCCTGGAATCTAAATCGAGATGCCCCGTTGTGTGGAACCCCACCATTCGAGGAGATGTGGGCACCAGCTGTGGGGGTGCCCTCCCTGTTCGACGCCTGTCAAGCGCCATCGAACACCCCAAAGGCCAGCCCTGTCAGTGGGCCCCCGGCAGCTGCCTCATCTTGCAGGGTGCTGATGCCGGCCATGGGAGGAACTATGGTACGGATTAATGCACATATGATCAACCAGTGGCCCGGGGGCAACATGTGGCCCTCTGAGCCTTTAGATGTGGCCCCTGACCTGCTATAGGGAAAGTGGGAAGGGTAAAGGTAGATAAATAAGGACACAGTAAGAATAGGAGGTTGCACAGAGAGTGGTATAGGAGGGGCGTATTGGCAAATAGAGGAGGCAGCGGTGGTTTAGAGGAACGCCACCCCTGGGTCAAGTCTTTGGCACAATAATAGTTTTTCTATATTTATTGTATGCTTAGCATTGCTGGGATTTTAGAGGGGTAAAGCATTGGAAACATGCTTAAAGTAGACCAATCACCCCCGCGGGCAGCCCTGGAGTCCCCGGCCGACAAGGTGCCCCTTGTGCAGTGGTGCCGCCTATGGCACATACTCCACAGGGGAGCTGAAGATATGGCGGCCAGCGTTACCTATGCTGATGGGCCGTCTAAAACAACAGCTCTATGCCCTGCATTAGTATGCACGCCATAAAGCGCAGATTGGACGTGCGCAGGCACATGTATCGTGGGAACGGTGAAAAGGTCAGTGAAGTGGGTGATCTGGGTTTCAAACAGCTGGGCATCCCAGATTGGGATGCCCCTGGGACAGAGGCCAATCACCAGGATAGTGAAACTCCTGCTGATTGGTCCACTTTAAGATTTGGTACTGGGGAGGGCAATGAATATGGGACCCATATATTTCGAGAAGTCAGACAATCACCATGTGTATCAGTAGTATGTAGAGATTACATATGTGTGACGGGTGGAACAGTTGTCAACACTACACTTAGGAAACATTAGAGCCCTGTCAGTGGGATAGGCCCTGATAGTGATAGGAACTTCAATAAATAATAGTTAAACATAGAACTTGAGTACCATTACATCATGAATCCACATGATGGCAGTGTTACCTAAGGAATGAATATAACCAATATTAAATAGTCTAGTGTACCCCTCAATATAAGTAGAGACTTAGCCAGGTGGCATTGGCAACATTACCTGCCCTGCCATTGGTTGAGCCTCACAACATAGTTGGATAACGCAACATTGCAGAGGTTATATAAGAGAGAACCCAACCCTTCTAGATGGTTCTGTTCTTAAGTCTGAGTTCCAAGCTCATGAGGGGAAGTGTTAATGTAGTGGAGGAGCTGAGTAACAGCCATGGAAGAAGCCTATGGACTGTAACTGATTGCTGTAACCAATGGATATTGTCTGTACTGGATTATGCTGTATGACATGGATGGAAGCCTTCAAATAAAGACCCAGTTGTTTGCACCAAGGAGTGTCATGGTTGGAGACCAGGGACGACTGAATCAGTCAGTGCACCTCCACCCCACACATACCACACCAACCTGGGTCGCCCTACTCTAGGTCCAAGAAGCCCCCTCGCTCCTCAGTGCGCATGCCAATGGCCAGGCACGCGTCCGCTACATATGAATATGGTAATGGGGTGGGGTGGTTGAAGGACCTACAGGTGTAAAAAAATCACTCTAATGTAGTCTGTGGAGACAGTGGGTATCCTTTTATTCTGATGTTTTTTGGCGTAGTCGGCAGGACAAACAATCTTGGCGTTGAATTACAGAAGGACATATGTTATGGATGAGGGAGTATACTGTACGTTAGCATTGAATGGGGATATCATGGACTGAAGGAGGATACATTTGGGCTTAGGTCAAGTTAAGGCTTTTGGTGCAGGGGGCAAAACATACAAATTTGCCCTGGCACAGCAATATGCTTTCGTGTTATGGGACTCACCAGATGGAAATCCTTGTAGACACATACACTCCATGCAGCTTACATGTATAGCCTTGTGTCTCATGACACCCACATCCCCTTAATATTAATCACATAGTCATCATGCTGCAAACAACAAGCCAGGGTCAGCACTCTGAAGGTAATTCGCGACCCCTGCTCTCCTGAGTTGCTTTTCGTGTATAAGCGCAATGTTGACTGACAGGCAGCGCAGATGCATCCCCAGCCCCGAGGACCCATCCAAGTGCTTTATCACATTCGCTGCTGGCATTAGTGAGGAGAGAGACAAAGCCATTAGGAGAAACACATTACCGATAATTCTTAATAATTAGAGCCAACGCGTACACGGAGAATTCCTGCTCCCGATTCAGGTAGCCATGGTGATGTCCTGATTAGCTTTGGGGCTTAAATGAAATATGGCGAAACCTTCCTTCCGTGAGCCGTAACCCTTTGTGGAGCTCTTATTGACACAGCATGGCAATGCAGGTGAATGGTCCAACCTAGATATCTTCAGAGGACTGTTTCAGACAGCAACCTGAAACCCATAACTTTTATGCCCCTAAAACTGTAGCATATGCTATAAACTTCCTTACTTGCACTTACTACATTGACTACCTTTTTTCCCTTTTTAAATAAAATGAGGCCCACCCACCTAGTTTGTGTGGTTGAAACCACACAAAAACCCATGGCAGGTGCCACAAATGTACATCATAATGGTTTCCTTTGCTGTTTTAATTTGTAGTGCCGACCATGGATTTGGTGTGCTATTGTTATGATAATAAGGAGATCCCTGCAGACACACCATTGAAATGTGCTGAACTATGCTCCTGTGTGGCTTTCTAAGTATATTATACTGAAAGGCCATGCCAAATCAAGGTCCCCATGGGAGATTGTTAAAAGGGACCTAAAGTTATTTTTTACTGGAGTTCGACTTTACGTTTAGAACAAGCAAAACCCCAAACCTGCAGTATGAAAGTTATCTGTACATCAGCCAAACCCCATTTATCTCTAACAATACACAACATGAAGGCCAGTTTACTTGTACCATGAACCAGCCTAAAGTCCATATCACCTGTACCACCAACCAACCTGAAGGCCAAATCACCTATACCACCAACTAGCCTGAAGGTCAAAACACCTGTACCACCAATCAGCCTTAAATCCAAATCACCAGTACCACAAACCAGCCTAAAGGCCAGATCATCTGTCCCTGACGAAGCTCCGGTGGGCGGAGTGAAACGTGCATTGGCGGACAGCCGAACCATGCCCTCCACCTACTTCTCACATGTGCTGAGCTTGGCAGCTTGACCCCCCCTGGATCTGTGAGCACCACTAGTGTTTCATGCTGCATACAGTGGATCCGGTGATGAAAAAAGGTATTTATAAGCGGTAGAGCTGGGGTATACGGACAGTAGTGGACCCGGGCTTATACTAGCAACGCCCGGAGGTCCTAGCTCCCGCTGAGTTTAGCCTCCTCATTTGGCATATGGCCAGTCCTGGAACTCTGGCCTAGTAGCAGCAGTGAATAGCCTAGGTACAGCAGGGTGCTGTCTTCATGAGCTACAAGCCAGTGTGGGGCATGTCCTGACTATATATGGATACCGTTACTAGTACCTGCTACTTTGGCCGGCCAACCTCAGTGTGGGAGTGTGAGTGTGGATGGATGCGCGGTATGCATGGGTTCATGAGGGGGCCCCCATATATCTTTTGATATACACCACGCTGTGTGGTTTTATTGTGCCATGGGGTTTATACTGTCCGCTAGTGCCAGCCCCACATTTAACCACTTGTATTTTAGTGTGTTTTTGTACATTACCTGTACCACCACTTTGCCTGAACGTCAAATCACCTGTACCACCACCTAGCCTGAACGTCAAATCACCTGTACCACCACCTAGCCTAAAGGTCAAATCACCTGTACCACCACCTAGCCTAAACGTCAAACCACCTGTACCACCACCTAGCCTGAACATCAAATCACCTGTACCACCACCTAGCCTGAACGTCAAATCACCTGTACCACCACCTAGCCTGAACGTCAAATCACCTGTACCACCACCTAGCCTGAACGTCAAATCACCTGTACCACCACCTAGCCTGAATGTCAAATCACCTGTACCACCAACTAGCCTGAATGTCATATCACCTGTAACAACAACTAGCCTGAATGTCATATCACCTGTACCAACAACTGTCAAGTCTGGAGTTCCTCCACAGCCTGATGTCCCCTGCATTATGCTGCTCCAGCAACAGATGGCTCTGTCATGCTGGGGTGTGTTAATCAGCCAGCACCTGGTGGACTTCCTGGCCTATAAAAGATGGTCAGCACATAGCTTTAGCGGATCAGCATTACTCTGTCTTTGAACCTGAACCCTGGAACTCTCTAACCTGAACTGTGTGCCCTGAACTTCTAGCCTCAGTCATAGCCATTGTTGGACTTTGGACTCCTAGCACGTATGTTTTCTGACTTCACTGCAATCGGAGTGTGTTTCTTGATTCCCGTTTTATCTTTGTGTATATATGTATATAGCAGCTTGGTTGATGTGTACGCATGGTTTGTTGTTACTCTGGTCATTTCTACTATTGGGATTTCTCAAATGAGAAATCCATGACACCAACTATCCTGAACATCAAATCACCTGTACCACCAACTAGCCTGAACGTCAAATCACCTGTACCAAAAACTAACCTGAACATCAAATCACCTGGACCACAGACATGCCTAAAATCCAAATCATCTGGACCACAGACACGCCTAAAATCCAAATCACCTGGACCACACACATGCCTAAAATCCAAATCACCTGGACCACAGACATGCCTAAAATCCAAATCATCTGGACCACAGACACGCCTAAAATCCAAATCACCTGTACCACACACATGCCTAAAATCCAAATCACCTGGACCACAGACACGCCTAAAATCCAAATAATCTGGGCCACAGACACGCCTAAAATCCAAATTACCTGGACCACAGACACGCCTAAAATCCAAATCACCTGTACTACAAACTAGCCTGAACGTCAAATCACCTGTACCACAGACAAGCCTAAAATTCAAATCACCTGGACCACAGACACGTCTAAAATCCAAATCACCTGGACCACAGACACGCCTAAAATGCAAATCATCTGGACCACAGACAAGCCTAAAATCCAAATCACCTGGACCACAGACACGCCTAAAATGCAAATCATCTGGACCACAGACACGCCTAAAATCCAAATCACCTGGACCACAGACACGCCTAAAATCCAAATAACCTGGACCACAGACACGCCTAAACTCCAAATCACCTGTACTACAAACTAGCCTGAACCTCAAATCACCTGGACCATAGACAAGCCTAAGATCCAAATCACCTGTACCACAAACTAGCCTGAACGTCAAATCACCTGGACCACAGACACGCCTAAAATCCAAATCACCTGGACCACAGACACGCCTAAACTCCAAATCACCTGTACTACAAACTAGCCTGAACGTCAAATCACCTGGACCACAGATACGCCTAAAATCCAAATCACCTGGACCACAGACACGCCTAAAATCCAAATCACCTGTACCACAAACTAGCCTAAAATCCAAATCACCTGGATCACAGACACGCCTATAATACAAATCACCTGGACCATAGACAAGCCTAAAATCCAAATCACCTGGACCATAGACAAGCCTAAAAGCCAAATTACCTGGACCATCGACCAGCCTAAAAGCCAAATTACCTGTGTCCCATCCAACTTGAAGGCATTAACTGATCTGTTTAACAATTTAGCCTGAAAGTGAGTTTTACACCACCAGACAAGATATGAGGAAGAAAAGGTAAATACGCTTTTATTTATTTTTTTTAATTTACCTGGACAGTCCCTTGAGTGTTTTTGGCAGAGGGAGCAGGATGCACAATCTTGGCCTTACATAACAATATATAATAAAAACACAGAGCAAAACAGTTGTGCATAAAGCAAAAAAGTTCCAAAATAGTCGTGCCGCAGTGCACAATTCACAGTGTCCCACGGTGCATACACTTCACACAAACTTGTGCCAGGAAATCCTCCACCGATAGTGCAAACTCTTACCAGCTAATTATCAGCAAGGCACTTTGAAATGATATTAAACAGCGTTGCTGCTAATTCTGATGTCATCCACTTCCAATTAGATGCTCATCAAACAAAGCTTCCACTCCTCATCCTTCCAATGATTCTTATATGTCATATGAAACGCTAATTCAATAGAGACATCTACTCCAGATCATATCCTTATTGAGCAAAGCTCAAATAATACCATAGGTAGAGAAACAAAAAAGCCAAAATAGTGTAATACTGCAAAAACTTATGGCTTTAATAAAATTCTCCAAATACACTCACAAAGACAGATAAAACATCAGCTCAGAAATACAGTTGCGGTCTCACCGGTCCTGGAATCAGACGGTCACCACAGATGATCCAATAAAAGGATAAAAAGATAATCCCGTTAATAGTGGGTTAAAAATCCAATAGGTCTAAGAACTTCCACCGCTCGCCACCGCCGACGCGTTTCGTTGCCGCAAGGCAACTTTAACTAGGCTCTTTTTTTGCTTTATGCACAACTGTTTTGCTCTGTGTTTTTATTATATATCTGCATTTGTGTTCTTTTGGGGGATAAGGACGTTTCACGTTGAGCATTATTTATTTATTTATCACATTTTGAAATATCATTTTCTTCTTGTTAGCGCGGGCCTATGTACTAACAGTCTCACTGTTGTTGCATTAATCCATTACATAACAATATGTTTAATATGCTTATAGATACATAGATTGAAAAATGGTTCCTCTGGGCTGGAGACAATAAAGGTTTTTGGCGTAGTGAGCAGGACACACATTCTTCCATGGAAATATGTTGCAGGAGAAAATGTGATAAGTAAGTATACAGTAACATTGACTGGGAATATCGTGAAGTGAAAGAGGAGTCATTTGGGCTCTGAAAGTTAAAGCTTTAGAATATATTTTTGGGTTACGGGAGAAGCACCAGGCAGAAATCCATTTAGACACACAAACGCCATGCAGCATTTATAGTCACAATCTAGTCTCATGACACCCTACCCCCACTGTTTGACATGTTGTATTTATTGCGGCTTCATCGCGCCCCCTTCTGCACCAAGGCACTGGCCTGCCCTGTCCAATGTTTAATGCGGGTCCTGGCTCCGAACAATAGGCACTGACTGTTACCAGCTGTTATTGGCTCTTTCTAGGAATCTCTCCAGATTGCATCAAAGAGGGCGATTTTTAGGAGAGAAAACTGGCATTAATTACTATTGTCTGCTGGGTGTAAATTCTCACCTGGCTCTAAACAGCCCCTAATGAGTTAAAGGAGGGAGATACACGGAAAGCAGTGATAACCCTGCAGTTTTGTGCATCCCCGCACTGTGTACAGGAATGATCCCGGCTTAATGTTTTAATCCTGTTCTCTTCTGCTGTGTACAACAGATAAACCCCGAGATACACCCCAATATATCAGAAGCAGCTGTTTCCTCCTTATTACAGGCTGTGTGTGCATAGACATCCAGGCAGGATGCCAAGCCTGGGCCTGTGCTTCCCTACATTGCTGCTCCTCCCAGGACAATAGCAACACAAGGGTTAAAGTGGACCTTAGCCTTTTTAAAGTGGGCCAAAACCCAGGATTTTGACTATCCTGGATTTTGGTCCTTCCCCCGATCGGGGGTGCCCTGCTGTGTGAAACCCTCCAAGATGCTGAGACCAGCTCACCTCTTCCCGGTCCCTCGGCGCGTCTAAGGACCAAAACCCAGGATAGTCAAAACTATTGACTATCCTGGGTTTTGGTCCACTTTAAAGTGGACCAGCACCTTTGCAAAAAACCCCAGAACACCCATAAATCTCACCTTTATGTGACGGGTGGAAACCATGGGCAACACTACAAATAGGAAACATTAGAGCCCTGTCAGTGGAACAGGCCACTAGAAACGTAAATAATCTTAATTAAACCCAGTTGGATGCATTGCTTGGGGATCATTACATCATGAATCCACATGATGGCAGTGTTGCTCAAGGACTGAACCTAACTTATAATAAATGGTCCGGCGTTCCTCTTTATTTAGATAAATAGAGACTTAGCCAGGTGGCATTGGCAACATTACCTGCCCTGCCATTGGTTGAGCCTTGCAACAATACAGAGGTTATATAAGGGAGAAACCAACCCTTCTGGAGTGTTCTTAAGCCAAGACCACGCTTGATGAGGGGAAGTGTTAATGTTGTGAAGGAGCTGAGTAACAGCCATGGAAGAAACCTGTGGATGGTAACTGATTGCTGTAACCAATGGATATTGCCTGTAACTGGACTTTGCTGTTTATCATGGATGGAAGCCTTTCAATAGAGACCCTGTTGTTTGCACCAAGGAGTGTCATCAATGGAGACCAGCGTCGACTGAAGCAGTAAGTGCACCTCCACATGGGAAGCCCTACCCTTGGTCCAAGAACCCCCCTCGCTGCTCAGAGCGCGTGCCCACGGCCAGACACACGCCCGCTACATTTACATTGGTCCCCCGCCTGGAATCCAGCACCGAAAACAGCTGCCGGCACTCAAGTGGGCAGGAAATTCTGGCGGTTGGTACAATGGTGCCGCTGGCTACCAACATGGGTGATGAACGTCCAATGGCCTTGGCAGAGGTAAGATTTACAGGCGTTCGGGGGGGGGGGTTATATGCAAGGGGAGGGGCTCCAGCATTGTGGACGCCCACAGCTTATCTTATAGCGGCGGAGACCAATACCCGCTCCACACAGGTGTGGGTCCGCTTTAACGCAGTCCTCCAGGCTACCCAACAGGTCTGTATGATGGGGAGAGAAAATGGCTGCGCACCTCCTACTTGAGGATTTGGCACAGACTGGGGGCAGGTGCTGCAGCAGTGCTTCAAAAAAATATAACAGCTCAGAAAAATTCTCATGACAAGGCCATTGGGAGCAAGGAGGAATATCTGCAAAGCCGAAGTGTGCTACGAACATGTATCCAGCTCAGCAATGCCCTTTAAAACATAACTTTTACTAATGCATTTATAAAGATTGTATACCCAGCGCAAGATATAGGTGAAAGGCTACTTGCCCCTGGCTGAGTTGAGTGACGCGTTTCGGGGTTGTGGGCACCTTAGTCTTACCTGCTGCAGCAGGGCAAGCTTGCAAGCCAGGGCCACCATCAGGAATTTATGGACCACTTACAGCAGCAAAAACATCCGCCCTAAAATCCATAAGCTACAATATGTGAAGGCTCGGACCCCATGGCAGCCATGCGTGGTTGAATAGTGGAACATCTAAGCATGCTTTAGACTGTAAGCTGGCAATGGCAGGGCTCTCCTTCCTACTGTCTCCTGTGCTCACAACACTTTGGGCCTTATTCATGAAGCTCTAGCGCCAGGTAGCGCCTTGTAAGCGGCAAGTTGCGGCAGGTGAACGCCGGACACGGCGCGCAATACCACATTTATGAAGCTGAATCTGCTGAGCGACTGGAACAACGCCATGTAGCGTCCGATTCATCATTATCCCAGGCTCAGCGTACAGCGCCAGTGTTCTGACTTGCAGAGCGCCACGTCTTACCTCTCGCTACCTGGCGCTCTCCCATACAGTTCAATGGACACTTCTTTTCTTATGTTTAAACAGGGTTTTTTTTCATTTTTTTTTTTTATATCAAATCATTGTGTGACCTCTCTGTGGCCTATTTAAATACATTTTTGAAAACTTTTTTTATGCAGAATTGTCATTACAGGTCTGGCACTAAAGTGTTAATGTCACAATGTTACAAAAATGTCATTCCATGTGTTTTCGCTTTGTTACCGGTGTATATCAGGCTGATTCATTACTAGCGCCAGGTAAACGCAAATGAGTGTCTGTATAGTGGCGCTAAGAGCGACCGATATTGAGTCGCTATTACAGAGCGCCTCACTCGCTGTAGTAACATTGCCGGCATTGATGAATTTGATGTGTGAGTCGCTATAACACCAGTACAGCACTATATGGGAGCGAATAGTAGCGACTGGTCAGTGTGAGCGACTCAAACCATAGTCATCAAAAAACAGCCTCACACAGCGCCGGCGCTCAAAATTGTGTCGCTGTAGCCCAGAGCGCCAGACGCTGTGTGATTAAAGTCTGTTTTTGATCACATATCAACTAGTAACAAAGCCAAAACATATAGAATGACATTGTTATTACATTGTGACATTAACACTTTAATAACTGACATGTAAGGACAATTCTGTATAAAAATATAAAAAATCGAAAAAGTTTTCAAAAATGTATTTAATAGGCCAGGAGAGGTCACACAATGATTTGATACAAAACAAAAAAAAAAAATTAAAAGAAAACCTGTTTAAGGAGAAGAAAAGTAACGTCCATTGAAATGTATGGGAGAGCGACAGGTAGCGACAGGTAATACCAGGCGCTCTGAAAGGCAGAGCGCCACCGGGATCTGATGAGCCATCTGTGATGATGAATCGGTCGCTATGTGTCGCTGTAAGAGGCGCTCACCAGAATTGCCTCCATAAATGTGGTATTGCGTCCAGCACCCGGCGTTCACCTGCCGCTTACAAGGCGCTACCTGCCGCTATCCTTGATGAATAAAGCCCTATGTGTTCAAAAACAGACTTTAATCACACAGCGTCTGGCGCTCTGGGCTACAACTACCCGATTCTGAGCGCTGGTGGGGCAATTTTTTTGATGAATATGGTGTGAGTCGGTCGCACTGAGCTGGCGCTACCTTTCGCTCCCATACAGCGCTGTACTGGTGTTAGAACGACTCACACAATATATTCATCAATGCCGGCCAGTGACTGAGACGCTCTGAAACAGCGAACCATGGCTGAGCACAGCGACTACTAGCGGTCGCTCTCAATGCCTCGCTACAGGCGCTCATCTGTCGCTACCTGGCGCTAGTAATGAATTAGCCTGCCCGTTTCCCGTTGTAGGATAGAGCAGCAGCAGAGGATGACGGGCTCCCGGGGACATATCCGGCAGCCAAGAGAGCATTATGGCCCCCGAGACCCTGATGTCATTC
Source organism: Gastrophryne carolinensis (assembly GCA_027917425.1). Lineage (NCBI taxonomy): Eukaryota > Metazoa > Chordata > Amphibia > Anura > Microhylidae > Gastrophryne > Gastrophryne carolinensis. The sequence continues at coordinate 503,533,958 of CM051236.1, read as the reverse complement.
ATTAGTCACACGGCTCCTCAGCGCTTCCTACATTTAAAAGCGATGACGGCCGTATAGGAGGAGGAGGCCTTCTCATCCACTGCTAACACACAGGCGCCCCGCGTAAAGTCTGCTATGCGCAATTTCACTCTAAATTAAAGTATCACCCCCCCCCCCCGTGTCATTTCAGGAAAACGTCTATTTGTGTGATAATAAGGACTCGCCACTCAGGCACCTCTAACCACCATAACAACGTGCAGCCATTGAAACCGGACCAATGGCCTGGCACAGTCGGAAAAGAAAGGTAGCGCTGCTGCCTGGATTCAACTGACATAACTGACAATGCACAGTAACAGGAAGTCCATGAGCCACCATTTTGTTTTTAAAATTTACTACAGCCGGAGTTAGAAAAAGGTAAATGAATATTTATGTGCAGCAATCTAAATTGCCCCGGGGAGGGGGGCATATGAGCACTGTGTGTTGTGTTGGTCTGGTTTAAAGACTGAAGTAACTGCCCTTGGGCTCCAGTGACAAAATGTTTGCTCCTTTTCTACCATTTTCAGGAACCTAAACCTTGGACCTAAAATAAAAGAGGGGCTGATCCCCCCCCCCCCTTCCCCATTGGCCCCTACTTACCTTTTGGATGTCACCGCGGCCTGTTAGGGTGACATCCGGCTGCTTCAGGGCCTTTGTTTGAGGTGTAACATGCAGATCTGTAGCAATAAATGATTCATTTGCCTATTCAAAGTGTTTGTATTGTTGTAACTGTTAGAACCTCCTTTCCATCCCTCAATGAGGGGGCGTGGCCTAATTTAATAGCTGTCCCTCTTTTCCACCCTGAAAAGTCGGAAGGTGGCCCAGAAACCAAGGGACATAGAAAATGGATCCGCTGGCGAGGTGAGTAAATACTTAAACTTAACGTAACTTAAAGTGGACCAACACCCACCCCTGATCGGCCCGGAAATCTATAAGATTCCCGGGCCGATCAGCTCCCTCCCCGCGGGGCATCCGAAATCGGGATGCCCCGCTGTGTGAAACCCCCCAGAAAGCCTTATCGGCAGCCCTCTAGCAGGGCGCGCACCTGCACCGGCCGCTTGTGAATGGCCGGCGCGGGCGCGCGCCCTGTAAGAGGGACGCGCGAAAGGCGGCGGCGGCGGCTTATCCGTCGCCGATAAGGTAAGATTATAGGGGCTTTCTGGGGGGTTTCACACAGCAGAGTCCTGGGTGTTGGTCCACTTTAAAACCAGAGGGGGTGGGGGAGCAGATTGGTGAGATTTGGGGAAGGTTTTAACCCCTGATGTTCCGTTTTAATAAAACAGTGAAACCCAGAAACACTCCAATGGATCAAGCAGGACTAGATATATATTCAGTATACATATATTTTTTTAGTTGAAATGGACCAAAACCCAGGATACTGACTATCCTGGGTTTTGGTCCTCGCCCCTGGAGCACCCCGATCGGGGGATGCCCCTCTGTGTGAAACCCCCCCAGGTCGCCTGAATGAACTCACCTCTTCCCGGTCTTACAGCGCATGCGCGGCCTTTCATCCAATCAGCGCACTCGGATCCGTTCGAGCCCCTTTGTCCGGGAGCTTGTCTAATGCAAGCAGATCAGAGCGCGCTGGCGGCCGCATCTCCCACTTCCCTCTAACAGGGAGCGTGCCCGGGCCGGCCATTCACAAATGCCTGGTGCAGGCACGTGCCCTGCTAAATGAATAGGGTGGGTTTTGGGCAACCTGGGGGGTTTCACACAGTGGGGCACCCATGATCGGGGTGCCCCAGGGGGGAACGAGTATGCCTGCCCTGGAGTCTCATAGACATAGACATAGACGCCTTGCCTGCGTGGATTGGATGGGTTGTTGCCAACATCTGTTGGGCTTTTCACGCCAACAGTACCTTTAGAAATCTATTGACATAGAAAATGAGTGACATGTTCAATACTTATTTTACCCGCTCGCAGGCTTCATCTCTTGCCGTGCTGCAGACCACAGACACACTTGTTTCAGGGCTGTCCACTATGAGACGGCAAGGCTGCAGCCCGCAGGACTCTGAGATCGAGCCTGTGAGCTGGCAGGTAAGTGTAATTATTTTTTGTCCCTTTAAAGGGACATTGTAAGCAAAGGGTTAAACGATCCTGCTTCGGGCCGATTAATTCCCTCCTCCCTGGAATCTGAAAACAGGATGCCCCGCTGTGTGAAACCCCCCAGGTCGCCCATAAACTCATCTTCTTTCCCAGTCCAATGGCGCGTATTTGTGAGTAGCTGGTGCAGGCACGCTCCCTATTAGAGGGGGGGGGATGCACCCGCCAGAACGCTCAGATCCGCTCGACTTAGAGGATCTCTTAGACAAAGCGGTGGGAGTGGATCCGAGCGCCCTGATTGGATAAGTCGTAGGACAGGGAAGAGGTGAGTTTGGGCGACCTGGTGGGGTTTCACACAGCAGGGCATCCCCGATCGGGGTGCCCTGGGGGCAAGGACCAAAACCCAGGATAGTCAAAATCCTGGGTTTTGGTCTACTTTAATAACTCTCAGTAAACTCCCTCCGTTCTGCAAGGCCTCCCCCAGCAGCAAGTGATGACTTCACACATTCATGTCTTAATGTGAGGGTTCCCTCAGAAGTCAATTCATTTTGGGGACCCTGAGAAATGAGTCAGCAGAAGGGAGCAAGTTCTATAGGGTTTATCAATGATGGCGAATGGAAGATGCTGCCATCAAGACACAGCGGGGCATCCCAATTCCGGGGGCACGGCACAAAATCTGGGAATGTCAAGTTATTGGGTTTTGTTCCACTTTAAAGAGTAACATCGGGGGGAGGTTAAAACCTCCGCCCAAGCCTCACCGATCAGCTGCCCCACAGCCAGCACGGGGCAAGCAGAAAGCAGGAGAATTTACCCCTTTGCCTGGACTGTCCCTTTAACTAAAAAGCAGCAGATCAGCGGCTGTGTACAATCTGTCTCCAGCACAGCGGCCATTAAAAGGGACTAAAAGACGCGGCGGGGGCGAGCGGGCCCATGGGGGCAGTGAATTGTGGTTTAGAGTCAGTCTGGAGCAGTCGGCCATTTATTCCGAAATTAGCGCACGCACCCGCCAGATAACGGTAAAAGATGGCTTTAATCTCGCCCCGCGCCAGATGGAGAGTCATTAGTCTCTATGCAGAGCAGAGGGAGGCGACGGTAAGCGATCGGAGGATGTGGAGGCATCCCGACTGCTCGAGAAACAGAAAGACGGCTTATTTGTTTTACAGTGGAACCAAACCTGGGAGTTTGACTTTCCTGGATATTGTCGCGTACCCTTGGGGCAATTAGGATGCCCCACTGTGTGAACCCCCCACCCCAGTTCACCCAGTAAAATTCACTTCTTCTTGGTCCAACAGCGCATGCCCGGGCTCTTGTCCAATCAGAGCCCTTCGCCATGTTTACATCCTTAGGTGAAGGGCTTTGATTTAATTCAACGGAGAGTGTGAACCGCCACATCCCCGACGGCGTGCTGGGGCAGAAGCGCGCTGATTAAATGAGAACCCGCCCATGCACCGCTGGACTGTGTAAGGGGGGTATTACCGACACCCTGAAAGGTTTCACACAGTGGGGCATCCCGATTCTAAAAGATTCCAGGGCTGGCCATTAGTCTGCCTCAGGGCATCCTATAGCATTATGTGAAAACCCTGGGGTTGCAGTAAACTCACCTTTACTGGCAGCTCCTGCGACATCCACATCCCTGGCTTCCCTGTAGCTGTGCGCGCTCCTGCAACCAGCCTTTCTGAATCGTCACACAAAAGTTCCGGTAGGCGTGGCTTCAGTGGTGGAAAAAACAGGGGGTTGGGTTTTGACTCGCTTTAAAGGATAAACTGGGATGCCCCGCTGTGTGAAACCCCCCCAGGATGCAAGTGATAACTAACCTTGCCTCGGTCCAACAGTGCATGCGCGGGCTCTCGTCCAATCAGAGCCCTTCGCCATGTTTACATCCTTAGGTAAAGGGCTTTGATTGAATACAATGGGGAGTGTGCGCAGCCACATCCCCGACGGAGTGCTGGGGCATAAGTGAGTATATGAGAACCCGCGCATGCACCATTGGACTGGGTAAGGGGGTATTACCAATGCCCTCAGGGGTTTCACACAGTGGGGCATCCCGATTCTAAAAGATTCCAGGTCTGGCTGCTAGCCTGCCCTGGGGCATCCTATAGCAAATTGCCCTGCTGTGTGAAACCCCTGGGATTACCGGTAAACTCACCTTTACCGGCAGCTCCTGCGACATCCACATCCCTGGCTTCCCTGTAGCTGTGCGCGCTCCTGCGACCAGCCTTTCTGTATCGTCACACAAAAGTTCAGCTAGGCGTGGCTTCAGTGGTGGAAAACAAACTGGGGGGGGGGGTTGGGCTTTAATTCACTTTAAAGGATGAACTGGGATGCCCCGCTGTGTGAAACCCCCCACAGAGCCAGTGATAACTCACCTTTCCCCGGTCCAACGGCGCATGCGTGGCCTTTTGGCCAATCAGAGCCCTTCGTCGTGTTTACATCCTTAGGTAAAGGGCTTTGATTGAATTCAAAGGGGAGTGTGCGCGGCCGCATCCCCTACATTTCTGATGGTGTGCTGCGGCAGAAGTGCGCTGATTAAACGTGAACCTGAGCATCCACAGTTGGACCGCGTAAGGGGAGCATTACCAACGCTCTGAGGGGTTTCCCATAGCAGGGCATCCTGATTCTAAAAGATTCCAGGGCTGACCGCTAGCCTGCCCCGGGGCATCCTATAGCGAAATGCTCTGCTGTGTGAAACCCCCGGGATGGCTCACCTTTACCCGAAGCACCTGCAACCACCGGCTGCCACATGCCCAGCTTCCCAGTAGGTGTGCGCGCTCTCAGCCTTTCTGCATCACCGCTTCACCACGAACGTTCCGCTGGGCGTGGCTTCAGTGGTGGAAAAACCCAGGGAGGGGGGGGGATGGTTTTTGACTCACTTAAAAGGGTGAGCTGGGATGCCCCTCTCTGTAAAACCCCCCCAGGGCGCCAGTGATAACTCACCTTTCCCCGGTCGAACAGCCCATGCGTGGGTCCTCATCCAATCAGAGCCATTTGCCTTTCGGTAAACTGATCTAATTACGACTGCCGCATCCCCTGCAGCACGCCCCGGCCCTTCAGATAGCCTGGAGCAGGAGCGCACACCCCCACCTGCAGCGCGAGCTCACCATTGAAAGCTATCAGAGCCTTTGCTGAAGGATGTAAACACGGCTCTAATTGGACCAGATCCTGCGCATGTGCCGGTGGACCAGGGAGAGCTTTACTGGGTGAACTGGGGGGGGGGGGGGTTACACACAGCGGGGCATCCCAATTCCGGGGGCACGGCACAAAATCTGGGAGAGTCAAGTTATTGGGTTTTGTTCCACTTTAAAGAGTAACATCGGGGGGAGGTTAAAACCTCCGCCCAAGCCTCACCGATCTGCTGCCCCTTCCTCCGGTTTTACCTTTTACTGGGCACTATTTACTCACCTCTCCAAAGGGATCCATCTTCTGTGATCCTTCGGTTTCTGGGTGACCATCCTTCGGTTTCTGGGTGACCTGGGTGGCGCTATCTTAGGCCCCCTGATCTTTATAGACAAAAAATATATAGAGTGGGCATGCAAATGAGCACACCTATCTCTAAAAAGGAGCACCAACACTACATGACAAGTATATTTATACAAAAGTATTTTACTGATATAAATACACTCTCTCCCCTATTGTATCTTGTACTCAGAATATCCATTGTCAACTCTGTAAAACTGCATTTGAAATAGTCTATGTACCGTATGTTTCTACCCTGTCTGTAATTACTACTTTGTAAAGCGCTACGGAAGATGATGGCGCTATATGAATAAACAATAATAATAATAATAAATTAAAAACAACCGATCCTGACCATTATTAACCTATAAATGATGCCCACTGGGTATATCCAATAAATTAATACCCCAGGATAGTATGGCCCATCAATTATCACCCTTTAATAAAATATTTTGTGCCGGCACAAAAAAAATATAAATCAATAATAGTACAAAGTGCTAAGTGCAAATAAATAACTGAACATATATCAAAGAACATACGAACACTAAATAGCTAATGAACTTAAATCTAACCACAGATAATATGTGACAACCAAAACTGTGTATATATCTCACAACCTAAAATATATCAACATATCAATGCTACCACAGTGATAATTGAAACTACATATCCCAATATTGCACAAATCCCATCCAAGAGTATTTAGAGGCCGATTTATTAATAGCGCCAGGTAGCGACAGATGAGCGACAGTAGCGTGATTTTCACAGCGCCGGCTAGTATTCGCTGTGCTTGGCCGTTGTTCGGTTGTTGACAGCGACTCAGTCGGTGTGCGGTAATGTTGAATACGGGGTTTGGAGTCGCTGTTTGACAGGTTCCGCGCTGTATGGGAGCGCATGACAGCGAACGGCCATAGCGAACGGCTCCCAGCATATTCATTAACAAAACACGCTCAAAAAATTCTCGCGCTGTGAAATGCTTGTTTAAACCCCAGAGCGCTGGCGGCGATGGGTTAAAAGTAGTTTTTTAACCCCCAAACAACCATATTTTTTGAAAAAAATAATAAACAAGTTTTTATAAACATTTTGTAATATGAATACATTAATATCAGACCTGTAATATCATTTCTGCACAATTTTTTTTTTTTTTTACCTTGAAAAAAAAAATAACATGGCAGAAGTGGTCACAGAATTTTTGACATTTAAAAAAAAAAAAACAAAAAACATTAATAGCAATTAATTATGAATATTTAAAGATTGCTCCATTGAAATGCATTGGAGAGCGCCAGGTAGCGAGAGGTCATACCTGGCGCTGTGATGGGATTAGCAGCGGCGCTGTTCGCTGAAGTCTGCAACATGATGAATCCCGCACTAGCCGACGCTCTCGCCGGCGCTAGCCTCATTTAGCGTGATAAATGCGTGATTGTGTTCGCAGCCTGGCGTTCTGGAGTCGGTAGCCGCCGATAGCTGGCGCTACCTGGCGCTAGTGAGACACTACCTGGCGCTATCCCTTGATAAATAAGGGCCTAAGTATAAACCATGTGAACCAAACAGATAAATATACAAACAATAGCAAGTGGCGACAAACACAAAGACATAATTCTCACGATAATCGGGCCACCCGGGGTACATAACTATGAGGTCAAGGTCGGTCAAAACCATCCGTGCACGCGGCTCCCATGCCGCTTCAAGGCCCCCTGATCTTGTGTCTTGCGCAGTGCCCATGAATGGGATGCAATGGGGCCGCCCGAAATCCCACGAGACTTCGTTGAGCGGCGAGATCGCCATGGGACTTTCAAGAGAAAGGCCATGCTTGTCATTAACAGACAGCTAAGCGGACGGCGGGGTGAGGATCGGCCCCTGAAGCAGATGTTGCCGCAGCAGGAAGTGGCCCCTATTAGGTCCGATGTTCTTCTTTAAAGAGGCTCCAGGGCCTCCCAAGTTCCTACCCTTGGTGAATCCCGAATTGGGATGCCCCGCTGTGTGAAGCCCCCCCCCCCCCGGAACACTCACCCTGTCCCGGAGCCCTCGCTGCGCCCGACCTTCCTGAATGTCACGCCGCGGCTGCCAGGTGGGTAGGGGGTGCGGCTGTTGTTGCCGAAGGGAGCCAAGCGGCACCATCCTCGGTGCTGAAAAAGAGCAGAGTGACAGCGAGCACGTTGATTGGCTGAGAGAGAAGCTCAGCCAATCAGCACGCTCGCTCTTGCCCGAGTCTGCACCATGGAAGCAGGAGAAAGGTGAGTGGAATGGGGTGACTTGGGGGGCGTACACACAGCAGGGAATCCAAATTGGGGATGCCGCTGCCGAGAGGAACAACACACAAGAAAGTCTAATTCATGTGTGTTGTTCCTCCTTAACCCGGACCTTCAGCACAGTCAGAAGGCACTTCCTGTTTGCCTGATGCTCCATGAGCCGCCATCTTGGATGTTTAAAGGCTCATAACATGCAGTAGATGCAGGTAGGAGGATTTTTAATGTGAGCAATCTGTATGTACAGGGTGTGGGAAACATATAAGATAGGCTCTTATTCAGGGTGAAGGTCTGCTTTAAATGTGGACTTTCCCTTTAAGTGCCTGCGTTTTCTGGCGGCTGGCGTGCTGCCCGGCCCCCACGGTGGCCATTTTGGCGGCGCGCCGACAGCTCTGCATCTGGATGAGGATGAAATTCTCCAAACCTCTGAAGGTTAAACACCTCCCGTGCCAAGCTGTCTCTGCCCGCGGGCTCGGCGCGTACGGCGCGGTGGGTCCTACAAGCACTCTCCCACGCGCTGTGAAGGGCAGACAGACGGCGCTGGGCACGAATACATAAATAATGGCGCATTTCAGTGCTGAAAATCTTTGATGACGAAGAAGAATTGGTGGAGCAGAATAACCGAGGCCACTCTCCGGCGATGGCTTAAAGCGGACCCTGAGCCTATCTTATATGTTTCCTCCACCCTGTACATACAGATTGCCCACAGTAATCCGGACCTTCACCCTGAATAAGAGCCTATCTTGTATGTTTCCCACACCCTGTACATACAGATTGCCCACATTAATCCAGACCTTCACCCTGAATAAGAGCCTATCTTGTATGTTTCCCACACCCTGTACATAAAGATTGCCCACATTAATCCGGACCTTCACCCTGAATAAGAGCCTATCTTATATGTTTCCCACACCCTGTACATACAGATTGCTCACATTAATCAGGACCCTCACCCTGAATAAGAGTCTATCTTATATGTTTTCCACACCCTGTACATGCAGATTGCTCACATTAATCCGGACCCTCACCCTGAATAAGAGTCTATCTTATATGTTTTCCACACCCTGTACATGCAGATTGCTCACATTAATCCGGACCCTCACCCTGAATAAGAGTCTATCTTATCTGTTTTCCACACCCTGTACATACAGATTGCTCACATTAATCCGGACCTTCACCCTGAATAAGAGCCTATCTTATATGTTTCCCACACCCTGTACATACAGATTGCTCACATTAATCCGGACCTTCACCCTGAATAAGAGCCTATCTTATATGTTTCCCACACCCTGTACATACAGATTGCTCACATTAATCCGGACCTTCACCCTGAATAAGAGCCTATCTTATATGTTTCCCACACCCTGTACATACAGATTGCCCACATTAATCCGGACCTTCACCCTGAATAAGAGCCTATCTTATATGTTTCCCCCTGTACATACAGATTGCCCACATTAATCCAGACCTTCACCCTGAATAAGAGCCTATCTTGTATGTTTCCCACACCCTGTACATACAGATTGCCCACATTAATCCAGACCTTCATCCTGAATAAGAGCCTATCTTGTATGTTTCCCCCACCCTGTACATACAGATTGCTCACATTAATCCGGACCCTCACCCTGAATAAGAGCCTATCTTGTATGTTTCCCACACCCTGTACATACAGATTGCTCACATTAAAAATCCTCCTACCTGCATCTACTGCATGTTATGAGCTTTTAAACATCCAAGATGGCAGCTCATGGAGTCTCAGGCAGCCTACAAACAGGAAGTCTCTTCTGTCGCTCTGCATTCTGGGATTTCTATCCTTTCCCTGACCCCAGCTCTGCTGCGTCTGTGCAATGCACAGCTATAAACCCGCCCCCTGCACCTTTCCCCCTTCTCCTCTCCTCAGTATGTGATGCTTCTGAGGCAAGATGGCGGCGCCAGTATCCTAAAGTCCTGAACAGAGTTGCAGCCCAGTGGGGGAAAGAATAAAAAGCGACTAAAAACATAAAATATATTAATCTTAGATGCTGGGGAATCGCTTTTTAAAGTGGACCAAAACCCAGGATTTTCGGTCCTTTCCCCCGGGTCACTCCCGCATGAAGGATTCGCCACCCTGCCAGCGTGCGCCGCTGATTTCTTCATCTAAAGAGAAGAGCGCTAATTAGCACTGCATGAAACCCCCCAGATCGCCCAAGGTAATTCACCTCTTCCCGGTCCTATGGCGCATGTGCGGCCGCTCGTCCAATCAGCGTGCTCGGAGCCGCTGACATCACGTCATCTAAGGCCAACGGCTCCGAGCACGCTGATGGCCGCCTCCCCCGCTTCCCTCTAACAGGGAGTGTGCCTGTGCCGGCCATTCACATACGCCCTGCTAGAGGGATAGCGGGGGCGCGGTCATGGCTCCACATGCGCCAGTGTACGGGGCGACCTGAGGGGTGTCACACAGCAGCACATCCCGATTTTGGATGCCCCGGGGGAGGGAATCGATCTTATAGATTCCCAGGCCCATCGCACTGCGTTTTGGTCCATTTTAAACCGGACCTTCAGCATCAATTCATGAAAAGCCCAAACCCTTAAAAAACTTTTCCCCAGCATCTAAAATTAAGATATTTTACGTTTTTAGTCGCTTACATATTATTCTTTTCCCCACTGGGCTGCAACTCTGTTCAGGACTCTAGGATACGGGTGCCGCCATCTTGCCCCAGGAGCTTCACATACTGAGGAGAGGGGTTAAAAGTGCAGGGGGCGGGGTTATAGCTGTGCTTTACTCAGACAGAGCAGAGCTGGGGTCAGGATAAGGACGGCAATCCCAGAATGCAGAGCGGCACAGTCAGAAGACACATCCTGTTTGCAGGCAGCCTGAGACTCCATGGGCCGCCATCTTGGATGTGTATCTGTTTGATCTTCGGGTTCACTTTGGTTTGTGTCGTGGGATGTGTAAAGACTCAGAAAATGCAGTAGATGCAGGTAGGATGATTTTTAATGTGAGCAATCTGTATGTACAGGGTGTGGGAAATATATAAGATAGGCTCTTATTCAGGGTGAGGGTCCGGATTAATGTGGGCAATCTGTATGTACAGGGTGTGGGAAACATATAAGATAGACTCTTATTCAGGGTGAGGGTCCGGATTAATGTGGGCAATCTGTATGTACAGGGGGGAAACATATAAGATAGGCTCTTATTCAGGGTGAGGGTGAGGATTAATGTGAGCAATCTGTATGTACAGGGTGGGGGGAACATAGAAGATAGGCTCTTATTCAGGGTGAGGATCCGGATCAATGTGGGCAATCTGTATGTACAGGGGGGAAACATATAAGATAGACTCTTATTCAGGGTGAGGGTGAGGATTAATGTGAGCAATCTGTATGTACAGGGTGGGGGGAACATAGAAGATAGGCTCTTATTCAGGGTGAGGGTCCGGATCAATGTGGGCAATCTGTATGTACAGGGGGGAAACATATAAGATAGGCTCTTATTCAGGGTGAGGGTGAGGATTAATGTGAGCAATCTGTATGTACAGGGTGGGGGGAACATAGAAGATAGGCTCTTATTCAGGGTGAGGGTCCGGATCAATGTGGGCAATCTGTATGTACAGGGGGGAAACATATAAGATAGGCTCTTATTCAGGGTGAGGGTCCGGATTAATGTGGGCAATCTGTATGTACAGGGTGGGGGGAACATAGAAGATAGGCTCTTATTCAGGGTGAAGGTCTGCTTTAAAATATACACATGCATCTGGATGGATTTTCCAATCCCTTCTATACAACTCTATCATCACCTCAATGGTGAATCCTTATTCGTAAATAACATTTGCATAATTTAATTTAATTTGCCAGATAATCAAAACAACCTTAGTGAGCAGAAACCTATTGGTTATACCGGATGCCGCATTACCGCTGGCGCCCGGAAATCACGCGCTCCCCCGCCGCGGGCTCGCTGACCTCTACAAGATGAAGGATTCGCCATCCTGCCAGCGCGCGCCGCTAATGGCTTCATCTAAACAGAAGAGCGCTAATTAGCAGCACACCCAGCTCGCGAGCGAGGGAGGAGGCGACGCGCCGGGGAACGTGGTAGGTAAGTCATCAATTATTCCCCCCGCGGCTTCTACGCCATCAACCTTGACCGCTTAGCGGAAAGGAGCAGGCGAGGAGTCGATGAGCAGGAAGAGGGCGAATTAGGAGAGAATTATTAGCCGTCACATTAATGAAAGGTGCTAAATACCCGGCAGCAGCCAAAACTGGGACTGATCCAATAGAAGAGTCTACATAGCTTGTAAATATCACCCTACAAACTTGTGCTTAAAGCGGACCTTCACCCTGAATAAGAGCCTATCTTATATGTTTCCCCCCTGTACATACAGATTGCTCACATGAATCCGGATCCTTACCCTGAATAAGAGCCTATCTTGTATGTTTCCCACACCCTGTACATACAGATTGCCCACATTAATCCGGACCTTCACCCTGAATAAGAGCCTATCTTGTATGTTTCCCACACCCTGTACATACAGGTTGCCCACATTAATCCCGACCTTCACCCTGAATAAGAGCCTATGTTATATGTTTCCCACACCCTGTACATACAGGTTGCCCACATTAAAAATCATCCTACCTGCACCTAGTGCATTTTATGAGCCTTTAAACATCCAAGATGGCATCAAATGGAGTTCCAGGCTGCCTGCAGAAAGGAAGTGTATGTGATGCTTCTGAAACAAGATGGCAGAACCCGTATCCTAGAGTCCTGAAAAAAGTTGCAGCCCAGTGGGGGAAAGAATAAAAAGCAAGTGACTAAAATTAATATATTTTACATTTTTTAATACTGGGGAATAGTTTTTGAGGGGGTTTGGACTTTTCATTAAATGATGCTGAAGGTCCGGTTTAAAGGGACAGTCCAGGCTAAATAACTCTGGTGGTTCACAGGAGCAGCCATGATGGAATTACTGCAGCATGCCGTCCCGTCTTCTATGGAGATGCATGAGACAAAGCTCTCCCTCTCCTTTCAATAGAAGTCAATAGGATGGCATGCTGCAGTAATCCCATCATTGCTGCTCCCATGCACCACAAGTTATTATAGACCAAACGGTCCCTTTAACTCTATTTATTGCTATAAGCTGCGTTCCACCTGCATTTTTTCCACTGTCTGAGGTCACTGACGGCTCCACAGTGTCACAGGTTGAGGATGCTTGGAATGGGCCATGGGTTTACTTTCTAGCACAGAGGCATATTTTTATGTAGGCAAACCTAGGCCTGTGCCTAGGGCTGGCAGCTGGAGAGGGGGAATTCGTGATATGGCCACATGCTACATTCGCTTATATATATATATATATATATATATATATATATATATATATATATATATATATATACTGCTATATGGTCACATAAGATTCCTGTTGCTTGCACTTTAATGCCCCCTGTCCCACAGCCACCGAAAGATGCTCGGCAGTCCGCAAGTGTAAGGGGGGGGGGCAAGTCATGCTGAGGGGTAAACACAGTAGGCGGGCCTTTTAGAGTGCTGCAGGTGGAGTGGTGCATTTTGATGCATATTTATGTTAAAGTGGACCAAAACCCAGGATTTTGACTATCCTGGGTTTTGGTCCTTGCCCCCGGAGGAGCCCTGATCCACTGTGGGCGACCCCCCAGGTCGCCCGAACAAACTCACCTCTTCCCAGTCCTATGACCTATGCGTGGCCTGTCATCCAATCAGCGCGCTCGAATCCGCTCAAGCCCCTTCGTCTTGGAGCTGGTCTAATATGAGCGAATCTGAGCACGCTGGAGGCCCCATCCCCCGCTACCCTCTAACAGGGAGCAAAACCGCGCCGGCCATCCAAAGATGCCTGGTGTGGGCACGCTCCCTGCTGGATGGATAATGGGAATGGCATGCGCCATTGGACCAGAAAAGAAGCCGAGTTTATGGGCGTCCTGTAGGGTTTTACACAGCGGGGCATCCCGATTCCCCTGGGGGGAGGGAACCAATCGGCCCGGGAAACCTGGGCCGATCTCTTTGGGTTTTGGTCCATTAATCCGGACCTTCACCCTGAATAAGAGCCTATCTTATATGTTCCCCCCACCCTGTACATACCGATTTCTCACATTAAATATCATCCTACCTGCATCTACTGCCTTTTCTGAGCCTTTAAACATCCAAGATGGCAGCACATGGAGTTTCAGGCTGCCTACAGAAAGGAAGTGTCTTCTGACTGTGCAGCTCTGCATTCTGCTGACCTTTTCCTGACCCGAGCTCTGCTCTGTCTGTGCAAAGCACATCTATAACCCGCCCCCTGCACTTTATCCCGCTCTCCTCTCCTCAGTATGTGATGCTTCTGAGGCAAGATGGCAGCGCCCATATCCTAGAGTCCTGAACAGAGTTGCAGCCTGGCGGGGGGAAGAATAATAAGTAAGTGACTAAAAAATATAATAATTTTAGATGCTGGGGAATAGTTTTTAAGGGTTTGGGTTTTTCATTAAATCACGCTGAAGGTCCGGTTTAAGGGCTGGGCGCTGATATCTCCCACTACAATCGGGGGGCGTGAGTACCAAACGCACCTAAGACGACATGAACGACAAATACGACCAATCACCAACCAGCACTAAGCCAACCAATCGCAGTGCACCTATAAAACGGTCTGAAAACGTATAGAAAGACGCTGCGCCATCCCAAGACGCCCCTGTTATATCCCTCCATCCAATTATAAATCCCATCTAGTAAGTGGCGGCTCGGAGCGATGGAGATGAATGCTGTCATTAACGAGATCAATTATGTTTGCATCCATTACATTATCCAGAGCGGCAATTACGCTTTTCAAAAACTTCTGACATTCCGGTTGCTCAGCAAATTAATTTGCCTCGTTGCGTTGAAGTAAACAAGAGAACGTGCCGATCTTGGTTTATTTTTTAATTACACTGCGTCTTAAGGGCTCGTTCAGGCGGGAATTATTCTGATCAGCATGCAAAACAATGTGATGGGTTTTGTTTTTTGTTTTTTTTTTTACTGTAAACATACCAAACCAATAAAAACAAGATGAGTTTTATATAACGAGTTAAAGTCACTTTGACTTTGTTAGCGGTTCCAGACCAACAAGTTTGAGTTGCTGCCTGCAAGCTCTGACATCCAGGAAGTGGTGGTTGTCTTCTTGAATACTCCCACCCTTGACCCTTTAAAAGGAGGACTCTGACATCCAGGAAGTGCTGGTTGTCTTCCTGGATACTCCCACTCCCGGCCCTTTAAGAGGAGAGCTCCAACATCCGGGAAGTACTAGTTGCCTTTCTGGATACTCCCACACTCGGTCCTTTAAAAGGAGGGCTCTGACATCCAGGATGTGCCGGTTGTCTTCCTGGATACTCCAACTCCCGGCCCTTTAAAAGGAGGGCTCTGACATCCAGGAAGTACTGGTGGTCTTCCTGGTTACTCCCACTCCCGGCCATTTAAAAGGAGGGCTCTGACATCCAGGAAGTGCTGGTGGTCTTCCTGGTTACTCCCACTCCCGGCCATTTAAAAGGAGGGCTCTGACATCCAGGAAGTACTGGTTGTCCTTCTGCATACTCCCACCCTCGGCCATTTAAAAGGAGGGCTCTGACATCCAGGAAGTGCTGGTGGTCTTCCTGGTTACTCCCACTCCCGGCCATTTAAAAGGAGGGCTCTGACATCCAGGAAGTACTAGTTGTCTTCCTGAATACTCTCACTCTTGGCCCTTTAAAACGAGGGCTGTGACATCCAGAAAGTGCTGGTTGTCCTCCTGGATACTCCCACGCTCGGTCCTTTAAAAGGAGGACGCTGACATCCAGAAAGTACTGTTTGTCTTCCTGGATGCTCCTACACTCGGTCCTATAAAAGGAGGGCTCTGACATCCAGGAAGTACTGGTTGTCTTCCTGGATACTGTCACCCTCGGCTCTTTAAAAGGAAGGCTCTGACATCGAGGAAGTGTTGGTTGTCTTCCTGGATACTTCCAAGCACGACCATTTGATTTTTCTACTTTGATTTTGACTTCAGTTCTGGACTTGGACCTGTGTTCCCTGACCCCTGCTCGGACCTCTCTGTGAACCAGGCTGCCAGCCTACGACCTTGGCTTTGACCTTCAATCTTGCATTTTGGATTCTCGCTGCCGTGCCCAGGCCCTGTTACCCTGTACCACCAGGTGGAAGACCCAAGATGTTCTCATGGCCCGGTCCCTCTCTCCCTTGTGGAGGACTCCAGTAAATACCAGGGTACCTCGTATATTTCAGGACCTGGTGAGTCTGGGTGTTCAGCGGCTCCATCCCTTGGTTCTACCAGCTAGTGCTACCTGATAATTTTACCATTATCAGTGTGGAACATGCTGGATGTTATTTCTCAGGTACAGATCATCCACCGGTTTGGCAACCAAATCCTATGAAGATCGGAGGAAGGAGTAGTGCATGCCAGATACTAACAGGTCAGCACTGCCGGGGCCCTCCAGGGGAGCACTATAGAGAAGACTCAAGGAATAAATGTTCTGGGATTTATAAGACGTTGTTAACAACGAATATGACCGAATCGTATTCCTTAAAGTGACTATCCAGGCAAAGGGTTAACTAAGGGTGCTTACATGTAATCTCATATTTGTGTCAGGGACTGTGTTTCTAATCAATCAATGTCTGTGGGTTTTTTTTGATGCTGGAGAAGCTCCTGACTGCACTGCTCAGAGGCCTTTGCTGTTCTGCCTTTGTCTGCAAAGGTGTTTCCGTAAGGGAGAGTGGGGGTGCTTAGGAGCTGAGAGGAAATTGTCACGGAATAAAAAGAAACTTCGAGCAATGATTAGAAACACAGTCCCTGACACAAACATGAGAAAACATGTAAGAAGACTTAGTTAACCCTTTGCGTGCACAGTCTATTTGAAAAGCTGTGTAATGTCCCAACTATTCCTACAGAAATCTCTAAGATTTAACAAACATACTAGAAGCTATATGTCCTTTTCTTTCGTCCTATACCCTCAAGGTGAGTTAAAGTGGACCAAAACCCAGCTCGATCGGCCTGGGAATATATAAGAATCCCAGGACGATCAATTCCCTACCCCAAGGCATCCAAAATCAGGATTCCCCACTGTGTAAAACTCCCCAGGCGCCCACATTCACTTACCTTGCTTCCCGGTCCAACGGCGCATGCGCGGGCCGCATCTCCGCTATCCCTCTAGCAGGGCGTGTGCACACCCAACCAGCCATTTGTGAATGGCCAGCACGGGCACGCTCCCTGTTAGAGGGAAGAGGATGATGCAGCCACCAGCTCGCTCGGAGCCACTGGCCTTAGACGCCGTGTTAGATGGCGTGACGTCAGTGGCTCTGAGCCTGCTGATTGGACGACCGTAGGACTGGGAAGAGGTGAGTTCCTTCGGCGATCTGGGGGGGGTTCACACAGCGGGGCACCCCCGATCAGGGTGCCCCAGGCTTGTTCTGCATTCACGCTTATGGAAACCCAGACCCGGACTTCGTTGTGGAGGTAAGTGAAGCCAAGGTTTGCAAAGGGAGGGGGAGGGTTAGGCAGCTATAAAAAAGTTAAGCTTCAGCGGAAGTACATAACCCAAGTCAAACACAAATAAATTAACAAGTATAGTAAAACAGTCCAAGGAGTCGGAAACAAGTGAGATCTTCCAACATCTATTTATAGTTAAGAGCCAATGGATTCACGCATCACAACGCCAACGCACCACGTGTGCGCGGGAAATGCCCCAGGTAATTGACAAGCACTGGCCTTAGCTAACCAAGCGTAAAGGCAGCGGCAAGAAACTGTGGGAAAGCCCAGGACAATACCCTTCACGTACTCATGCCATCTCTTGTTGGGTCGCTTTTCAAAATTTTTCCTCTCTTTTTTTTTGGAAACCAATATTCTGGCGTTCTGGTTATATGGCGTCACCAGGTCCCCACATGTAAAATTAGAGAGCAATTTCTTTGCCATGAACATCCAATCTCCTCTGTCACCTTCACTGATGAGCACATGCATCAGTAAAATAGGAGCGTACCATCTTCCTCTGAAGAAAACATTATAATCTCATTTCTATTCAAGTCGAGTCATGTGCGGCATTATAACGAGACGCATAAAATAATCGAGCGCTGCCCTTTACAACCAGAGGAGTGCATCTGTCTTGATAACCCCCCAGCATCGCTGACGCAGGCACTACGATGAATGGAGGACTCTTTTATACGCCACTAAATCTGTATTTAGTGGCTTATAAACACACTAGGCTCCCCGCACAGGCCAGAAAGCAGCACTATGTTTAGATTGTGAGATGCTAAAAAGGTCAAAACGGAGACAACGGCACTTTGTTTGTTTTGCCTTATTCTATTTACTTAGCGGAGGAGAAAGCAAATTGAATTCCAGGAGGCGCCTTTTTCATTTCATTTCGGAATTACCTGCTTGAAATTGAAAGCCTATAAAAAGAAATACGAGGCTACGGCTCGGCTAAACGCATTTGTAAAATCTCATTCAGCTTTTTACTTTCGCTGAACTGAAAAACTGGAAAAGCTGCGCGGCGGAGGTAGTCATTTTATTTCAAATTGGGCGAGTTTACACCATCATAAACCCGTTACCCAAAAAATGCTGCAACAAGCAAAGCAGAGATTAAATCAGGCATGGCGTATAATAATCTTTTGCCTTTGAATTTCATCTTCCGATCCGTCTTTATCGAAGATTCTAGCTATAATGTGCCACCTAAAGCCTGAACCAACATCTCGTACATGACCAGTCAATTTATCCTTAATCTCAACACTCATCATACATCTGTTACCCAAAAATGGTGCAACAAGCAAAGCTGAGATTAAATTAGGAATGACCTATAATAATAATCTTTTGCCTTAGAATTTCATCTTCCGATCTGTCTTCATCTTCAAGATTCTAGATTCAACGTACCACCTAAACCCTGAATCAACATTTCATACATGACCAACCAATGTATCTTTAATCTCAACACTCATCATACATGTGTTACACAAAAATGGTGCAACAAGCAAAGCCAACATTAAATTATGCATGACGTATAATCTTTTTCCTTCAGCCATATGTTCGGAGTTCATCTTCCAATTAACCTTCACCTGAAACTCTAGATTCAATGTACCACCTAAACCATGAACTAACATCTTATACAGAAACGGCCAATTTAGCTGTAATAACAATGCCAGAATTGATGCAACAAGTAAAGCCGAGATGATATAAACCATGATGTATAATATGCTCGGGCTTCATCTTCTGGTCAGAATTCACTTACGATTCTAGATTCAATATACCACCTAAACTTTGAACCAACATCTCATACAGCTAACTTCACTTTAGTCTCAACACTTGTCGTAAAGGCGTTACCCAACATGTTGCAACAGGCAAAGATGAGATTAGGCATTATGTGTAATAATCTTTTGTCCTCACTCCTATGCTGGGATTTCATCTTTCGATCTATCTTCATCGAAGATTATAGCTTCAATGTACCACCTAAAGCCTGAACCAACATCTCATACATGACCAGCCAATTTATCTTTAATCTCAACTCTCATCGTACATCTGTTACCCAAAAATGTTGCAAGAAGCAAAGCAAAGATTACATTAGGCATGATGTATAATATTTTCCACTAGCCATATGGTTTGGATTTCATCTTCCGACTAGTCTTCACCTGAAACTCTAGATTCAATGTACCACCTAAACCATGAACTAACCTCGTATACAGAAATGCCCAATTTAGCTGTAATTTCAACACGCATAACAAAGCCAGTTACCTAAGAATTGATGTAACAAGTAAAGCCGAGATTAAATAAACCATCATGTATAATATGCTCGATTTCATCTTCTGATCAGTATTCTCCTACGATTCTAGATTAAATGTACCACCTAAACTTTGAACCAACATCTCATACATGAACGGCTAACCTCGCTTTAGTCTCAACACTTGTCGTAAAGGCGTTACCCAAAAATGTTGCAACAGGCAACGACTAGTTTAAATTAGGAATCATGTATAATAATCTTTTGTCCTCCATATGCTTAGATTTCATCTTTCAATCAGTCTTAATCAAAGATTCTAGCTTCTATGTACCACCTAAAGCCTGAACCAACATCTCATATATGACCAGTCAATTTATCTTTCATCTCATGACTCATTGTAAATCTGTTACCCAAAAATGTTGCAACAAGCAAAGCTGAGATTAAATAAGACATGATGTATAAATAATCTTTTGCCTTCGAATTTCATCTTCCGATCCATCTTGGATCCATCTTGTACCACCTAAAGCCTGAACCAACATCTCATACATGAACGGCTAATCTCGCTTTAGTCTCAACACTTGTCGTAAAGGCGTTACCCAAAAGTGTTGCAACAGGCAAAGCCGAGATTAAATTAGGCATTATGTATAATAATCTTTTGTCCTCACCCATATGCTCAAAGTTCATCTTCCGATCGGTCTTCATCAAAGATTCTAGCTTCAATGTACCACCTAAAGCCTGAACCAACATCTCATATATGACCAATCAATTTATCTTTAATCTCAAGACTCATTGTAAATCTGTTACCCAGAAATGGTGCAACTAGCAAAGCCAAGATTAAATTAGTCATAACGTATAATGTTTTTCCTTTAGCCTTATGTTCAAATTTCATCTTCCGATTAGTCTTCACCTGAAACTCTAGATTCAATGTACCACCTAAACCATGAACTAACATTTCATACAGAAACAGCCAATTTAGCTGTAATTTCAACACTCATAACAAAGCCAGTTACCCAGGAATTGATGCAACAAGTAAAGCAGAGATTAAATAATAATAATAAGGGGGGCGTGGCCTGCGCATGGCGGCGTGAGCAAGCACATTGGTGGGGCTCTGACCAGATCCGAGGCATTTGAAGAATATACAGCAAGATTCTTTGCAGCAATTCTGGGACAGTGTGCTTTCCATATACAAATTCTTGACGCTGGAAGGTGTCCCCAATAACCCTCAGGTCACTCTCCTCTCCATGGTCCCAGGGTCGGCCTCCTCAGCAAAGCGGGGACTACTGAGGCACTTGCTTACTGCAGCAAGGTCGGTGATCCCGCGTCACTGGCTCACCCAAGTCTTAAAGGAGCACAGCACTCAAACCAGTTAGCTTGCTGACCAACCTACAATCTGTCTCTAAACTTGGTTAAAAACAGAGGGCTCGGTCACACACATCTGCAGAAGTAGCTTAAACTGCACCACCAGCGCCAAGGTGCCCCTGTGAGGTGCAGTCCTAACTCTAATCTCTGAGAGCCCCATTTGGGACATACAATGCAATAGATACATTGGGAGCAGGCTTACCTGAGGTTGCCCTAAACCTCAAGTGCAAGCCATGGGGTGGAAGGGTCAAAGACCTTGCAATACAGCCTAGACCCCACACACCATGTGCTTGCACAAATTCAAAAGAAACAAAGGAGGGGTGGCAGCCACTCAGACCATTTTATAACTAACTAACTGGCGCACCCAAGACGCACCGGAATGGGTGCAGGAGGTGGAAAACATTAGAAGAATGGAGGAGTTAATGTTGGAGGGGGATGAAAGCGGGAGGCAGAACCTGAACATAACATGGACAATGTGGTTGATGAGCCTCAACATGCCTGAATTCAGTGCATTCCTGTCCTCACTACAGGCGGGTCGGTAGGGGCGCTGCTGAGGAGAGGCATTACTCACCTTCTCCTGGGCCCTGGTGGTTGGCCCTAAATTTGAATCTGGGTGGGACCCCTTCGTCGGCCGGCCTCCCCACCCTGCCTGGTCCCCCTTGCCCCCTTCCCCCAGTACGGTATTCGTTGGTGCGTAAGGTTGTATTTCCATGCAATCTCTCTCTTTTCTTTTTCCTTTGGATACTATCCCCTCGATTCAAAGAGCAAAAGTTAATTGATTTCGGATCGAGAATCGTAAGTTTGGGTGGGTGTTAGTCATTTTTTCCTGTTTTTTTGGCCATTTCCGACTCGCACGAGCCTACGTTCGAATGCGTATATGCTCTTACGATCATCGCAAGTTCGTTCCTAAATTTTAGGATCAAAACGTAAAACTTAGGATCAAATCCTAAAACTTAGGATGAAAACGTAAAACTTAGGATAATTGGATGTGTTTAGGTGTGATTCAGAGAACAGTTTTCAAACCTCTAAATACGTTTTAAAAGAAAGCCACTGCCGACACCTTTTAGCAGTCGGATTGCTGTTCTTGAACAGGTTTTTTGGCTATGTGGAGGAGTCTGCGCGTCTTGAGCTCCAATGAACTGCATGTATCAGCATGGCCGAGGCCATAAATTGTATGGCAATGCATACCTGATTCATGTATGCCTTATAAAAGCATTTTAATGTGGACCTTAATTAGTCCTTTGCATGTAAACCTTTATTTGGCAATATATTTGCGTTAATTAAAGAAACTTATGTCCTTTGGTATTTATTTTTAAATTGATGTACTAGAATAATATTTTTAGATTGCATTTATTGGTGTAGTTGTTTACCTTTGCTTTGTTTAATTATTTAAGCACATCTTTGGTCAGATGCATCACACTTACTGAGGAGAGGAGAGCGGGATAAAGTGCAGGATGTGGGTTACTGCTGTATTTTGCACAGACACAGCAGAGCTGGGGGCACGGAAAGGTCAGAAATCAAAGAATGCAGAGCAACACAGTCACAAGGCCCTTTCTGTTTGCAGGCTGCCCGAGAATACCTGAGCCGCCATCTTGGCTGTTTCTAGACTCATAACATGCAGAAGTTGCTGGGTGTTTTTTAATATTTGAGAGCAATCTGTATGTAGAGGGTGTGGGTAACCACACCCAAAATTTTAAGTTGTACCATTTGAAGCCAAAATATTAAAATTAAATCCACAAGTAAAAAATGCAAGTTAACTAAAAATTAAACAAAGTAAGATTTACTTATGCAAATGCATTCATTAATGGTTGGTTACTACAAAATGAATGAAATAAAGAAAAATAAAAGACCAAATATTTAGAATGCACTTTAATGAGGTAAGTTTGTAGTGCGCAGCCGCAAGATCAGAAGGATTTACGTCCAGACAAAAAAGGAAAAAGGGCAAAACCAATGTTGCAACCTGAGAAATGAAACGGAAAATTCAGGATGGAAACTGACATAGGTCTGATTCCCGAACTGCCATACGAACGGACGTACATTTTAGGATAGAAACGTATTTGCTTATAGAATCACGCGCAAGTTCATACGAACGCACGAGCGGACGTGAAAAATAGGATGATCGGCACCCAAATCAAAGCTGTTACATGTTTCTTTGAATCGACCCTTATCTCTTTTCTTCCGCACTTTCTTTCCTTACTGGAGTTGCTCAGTCTTAAAGTGCCTAATATACCCTGCGGGTTGCTTCTATGTGCCCTGACGGCTTGTTGGTGTGTGGTGGTTGGAAAGCGGTCCTAGGGGCGGGCCCCTGGGTCAATCTGCAATCTCTGACTATTAAATAAAGATCCGGGACATTCTCGCCGTGGGCGGGGGTGGTGGGGGTGCGCCGGGGGGGGGGCTCTGTGCGCGATTGGGGGGCTGGGGCCCCCGGGCGGTTCCCTCCTCCCGCGCCTCTGGCATGGGAGGGGGTGGACTCAGGGGACAGTCGCTATTGATTCAGGTATTTGTTGTAACTGTATGTATAGGCACTGAATACTCTGACCGCGTTAAAAAGGCACTCGGTTATTGTATTTGTTGTACCTGCTTTTCTCTTTGTTTCCAATAAAAACATATTGAACAAAAAAAAATAATAATAATATGCTTGGATTTTTTATGTTCTGATCAGCATTTACCTAAAATTCTAGATTCAATGTACCACCTAAACTATGAACCAACATACATGAATGGCTCACTTCGCTCAACACCCAGTTACCCGAAGGAGTAACCCAAAAATGTTGCAACAGGCAAAGCCAAGATTAAATGAGTCATTATGTATATTTACGGTATGTGTTTTTTCCTCACCCATTTGCTCGGATTTCATCTTCTGATCCATCTTCATCGAAGATTCTAGCTTCAATGTACCACCTTAACCCTGAACCAACATCTCATACACAACCAGTCAATTTATCCTTATCTCAAGACTCATCGTACATCTGTTACCCAAAAATGGTGCAACAAGCAAAGCCGAGATTAAATTAGACATGATGTATAATAATCTTTTGCCTTTGCATTTCATCCTCCGGTCCTTCTTCAAGGTCAAGTTTCTAGCTTCAACATACCACCTAATACTTGAATCAACATCTCACACATGACCAGTCAATTTATATGTAATCTCAACACTGATCATACATCTGTTACCCAAAAATGGTGCAACAAGCAAAGCCAAGATTAAATTAGGCATGACGCATAAGCTTCTTCCTTCAGCTATATGTTCAGAGTTCATCTTCTAATTAGTCTTCACCTGAAGCTCTGTATTTAATGTACCACTTAAAACCATAAACCAACATCTCATACATGAACTTCCCTTTTGTCTCAACACTCATAATGGCGTTACCCAAAATTGTTGCAACATAAGTGTTGCAACACTCGTCATAAAGCCGTTATCCAAAAATGCTGCAATTGGCAAGTCGGAGTTTAAATTAGACATGATGTATAATCATTATCCTTAACCTAAAGGATTGGATTCTTCATCTAAGTCTTCATCTAAGATTCTAGATTCAATGCACCACCTAAACTTTAAACTACCATCTCATACATGAACAGCCAACAAACAGTAGCTTTAAAAAGGAACATTGGACCTAAAATGAAAAGGGGGCCGATTTCACCCCACCGGGCCCTACTTACATTTTGGATATCGCAGCTGTCTGCTGCGGCGACATCCGGCTGCTTCAGGGCCCGATCCGCACCCCGCTACCGACTTAGCCATCTGTAAATGACAGCACGGCTTTAGCCCCGCTCTTCCTAGTACCACGCCGCTCAGTGAAATCTCGCAGGATTTCAGGCAGCTCCATTGCATCCCATTCATGGGCAATGCGCAGGTGCAAGATCGGGGGCCACGCACAGTGTCTGATGGGATGCAAGATGGCGCTGCTCGTTGGGGGAGGATTTAACCTCCCTCGATATTCCTCTTTAATCTAGCACCTAAGCCCTATATCACCAACTCTTACACTACCACCTTGGCCTTGCTTTGCCACCTAAATACTGAACCTCCAGCAAAAGACATGAACTATGGCTCCAGCCTTGATTTACCTTCTAAGTCCCAAACCACCACTTCATAAACTACCACCTCAGACGCAAGTATAAACCACCATCACTGTTTTGATTTACCACCTAAGCTTTAAATCACTACCTCCTACACGAGGTGCCACCTCAGAACACCTAAGCTTTGTACCACCAACTCAAAAACGAACTACTATGTTGGCTGAATTTATCGCACAACCTTTGAAACACCAGCTCAGGTCTGCACCAACTTTAGCCTTGATATGACGAGTAGGCAATGAGCCACTAATTCAGATTTAAACACTACAGTATCACTTGGCCTTGATTTACCACCTAAACCCGGAACCACCACCAAAGACAAGTACTACCACTCCAGCACTGACTTACCTATTAAGACCTAAACTATCAATTTCAATCTACATGAAGTGCCACCTCAGCCTCAGATTTAAACCCCCATCTCTATCTTCATTTACCACCTAAACCACGGCTTTCTACATAAGCTGACATCTCAGTGTTGATTTACCACTTTAAATTTGAGCTACCAAATCAAAAATGAACAGCCATGTTGGCCTAATTTATCCCCTTGCCCTAGAATCATCATCTCAGGCCTACTACCATTTTAGTCTTCATATACCACCTAAGCCTCAAGCTGCTCTATCAGATCTAAACCACGATTTCTTTCTTGATGTACAGCCCAAACCTTAAACTAACACCTCCTACATGAGCCACCTCAGCCTTGATATATCACCATTTACCACCAGCTCAGATATAAACTACCATGTTTGGCTTAATGTATCACACTGACCTTGAACCACCTCCCAATGCCTGCTACAACTGCAGCCTTGATATTCCACATAGGCCCTCAACCGCTACACCACATATAAACCACCATCTCTGCCTTGATTTACTACATAAGTGTTAAAGTGATTTGGCATGCAAAAACAAAAGGCTACTTACCTTTTGACCCCCACAGCAGATCTGTTCTAGTCTGGTGATCAGTTACTCACCTGATTGCGGGATATGAGCCCCCGCTACATCTAGAGCCATCCGAGTCCAATAATTGTGGTTGGGTTTAATGGTGGGTCTGGATCGCGACTGGCCATTTGTCTCATGCCCTCTCCATTATAATGGAGGTAGTGGGCCAAGGCCTGAAATGACTCCCCCCCCCCATTGCAGAGAATGGAAAGGGTGTGGCCCGGGCAACCCCCAGGATTCTAATTGTGTTCTCCTCCAATCAGAATTGATTGCTTTAAGGCTCAATAATAACACATATGTTAACTTCCTTAGCTATTCATTTTTCTGTCAAAGAATCCGGGGCCCTAAAGAAAGACCTACCTTGGGGCATCCTGATTTAGGATGTCCCACTGTTTAAAACCATTGGACTAGTAGTGATCCAAAGCAAGGCAATATAGGTGCAGTCAGGGCCCAGATCACCCTGTGTCTTGAAGAGGTTAAAAAAACAACCGTCCTATTAAAATAACAGACTGAGATTTTCATGCAGCATTAACTCTGGTGTCTCCCCTCCTGTACTGTACGCCTGTCAGCATCTAAGGAAGACGTACGTTTCGCACAGACAGTAATTTTCTGAACACATTCTCTGAGAAGCCTGACACACATCCCGCTGGCTCTAAACCATTTTATTTTCTTACTTATCTGCTCCCTTCTTTATTTAGGAATGCAAATTGGAAAACTCATCAAAAAGTTTCTGCTGACGGAGGGCGCCGGCTGCCAAGCCAACTTTGTTAGATACACTCAGCTCTTTCCCGTCACCTGTCATTACAGCGCTCGCTGTGTAATTGCCCGCTGCCTGGTCAGACTGGGAATTGTCTCTGCCCGTCCTTCTTATGAGAAACAAAAAGAACGGCTTACTCTGAGCTTACGTCTGCCCAGTGCATGGTGGGTAGGCGAGCAGAGCGTTAAGGCGCAATGGCAAGTGTAATAATTTTCATGTCTATTCCCTGGTGGTGCTGTGGTCCCATTTCAACTCTTCTGTACAGTCTGTGGGTGTCAAGCAAGCTGTGTAAGTCCAAAGAGGTGTGAAAATCCCAAAACAGTATAAACGATCCAAAGCAGCGTGAACGTCCCAAAGCAGCGTGAACGTCTCAAAGCAGCGTGAACGTCTCAAAGCAGCGTGAACGTCTCAAAGCAGTGGGAACATCTCAAAGCAGCGTGAATGTCCCAAAGCAGTGTGAACATTCCAAAGCAGCGTGCACATTCTAAAGCAGCGTGCATGTTTCAAAGAATTATGAACACCCCAAAGCTGCGTGAATGTCCCAAAGCAGCGTGAACAGACCAAAGCAGAGCGAACATCTGAATTCAGCGTGAACGACGTACCAAAGCAGCATAAACGCCCCAAAGTAGCGTAAATATCTATTAAAAGTGTAATCCTCACCAAAGCAGTGCGAACAGACCAAAGCAGCGTAAAAGTCCTAAAGAAGTGTGCTTGCTTCAAAGAATTATGAATGTCCCAAAGTAAAAGTATGAAAGTCTCAAAGAAGTGTGAATATCCCAAAGCAGTGAGAACATCCCAAAGCAGTGTGCATGTTTCAAACAATTGTGTCTGAAAGCAGTGTTAACGTCCCAAAGCATCATGAATGTCTCAGAGGAGCGTGGATGTCCCAACGCAGTATGAACATCCCGGGTCAGTGTGAACGTCCCAAAGCAGTGTGAACGTCCCAAAGCAGCGTGAACGTCACAAAGCAGTGTGAATGTCCCAAAGCAGTTAAACGAACCAAAGTAAAAGGATAGGGCCCCTCATGATAGGACTTAACACTGTTACTTTAAGAAGATTTAGCTATAAGTAAAAGAATATGCTTTTATTTTGTGTGAAATGCTGTTTTAGATCCTCAACACCCCCACTGCTCACAGGAATGTGCCTAATCAAGATGGACCTTGTACAGCTCTGTCTATGCAAATTTTTTGATTTGTTACTGTACTAAGGGAGTCCTCCCTAAGAGATGGTTTACTAGGTGTGCTTGACCACCCTCCATGAGTTATGTTTTCTTGCTGACACTGTTGAACTCTAGAATTCTAGTTCTTCCTGAGACTACTGAACTCTAGTTGTACCCCTACTCTTGCACTGTATAAGTATCCCGTGACAAGACAAGACAATAAAGATGAGAGACTGTATAACGATAGCTGTTTTGCTTTGTTTCATTGCTCGTTGTACGCTCTCCGATCTAGATCGTGGTTAGGCTGCTGAAGGACGATCACAAGGGGTCTAGGGCGTCTGGGGCTGCAAACCCAGGGATAGAAACAAATACCCCAACACAAAGAAGTGTCAACATCCCAAAGCAGCGTGAACGTCCCAAAGCAGTGTGAACATCCCAAAGCAACGTGAATTGACGAAAGCAGCGTGAACATCCCAAAGCAGCGTGAATTGATCAAAGCAGTGTGAATGTCCCAAAGAAGCATGAACGTCCCAAAGCAGCGTGGACGTCCCAAAGCAGAGTGAATGTCCCAAAGCAGCATGAACTGACCAAAGCAGTGTGAACATCTCAAAGCAGCATGAACGGGCCAAAGCAGTGTGAACATCTCAAAGCAGCATGAACGGGCCAAAGCAGTGTGAACATCTCAAAGCAGTGTGAACGGACCAAAGCAGTGTGAACGGACCAAAGCAGTGTGAACGGACCAAAGCAGCGTGAACGGACCAAAGCAGCGTGAACGGACCAAAGCAGCGTGAACGGACCAAAGCAGTGTGAACATCTCAAAGCAGCGTGAACATCTCAAAGCAGCGTGAACATGTCAAAGCAGTGTGAACAGCCCAAAGCAGTGTAAACGGCCAAAGCAGCGTGAACGTCCCAAAGCAGCGTGAACGTCCCAAAGCAGCGTGAACATCTCAAAGCAGAGTGAATGTCCCAAAGCAGTGTGGACGTCCCAAAGCAGTGTGAATGGACCAACTGAGATTTTCATGCAGCATTAACTCTGGTGTCTTCCCTACCGTACTGTACACCTGTCAGCATCTAAGGAAGACGTAAGGAAGACGTGAACGTCCCAAAGCTGCGTGCATGTTTCAAAGTATTATGAATGTCCCAATACAGCAGTATGAATGTCTCAAAGCAGTGTGAATATCCACTAACAGTGTAATCATCACCAAAGCAGTGTGAAAATCCCAAAGCAGCAGTGTAAATGTTGCAAAGCAGTGTAAACCTACTAAAGGCATTTGAACATCTCACAGCAGTGGGGTCATGACATTCATCTGGTGGAGCAAGGTACACCAGAAGTGTAAATTGCAACCTTCATCTTGGTGCACAAGAAAGTGCAATAAGAAAATGTGTTTACATTTTTCCCAAAAAAATCACTGTACCCGCCATGAAGATTGTTTACAGATGAGATACATATTTCTTTCAGTGAGGCATGGGTGTTTTAGAAATAGGGGCATTTAAAACTGCCCCATTGCAGGTGCAGGTGACATTCTTGAGCTAAAATGAAAAAGCTGATAGAGAGGTAGGTCGCCAGTCACAACACTGGTGCACCATGCTTTACCAGATATTTAGTATGACCCTCAGAGTAGACATCCTAAAACAGTGAGAACGTCCAAAATTAATGTCAATGTCTTAAAGCGGACCTTCACCCTGAATAAGAGTCTTATCTTATATGTTTCCCACACCCTGTACATACATATTGCCCACATTAAAAATCATCCTACCTGCATCTACTGCATGTTATGAGCCTTTAAACATCCAAGATGGCGGCTTATGGAAGCCGCCATCTTATCAGGCAGCCTGCAAACAGGAAGTGCCTCCTGGCTGTGCTGCTCTGCATTCTGGGACTGTCTGAGCAAAGCACAGCTATAACCCGCCCCCCTGTACCTTATCCCATTCTCCTCTCTTCAGTAAGTGTGATGCTTCTGAGTAAAGATGGCGGCGCCCATATCCTAAATTCCTGAACAGAGTTGCAGCCCAGTGGGGGAAAGAATAATAAGTTAGTGACTAAAAACGTAAAATATATTAATTTTAGATGCTGGGGAACCATTTTTTAAGAGTTTGGGCTTTTCATTAAATCACGCTGAAGGTCCGGTTTAAAGCAAAGTAAACATCCCAAAGAAATTTGAACGCCTTATAGAAGTGTGACCTGCCCCACAGCAGTGGAAAGGTTCCCATACAGTGAGAACTTCCCGAAGCAGCAGTGTGAAAGTCCACAGAAAAATATTACAAAAACACTGCTAACCAGCAATGTGCCAGCCAACATGGCAGTAAGGGCATACAGCGTATAATCTCATGACATTACATGATATAAATGTAAGAGTTTATATACAATAGATTATGCTGCCTTGTCACTTAGGGTAAGCTTTAAAGTAGGCATTCATAGACATTCAAGTGGCTGTTCAACCTTCACAGCAATTTCCATTAAGCACAAACCATGTTATATTGAAATTGCAATACTCAAGAATATGTAGCAATAATATACCCAGGTGAATGTGCAAGCCGCCTATCACATTACGTCTGACACAGTGGCGTTCGCCTTTCATTTTCTGTGGCTCTTTTGGATCACCTGGATATATTATTGCTGCATATTTCTTGAGCTTTGTAATTTCAATAAAACATGGTTTGTGCTTATTGGAACTTGCTGTGAAGATTGAACAGTTACTCTACACCTGACCATAAGTAACAAGGTAGCGTAGTCTTTCATACATACTGTATTTTTCAACCTATAAGACGCACATTTCCAAATTAGGTATGCTGGTGGCGACTGAAACACTAATTAGGTGAGATTAGATTGAAACGCCAATTACCGTACCCTGTTTTCCCGAAAATAAGACAGGTTTTTATATTAATCTTTTGCTCTGAAAAAGATGGTAGGGGTTATTTTCAGGGAATTACTTATTTTTTCCCATAAACAACAAATATATACCTATGGATGCATGGATAGATAGTAGACAGTAGATAGATACAGAAAATAGATAGGCAGAGGGATAGATAGACAGCTGGGCAGAGGGATAGATAGCCACCCCCATCTCCCCACAGCAAGTGTCCCTGATGAGGGGGGAAAGCAGCCCAGCTGCCCCAATCCCTCTGTAGCAGCCAGCACAGTATGGGGGGGGGGGCAACACAGCCACCCCATCTCTCTGTAACCAGGGCTTATTTTCCAGGGGTAAGGCTTATTTTTGGGGGTAGAGATTATTTTTTGAGGGGAGGGGGGACAACAGGGCTGAGATTTTAAAGAATTTGTAAAAAAAAAAATGACATGCTTATTTTCAGGGTAGGGATGATTTTCTTGGAAACAGGGTAAATGCGACAGTGATTGAACCACTAATTAGACGAGGCTCTTCATGTGCTACTCAGATCCCCGGCCGAAGGTGGGAGGCACAAGGAGGGTACAGGAGAGAAAGGCTGCGCTGGCCGAGGCTGCATAATACTAGTTTGCTCATTCTTGCTGAGCTGACAAACGGAGGCAGAGCTATAGACCACCAAGAGAGCTCTTTGATTGGTGGTCTATGGCAAAAATTCATTATTCAAATAGAACGGGTCCAAAGGCGGGCAACGAAAATGGTGGAAAGACTTAAACTTAAAATCAGGAGAGACTTAAAGAACTTAATTTGTACAGTCTGGAGGAAAGAAGGGAGAGAGGGGACATGATTGAGACCTTTAAATATGTGAAAGGATTGAATAAGGTTTAGGAGGGAAGTGTTTTTAAAGTGGACCAACACCCAGGGGTGATCGGCCCGGAAATCTATAAGATTCCCGGGCCGATCACCTCCCACCCCGCGGGACATCCGAGATCGGGATGTCCCGCGGGGTGAAACCCCCAGAAACCCCAAAAAGACCTTACCTGATCCGCCGCCGCTTCCGTGCGCCCCTCCAGACGTGCGCGCGCCCGCGCCGGCCCTCTGCGCCGAGAGTGACGCTCGGGAGGCGGTGGCGGCGGAAGCGGCTTGGACGTTCCTGTCCCCCGCCTGGATGTTGGCGGGGATTGGCTGCGGCGTTCACGTGGGAGCGGGGAGAGGTGAGTTTTTTGGGGTTTCACACAGTGGACGAAAAAACCCAGGATAGTCAAAATCCTGGGTGTTGGTCCACTTTAAGAAGAAGCTTAATGATAGAACAAGGGGGCACAACCTGAAGCTAGTCGGAGGGAAGATCAGGAGCAATGTTAGAAAATATTATTTTACAGAAAGAGTAGTAGATGCTTGGAACAAACTTCCAGCAGAGGTAGTTGAAAAATCAACAGTCACTGAATTTAAACATGTCTGGGATAAGCCTCCATCTATCCTAAGATAAAGAGAACATACAGTATACACATAAGATAAAGAGAACATACAGTATACACATAAGGGCAGATTAGATGGACCGTATGGTCTCCTTCTGCCGTCAACCTTCTATGTTTCTAAAAAAATTCAGGGGTTGGGCCTCTGCTCTTTGCCTTGTTTCTACTTCCAGGAGCAGATGTGTGCTGACAGGAAAAGAGAGCAGCCATGGAGAGGTGAGCTGCTGGATGATAGTTTATGCACTTTGCCTACAGAGTCTCTTTACTGAATAAATTAGGCCACCAGCATAATAACAGGAAGTTAGTTATCTGCCCCCTCCCCCAAGGGTGTACTGCACCAAGCATTCCATGGATGAACTGTCTCAAGGGGTTAACCCAGTTTTAGGTTTTTGACAACTTCTATGACATCATTAGAAACAAGTGGTCAAAAAGGTTGGAAAATCCGAGAGGAAGGTGTTGTGTATATGGAAGAATACGAATGTCCAAAGAAATCATTTGTGGCATGAAAATAATCCTGGACGCGAAGATCTTGGTATTTGTTAAGACACAGGCGACGTGTTGTCTGAAATAGATGCTGTCACCCTGGAGTAGAATATCATGTGGACGCCATAAATGAAATGTGAAGAGCCTATAAGACTGAAATAGCGATCTCCACCGAGACCCTGGAAACACTTGAGGCCAACAATAAATTGAATGACCGTAAGCGACAATAAGCAGATGCTGCTCACTGATGGCCTGGATGTGGTGGTGGGGTGGGGACGGCTCCAGTTTTTTGCTGGCCTTTGGGCGATAGAGTCTCAAAGGGCCCCGTGCTGTGTGGTATGATGCTCCATACATGGTGATAAAGCTGCTTGTATGGTAAAAGGTGCTAAAGAATAGAGAGAAGAAAAATAATAGAAATAATGAAAGAAGGTATAGAAGAAATAAGAGAAAGAAAAAGAACTAAAAAATGAGATAAAAGAAGGAATGGCAGAAAGTATAGAGGAAATGGGAGAGGGAAGGAACGAAAGAATGGAAGAATAGAAGGATAGAGAGAAAGTAAAAGAACGAGATAATAGAAGGAATGACAGAAGGTATAAAGGAAATGAGAGAGGGAAAAAGCTAAAGAACGGAAGGATAGAGAGAAAGAAAAAGAACTAAAGAACGAGATAATAGAAGAAATGACAGAAGGTATAGAGGAAATGAGAGAGGGAAAGAACTATAGAACAAAATAATAGAAGGCAGCAAGCAAGTCATGCAACAGGCACTTTGGCCCTTATTTAACAAGGGATAGCGCCAGGTAGCGAATGGTGAGCGAACGGTAATTACGGTCACCGCCACGAGAACGCCGGCTCCCCACCACAATCACACATTTATCAAGCCGATCCTGCTTAGCGACTGAGATAGCGTCAGATAGCGACTCATTCATCATTATTCCAGCCTCACCCCACAGCGCCAGCGAGCGACCTTGAACAGCGCCAGGTATGACCTCTCGCTACCTGGCGCTCTCCAATGCATTTCAATGGAACAATCTTTAAATATTAATAATTAATTATTTTTTTTTTTTTTTTTTTTAATGTGAAAATTTCTGTTACCACTTCTGCCATGTTAGATTTTTTTTTTTAAGGTAAGAAAAGAATAAAAAAAAAAATGTGTGCAGAATTGATATTACAGGTCTGATATTAATGTATTCATATTCCAAAATGTTTTTATAAACTTTTTTTTTTTTGGTTTCCCAAAATATGGTTGTTTGGGGGTTAAAAAACTACTTTTAACCCATCGCCGCCAGCGCTCTGGGGTTTAAACATGCATTTCACAGCGCGAGAATTTTTGTAGCGTGATTTGTTAATGAATATGGTTGGAGCCGGTCGCTATGGCCATTCGCTATCATGCGCTCCCATACAGCGCGGAACCTGTCAAATAGCGACTCATCACCTTGTATTCAACATTACTGCACACCGACTGAGTCGCTATCAACTACCGAACAACGGCCAAGCACAGCGACTACTAGCGGGCGCTCTGAAAATGCCGCTACAGTCGCTCAACTGTCGCTACCTGGCGCTATTAATAAATCAGCCTCTTAGAATGGCAGCAGGGAAATGAATTCATCAACCCACGGGGACCCTGCATACTACTTCTAGATATTACCATTTTTTGATCTCTGGATTACTCTCCTGGACACCGGTGACGAGGGCGCCTGGTGTTGTTTATATCAAGGATTTTACGAGGTGACAGCTGCTGCTGCGTTCATTGTTTTTACATGCTTTTAGAAGTTTTTGCTATTTGAGTGCAAGATTCATTTTTTTATTAAATGTGTTTAAGGGCTTTTAAACGTATTGAACTAGTCCTTTCTTATGTTTTCCTTTGCATGCACTTTTGTGGAATCATTGTTGGGTACAATATACCCCGATTATGAGCGCTGGCGTGGAGATTTAAAGGAACAACACTTGGAGTATATAAGCAGGAGCTGAATTAATTTCCCTGCTGCCATTCTTTTGCCGTCATTTGGGAAGAATTTTGCACTACCGGGTGATGGGAGCACGCTGAAAGAGGTTAGCACATGCGTCTTGGGATATTGCATTTTTAAAGAAGTATCATGGATTTTGCATCTGAAATCAGGAGAGAATATATTAAGCATTTGACACATGCACTTTGGGATATATTAATTGGACTTTATCATATTTTATTGATATTATTAAACCGGACCTTCAGCGTGATTTAATGAAAAGCCCAAACTCTTAAAAAACGGTTCCCCAGCATCTAAAATTAATATATTTTAAGTTTTTAGTCACTAACTTATTATTCTTTCCCCCACTGGGCTGCAACTCTGTTCAGGAATTTAGGATACGGGCGCCGCCATCTTGACTCAGAAGCATCACACTTACTGAGGAGAGGAGAGTGGGATAAGGTACAGGGGGGCGGGTTATAGCTGTGCTTTGGTCAGACAGAGCAGAGCTGGGGTCAGGTAACGGTTAGCAGTCCCAGAATGCAGAGCAGCACAGTCAGGAGGCACTTCCTGTTTGCAGGCTGCCTGATAAGATGGCGGCTTCCATAAGCCGCCATCTTGGATGTTTAAAGGCTCATAACATGCAGTAGATGCAGGTAAGATGATTTTTAATGTGGACAATCTGTATGTACAGGGTGTGGGAAACATATAAGATAGACTCTTATTCAGAGTGAAGGTCCGGATTAATGTGGACAATCTGTATGTACAGGGTGTGGGAAACATATAAGATAGACTCTTATTCAGAGTGAAGGTCCGGATTAATGTGGACAATCTGTATGTACAGGGTGTGGGAAACATATAAGATAGACTCTTATTCAGAGTGAAGGTCCGGATTAATGTGGACAATCTGTATGTACAGGGTGTGGGAAACATATAAGATAGACTCTTATTCAGGGTGAAGGTCCGGGTTAATGTGGACAATCTGTATGTACAGGGTGTGGGAAACATATAAGATAGACTCTTATTCAAAGTGAAG
Organism: Gastrophryne carolinensis; assembly: GCA_027917425.1. NCBI lineage: Eukaryota > Metazoa > Chordata > Amphibia > Anura > Microhylidae > Gastrophryne > Gastrophryne carolinensis. The sequence continues at coordinate 503,498,455 of CM051236.1, read as the reverse complement.
GTCCGCTTTAAGCTCTGTGTTTTTCAAGTTTATTATTTTATGAAGATTGGGACTCTTTTTTTTTTTACACGAGAAGAGAATATCTTATGTTTCCACCACCCTGTACATACAGATTGCCCACATTAAAAATCAACCTACCTGCATCTACTGTGTTTTATGAGCCTTTAAACATCCAAGATGTCATGGAGTTTCAGGCTGCCTGCAAACAGGAAGAGTCTACTGACTTCTGGGATTGCTGTCCTTTTCCTGACCCCAGCTCTGCTCAGTATGTGAGCCAAGATGGCTGCAGGCCAGCGGGGGGAAAGAATAAAAAGTATGTAATTAAAAATCACATATGAATATATTAATTTTGGATGCTGGGGAATAGTTTAAGGGTTTGGGCTTTTCATTAAATGATGCTGAAGGTCCACTTTCCATAGGAATTTAATTTTCCTAGCAGAAATCCACCAACCAGCCAAGCCACTATCATCCTGGCTGGAACCCAAAATCAAGCACTGTCCGAGAGATGACAGGCTACATCCATTGTGTGATGTGATAAATACAATGAGGGATGACAGCTTGTTGCTGAGAAAATATTGTGTTGGCTGCTAACCCAACCTTCTATGCAGTCCTGATCATTTATCTGCTTCGCTGCCTTATACATGTTATGTCGTGGAACGGTCATCCGTCTTCATTTATGTTTAACGCTCTGATCTACACCTCATGCTTCACCAAGCAACTTTTGGAGTAAAATACACGCATCCGAGCAATGTTCTGTCATGGTAATCCTTTATCTGCTTTCTCCTCGGGTGTGTGCTCATTTGTGCAAGCGCAATACTGTAGGTACCTGTAATGTGTATACTCAGGTGCCGCGGATTGTGCATGTGCAGTGTGCCCCTGTGGATGCGCGAGCTTGAGCGGGAATCTGCACAAGATTTTGCACATTTAATGAGGCCTGAGGCATTAGAAGGATGCCAGCAGATCTTACTTAGAGTGATGCCCGACTTACCTGTTCATGAGTCCAGTTATGACATTGGCTACGTTGAAATACCCACTTGGTTCCTGACCCTCTGGCTTTGTCTCATAACTCGCTTTGGCTCATGACCCCCTGGCTTCCTCAAACAACTTGCTTTGGCTCCTCACCCTCTGACTTTGTCTCACAATCTGCTTTGGCTTTTAATCCTCTGGCTTCATCTCATAACCTGCTTTGGCTCCTGACCCTCTGGCCACGTCTGACTTCCTACTTTGGCTCCTGAACCCCTGGCTTCGTCTGATAACCCACTTTGGCTCCTGAGCCTTTGGCTTCATCTGATAACCCACTTTGGCTCCTGACCCTTTGGCTTTTTCTGATAACCCACTTTGGCTCCTGACCCTTTGGCTTTTTCTGATAACCCACTTTGGCTCCCGAACCTCTGGTCTTGTCTGATAACCCGCTTTAGCTCCTGACCCTCTGGCTTCCTCTGACAACTCACTTTGGCTCCTAACCCTTTTGCTTAGTCTGACAACCAGTGCTCCTGGCCCTCTGACTTCGTCTGACAACCCACTTTGGCTCCTGATCCTCTGGCTTGATATAACCACCCATTTTGGCTCCTGAACCTCGGGGTTCGCCCGATAACCTGCTTTGGCTCCTGACCCTCTGGCGTTGTCTGCTAACCCACTTTGGCACCTGAACCTCTGGTTTCCTCTGATAATCCGCTTTGGCTCCTGACCACCTAGTTTGTTTTACCATGCTGTTCATCTGCCCTGCCCACGCCAGAAACAATTGTGGGACCCTGACTGAGCCTGAAGCCCAGTCCAGTCCGTCTCTAGTACCCATCTGTTATGGTCCTGTTTCTGAACTAATTCGCTGGGCCCAGCAATCACCCATCCAGCTGTGTTTTAGCACTTGTACATAGACTCTCCAGCTTTTTCTTCTGTCAGACACGCCACAGCTACAAGGCAGGGGAGGCAGCTGGCGTTCAGGGCTTTCCAGTTTGGGATATCCCTCAGTCTAATAGTACAAATAGGGCCTAGAATGGGCAAAACTTACCATTTATATTACCTTTCACTGTTGTGCTCCAATGCTACAGAGAAGCACATCCCACACTTCACCCCTCCCTGTTTGTGAATGCCAGTGACCTAAAAAGGCAACTAAACAAAGTGATCCCTGCGGCTACTCTTATCGAACTTACCAGATTGTAAGATTGAGTGCCACTCGATCCCGGGCGGGATGAATGGCCACGCCTGTCACAGTGACAATAGCAATGCAATAAATGGAGTGCTAGAATTACTTTGACCATTGGTCATGGAGGTCACCAGTGACTGCAGATAAGGTCTGGACGATGTGGGACTCGGTAGGTTCCCAACTTCCGGAGTAGCTGTGAGGGTCAAATAGTAATTATTCCTCTTGTTTTTTTTTTTAGTTGCCTGGAAAATCACTGGCTGAGACCTCAGCTGAGCATCTAATGGACAACCAAGCTGGACCAGATGGTTGGAAGAATCTGCTTTATGTAGGCCAAGCACATATTTACCCTCAAAGTTTTCCACTATTGACTTGTGACGTCCCATGCCGGCTACGCTTTTCCAATTACTGCCCTGCCAGAAGCTCTTTAATAAGCCTTGTTTTTCCTACTCCTAAAGGAAAGCTAAGAGATCAGTTTAATGCCTGAAATCGGCATGCTGGGAGCCCTTAATAACTGGAGCCATTGTTCCGAGGACTTACGTTATACATCTGCAGCCATGCTGGGGAGAGCAGGCGATTAGAATGCGGCGCCATTTGAGTATAACAAAGCCGTTTAGCCACCTGGGTCCCTCCGCGTATTTGATATCATCTAATGTCCCGAGGCCCTTATAAAACGGCTGCCAGATTTTATATGAATATGAAAAAGCTCTGCGGATACAAGAGGGATGTGTGCAAAGCCATAAAAATATGGCTAAAATGATGCCCCACCACAAAAACCTTGGGGGCCAGGGGTGAACATACCATAGAGGCAGTGCACGCACATGACCCCGGGCCCGAGGAACAAAGGAGCCCGGGGCACGCTGCCTCCACCATCGCTGCGGTATGTACCTACACATACTTACCTAGCCATTGCTCCTCCATCCCTCTGAGAGCATGCGCTGCTTCTCCATTGGCTTTGCGCGCAGGCCCTGCTTCCACGTAAGTGCCATGCGCGTGTCCTGCTCCTCCAACGGCGCAGCACACTTCGCGTCTCCGATCTTTCTGCATGCCGAAGAAAGTTGCCAAGCAGCTGGTGAGTGACCGGGGGGAATTGCTGCTGCTGATGATGGGCCCCATCAGCGCTATGTACTCCCCGTTTATTTTCTATCAGGCTGATTCATTACTAACGCCAGGTAGCGACAGATGAGCGTCTGTAGTGCGTATTTCAGAGCTACCGCTAGTAGTCGCTGTGCTCGGCCATGGATTATTGTTTCAGAGCGCCTCAGTCGCTGTCCGGCATTGATGAATATGATATATGAGTCGCTATACCACGCTGTATGGGAGCGAACTGTAACGACAGCTCAGTGCGACTGACTAACACCACGTTCATCAAAAAACAGCCACAAACATTTCCAACTCATGTAATTGTAGCCCAGAGCGCCAGACGCTGTGTGATTAAACACATGTATCCACTAGTAACAAAGCGAAGACACATGGAATTACATTGTTATAATATTGTAACATGAACACTTTAATACCAGACATGTAAGGTCAATTCTGCATAAAAATATTATTAGTCCAAAAGTTCTTGCCCAGAATACATGTCAGAAGCTTTGTTTTTTTTTTTAGGGAAAAAAAAAAATTTGGGATCAGGAAAGGGATTTAAGGATCGTCCATAGAAATGTATGGGAGAGCGCCAGGTTACGGCAGGTTAGACGTGGCGCTCTGCAAGGCCGAACGCCGGCGCTGTACACTGAGCCTGGGATAATGATGAATCGGACGCTACATGGCGTTGTTCTAGTCGCTCACCAGATTCGGCTTTATAAATGTGTAATTGTGTGCCGTGTCCGGCGTTCACCTGACGCTGTACAGGCACTACCTGGCACTATCCCTTCATGAATAAGGCTCTAAGAAGACAAGAAAATGAGGCCCTAAGAAGACCAAAATGAGGTCCTCTGATTGGCCGCTGGTGGTCACGTAGGCCGTCTTTCCCGGCTGCTGGTCAAGGCCGGCCCACATGAGCACCAGTGGCCAATCGAAGGACCGTATTTTGGCCGAGGATCAGCTGCGGAGGGGTTTGCTGCTGCTATTGATGATGGAGGCCCTGCTATGGGGCACCATCAGGGCTATGTACGCCCCTGTTGGGGGCCATTTAATTTCTATGAAGACAAGTCACTAAAGACCAGTGACATCACCGAGTTGAAGGTACTAAGAGTATTTAAGAGTAACACAACTAAACAGGAAGTGGCTTAAAAAAACAAAACGAAGGAATCTCGAATATATAATATGAGCATCAGAGCAGAGCTCTTATACCAGACGTCTGTCAGAACACGGGATTGGTTTTGTCAGCCAGAAACCCCCCAAACTCCAAAGCTGCTTCACCTTTAGACAAGCCTCTGTCCACCATGACTCTGGTAATGGTCACGGTTGCCCCCAGGACTTATTAGTGCAAAGGTTGCTAACTGGTGGGGTGAAAGCAGGAGAACCCCCTGGGCAAACCAAGCAGACAGATGTCAGGACAGGCCAGGGGCATACACAAGGAATCAGTCCACACTGGCCTCACAACACAAGGAGTAGGCCATAGGGGCTCAACCTTCCTCCTCCAACAGGTCAAGTTTTGCAGCGCTCCACATTGATGCACCAGTGATGTAATTAGAGTCTATAGCTCTGTCTGAGCACCAATTACTCCACCTGTGGATCTCTGTGTGGAGATCTTCCAAACCTGGCCTGCTGCTGGGCCCTCATCAGAAGGGTTGAGCTCGTGTGGTAGGCAGAAGAATAGGGATAGTGGGGATGCGCCCGCGGCTCACGCATGTGCCGTTGGACCGCGAAGCAAGGTAAGTGAATGGGGCGACCTGGGGGGTTTCACACAGCGGGGCATCCTGATTTTGGATGCCCCAGGGGGAGGGTATCGATCGGCCTGGGAATCTTATAGATTCCAGGGCCGATCATGCTGAGTTTTGGTCCACTTTAATTTCCGTCATGGCTTTTACAGTGACATTTTTCTGGCTTTTCTACTTGAACTGGATACACACCACAAAAGAAAAGAATGAAACAGCTGGTGCCTCCTCTCTGCACATGATACCATGTGAGCACAAAGCTAATAAATAAGGACGAGAGACAGCAATGATGGGACCCCCCTGTCCTTATGATCCTCGATTTTGTCACCTGCTTTAGTTACACCTCTGTCTGGCTGGAGAGACCTTTGTAGGTTAGAGATTTTAAAACTGGACTCTCTTAAGTAGAGCAGCATTGGAGAAACCAGAGGAGGAGAGGTGGATGAGGCGAGCAGCACAGGTCGGAATAGACGGTAGAGGTGCCAGTCTGGCAGAATAAGAAGCCGGGCATTGCTGTAATCCGGCTGTTATTTTATATTATATTATAATTTGCCAGTCTGCCAGCCCCAACACTGCAGTATGTTGGATTGGTCTTTTGCAAGCACATGGGGTGTGGGGTCTAGGCTGTATTGCAAGGTCTTCGACCCTTCCACCCCATGGGCTGCACACAAGGTTTTAGGGCAACCTCAGGTAAGCCTGCTCCCAATTTATCTATTGCACTGTATGTCCCAAATGGGGCTCTCAGAGATTAGAGTTAGGACTGCACCCCACAGAGGCACCTTGGCGCTTGGTGGTACAGCTTAAGCTACTTCTGCAGATGTGTGTGACCGAATCCTCTGTGTTTAACCAGATTTTAGGTTGGGTTGAGTGCTGTGGCTCCTTTAAGACTTTTTAATTGGTCTTTTAGTTGTTGATAGATGGTGCCTCCTCCCAGTCCATTGCCGGCTCTGTTGGGCCTCCCATCCCCAACTCCATCTTGGGGTCCTACAACTACACCCCAGATGGGGGGGATGACATGTCCTGAGTTATCATGAGATGGCTGCAGACCATTAACATGGTCATGAGATGACCAGCAAACATAAGACCCAACACAGGACAGGGAGGCCAAAGCCCAACACCAACAGGAAAGCTAAGGCCCAATATCAAACCTGAAAGCTGAGGCCCAGCATCGAACAGGAAAGCTGAGGCCCAACATCAAACCTTAAAGCTGAGGCCCAGCATCGAACAGGAAAGCTGAGGCCCAACATCAAACCTGAAAGCTGAGGCCCAACATCAAACCTGAAAGCTGAGGCCCAATGTCAACCCACAAACCTGAGGCCCAACATAAAACCGGAAAGCTGAGGCCCAACATCGACTGCAAAGACGAGGCCCGACATCGAACAGGAAAGACAAGGCCCAACATCGAGCAGGAAAGCTGAGGCCCAACACAGCACAGGTCAGAATAGATGGTAGGAGGTACCAGTCTGGTAGAATAAGAAGCTGGGCATTGCTTTAGTCCGGATGTTATTTTATATCCTATTATAATTTGCCAGTCTGCCAGCTCCAGCACTGCAGTATGCTGGATTGGTCTTTTAGTTGTTGATAGATGGTGAACATCACATAATTGGCCATATACCGTCACCTAATGACGCAGCTTCCTAAATGTAGTCTAATGCACACGCAGGAGGTAAACCAGGTGGGAAGGGAAAAGAGCCCTGTGAATGAACAGGATATTTCTCACTTTTATACGATCACTGACTGTGCAGCAGACCTGATACTGCGCAATGTGCGGTGACCCACAGCAGCCAATCACATTTCACGTTTCACTGTAATTATTGCGGCCACCTCAATTCGGATTGATTGCAATGGATGAGGGCGCGCAGCACATTCTCCCTGCTTCTTATTTAATGATCCTGAAAATGTTAACAGAGGCAGACGGCATGATCAATGCGAGAACAATGCCTGATTGCTCAGTTACTTCTCCTCTCTGTCTGGGTTATAAATAAATGAATTGTCTCCAAATCTTACACTGAAACTAGTTTGGTTAAAGTGGACCAAAACCCCGGGAAAACTATAAGATGCCCCTCCCCGGGGCATCCAAAATTGGGATGCCCCGCAGTGTGAAACCCCCTAGGTCTCCAATACACTTCTTTTCTGGTCCAATGGCGCATTCGCAAGCTGCATCCGCTTCCCCGCTATTACCCCTAGTAGGGCGCGTGTCCGCACCAGGCATATGTGAGTGGCTGGCATGGGCATGAGCCGTTAGAGGGTAGCGGGGGATGCTGCCTAATTCAACTGGAGCTATACCTTTTCTTGCAACTTTGTTACAGGGAAGGTGCAGGTCCACGCTATTAGTGGGCCCAGCATTGGAGATACACTCACTTTTTGCAAGTGGCAACCAATTCGGCAGGATCTCCATAAGGAATAGGTTAACATCTCCCTTACCAGCGGCAGGTGTAGGTTCATTAGGCTCTTTGCAAGCTCAGACTTAGCATTGTCAAAGAGGGTTTACATCCAAACCCTCCCCAGGGGCAATTTAGATTTCAGGTTCCCCTATATGTCACACTCTCTAATTCTACCATTACCTAAACTGGTTTTCTGGGCCTGAAAGTCCAGGGAGACAGGCGATAAACCAGGAGGTGCCACTGAATATCTATATGCAGCCTGCAATGTGATCATAGATGTCTATGGGCAGTGCAGATGAAGTGTAACACATGCACTCCACTGCCTCCTCCCAGTCCATCGCCGGCTCTCCTTGGCCTCCCATCCCCACCTCCATCTTGGGGTCCTACCACTACACCCCATATGGGGGGGGAGGAGATGCCCTGAGTTATCATGAGATGGTTGCCAACCGTTAACAGGGTCATGAGATGACCAGCAAACATAAGAGACCCAACACAGGACAGGACAGGACAGGGAGGCCAAAGCCAACACAAACAGGAAAGCTAAGGCCCAACATCAAACCGGAACGACGAGGCCCAACATCAAACCGGAACGACGAGGCCCAACATCAAACCGGAACGACGAGGCCCAACATCAAGCCGGAAAGATGAGGCTCAACAAGAGCAGGAATGCTAAGGCATCAGCATTCCCGTACAGCGTTGGCCCTCAGCATTCCCGTACCGCGTTGGCCCTCAGCATTCCCGTACCGCTTTGGCCCTCAGCATTCCAGTACAGCTTTGGCCCTCAGCATTCCCGTACCGCTTTGGCCCTCAGCATTCCCTTACAGCTTTGGCCCTCAGCATTCCCGTACAGCTTTGGCCCTCAGCATTCCCGTACAGCTTTGGCCCTCAGCATTCCCGTACAGCTTTGGCCCTCAGCATTCCCGTACAGCTTTGGCCCTCAGCATTCCCGTACAGCTTTGGCCCTCAGCATTCCCGTACAGCTTTGGCCCTCAGCATTCCCGTACAGCGTTGGCCCTCAGCATTCCCGTACAGCGTTGGCCCTCAGCATTCCCGTACAGCGTTGGCCCTTAGCATTCCCGTACAGCGTTGGCCCTTAGCATTCCCGTACAGCGTTGGCCCTCAGCATTCCAGTACAGCTTTGGCCCTCAGCATTCCCGTACAGCTTTGGCCCTCAGCATTCCCGTACCGCTTTGGCCCTCAGCATTCCCGTACCGCTTTGGCCCTCAGCATTCCCGTACCGCTTTGGCCCTCAGCATTCCCGTACAGCTTTGGCCCTCAGCATTCCCGTACAGCGTTGGCCCTCAGCATTCCCGTACAGCGTTGGCCCTCAGCATTCCCGTACAGCGTTGGCCCTCAGCATTCCCGTACAGCGTTGGCCCTCAGCATTCCCGTACAGCGTTGGCCCTCAGCATTCCCGTACAGCGTTGGCCCTCAGCATTCCCGTACAGCGTTGGCCCTCAGCATTCCCGTACAGCGTTGGCCCTCAGCATTCCCGTACAGCGTTGGCCCTCAGCATTCCCGTACAGCGTTGGCCCTCAGCATTCCCGTACAGCGTTGGCCCTCAGCATTCCCGTACAGCGTTGGCCCTCAGCATTCCCGTACAGCGTTGGCCCTCAGCATTCCCGTACAGCGTTGGCCCTCAGCATTCCCGTACAGCGTTGGCCCTCAGCATTCCCGTACAGCGTTGGCCCTCAGCATTCCCGTACAGCGTTGGCCCTCAGCATTCCCGTACAGCGTTGGCCCTCAGCATTCCCGTACAGCGTTGGCCCTCAGCATTCCCGTACAGCGTTGGCCCTCAGCATTCCCGTACAGCGTTGGCCCTCAGCATTCCCGTACAGCGTTGGCCCTCAGCATTCCCGTACAGCGTTGGCCCTCAGCATTCCCGTACAGCGTTGGCCCTCAGCATTCCCGTACAGCGTTGGCCCTCAGCATTCCCGTACAGCGTTGGCCTCAGCATTCCCGTACAGCGTTGGCCCTCAGCATTCCCGTACAGCGTTGGCCCTCAGCATTCCCGTACAGCGTTGGCCCTCAGCATTCCCGTACAGCGTTGGCCCTCAGCATTCCCGTACAGCGGTGGCCCTCAGCATTCCCGTACAGCTTTGGCCCTCAGCATTCCCGTACAGCGGTGGCCCTCAGCATTCCCGTACAGCGGTGGCCCTCAGCATTCCCGTACAGCGGTGGCCCTCAGCATTCCCGTACAGCTTTGGCCCTCAGAAATCCCGTACAGCTTTGGCCCTCAGCTTTGCACTTCAGTGTTGGCCCTCAGCTTTGCACTTCAGTGTTGGCCCTCAGCGTTGCACTTCAACCGGACCTTCAGCGTGATTTAATAAAAAGCCCAAACTCTAAAAAAAATAGTTCCCCAGCATCTAAAATTAATATATTTTACGTTTTTAGTCACCAACTTATTATTCTTTCCCCCACTGGGCTGCATCTCTGTTCAGGAATTTAGGATACGGGAGTCGCCATCTTGACTCAGAAGCATCACACTTACTGAGGAGAGGAGAGTGGGATAAGGTACAGGGGGGCGGGTTATAGCTGTGCTTTGCTCAGACAGAGCAGAGCTGGGGTCAGGTAGGGGTCAGGTAACGGTCAGCAGTCCCAGAATGCAGAGCAGCACAGTCAGGAGGCACTTCCTGTTTGCAGGCTGCCTGATAAGATGGCGGCTTCCATAAGCCGCCATCTTGGATGTTTAAAGGCTCATAACATGCAGTAGATGCAGGTAGGATGATTTTTAATGTGAGCAATCTGTATGTACAGGGTGTGGGAAACATATAAGATAGACTCTTATTCAGAGTGAAGGTCCGCTTTCAGTGCTGGGCCTCAGCGTTGCACTTCAGTGCTGGGCCTCAGCGGTGCACTTCAGTGCTGGGCCTCAGCTTTCCTGTATAGCATTGGGCCTCGGCTTTCCTGTTTGATGACCAACACAGAATTAGACATTGCTGGATATGGTGATATAAGGAGCACAATCATTACACAGAAGACAATCAACCAGCAAAAAGGAAGATTCAGACACAAAGTAGAGCAAATAAGGCATAAGTAACACACCAGCACATGGACTAGCAAGAAAGTCATCAGAATTAGAGGATGAACGCCAGAACATTGACCACTGATACCTTCATCTATCCTCTTGCCTGGTAACAACAGAACAACCCAGATGAAAAAATAAATTGGTCGATGCAAGCAAAATCCTATTGGACGAAGAGAATTAGGCCTTAAACTGAGAAATATCTCCAGCAGCTGGTGTATTTATGCGGCGTAACGCAATTATGTCTGCTGTTACTGATGGCGACCCTGGAGCGATTCTTTGTGTTGTGTTACCGGCCAACAAATAACGTTCCCGTCGGAGGGACAAGATAAGCAGAGCTTTGTCCTTCCAAAATGTCTCATGAACATGAGGGATTAGTCGTAATTCCCCGATCCCGCGTACAACAAAGAGTCACGGGGTAAGCGAGCGCGCTTCCCTCAATCATTCCTTTCACTGTGTCCTGTAACTACCAAACCATCACTCAGCGGCCTACACGCGGCACTACCCACCTGACATTACAGGATGAGCTTACAGTGGCCACATCCCCACTATACCATTAGCAGAGGCACGTACCCACACCAGGTATTTCTAAATAACTGATACGGGTATGCGAAGAAGATTGGGCGCAGACAGATCTGATCTGACGTCAGGCTGGCTAAGGAAGGCATCAATGGTGTGCGAGCGCTGATTGGCCAGCGGCCCGTACGTGTCTTGTGCGGGCCCGGAAGGCACGTTTTTACGTGCAATACCCTGGGCATTGGCCTGTTGGAGAGGACCCACCTGGGAGAGTAAAACTGTTGTTCACCCTTTAAAGTGGACCAAAACCCAGCTCGATCAGCCCAGGAATCTATAAGATTCCCGGGCCGATCGATTCCCCCCCGGGCAACCAAAATTGGAATGCCCTGCTGTGTGAAACCCCCCAGGTCGCCCCATTCACTTACCTCATTTCCCGGTCCTACAGTGCGTCTAAGAGCAGTAGCCGCATCCTGCTATCCTGCTAGCCGGACGTGTGCCAGCGCCAGGCATTTTGTGATTGGCCGGCGTGGGCACGCTCCCTGTTAGGGGGAAACAGAGGATGCTGCCGTTAGAGCCGCTGCTCTTAGATGCACCGTAGGACCGGGAAGAGGTGAGGGTCTCGGCGTCCTAAGAGGTTTCACACAGTGGCCCCCCCCCCGATCGAGGTGCCCCTGGGGAAAGGACCAAAACCCAGGATAGTCAAAATCCTTCCAGCAATCCAACTATTATATAAACAAATGGGTGTTGATTACAGTGCAGGTGGGCATCCCGACTGAAATATAGGCCCTGTAAGCCATGTTTGGGGTATCCAGGTCTAATTTGAGGCCCACCATGCCTAGAAGCCTGGAATCAGCCAGAAAATCTCACCCGGCACCACTGTCATGCCCCAGATGACTGTCCAAAGGGCCAGACCACTCCAAAAGCAATTTAATGGGCATTCCTCTTTAATTGGTTCAGGGCTTGGGGTGGGGAAAGAGGGAGAAATCACCCAGTAGCATGGCTCCGTCAGTGAACACTGGAGCCTCACAATTTCAATAGAAGTGAATGGTGCTGGCATCAGAGAAGTACATTCCAGATCTATTGCAGACACCCATAGTTTTTATGATACGCATTTATCAGACAGCATTTTATCCTATTAATAGCCAGTTAAAAGGGGCGGTAGGTCAGGGGGGTATCCCTGCTGTGTGTATCCCCCATTTCGCCCCATACACACCCCTTCCTTTTGCTCCCACGGCACAGACTCGGACGAGAGCAAGTGTGCTAATTAGTTGAGCGGCGTGCTCAAGCAATCAGCACCCCGCTAATGGCTAAGCCTCCAAGTGGTACCAAAGGGAATTGAGTGCGGCGCATTCCTCGCTCACCTTCTAGCCATGGCGTGCCTGCGCCGCACATTCAAAAAGGCCGTGCGCACGGTTGGGGTGAGCAGGGCTGTGTTCGTGGAACGGAGACGTTGCCAGGGCTCCGCGAGAAAGTGAAGGTTCCGGGAGGTTTTATACACCAGGGCATCCCAATTTGCGATGCCCCAAGAAGTGGCACTCAGCTTTGCATTTCAGCGTTGGGCCTCAGCTTTGCACCTCAGCGTTGGGCCTCAGCCTTGCACCTCAGCGTTGGGCCTCAGCCTTGCACCTCAGCGTTGGGCCTCAGCCTTGCACCTCAGCGTTGGGCCTCAGCCTTGCACCTCAGCGTTGGGCCTCAGCTTTGCACTTCAGCGTTGGCCCTCAGCTTTGCACTTCAGCGTTGGCCCCTTAGCTTTGCACTTCAGCGTTGGCCCTCAGCTTTGCACTTCAGCGTTGGGCCTCAGCTTTGCACTTCAGCGTTGGGCCTCAGCCTTGCACTTCAGCGTTGGGCCTCAGCCTTGCACTTCAGCGTTGGGCCTCAGCCTTGCACTTCAGCGTTGGGCCTCAGCCTTGCACTTCAGCGTTGGGCCTCAGCCTTGCACTTCAGCGTTGGGCCTCAGCCTTGCACTTCAGCGTTGGGCCTCAGCCTTGCACTTCAGCGTTGGGCCTCAGCCTTGCACTTCAGCGTTGGGCCTCAGCCTTGCACTTCAGCGTTGGGCCTCAGCCTTGCACTTCAGCGTTGGGCCTCAGCCTTGCACTTCAGCGTTGGCCCTCAGCCTTGCACTTCAGCGTTGGCCCTCAGCCTTGCACTTCAGCGTTGGCCCTCAGCCTTGCACTTCAGCGTTGGCCCTCAGCTTTGCACTTCAGCGTTGGCCCTCAGCTTTGCACTTCAGCGTTGGCCCTCAGCTTTGCACTTCAGCGTTGGCCCTCAGCTTTGCACTTCAGCGTTGGCCCTCAGCTTTGCACTTCAGCGTTGGCCCTCAGCTTTGCACTTCAGCGTTGGCCCTCAGCTTTGCACTCCTCAGCGTTGGCCCTCAGCTTTGCACTTCAGCGTTGGGCCTCAGCCTTGCACTTCAGCGTTGGGCCTCAGCTTTGCACTTCAGCGTTGGGCCTCAGCCTTGCACTTCAGCGTTGGGCCTCAGCCTTGCACTTCAGCGTTGGGCCTCAGCTTTGCACTTCAGCGTTGGGCCTCAGCTTTGCACTTCAGCGTTGGGCCTCAGCTTTGCACTTCAGCGTTGGGCCTCAGCTTTGCACTTCAGCGTTGGGCCTCAGCTTTGCACTTCAGCGTTGGGCCTCAGCTTTGCACTTCAGCGTTGGGCCTCAGCTTTGCACTTAGGTGAGCTGGTCTCAGCGTCCTGGGAGGTTTCACACAGCGGGGCACCCCCGATCAGGGTGCCCCCGGGTTAAGGACCAAAACCCAGGGTACTCAAAATCCTGGGTTTTGGTCCACTTTAAAACAATCCATCACTTGCAGCAATCCAACTATTATATAAAAAATGGGTGTTCATCACAGCGCAGGTGGGCATCCCGATTGAAATATAGGCCCTGTAAGCCATATTTGGAACATCCAGGTCTAATTTAAGAAGCCTGCCATGCCTAGAAAGCCTGGAATCAACCATAATATCTCACCCTGCACCACTCTCATGCCCCAGATGACTGCCCAAAGGGCCAAACCCCTATGAAGGCAATTTAATGGATTTTCCTCTTTAATTGGTTCAGGGCTTGGGGAGGGGAAAGGGGGAGAGATCCCCTAGCAGCATGGCTCTGTCAGTGAACACTGGAGCCTCACAATTTCAATATAAATGAATAGCACTGGCATCAGAGGAGCACATTCCAGGTCCATTGCAGACATTGATATGTTTATATGATGCGCAATTTATCAGACAGCATTTTATCCTATTAATAGCCAGTTAAAGAGGAACAACACACAGCAATTTCACTTTCCCAATGTTTTGTTCCTATTGGGGGGGGGGGGGGTAACGGGGGCATCCCGAATTGGATGCCCCCCTGCTTGCTCACCTTCTAGCCATGGCGTGCCTGCGCCGCACATTCACAGAGGCCAGGTGCATGCATGGTTGGGTTGAGTAGAGATGTGGTCGTGGAACAGAGACGTTGCCAGGGCTCCATTAGAAAGTGTGGGTTCCGGGAGGTTTTACACACTAGGGCATCCCAATTCGCGATGCCCCAAGAAGTGGAACTCGCATGGCCCTGGGTTCTTTAGGAGTTCAGGGAGGGGAAAGGAGGAGAAATCACCCAGTAGCATGGCTCCGTCAGTGAACACTGGAGCCTCACAATTTCAATATAAATGAATGGCACTGGCATCAGGGGTGCACATTCCAACTCCCACATTGATACGATTATATGATGCACAATTCATCAGACAGCATTTTATCCTAGTTAAAGAGGAACAACACACAGGAATTTCACTTTCCCATGTTTTGTTCCTCCCGGCAGGAGGGGGGGGTTAAAGGGGCATCACGAATTAGGATGTCCTGCTGTGTGTATCCCCCATGTCGCTCCCACACCGCAGACTCGGAGGAGAGCAAGTGCGGTAATTGCCGTGCTCAACCAATCAGCGCGCTCGCTTTCACTCAGCTTCGCTGATGGTTATTGCCTCAGAGTGCCAGCCGCATACCCCCGCTCACCTTCTAGCCATGGACATTCAGAAAGGCCAGGCGCATGCATGGATGGGTTGAGCAGGGATGCAGCTGTAGAGACGTGACCAGGGAACCGGGAGAAAGCGAACGTTCTGGGGGGTTCCGGGAGGGTTTACACAGCGGGGCATCCCAATTTGCGATGCCCCAAGAAGTGGAGCTCTGATAGCCCTGGAGTCTTTTAGACTTAGAGAAGTTCCTCTTTAAAGTGGACCAACACCCAGGGGTGATCGGCCCGGGAATCTATAAGATTCCCGGGCCGATCACCTCCCTCACCGCGGGACATCCGAGATCGGGATGTCCCGCGGGGTGAAACCCCCCCCAAAAAAACTTACCTTATCGGCGACGGATCAGCCGCCGCCGCTGCCTCCCGTTTGTGAATGGCCGCCGCGGGCGCGTGCCCTGTAAGAGGGACGCACGGGAGGCGGCGGCTTGTCCGTCAACGAAAAGGTACGTTTTTGGGGGCTTTTGGGGGGGGTTTCACACAGCGGGGCATCCTGATCTCGGATGCCCCGCTGAAGTGGACCAACACCCAAGATAGTGAAAATCCTGGGTGTTGGTCCACTTTAAGAGTTCAGGAGGAGTAGAAGGCTTTGAAATGCTGGACACGTCCAGTATTCCTAGTTTTACATAAGCTGGTTATTCCCATGTTGCATTGCGGCTGATTACATGTCCAGACACGGCCGCTCTTTTATCACCTAGGATGTGTTTAATAGATCAATGTGAAAATCTGCGTGAGGTTGCAAATTGGCCCAATAACCGGCAGCAAAAGTGATTGGCAAGTGAAAAAAAAAATCAGTAGCTTAACTTTTGTTGAGTGGCTCCAGCAATGTCCTTCCTCTCCTGTCTGCCTCCTTAGTGAGAAAAATTACTTTCTCATTCTGGTTTCCTTTCCCACCCCGCCATTCTGGTCCACCTTCAGGGGACTAAGAACGGAAACACCCCCACCCCCTGACCAGACGTCCTCTCTCTGCAGCTATGAAACCCTGCCCTCCTCCCTGATCTCCTGCTGCATCTCCTGCAGCATCTCTCACTCCCTTATCTGATCGCACTGTGTACTGGCAATAACTAGAGGCACAACAATGCACTTATTCTTTTTTACTATGATATAAAGCTGTCTTCCGTTATGAATATGTAAAGCACACAGTGTGCTTACATCACATCGTTGTTGCCACACCCACTGTTTCTCCTCAATGTTCCTCTGCTCGAATACTTTTATAAATAACTTAGGAACGACAGCATGGATGCACAACCTGCGACCCGCACTGCTCTCACTTGCGGCCCCCCGGCCCCTCTAAGGAGTTAGTGGGTAGAGCTTTCCTTGCAGCGCAAACGGCTGACCACTAGAGAGCAGTGTGTCTCTAATTTCCCAAGCAGAAAGCGCGGAAACACAGACTGATGCGCTTGGGGGCCCGCGCCTAATATGACTTGCTGCGGCAATTACTGCTCGTTGTGGTCAGCGAAGCTTAAAGAGGACCAAAACGCACCCTGGAGTCTATGAGACTCCAGGGCAGGCATACTCGCTCTATCCTGTCTGCTATTGAAAATGAGCTTGAATGGGATTGGCTAATTCTGACCACAACCACATCCCCAATTATAAGAGGGGCTCACACTTATGTGGCTGCTTTATTCTAGTTTTGTTATCTTTATTTTGCCCTCTAAATGATTTCAGCTTTTTTATCAGTGGAATTGTACAGATTATGGGTCACCTTGAATAAAAAAAGTTCTTTGATCTGGATTTTTCTTTTTTCCACATGGGATCGAGTCTGTGGGCTAGCAGGTGAGTGGCTGCATGTTCAGTTTTTGAAGCCTAGACAGGGCCTTAAAGAGGGACAATACACTGTGTTTTGTTCGTCCGTGCGGCGGTATCTGAATTGGGATGCCCCGCTGTGTGTATTCCCCCAGGTAGCCCGATCAACTCACTTTCCAGTTGCTGCCACAGCCCGCTCAGCCAATCGGCGCGCTCGCTGTCACCACCGAGTGCACCGCCAGCCGCATCCCCCGCCCACCTTGTAGCCGTGACATGCCCACGCTGCACATTCAGCTAGAGGTGAGCGGGGATGCGGCCACAGCGCAGAGAAGCGATAAGGGTTCGGGAGAAGGTGAGTCTTTTAGACTCCAGGGCCTCTGTTAAATGATATGAGTACAGATGTCCCCCAGATTAACACTCCAATAGTCTGAGTTTCTGCCATCTGTCTATGCCCCCATGAATACAATAGACTATATTGACACTCAGCACACCTAGCTGCCAAAAAAGCTACCTCAATAGCTGGGGGGTTTTCATGTTTCCCCTTGAAAAGGAATCCTTGAATTCATAATTCGGTTGGCCTCCGACTCAGACACTCAAATACACAATAGACACGGCTAATGGATATTATTTGTGGAAGAGCGGTAACTCCTGAAATATGTCAGTTATGACTATATTAATGAGAGAGTCTTATTCAGGACTATAAGACCTTTCATTTGATATCAAACATATATTGACCAGAGACTGATTATCCACATAATATCATACTCTGTATGATATGTATTTGGTGTTTAAGTTCATTTAACTAAGAAATTAATGGGGATCATGAATTTCTTGGATACAATATGATAACATGCATATTGTGGGAGTTATACCCTTTATAGAATATGTATCCAATATCATAGAGGCAGGTTGTGGGCAGATCATTGCAGACACACCCAGAAGGCTGGAAATGCTGGCCACACCCCCTAGTGTTCAGTATATTAGCAGAATGGCAGGGGTAGTCAGGCAGACAATGGATGGGCCCCTTACCAGAAGGAAGCAACCATAATGGACTAGGGAGTTTATTCATGAAGGGATAGTGCCAGGTAGCGTCTCGTAGCGGCAGGCAGTGTCTGGTGAATGCCGGGCGCTGTACACAAAACCACATTTATGAAGGCGATTCTGGTGAACAGAGCCATGTAGCGTCACATGTATTATTACAGGCGGCTCAGCGTATAGCGCTGGAGCTCTAGCTTCCAGAGAGACCGGTCTTACCTTTTGCTACCTGTCGCTCTCCCATACATTTCAATGATGTTTCTTTCTAATCTCTTTTCGGTTCTTTTTTTTTTTGGACCATTCCTGGCCTGGAATAAATGATTTCTGAATTTGATTTTTTATATTTTTATGCAGAATTGTCATTGAAGTGTTAATGTCACAATGTTACAACAATGTAATTCCATGTGTTTTTGCTTTGTTACAGGTGGATATGTATCCATAGGTGTTTAATATGTGTTTAATCAGAGCGTCTGGCACTCTATGCTACAGCGACGAGATCCAGAGCGCCTACGCTGTGTGTGTGTCTGTTTTATTGTTGAATATGGTGTGCGTCATTGAGAGTCAGTCGCACTGAGCTGGCGCTACCTTTCACTCCCTGCAACGCTGTACTGGTGTTAGAACACCCAACATACATCACATTCATCAATGCCGGCCATGTTACTAGAGCGACTGAGGTGCTCTGTTACAGCGCCCGATAGCCGATCACAGCATATACTAGCAGTCGCTCTAAGTGCCGCTGTACAGACGCTCATCCGCCTATAGCTGGTGCTAGTAACGAATCAGCCTCTAAGTATCTCTTGCTGTTTCTCCATTATCTCTCTCCATTATAACATTTATTGTACTGTAAACTTACTATAACTTAACAACTGCCTGTAATATCTAAGGTTATCTGGGAAACTTCATGAACATATAGGGTTAGTGATTTACTGTGCTGGTAATTAAACCCGTTTTCATTTATACATCTTACTGTGTTTGGTGGATCATTTCTCACACAATAGATTGTAGTTGCAAAGTATTTAAGGTATTAAATATTTCTTAGGATGTTTCACTGGATGTATGAGGAGCCTCAGCGACCATTCGTTTGTATCAGATTACTGTGCAGCAAATATTAATTTAAATCATATTTTCCTACTTCAGCCTTCGCAGTTCCTCTTTAAAGTGGACCAACACCCAGGCTGATCGTCCCGGGAATCTATAAGATTCCCGGGCCGATCCGATCCCTCCCCGTGGGGCATCCGAAATCTGGATGCCCCGCTGTGTGAAACCCCCCAGGAAGCCCCATTCACCTTACCTTATCCCCGTTCCAACGGCGCATGCGCGGGCCGCATCTCGCGCTTCTCTCTAGCCTGCGCCGGCTGTTTGTCAATGGCCGGCGCGGGCGTGCTCCCTGTTAGAGGGAAGTGCAAGATGCGGCCGCCAGCGTGCTCGGAGCCGCTGTGGTTGTCCGTCCCTTGTACATGCATACCACAGCGGCTCTGAGCGCGCTGATTGGCCGAAGCCTGCGCATGCGCCGTAGGAGCGGGGGGAGGTGATTTTTTTTCTGCCATTCTGGGGGGTTTCTGGAGGGGTGCCCCGCGGAAGTGGACCAAAACCCAGGATAGTGAAAATCCTGGGTGTTGGACCACTTTAATTAAGGTGGATCTCCAGTCCAAAATCTCTGGAGTTCTACTGACACTCACAGCCAGGGAGTCTGTATATGCAGGTACATGCAGTGGTGAAAAGCTCTGCACAGTGTCTCCTGGTAGGCGGTTATCTTCTTTATAATACTGCTGTTGAAGTTGAAGGCTCCTTTAAAGAGTCTGAGAGGCCGATTCGTTAATAGCGCCAGGTAGCGACAGTAGCGGTATTTTCACAGCGCCCGCTAGTATTCGCTGTGCTTGGCCGTTGTTCGCTTGTTGACAGCGACTCAGTCGGTGTGCGGTAATGTTGAATACGGGGTTAGGAGTCGTTGTTTGACAGGTTCCGCGCTGTATGGGAGCGCATGATAGCGAATGGCCATAGCGAACGGCTCCCAGCATATTCATTAACAAATCACGCTCAAAAAATTCTCGCGCTGTGAAATGCTTGTTTAAACCCCAGAGCGCTGGAGGCGATGGGTTAAAAGTAGTTTTTTAACCCCCAAACAACCATATTTTTTGAAAAAAAAAAACAAAAAAAGTTTTTCAAAACATTTTGTATTATGAATACATTAATATCAGACCTGTAATATCAATTCTGCACAAATTTTTTTTTTTTTTACCTTTAAAAAAATAACATTGCAGAAGTGGTCACAGATTTTTTGACATTTAAAAAAAAAAAAAAAAAAAAAAACATTAATAGCAATTAATTATGAATATTTAAAGATTGCTCCATTGAAATGCATTGGAGAGCGCCAGGTAGCAAGAGGTCATAACTGTCGCTGTTCAAGGTCGCTCGCTGGCGCTGTGGGGTGAGGCTGGAATAATGATGAATGAGTCGCTATCTGGCGCTCTGTCAGTCGCTAAGCAGGATCGGCTTGATAAATGTGTGATTGTGGTGGGGAGCCGGCGTTCTCGTGGCGGTGACCGTCATTACCGTTCGCTCACCATTCGCTACCTGGCGCTATCCCTTGTTAAATAAGGCCCTGAGACTCCAGGGCAGGCATACTCGCTCCCCCCAGGGCACCCTGATCTGTCGCTGTGTGAAACCCCCCCCCAAGGCATTTGAGAATGGCTGGCGCGGGCACGCTCCCTGTAAGATGATAGCAGGGGATGCGGCCGTCAGCATGTTCGGATCCACTCGCATTAGACAAGCTCCTGGACAAAGGTGCTAGAGCGGATCCGAGCACACTGATTGGACAAGCGGCCGCACATGCGTCATAGGACCAGGAAGAGGTGAGGGGGGTTTCACATAGCAGGGAACCCCTGATCGGGGTGCCCCAGGGACAAGGACCAAAACCCAGGATAGTCAAAATCCTGGATTTTGGTCCACTTTAAAACCCAACATCAGATGAAAAAAGGAAATTCATTCAGCCCTATTCCTGTTCCTTGCAGATGCTGTTAACACAGTGACCCTGTATCCTGTGCGTGGATCGGCAGAGCCCAGCTATTGATTGGTTGGCAGCCGCTCCGCCATCCGCTATTAATTTTTTGTCTCTCGTCTTCTCGGGGAAACCATAAAAATCAATGTGGTTTGCTGTCTCCGGTCATTCTCATTCACCTATATGCAGCGGCACGCTCCCGCCAGCTCTCCGGAGAGAGAGATCTATTGGAAATTTCATATCATTATGCGGAGAAGATGACGTCTCGCCTGGCGCACGGCGACTAATAAGTGTGAGACGAGCGCGATGGAGGTCGTGGAAAAAGCGCGGCTGCTGACAAATTGATTCCTAAAAGCTCCTCGGAAGTGAATGATTGCGCAATGTGAACTGTTCGTCCGCCACGCTTTGGTCTGTTCCGTTACGCTTTCATTTTAAAGTGGACCAAAGCCCAGGATTTTTACTATCCTGGGTTTTGGTCCTTGCCCCCGGGGCACCCCGATCACTCTGCGAAACCCCCCAGGTTGCAAAAACAAACTCACCTCTTCTCGGTCCTATGGCGCATGTGCAGCCGCTCATCCAATCAGCGCGTTTGGCTGGCGGTCGCATCCCCTGCTACCCTCTAACAGGGAGCTTGCCCGCCATTCACGAATGCCTGATGCGGGCACACTTGCCCATGCGCCGTTGGATCAGGGTGAAGGTCAGTTAACTGGGTGACCTGGGGGGTTTTACATAGCAGGGCATCCAGAATCTGGATGCCCCGGGGGGAGGAAATATGCCTGCCCTGAAGTCTCAGACTCCAGGGTGGGTTTTGTTCCACTTTAACATCAATTCCTTGTTAAACTGGACCAAAACCCACGGCGATCGGCCCCGCTGTATGCGCCATTGGGCCAGGAATGAAGGTACGTGTGTAAGGGCGACCTGTGGGGTTTCACACAGCGGGGCATCCTGATTTCCATCAGTACATCTATTCTTTTTCTTTCATTCCTTCTATTCTTTCTTTTTCCCTTTTTCTACTCTGTCTTTCCTGACAGTCTGTCTTTTTCTTTCTTTCTGTCATGCCTTTTATTTTTACGCTCTTTCCTTTTATTTATATCTTTCATGCCTTCTGTCATTCCTTCTTTTTTTCATTTCTTCTATTCTTTCTTGCTTTTTCCCTTCTATTTTCATTCTCTTTGTTTCTACATAGATCCATTATTTATTTTTCTTTCTTTCTTTCATTCCTTCTATTCTGTCGGTTTTTCTTTCATTGTCCAACATGTAAAACACAGAGCAAAAGAGTTTTTTTGGAAGAAAAATAATAATACACCTATAAACAAAAAACGTGATTAAAAAATTAAGAAAGTCCAAAAACGTGATTCAATCTTTCAAATTAATAGGTGAAAACTGTTTTGTGTTTTGACGGTGCCGTTGAGTGAAAGTTCAAAAGAGGAGAAGTTCTGGATGTAACTACGTTAATCCACCGAGTGCCCACCACCTAGATAGTTTACTCTTACCAGATGGCTATGCCAATCAAGCTTTTCAAATAGGGGCCTCAATCTCTCCTCGCCAGATACTTTAGGTCTTCTTTAATCAGATAATTTTTGCCCATGAAGGTAATTAATGTTTAAAACTCCTCATTCAAAAGAGATCAGACTCCGGATCCTTCCTGTCCCCGCCCCGGCCGGCAGCTGCTCTCTATAGCTTCACAACCGGCAAGTGACGTCACGGGGCGTGGCCAGCATGTCCGCTAGAATGACCTTCCCCCGTTTCCTGTACTGTATCTCCTGTGACAGGTATGACGTAGAAGGCTGCTGGCTAATCGCCTATTGGCAGAGAAGGGTGTAGAGGAGGAGCCTAAGCATTTATCTTTCATGCCTTGTGTCATTCCTTCTTTTCTTTCATTTCTTCTATTCTTTCTTGCTTTTTCCCTTCTATTTTCATTCTCTTTGTTTCTCTATAGATCCATTATTTATTTTTTTTTCTTCCTTTCATTCCTTCTATTCTGTCGTTTTTTCTTTCATGTCTTCTATTCTTCTATGCAAACGACCGCACATGCGCCGTATGACCGGGCTGACGCGAGTTGAGTTCAACGATCTGGGGGGTTTCACACAGCGGGGCATCCCCCATTGCGATGCCCCAGGGGAAAGGACCAAAACCCAGAATAGTCAAAATCCTGGATTTTGGTCCACTTTAAATACCCACCCATGGGGCATCTCTATTTATATGCGCAGCCAAAAAAGCTGATTGGAGGAGAGCTGTGCATGCACTGTGGCTTCGCTGGCCAGTACATTACAGACTTTTGCATGGAAAGGCATCCCCAATGTACCCCCAATCGCTGTGGATTTACCCCCCCATCCATGTGGAGTACATAAGACTCTAGGGGTGGCTAAATACCCACCCGCAGCCATAGAGGGAAGCAGCCGCCACTGATTGGGAGAAACGGCTACACTCCCATTCAGCGTGAAACTCCCGAATCCCCAGTAAAACGTACCTTATCCCCGATCCAATGGTGCATGCAGGGCCCGCACTTTGCTTTACCTTTAGCCAGGTGTGTGCCCAGGCCAGGCATTTACAGGGGGCGTTGCGGGCATGCCCCCTGCCAGAGGCCAGCAGGCATGCTCACCTCCATTCGGCCCAATTCATAGATGAAAGGTCTGGATGGAGATGAGCGCACTGATCGATTGTGCGTCCGTGCATACGCTGTAGGACCTAGGAGAGGTGAGTTTTTATGGACCATATGAAACAGGGGGGCTTCCCAAATTGGGATGACCCAGAGACTAGAACCAAAACCAAGGGTAGTCAAAATTCTGGGGTGTTTCACACATCTGAATTCGGGATGCCCCCGTGGCACGGAACAAAACCCGGGCTTTGCTCATTTTGAAGGACACTATGACTGCAGCTTCTGTGTACAGTCAAGGGCATATGGAGGGTCACCCTCGCCTAGCTCTCCGAGGTTCTTTCGCTGGTACAAACCGCATCCACTTTAAACGCTTGCGCTGTATTCTGCGCACGGACAAGGTGACTCTCCATCTTGGATACGCCATAGCGATGTAATCTTAATGAAAATGTGAAATGAATTCCTCCCCGCGGCCTGTCGTTTCAATGCTGCATTATATCCCTGGCGAGCCCATCCCGCCGCTGACGCCAATAAGTTGTGGCGACATGTTCCTCATATTATGATCTAATATAAAGCGCACAGCGGAGAGGTCGGGAGTACACACAGGATAATGACTGTCCCAGGGGGTGAGCACTGCAGGGCACAGAATATTTTACAGATAACATACTGTTATTTGTAGGATGATCACGTGCTACCTCTGCAGGCTGCAAAGAATATCCGTCCAGCTCCTGTGGTTAAACCGGACCGGCAGTGGTTGGTTTAGTCCTGCGTGGGGGGGGGGCATCCTGAATTAGTATGCCTTGCCATGCATACCCCCTCCCCCGCAGGTGGATGATCTCTTCCCTTACTTATGTATCACGTCACTGGTTTGGCACCGCCTGTGGGGCTGAAACCTGGCTGCAGTGAGGAAGCAGGGAAGTATTATCATAATCCGGTACGTATGTCTGTGCAGGTGCGTACGGGTTTGCCCGATCCCTGCGCTTAGGGGAACAGTCTGTTGTTGGTGCACGAGCGGGGTTAAAGTGGACCAAAACCCAGCACAATCGGCCCGATCGATTCCCCCCCCCCCCCCCCCAGGGCATGCAAAACCGGTAAGCCCCGCTGTGTGAACCCCCCCCAGGTTGCCCCATACACTGCTTCCGGGACCAACGGCGCAAACGCGAGCCGCGGTCACATCCCTCTAACAGGGCGAGTGCCCGGGCCAGGCATTTGTGAGTGGCCGACACAGGCACGCTGCCTGAAGCAGAGGATGCGTCCATCACGGTGCTCAGAGCCGCTGGCCTTTGACGAAGGCTGATTGGATGAGCCGCCGTGCATGCGCCGCAAGACCAGAAAGAGGTGAGTTGCACTTGGCGATCTGGGGGTTTCACACAGCGGGGCACCCAGGATAGTCAAAATCCTGGGTTTTTGTCAACTTTAATGAATACAGCTAATGGTGTGCATGCACTGGGTTAACCGGGGGAAAGCAGACTAGTCATGTGACTCGTTGAGAGCAATCTGATTCAGTAACACAGACGTGCTTGTTAGCTGACTAGGAGGGAATCAATCCTGCTATTCTGGGACCTTTATAAGGAAGTGTCCGACTTCAGTATGATGCCAGAAGATTCCTTGGCTATTATTCTGTGCTGCTTTTGATCCTGTGAACCTTTGAAACCTGCTTTACTGGTGTATGACCTTGGATTGCCTTCAACCTTGTTACTGGATTACTCTTTGGACTTGTTTACTTGTGTATGATTTTAGACCGCCTAGATCTCGCTACTTGGATTAACCCCCCTGGATTCCCTACATGTGTATGTCCTCGGCTTTCCATCTGGACTTGCCTTTGTCTGTGACCCTCGGCTACCGTCTGGTTCCTCTCGACTGCCTGTGACCATTAGGCTCAAGCTTGATTCTACGTTTATGCCTGCCACTTTTTTTGGGTGACCACTGCTTCCTACCCCTGTCCCTTGGTTCTCTGCAGCATGACCTGGGGCTTCCTAAGCAGCCTATATACCCCAGCGGTGGCCTCTAGTGAGGATTGGAGTTGTCCTGGGGTAGACCTCACTGTCTCCACAACCATTGTTCTCCTCATTTTAGGTGACAAGTATGAAGTAAGGCTGCTGGAGATTGGGCTTGCACCGGGGTATGTGAGATGGGAGGGTTTCTGTCTTAGGGGGGTGAGCACAGAAGGGCACAGAATATATTACACTGAATATTGTTATTTGTAGAAGTATAACATGCAATCTCTGTAGGCTGCAGATTATTAGTTCCTGACCTGCAGTTAAACTGGACAAACAGCAGTTGGTTCAATTGTACAGCAGGAGGGCGACCAGGATTTACTATGCCCTGCCACACATATCGCTGCAAGCTCGATTCTGGGCTAATCCCCTCAGCCTCTTCTGT
Organism: Gastrophryne carolinensis; assembly: GCA_027917425.1. Taxonomy (NCBI): domain Eukaryota; kingdom Metazoa; phylum Chordata; class Amphibia; order Anura; family Microhylidae; genus Gastrophryne; species Gastrophryne carolinensis. Next base: position 503,472,822 of record CM051236.1, on the reverse strand, counting down.
GTCCCCTTGATGGTTTGGCCCTTCATGGGGCTGGAGCTTGACGGCCATGGTGAGGGATTGTAAAATTAGGGAAGTAAGGCTGGGGGGTTTGGGGGGGGGATTTGAGACGGTATGGGGAAATATCTCTTTGGAGTTGGGGGCAAGTAACCGTCTCCTGCGAGTTGGGGGGGAACGTTTCCTGTGAGTTGAGGGGGGGGGGCGTCTCCTGCGAGTTGGGGGAAACATCCTGCTACTCTGGGCCATTTATAAGGAAGTGTCCGACTTCATTATAATTCATTATAACTGGCTATTCTTCTGTGCCGCTTTTTATCCTGAGAACTTTTGAACTCTTTACTGCTTTAGCTGCTTTACCTTTTGAACCTTTACTGCTTTACCTTTTGAACTGCTTTACCTGTGTGTGGCCTTGGAGCTGGGGGGAATGAGTCCTGCGAGTAAAAAAAAAATCTCCTCTGAATTAGGCCAGTATATATCACCTGCAAGTTGGGAAATATTTCCTGTGAGCTAGGAAATATTGTGGCCACATTGCAGATAATTGGCATACCTCCCAAGTGTCCCTGATTTGGAGGGACTGTCCTTCTTTTGAGTCCATGTCCCCCTGTCACTTGTTGCTCTCATTTGAGGTGTAACATGCAAATTTGCATCAATAAATGGTTCATTAAAAGTGTTCATATTGTAACTGTTACACCCTATCTCCTATCCAGCCCTCAATGAGGGGCCATGGCTTCACCCATCCCTCAATGAGGGGCCATGGCTTCACCCATCCCTCAATGAGGGGCTGTGGCTTCATCCATTCCTCAATGAGGGGGTGTGGCTTCATCCATTCTGCAATGAGGGGGGCGTGGTTTCATGTCCCTCTATCCCACCCAGAAAAATTGGAAGGTATGAAATTGGGGTGTGGAGCTGCAGGCAATGGGTATGAGTTATAATAGATATGGTATAGATAAGTGTTCCCCAACTGTTTACTCGACAGCCAACACAGGTGATGTTTTGCACACACAGACGCACAGGTGAAGTGATTAGATCTCAGACAGAGCTATTTACCCAACTGTGTGGAGAGCCACAAAACCTGACCTGTTGGTGACTCTCGAGGAGAAGGTTGGGGAACACCGATAGATAAATATGGGGCAAGGGCAAGGTGCAGCATTGATGAAGGTTGCAGTACAGGTAAATGTGTCTATGGATCAGGTTGCAGTACAGGTAAATGTGGCTATGGGTCAGGTTGCAGTACAGGTAAATGTGGCTATGGATCAGATTGCAACACAGGTAAATGTGGCTATGGATCAGGTTGCAGTACAGGTAAATGTGGCTATGGATCAGATTGCAACACAGGTAAATGTGGCTATGGATCAGGTTGCAGTACAGGTAAATGTGGCTATGGATCAGATTGCAACACAGGTAAATGTGGCTATGGATCAGGTTGCAGTACAGGTAAATGTGGCTATGGATCAGATTGCAACACAGGTAAATGTGGCTATGGATCAGGTTGCAGTACAGGTAAATGTGGCTATGGATCAGGTTGCAGTACAGGTAAATGTGTCTATGGATCAGATTGCAGTACAGGTAAATGTGGCTATGGATCAGGTTGCAGTACAGGTAAATGTGGCTATGGATCAGGTTGCAGTACAGGTAAATGTGTCTATGGATCAGATTGCAGTACAGGTAAATGTGGCTATGGATCAGGTTGCAGTACAGGTAAATGTGGCTATGGATCAGGTTGCAGTACAGGTAAATGTGTCTATGGATCAGATTGCAGTACAGGTAAATGTGTCTATGGACCAGGTTTCAGTACAGGTAAATGTGGCTATGGATCAGGTTACAGTACAGGTAAATGTGGCTATGGATCAGATTGCAGTACAGGTAAATGTGGCTATGGATCAGGTTGCAGTACAGGTAAATGTGGCTATGGATCAGATTGCAGTACAGGTAAATGTGGCTATGGATCAGGTTGCAGTACAGGTAAATGTGTCTATGGATCAGATTGCAGTACAGGTAAATGTGTCTATGGATCAGATTGCAGTACAGGTAAATGTGTCTATGGATCAGATTGCCGTACAGGTAAATGTGTATATGGATCAGATTGCAGTACAGGTAAATGTGGCTATGGATCAGATTGCCGTACAGGTAAATGTGTCTATGGATCAGGTTGCAGTACAGGTAAATGTGGCTGTGGATCAGATTGCAGTACAGGTAAATGTGTCTATGGATCAGATTGCAGTACAGGTAAATGTGGCTATGGATCAGATTGCAGTACAGGTAAATGTGTCTATGGATCAGATTGCAGTACAGGTAAATGTGGCTATGGATCAGATTGCAGTACAGGTAAATGTGTCTATGGATCAGATTGCAGTACAGGTAAATGTGTCTATGGATCAGATTGCAGTACAGGTAAATGTGTCTATGGATCAGATTGCAGTACAGGTAAATGTGGCTATGGATCAGATTGCCGTACAGGTAAATGTGGCTATGGATCAGATTGCCGTACAGGTAAATGTGTATATGGATCAGATTGCAGTACAGGTAAATGTGGCTATGGATCAGATTGCCGTACAGGTAAGGGTGTCTATGGATCAGATTGCAGTACAGGTAAATGTGTCTATGGATCAGGTTACAGTACAGGTAAAGGTGTCTATGGATCAGACTGCCGTACAGGTAAATGTGTATATGGATCAGATTGCAGTACAGGTAAATGTGGCTATGGATCAGGTTGCAGTACAGGTAAATGTGTCTATGGATCAGATTGCAGTACAGGTAAATGTGGCTATGGATCAGATTGCAGTACAGGTAAATGTGTCTATGGATCAGATTGCAGTACAGGTAAATGTGGCTATGGATCAGATTGCAGTACAGGTAAATGTGTCTATGGATCAGATTGCAGTACAGGTAAATGTGTCTATGGATCAGATTGCAGTACAGGTAAATGTGTCTATGGATCAGATTGCAGTACAGGTAAATGTGGCTATGGATCAGATTGCCGTACAGGTAAATGTGGCTATGGATCAGATTGCCGTACAGGTAAATGTGTATATGGATCAGATTGCAGTACAGGTAAATGTGGCTATGGATCAGATTGCCGTACAGGTAAGGGTGTCTATGGATCAGATTGCAGTACAGGTAAATGTGTCTATGGATCAGGTTACAGTACAGGTAAAGGTGTCTATGGATCAGACTGCCGTACAGGTAAATGTGTATATGGATCAGATTGCAGTACAGGTAAATGTGGCTATGGATCAGGTTGCAGTACAGGTAAATGTGGCTATGGATCAGGTTGCAGTACAGGTAAATGTGTCTATGGATCAGGTTGCCGTACAGGTAAATGTGGTTGCAGATCAGGTTGCAGTACAGGTAAATGTGGCTATGGATCAGATTGCAGTACAGGTAAATGTGGCTATGGATCAGATTGCAGTACAGGTAAATGTGTCTATGGATCAGGTTGCCGTACAGGTAAATGTGGTTGCAGATCAGGTTGCAGTACAGGTAAATGTGGCTATGGATCAGATTGCAGTACAGGTAAATGTGGCTATGGATCAGATTGCAGTACAGGTAAATGTGGCTATGGATCAGATTGCAGTACAGGTAAATGTGGCTATGGATCAGGTTGCAGTACAGGTAAATGTGGCTATGGATCAGATTGCAGTACAGGTAAATGTGGCTATGGATCAGATTGCAGTACAGGTAAATGTGGCTATGGATCAGATTGCAGTACAGGTAAATGTGGCTATGGATCAGGTTGCTGTACAGGTAAATGTGGCTGCAGATCAGGTTGCCATACAAGTCTGCCATACAGATCTAGCTGCCGACTTTTCATAAGTAAAAATGAAATGAGATTGGCCAAGGAGGGGGGCTCTGCCATGTTGGTGAGTGGCCCACAAAGCCACCATCAGCCTGAGCATATGACTTGTCTTCTGGGACCCGAACACCATATGCGCTTCTTGTACAAGCTGCGATCTCACAATCGCTCTCCATTCCCGGCGGAATGAGCAATGCGGCGCGGCACAGGGAGAAATGTCGCTCGGGAAGCAACATGTGGCATAGGGGGCGAGGGGCCAGGCGCCCGAGCCGGACGGGCGAGGGGACAGGCGCCCGAGCCGGACGGGCGAGGGGACAGGCGCCCGAGCCGGAAGGGCGAGGGGACAGGCGCCCGAGCCGGAAGGGCGAGGGGACAGGCGCCCGAGCCGGACGGGCGAGGGGACAGGCGTCCGAGCCGGACGGGCGAGGGGACAGGTGTCCGAGCCGGACGGGCGAGGGGACAGGCTTCCGAGCCGGACAGGTGAGGGGACGACTGGCAACACACACAAATGCAGAGAAAAAATAAAAAGCCCCGTCGCTGTCAGCATTGTTCGGCTGGAGCCGCTTCATTCTGCGGCGTGTCAGAAAATCACAAAGTTGATGGCAGTTGCCCAGAAACGAGAGCGGCAGAAGCTGTGCGGGGGAAGGGGAGGCTGGGAACACAGCAGAAATATGTTTAAAGCGGATGCAAACCCATATTAGAGGCTACCACTCAATGTATGCCCCCCGCCCCCCACCCGAGCAGCCGGGTGCAGCTGTTGCCTCAGTGGTGGCCCGGTTTTCAAAAAAAAAAAAAGGGGGGCTTTTTCATCACCAAACCCAAGCCCCCCCCCCCCCCCCCAGCAATTTTGATAGAACCTGTTGGCTTTCTCAAAATTGGCGCTTTGAGGAGGTGCTGGCAAGGCACGCTGTATAGGTGCACGCGCGGCTGCAGAGATGCCGGGGATGCGGCGCTGGCAGAGATTGCGTTGTGGGACCTGCCAGGTTCAGGTTAGATCATCAGCGCCCCAGGGGGTTTCACACAGAGGGGCATCCGGTGTAGGATGCCCTAGGGGTAGGCTTTTAGATTCCAGGGCCTGGATGTGTGGGTTTCCATCCACTTTAATACAAGATGTCCTCTCTCGCGACGGAAAGTGTGGGAGTTGTGACATCACAATGATCATCTGGGGGGAACAGAACCAAACACACCATAGGACCCCATTGTGACATCACTAAATGCCCTTAACTAGAGAGTTGGCTGTTCTGGGGATTTAATGAGTACAGTAAAAAAAAAGAAACTAAGAGGAGATAAAGGGAAAATTCACCCAGAAGGGAAATCTCTGCATTATTGGCTTGATGGCGATACCTGTCCCAAGCACAGAGGACCTAATGACAGTGATGCGGCCCACTATTAGATGCAGTGTATAACTGCAGCACAGCTAACTTCAAGACAGGAGGACATAGTAAATGTGGCATAGACCACTACTAGACAGGGGGGCATAATAAAGGTGGCACAGACCACTACTAGACAGGGGGCATAATAAAGGTGGCACAGACCACTACTAGACAGGGGGGCATAATAAAGGTGGCACAGACCACTACTAGACAGGGGGCATAATAAAGGTGGCACAGACCACTACTAGACAGGGGGGCATAATAAAGGTGGCACAGACCACTACTAGACAGGGGGGCATAATAAAGGTGGCACAGACCACTACTAGACAGGGGGGCATAATAAAGGGGGCACAGGCCACTACTAGACAGGGGGGCATAATAAAGGGGGCACAGACCACTACTAGACAGGGGGGCATAATAAAGGGGGCACAGACCACTACTAGACAGGGGGGCATAATAAAGGTGGCACAGACCACTACTAGACAGGGGGGCATAATAAAGGTGGCACAGACCACTACTAGACAGGGGGGCATAATAAAGGTGGCACAGACCACTACTAGACAGGGGGGCATAATAAAGGTGGTACAGACCACTACTAGACAGGGGGGCATAATAAAGGTGGTACAGACCACTACTAGACAGGGGGCATAATAAAGGGGGCACAGACCACTACTAGACAGGGGGGCATAATAAAGGGGGCACAGACCACTACTAGACAGGGGGCATAATAAAGGGGGCACAGACCACTACTAGACAGGGGGCATAATAAAGGGGGCACAGGCCACTACTAGACAGGGGGGCATAATAAAGGGGGCACAGACCACTACTAGACAGGGGGGCATAATAAAGGGGGCACAGACCACTACTAGACAGGGGGGCATAATAAAGGGGGCACAGGCCACTACTAGACAGGGGGGCATAATAAAGGGGGCACAGACCACTACTAGACAGGGGGGCATAATAAAGGGGGCACAGACCACTACTAGACAGGGGGGCATAATAAAGGTGGCACAGACCACTACTAGACAGGGGGGCATAATAAAGGTGGCACAGACCACTACTAGACAGGGGGGCATAATAAAGGTGGCACAGACCACTACTAGACAGGGGGCATAATAAAGAGGGCACAGACCACTACTAAACACATAATAAGGGTGGCACAGCTCACTAATGACAAGTGGACATTATAGAGGCAGCACGGGATAATGTCATACAGCCTTCAAGTTGGGCGGGGGGGGTCTCAATATTCGGGCCTATTTAAAGCAGAACAAATCTCACCCGGGTCGGCCCTGGAATCTAAGAGTGAGTAATATGGACAGAATAAGCAAAGGAAATGTGAGTACCTTAGTTCGATCAGATGATTTGTTATGCAGAGCAACCACTGGGGGGGGGGGGGGGGATGTGAGACAGCTTGCTGGTTTCCGGGACTTCTTCCACACGTCAAGTAACCCCCCAGTAGACAAATACCGTGCTAACCCTGGATAGCTTGTTTGTCCACAGGTCTCAAACCAACCGCCTCCCCTCTGGTAGGAGGGACTGTTCCCTTTGCCAAAATAAATCCAGAAATGGACTTGGGTCATACCTTTTGATAGGAAGGTCATAAGACCTTGGTTCTGTTGTGCCTCAGTCAAGCATAAGTGCATTCTATGGATCCAAACAAGGCAGTTGAGTTTTCCATAACCCGGACCAGGAACCTATGAGAATCGCAGAAGAGATACCACTGCAGACCTTACGACCTCCAGGTTCCTAATATGTGTTTGCTTTGTGACTACTGTGGTCAGGAATTCCCCCGTACCGTGTTGAGTCGTCCACCTATGAGATGTTTTTGTAGTTTGTGGGCTGAAAGCAGCTCTCCGCATAGGGAGGTTTATAAATTAGACTCTGTCTCAGGCCATGTGTGAGAAATATGGCAAGGATCGTCTTTGAAGCTGTGCCCCCTGGGGTGTGGTGAGTGTACGGATCTCCTTAGAGCTAAACCTGCTATGAGAAACATCACCTAGCTAAGGATAAGGGGTCTGGGGGATGTCAGGAATAGAATATGATATCTCTCACAACAGGTAGGAGGACAGCACTTACTAGGGGTGTCAGAAAAAAAATTGATTCTGTCAAGTATCGCAATATTTCATTAGATGATACTAGAATGGATTTTTTTCTTTCTAGTATCGATTCTGACTTCCTCCCCTCCCAACAGTAAAAGAAAGTAAAAAAAAAACTGACCCCTCGTTCGATCTGGCCGCCTCCTCTTCAGTGTTCAGGAAAGCGTCCGACAGGCCCTCTCCCACTGGCTATCCCATCCCGGCTAGCAGTGGCTCAGCTCTCAGATGCGGTGATCGCTGGGCAGAAGAGAAAGAGGGCGCAGGAGATCCTCTGATCTCCTGCCTCCCACCTCCTCTAGCCAGCGATCACGGCATCAGTCATCGGATCTGCGAGGGACACAGGAGCTGACAATAGGAGGTGAGTAAAGAAGAAAACATTTATTTATTTTTTATTATTTTCTCTATGTGTGGTGTTTTTTTACTGTTAACCATTTGTGAACTGGTAAGGAATCTATGTGACCCCTATACCAGTTCACAAGGCTCTGGGTCTGGCAAGTCACCTGTGGCTAGTGGGTGACTTGCCATTAACCCTGAGCCACCTCATTATCTGCCTCCCCAAAGCCCGGGGGGCATAAGAGCCAGTGGCTATAGGCTATGCCAGCTTGTAGCCTGTAGGGCCAGGGGCCACCAAAGCTAGCCCCCCGCGCCCTGTTCTACAAGCTCCCATAGCTGCTACGGGCTGGTTATGCTGGGTAAGGGGGACCTCACGCCATTTTTGGAGGAATTTTTAAGGAAGGGAAGGAGGGACCCTATGTCATATGACATATGGGATATATTGTATCATCATACGTGTATCGTATCGCCAGATTCTTGCCAAATTCACACCCCTAGTACTTACTCTTGGGTGAAAGGTCTAAAGGGAGGTTTAAAAAATTGAAAGCTGGATTTCTAAAATAAAAATGCCAGGAAGCAAGGATTAGACCACAGAACTATCCAATTAAAAGTCCTGATGCCAGCGCCTCTCTGAATTGATTATCTGTCAGTCTATAGATCCCGCTGGGTACTGCCAGAGGCCATCTTTTAGGAAACTGATGCCGTAAGCGTCTTTGATGCATGGCTGTGGGTGGGCATCGATCATTGTAGATTTGTAGCAGAGAATGCGGCTGCTTCCTGAAATCTTGTGCCTGGGGCAGGAGAGGAGCAATAGGAATATGTCAAACCTCCTATTTAAAGTGGAACTACAATTCGCAGCCCCTCCACTGCTTAAAGGGGAATACAGCCTAATACACTATACCAGAGGAGTAGCTTGGCTTTCTGGCACCCGGGGCAAAGATTGGAAATGGTGCCCCCCACCTGTGCTCAGACCCCCCTTTGGCACCCCTTGACCTGCTGCACCCAGGGCACGTGCACCCCCCCCCCCCCCGCCTCCCCCTAGCTAAGCCTCTGATCTATACAGGTCCTCACTCGCCTATTAATGCTATCCTCTCTGTTATCTTCACACTCTTACCTCCAGACTTGTCATGTGCCCCTCTGAATGTGGCATGAGAGGCTTGCTGCACCAGCCTCTATGGCCGAGGCTCTTGCTTCGGCTCTGGTCCATATCCCTGGCCAGGAAGCTGTTACTGTATGGGGGATCGGCAGAGTCTTTCCCAGTCCAAAATTTCGATGGATTCCAATACTACCATTTTACATAGAAACATAGAAACATAGAAGGTTGACGGCAGAAGGAGACCATACGGTCCATCTAGTCTGCCCTTATTTTGGAAAGGTTTTTGAAAAGGGAAAAGAGGTGCTTTCCTAAAACAGAAAGGATTTACACAGCACCCAAAAAAAGGAATAATAAATTTACCCATCACTCCTTGCATTGGGTGGAGCCATGCAAATCATCTATTTACTGTATTTTACTGCCCTCGTTTGTCAGCTCAGCAAGAATGCGCACACTATTATTCTGCAGCCTTTCCATTCAGCCTCTCTCCCATCCTTGTGCCTTCCACCTTTGGCAGTAGCCATAATTAGCAAATAAATATCCACTCCTGATTAGCGTTTCAATCATTGCCGAACCTAATTAGCATTTGAATCATCTATGGCTGCCTGTGTGCTTGTGATTAGCTGTCACAATTACAGCTTTGGAACAAGACAATAGAGCCTGCACCCACTCCTTTCACTGTTGATCATCGGACTGTGGCTTGGAAATAACACTGTTGGTGTGTATAAACTGATTCTAACCAATGTATAAGAATACTAGCAACAAGGGGAGGGGGAGAATCACAGCCAGAGTGATGAGAATGCCTGTGTCTGAAGCACAATTTATGGCTCTTACAGACCCCACCCATTATGCTGATTATTATCACAGTTCCAAGGGCCACGCCCACTAGCTTCAGAAGAGAAAACATAAGGTGAAATTGTAAACCCCAATATCCCGGACATTTCTTTTTCAATTTAAAAATGGAAAACCTTTTAGGACAGTGCCAGACATAGCCCGACACAATGGGCTAACAATAGCCTTTGCCTGCAGTATCCCTTTAAAATGAACAAGTGGGCAGGGGGCATATGGGTCTATATTCCAGCCCTGTGTCACACTTGCAGGGATTCAGCTTTCACCAAGGAGGGAGGAAGGAAAAAACATTTTAGCCAAAGATGCCACTGAAGTGTAAGGATTGCATGTTTTCCTGACTGTCATGCTCGTCCCGATGAACCACCTGTTCTTGCGCTGAGTGCTTGTGCATCCCCGGGACCTCCTTCCGGCAATGGAGGACCCCAGAGGTGCCGGATGATGGAAGGATGAACCCGGCGCTGGATGCAGACAGCGGAGATGACTAGCGTTTAAAGCGGAACAAACCCACTGTGATGCCCCACAACAGGATGCCCCACTGTCTGAACCCCCCAGGACCCAACAGACCTCACCACCTTCCCGGCGATGTAAACATCCTGCGGCCTCGCTACTTCTTTGGACTGGTAGAGCGCTTCTATTCAGATAGGTTGGGGCATGGGAGCACGCTCGCCGCTGGGGATACGATTGCTGGGCTCCCGATTGCCGCAGCTCTGCATATAAACAAAGCCATTTGCCGAGCATTACATATGCGCGAGAGCCCGTGCAAGCGCCATAGGAAGATGGAAAGGTGAGTTTGTATAGGCCTCCTGGTCATTTCACACCTGTCTCTTCCTGTTGCTAGTGTTTTTATTCACTGGTTCGAATCAGTTTATATACATCAGTTATACATTTCATGGTCCTATGATCAATAGTGAAGGGAGGAGTGACTATTATGATATTGATATAATATTATGACGCACTGAAAAAAATTCCAAACAAGACTTTCCATGTTAAAGCCAAGAAAGATGATATATAATTTTCCTGGAAATCCCAGCAAAAATCACAGTTAAAGTGGACCATACCCCAAGCCGATCGGCCCGGGAATCTTATTGATTCTCCTTCCTCTGGGGGATCCAAAATTGGGATGCCCCTCTGTGTGAGACCCCCCAGGTCGCCCCATACACTTACCTTGTTACCTGGCCCAATGGCGCATGCGCGAGCCGCATCCCTGCTATCCCTCTAGCAGAGCGATTGCGCATGTGTATAGCCGGCGCGGGCACACTCCCTGTTAGAGAGAAGTGGGGGATGCGGCTGCCAGCACGCTCGGAGCTGCTGCCCCTAGACGAAGGCTTAGAGGACGTGATGTCAGCGGCTCCCAGTGTGCTGATTGGACGAGTGGCCGTGTATGTGCCGTAGGACCGGGAAGAGGTAAGTTGGCATCGGTGATCTGGGGTTCTGGGTTTCACACAGCAGGGTGCCCCCGATCAGGGTGCCCTGAGGGAAAAGACCAAAACCCAGGATACTCAAAATCCTGGGTTTTGGTCCACTTTAAAGCAAGGCAATATATCCTGAGAATCCCCACAAAAATTGCAGTTAAATATATATAGCACAAAATGGTGACATCTCTCGATAAGCTGGTAACGAAAGGGTTAAAGAAAAATAAATAAAAAGAGGATGGCAGTGCCTCGGGTAGCGACATTCCTGTCAGATTTAGCGGATTGCTGTTAATCCAAATAAAATGAGCGGCCGGGCATTCCTTAGCCGGCATTATGGACAGAAAAAGAGGGATAGAGGGGCCCAGCTGCCACCAAAAGGCAACAGAACCACCCAGACAGGCCATGTGACCAGCTGGCGCTATTGTCCTAGAGATTACCGAGACCTAATCCCATTATCACACCAACAATCAGACCTGACAATGTTGAGCACAAAGGAGCGCCCGAGCGTCATAGGTAAACACTTCACGACTGGCCACAGACTGCCAGATATGGGACATACAGTGTGAGGGGTTAGAAACCATAAGGCCGCTATGGTAATGCCTCTCTACACCTCAATAGCAAGGCCTCGACTTAAAGGGGCTATAAACCCAATGGCAATAATTAGGCAGCAAGCAGATCACCTGATGTCTGTCCCAAGCCATAGCAGGGCTCTAAAGTTTGCCTTCCATGCATATTCATTACACCAGGACCACACAATAAAAGTATAGAGGGTTTTGGTCCGTTTTAATGTTGGGGCACTTTTGGATTCTACACTAAAATGGACAGATTACAGATGGGGCAAAGCAGGCAACTAGATTATTGAGATGGGGCCTCTCCCACAACTAAGGTTGGAGAGACTTATCATGGTTAGTTTAGAAAAGAGATGCCTTAAAAGGGATCTAATCACTGTGTATAATATATACAAGGCCAATACAAGAGATGCCTTAGAGGGGATCTAATCACTGTGTATAATATATACAAGGCCAATACAAAGAGACGCCTTAGAGGGGATCTAATCACTGTGTATAATATATACAAGGCCAATACAAAGAGATGCCTAAGAAGGGATCTAATCACTGTGTATAATATATACAAGGCCAATACAAGAGATGCCTTAGAGGGGATCTAATCACTGTGTATAATTTACAAGGCCAATACAAAGAGATGCCTAAGAAGGGATCTAATCACTGTGTATTATTTACAAGGCCAATACAAAGAGAGGCCTTAAAGGGAATCTAATCACTGTGTATAATATATACAAGGCCAATACAAAAAGATGCCTTAAAGGGAATCTAATCACTGTGTATAATATATACAAGGCCAATACAAAGAGACGCCTTAGAGGGGATCTAATCACTGTGTATAATATATACAAGGCCAATACAAAGAGACGCCTTAGACGGGATCTAATCACTATGTATAATATATACAAGATCCACTTGTGAGAAATAAGCATGAGACCACTTTAAATAGATGTGACCCCCCCCCAGTAGCCCCATAGTCTAGTATTTCCATTCTCCTTTCAATCAGCTTTCTATGCCACTCAGCAATATGTACAGCATAGAACCCTCATAACATGGCAACCCAAATCCCCATAGTCGGGATGTCCCCAGGGGAGGGAACAAGAACTGGGATCGTCAAAATCCTAGGTTTTGTTCTGCTTTAAGGTTCAGCTGATAGGCCTGCTGGCCTACAAGTAGTTTATAAAGTTTGCACCAAACATTTGTAACACAATGGCACTTGTGTTTAAAGCGGTCATAAACCCAAAATGTGCATCCCCCCCGCCGAAGTACCTGTGGCGGTGCAGCTGGCCTGGCAGTGGCCATTTTGAAATAAAACCGGGTTTTCCCACCGCCAAAGCCAAGCCCCCTAGGCACGTTTGAGATTGCCGATTGGCTGATCTAAAAGGTGCCGGTTGACGTGTGCCAGCCGGCTGACTGCACCCCCGGCTCAGCTTAAAGGGAGGCGGCCGGTGATCGCAGTGTTGCGAGAGCCACCCGTAAAGGTGGGTATATGGGTGACCCTGGAGGTCTCACACAGTGGGGGATCCCGCTATAGGATGCCTCGAGGGTAGGCTAGCTTCCGGCCCTGGTTTTTCATCTGCTTTAAATTATTTAATACCCCCAATCCGCTGCCCGCCTCCGAGTTTAACCTTTGGGTAGCTTCTACTCACCTCGCCGGGAGATCCATCTTCTGGGTCCCTCGGATTCCGGCGACCTCCCGACGGGCGGCGTCATCTTGCATCCCATCAATCACTGCGCACGACCCCCATCGTCGCTGAGCGGTGCAGGATTTTGAAGAGGCCAGCTAAGGCCCTGCTGTCATTTCAGGTTCGGGCCCCCAAAGCAGCCGGATGACGCCACAGCAGGCAGCGACATCCAAAATGGGGGAGGCCGATTTATTAATAGCGCCAGGTAGCGACAGATGAGCAGCAGTAGCGTTATTTTCACAGCGCCCGCTAGTAGTCGCTGTGCTTGGCCGTTGTTCGCTTGTTGACAACGACTCAGTCGGTGTGCGGTAATGTGTAATACGGGGTTAGGAGTCGCTGTTTGACAGGTTCCGCGCTGTATGGGAGCGCATGACAGCGAATGGCCATAGCGAACGGCTCCCAGCATATTCATTAACAAATCAAGCTCAAAAAATTCTCGCGCAGTGAAATGCTTGTTTAAACCCCAGAGCGCTGGCGGCGATGGGTTAAAAGTAGTTTTTTAACCCCCAAACAACCATATTTTTTGATAAAAAAAATAAACAAGTTTTTATAAACATTTTGTAATATGAATACATTAATATCAGACCTGTAATATCAATTCTGCACAAATTTTTTTTTTTTTTTTCCCTTAAAACAAATATCTAACATTGCAGAAGTGGTCACAGAATTTTTGACATTTAAAAAAAAAAAAAAAAAAAAACATTAAAATCAATTAATTATGAATATTTAAAGATTGCTCCATTGCAATGCATTGGAGAGCGCCAGGTAGCGAGAGGTCAGACCTGTCGCTGTTCCAGTTCGCTCGCTGGCGCTGTGGGGTGAGGCTGGAATAATGATGAATGAGTCGCTATCTGGCGCTCTGTCAGTCGCTAAGCAGGATCGGCTTGATAAATGTGTGATTGCGGAGGGGAGCCGGCGTTCTCGTGGCGGTGACCGTCATTACCGCTCGCTCACCATTCGCTACCTGGCGCTATCCCTTGATAAATAAGGCCCTAAGTATGGCCCGATGGGGGGGGGAGAAATCAGATCCTTTTTATTTTATGTCAGAAGTTCCTCTTTAACTGGTGCTGTGTAGTAGCCATTTAGCGGTGCGCCTCCGGCAGCACGCGGGTGTGTGGCGCCATGTGCCGCCCGCGCAGGAGAGCTTTTGTCGCTTGGTAAAAGGGAAGCAGAATGCTGCGTGCACCCAGCACCCGGGAAAGAGCTGTCACTTCATGCTTCTTATATAAGCGCTGTTTACTTCTGTGGGCGTCTGGCTTCTCCTCCTCTCCTTCAGTAACACTGAGCCAGGCTGGCAGCGCGAGCTGGCGCAGGAACCGTGCCATGCTCTACAAGGGAGCGAGCCTGGAGGATGAGAACTGCCAGTGCCATGGAGGATGCAGCATGGCAAAACTGGCATAGCCTCACCTCATGCAAGAACCAAAGAGGAGGGCGCCGTAATAAGATCACACTTCTACATACACATGAGCATGAATGGCTGCGGCGGGAGCGCGCACCAAACCGGGGATATGTTAACCGGACCTTCGCCATGATTTATTGAGAAGCCCAAACCCTTATAAAACCTTTCCCCAGTATCTAAAATTAATACATTTTACGTTTTTAGTCACTTTCCCCCACTGGGCTGCAACTCTGTTCAGTACTTTAGGATACGGGCGCCGCCATCTTGACTCAGAAGCATCACACTTACTGAGGAGAATAAAGTGGGATAAAGTACAGGGGGGGCGGGTTATAGCTGTGCTTTGCTCAGACAGAGCAGAGCTGGGGGTCAGGAAAAGGTCACCAATCCCGGAATGCAGAGCAGCACAGTCAGAAGGCACTTCCTGTTTGCAGGCTGCCTGATGTTCCATGAGCTGCCATCTTGGATGTTTAAAGGCTCATAACATGCAGTAGATGCACCCAGGCGAAGTGGTGGAGGACCACGCAGCGCGTCGGAGAGGTAAGTGGGGAGGACAGTGGCCATTGCTATTCGGCATATTATTATTTAGCTTTGAGTATTGTTTACATGTATGGGCGACGCTTATCAGATGCACGCAGTTACGTTATAGGTGGTAGAGGTTGAGTTCACTATTAGCACTTTGCACTTTATATTTTCACATATAGTTTATGCACTGGATACTGTTGATAGTTTTAAAGGGGGCTCGATATAATTGGAGATAGGATTGGGTATATATATGCATTTTGCATATAGGAGTAATGCACATGCACTTGGCACTTTGATCTCATAAGCGTCGGTCAGTATATGTATCTAAATTTTAAATAATGTTATAATCATGATGGATCTATCTTCGATGTGAAGATTGGTAGCAATGATTATTGGTGCATAATATAAATTATAATAAAATAATATAAATTATATATAATATAAATTATTAGCCCTGGAGCTCCTCCCCACTTGGGGTTTTATATGTGTTTTTTATCTGTGATTTTTATGTTTAGTATTGGGAGGCCGATTCATCAATAGCGCCAGGTAGCGACAGATGAGCGACTGTAGCGTGATTTTTTCAGCGCCAGCCAGTATTCGCTGTGCTTGGCCGGCATTAGCTTGATGACAGCGACTCAGTCGGTGTGCGGTAATGTTGAATACGGGCTTAGGGGTCGCTGTTTCACAGGTCCAGCGTTGTATGTGAGCGCCTGACAACGTATGGCCAGAGCGAATGGCTAGCTTCATATTCATCAACAAATCACGCTCCGAATGTGCTGTCGCTGTCCATTCCTTGTTTAAACCCCAGAGCGCTGGCGGCGATCTGTATTAACTAGTTTTTAACCCCTAAACAACCATATTTTTTGAATGTAACATTATACATGTTTTTAGAATCATTTTGTAATATGAATACATTAATATCAGACCTGTTAGATCAATTCTGCACACATTTTTTTTTTTTTTTTTTTGACTTAAAAATAAATCCTAACATTGCAGAAGTGGTCTCCGAATTTTTGACATTAAAAAAAAAAAAAAAAAAAAAAAAAATTATTACCAATTAATTATGAATAATTATAGATTGCTCCATTGAAATGCATTGGACATCGCCAGGGAGCGACAGGTCATACCTGGCGCTGTGAGGGAATTTGCAGCGGCGCTGTTCGGTCCATGCGGCTTCATGATGAATGCCGCGCTAGCCGTCGTTCTCGCCGGCGCTAGCCTCATTTTGCTTGATAAATGCGTCATTGTGACCGCCACCGGGCGTACTTGAGTCGGTAGTCGCCGTTAGCTGCCGCTACCTGGCGCTCGTCAGACACTACCTGGCGCTATCGCTTGATGAATAAGGGCCTAAGTGTCATGTTATATTGTGATGTATGTCATATTTGTGGAATCCTTTTTTGAATAAATTGTATTTATGGATTAATAGTGTGCAGCCTTTTCGGTGAGGACAGAGTTGTGGGTTAGCCCTGGATACCCACTCATAGTGGTATAGCTGTTATAGTGAGTCCCTCAGGCTGGCACCTATTTTAATATTGTGACAGACGCTCTGCCTTTTGGATGTCATCACTATTCAATTGCCCACCGGGTCATTCACTGGCCTTTTCTTAATTAGGTTCCAGACAATGTCATTGTATTTTGATACTGTTACAGGCAATGTCATTGTAGTTTGGGTTGTATTACAGACTGCCATTGTGTTGATTGATTACGTCACAGACAATGGCATTGTTCTGATTGATTGTGTTACAGACGTCTATTGTGTTGCTGATTGCGTCACCGGCAGAGTTGAGGGATTGTGTGCCCTGCTGCTATTGGTCGGTGTGTGTGTCATGCAGTTCTCCATCAGGTCCACCTTGCATGGAGACTTGTGTATATAAGGCCTAGAGTGGCACTAATGAAGACACTTCACCTTCACCCTCAATACTGAGTTCTGTCTCTTATTGGGGGAAACGCTATATTACAATTCACTAGCCCTTGTAAGGGCTGTTCCTGGTTCCTCACCGATGACTCTGGAAGTCCAGCAGCACCTCTCACCATTGGGAAAAGGACGACTCGGGCGGTGAAGCCCTCCGGCAATAAGGGTTATCGCTACAAATATCTTTGAGGCGGTGCGTATCCAATTGTTTGGAGTTTAATGCAGTAGATGCAGGTAGGATGATTTTTAATGTGAGCAATCTGTATGTACAGGGTGTTGGAAACATATAAGAATCTTATTCAGAGTGAAGGTCCGCTTTAAAGTCAATGAGAGCCATTTGCCAATAGAGGTCAACACAGCAAACAGCTCTCATTGGCTGCTGCGCCGCTGGAAGGCAGAAGAGGTGCCTTATTTGGGGCTTTCTGGGGGGATGCACACAGCGGGGCATCCCCTATTAAGAAGTCAAATTGCTAGGTTTTGTTCTACTTTAACCCAGGAGTACTTAAAGTGGACCAAAACCCACCAAGATCGGCCCGGGAATCTAGAAGATTTCCCTCCCTCTGGGGCATCCAACATCGGGATGCCCCACTGTGTGGTATCCTCCAGGTCGCCCAGAAACTCACCTTCTTTCCCTTGCACATGTGCAAGCAATGGCTGCATCCCTGTCATCCCTTTAGCAGGGCGCGTGCCCACGCCAGGCGTTTGTGAATGGCCAGTGTGGGCACGCCAGGGTAGCGGGGGATGTGGTCGCCAGCAACAAAGGGGCTCAAGCGGATTTGACAGCGCTGATTGGACGAGTGTCTGCGCATGCGCCGTAGGATCAAGAAGAGGCAAGTTTGTTCTGGGGACCTGAGGGGTTTCAAACAGCAGGGCATCCCTGACCGGGGTGCCCCGGGGGCAAAGACCAAAACCCAGGATAGTCAAAGTCCTGGGTGTTGGTCCACTTTTGTCGAGCCTCTTATATGATTTGGAACCTCGTCGCGGGCCAAAATGAATAGGTTCCGAATTTTTGCATTTGGAATAGCAGACTTATTAATATTGTTGCTTATAAAGCACCATCGTATTCCGTGGCGGGGTACAAATACAGGGTTAAGACAAGTAGATACTTATAATACAACAATGACATAATGCATATAAAACGCACAATATTATAAATCAAATGTAACTGGCAA
Source organism: Gastrophryne carolinensis (assembly GCA_027917425.1). NCBI lineage: Eukaryota > Metazoa > Chordata > Amphibia > Anura > Microhylidae > Gastrophryne > Gastrophryne carolinensis. Next base: position 503,454,626 of record CM051236.1, on the reverse strand, counting down.
GTAAATAAACACAGGCAGGCCGATTCATTACTAACGCCAGGTAGCGACAGACGAGCGTCTGTAGCGAGGATTTCAGAGCGAATGCTAGTAGTCGCTGTGCTCAGCCATGGTTAGTTGTTTCAGAGTGTCTCAGTTGCTGGACGGCATTGATGAATATGTTGTGTGAGTCGCTATAACACCAGTACAGAGCTGTATGGGTGCGAACGGTAGCACCAGCTGAGTGCGACCGACACCATATCCATCAAGAAAAAAAGCCTCACACAGCGCCGGCGCTCAAAATCGTGTAGTTGTAGCCCAGAGCGCCAGAGGCTGTGTGATTAAAGTCTGTTTTTGAACATGTATCCACCAGTAACAAAGTGAAAACTTATGGAATGACATTGTTATAACATTGTAACATGAACACTTTAATACCAGACATGTCAGGATAATTCTGCATAAAAATATAAAAAAAATAAAAAAAAAATTCAAAAATGTCATTTTCTAGGTCAGGATACTTGTCAGAAAGATTTGAGTTTAAAAAAAAAAATTGGGATCAGGAAAGGGATTTAAGGATCATCCATAGAAATGTATGGGAGAGCGCCAGGTAGCAACAGGTAAGACGTGGCGCTCTGCAAGCCTGAACGCTGGCGCTGTACACTGAGCCTGGGATAATGATAAATCGGACGCTACATGGCACCATTCACCAGATTCGGCTTCATAAATGTGGAATCGCGTGCCGTGTCCGGCGTTCACCTGCCACTACCTGACTCTACCTGCCGCTTACAAGGCGCTACCTGTCGCTATCCCTTCATGAATAAGGCCCATAGGGGATGATTCAGAGCCTGGAGAGGAAACGGCCATTCCTATGCATTGTCTACCGGATGTCAACTTTCACCTGGCTCTGAATCAGCCGCAAGGTAGATAGTGAAAGTCAATGCCAGTTTTCTCTCCTGAAAAATCACCAGCCCCATAGATGCAGGAATGCATTAAGAGAGAGGGCCCTGCCCTTAAGAGCTTACAATCTAAAGGGAAAGGGCATGAGACAATAAGATGGGTCACAAAGGGTATGTACCAAGCAGGTACCAAATGTTCTGAGGGATAATAAGACAATAAGATGGGTGCGTTAAGTCAGATCAAAAGCTCTCCTAAAAAGGTGGGTTTTAAAGTGGACCAAAACCCATCCTGGAGTCTATCCAGGGCAGGGTTACTCTAAACTGGGATGTCCCGCTGTGTGATACCCCCCAGGGTGAGCAGAAAATTCACCTTTCTCCCAAGCCCATGGTGCATGTACGACTGGCATAACTCGCTTCCCTCCTCGGCTGTGCGTGACCCCGTCAGCGGCAACTGAATGGCTGTGCACGGAAGGGAGCCGAGTGATGCCGCCACCCCTCACAAGTGCGTCTAGGATTCAAGCCTGCTGCTCTAGGCACAGCGTGGGTAAGGCAACCTGGGGGGTTTCACACAGCGGGACGCCCCAAATCAGGATAGTGAAAATCCTTGGTTTTGGTCCACTTTAAGTGCAGTTATGAAAGTTTTAAGGGAAAGGAAATGTCGAATTGGATAGGTAAGGGCATTCCAGAGGAGCGGAGCAGCGCGTGTGAAATCCTCGACTCGAGAGTGCTAACAGCGGTCCAACGATGCATGCGAGCAGCGGCCGCATCGCCGCTATCCCTCTAGCAGGGCAAGTGCCCACACCAGGCATTTGTGAATGGGCGGCGCGGGCACACTCACTGTTAGTGGGAAGCGGGAGATGCGGACGTCAGCGTGCTCGCACTGATTGGACGAGCGGCCGCGCATGTGTCGTAGGACCAGGAAGAGGTGAGTTTGTTCGGGCGACCTGGGGGGTTTTACACAGCGGGTGCCCCAGGGGCAAGGACCAAAACCCAGGATAGTCAAAATCCTGGGGGTGTATAACACACCTCTTCCTCACTCATTATGGCGCTTGCGCGGGTGCACAGCCAATGAGCTTGCCATGTTTACTTAGTTTGGCCAATGGCTCTACTCAATGGGGAGCGCGCGCTGCCGCATCCCCATTGTTGTGCGCGCTTGTCCCCAGCCCAATGGCAGGGGATGTGCCAGAGTCTGCTCCCCACTGAAAACAATGAGAGCAGTTTGTCCAATGACAAGTGCCTGTGCATGTGCTGGGGAAAGGTAAGCGTGAGGAGTAGCGCAAATATTCTATGTCATTTTATTGCTGATGCCCGGCTTCCCCCTTTAAGATTCTCTGTTCTTAGTAAACGTCACCCTTTATTTCCCTGTAGCATTAAAGCGGACGAACACCCAGGGGGGATCGGCCCGGGAATCTATAAGATCGGGGTGCCCCACCGAAGTGGACCAAAACCCAGGATAGTCAAAATCCTGGGTGTTGGTTCACTTTAAGGCTTTCTAGCTATAAATATGCACAGGACCTAATCTCCCCAGGAAAGAGAATTAGCATCTGTGAGTTGAGCAGATCACAGACTGAAAGCTGGTTCTCTCACACCTCTGGGCCGGGAAGGCCCCGCGGAGTCTGAAGCAAAGGTGATCCCTGGCTGTGAGCTTCCTCACATCAAACACAAGAACCTCAGACAACCGACACCAACACAAATCGGACCGCACTGTGTGTCCCAGCGCCAAGCCAGAACGGGCCCACAAAACCACACGTAGACGTATAATTCTCAAGGCCATGCAACCACAGCAACCTAAAGAAATTAAGATTTCAGGTTCTGACCCATCTAGGGACTCCATCTTTGGGATCATCGGATGCCCGTCGTCAAGCTCCATCGTTTGGTGCCATATCCAGAGCCATATGACCCCCCTGCTCAAAGTTATAACCCCTAAAGGGTTTTAGGTTCTAAAGCAGGTTCCACAATGGGGGGGGGGGGGGGGGGACAGTCTGTACCACAGAAGGTAGGGGGTGAAAGGGTCCCGAGGCATGAAGGGGGATGACCCTGGGCCAGGGGTTGTCACTTCTGGAGGGCAGGCGAACTGCATTCGTGCTAGAGATGCCTGAACCATCTATAAGCTCTTGACATACCCCCTTGTGGGAGCTCAGCATCATCACTACTCTACATCTGCATTTTAAGGTAACTCTGACTGTTGTATCTCACTGTAACCTGTAACCCACTTCTCAGAACGGCATCTGTATTCATTCATATTCCATCATAGCCAAATGTTTGTTATCACTGCCTAGTGCACTCATTGCATTAAAACTTTTATTTAACTTGAGCGATCTTTTTGCCTTAGCCAAGAATCTGTGTCCGTAGGCTTTGGGCCTGGTAGTCACCCTAGGCAGCCGAACGGACAGAGCTTTGGGAAAGCAAGCTGTGTGATCGGAGGTCCCTGATCGTTAGATCACATGACCCGCCAATCCCTGACAGTAAGCCGTTACCGGCGCCCTGGGGGGTTTCCGTATGGAGCTGAGCTCACCGACGGCCGCATCCCCGTTAGCCTCTGGCAGGGGGCGTGCCTGCGCTGCCCATTCGCGAATGCCTGGTAAAAGTATGTTGTAGTGTGGCCATAACCGGCACATGCACCGTTGGATCAGATTTCACACAGTTGCAGATGCCCTTGGGAGAGAGAATCTGATGGCACTGGAGGCTTGTAGATTTAAGGGCCACCACTGATGGGTTTTGGTCCACTTTAAACAGGTACTTGGACAGGGGAAGGTGTGTGAGCCAGAGCATCTAATCCTGCAAGATTTATTACCCTACTTCTCCTTCTCCAGTGATAGACGTCAGGGAAGGATCTCCTCTGCCATGGGAACCCCGCCACGTGCTCACCAAGCCCCGACGATGTCGTAGCAAATGTTGGTGATGCGCTCTAATTACCCAGCAGGGTTGACAGCAGCGCACTCCCCTCCTGATGTATGGAAGTGGGCCACGCGCTGACACTTCCAATACGGCCTCTCCTGGAAGATGGGCTGGAGGAAGACCGACGCTGAACACATTTATATTCGCCGCAAAACTGGGGCTGCGCTCTCGCCCTAATTCTTACACCGCAACTGATAAATCTGCCCCCAGCTTGTTATATAGGACAGCGCGAGCTGCAATAGGAGTGTGACTACAGACATTACATATAGTGAGCTCTTCTGCTTCTGCATCCTCCCTTATACCCTAATAGATTGTAAGCTCTTCTGCTTCTGTATCCTCCCTTATACCCTAATAGATTGTAAGCTCTTCTGCTTCTGTATCCTCCCTTATACCCTAATAGATTGTAAGCTCTTCTCCTTCTGTATCCTCCATTATACCCTAATAGATTGTAAGCTCTTCTTCTTCTGTATCCTCCATTATACCCTAATAGATTGTAAGCTCTTCTTCTTCTGTATCCTCCATTATACCCTAATAGATTGTAAGCTCTTCTTCTTCTGTATCCTCCCTTATACCCTAATAGATTGTAAGCTCTTCTCCTTCTGTATCCTCCCTTATACCCTAATAGATTGTAAGCTCTTCTCCTTCTGTATCCTCCCTTATACCCTAATAGATTGTAAGCTCTTCTTCCTCTGAATCCGAGCCAGGGAAGTAACAGGATTACCGGGAGCTCAGCAATAGCATCAGCAGCGAGCGGGTTGGAGTGAAGGGATGATTTGGGGGGGGCAGGACACCTCATTAGTCCAGCTGTCATGTGACTGATCGCCCCCGCATGGCGGCCTATTCCCTGCTCTCAGTAACGCTGGCTCTGCAGATCCTCTGCTTTTCTTGCTCTGACCTTTTACACGGAGAGTCCAAACCGCACAACAAATACCTCGGCTGTGTGGCGCAACATGTGACCGGAGCGCACCGCGCGCCATGCGTGCCTGTCGCAAGTAGCTAGCTGTCACATACACACAATGGCCAGGTTAGCCAAAGTTAAAGCAGACCTAAACCCTCCTTTGCAACTGATTCTAAATTGGGATGCCCCGCCATAGAGGAACAACACCCAGGAGAGTAAAAATCCTGATAAGTTGTCTTTAAAGCGGAACAAAACTCACCAGCCCGGAATCCTGAAGATTCCAGGGCCAGTCGCTGGCTCTTCCCCCACTTTTCCTGAATCAGAATGCCCTGGACGTCCAGGACACCCATAAAAACTCACCTTTCTATGCTCCAACGGCGCATGCACAGGCTCTTATACAATGAGAGCCACCTGCCGTGTGTAATTAGGTAATTACGTCAACGTTTCGAATAGGGAGCCAGCGGCGTGTGCACCTCCCATTCAAGGCAATGAGCCCTTTGCCTAAGAATGTAAGCATGGCAAAGGCTCTGACTAGACGAGAGTCCACACATGCGCCGTTGGACCGAGGAGACATGAGTTTTACTATTTTTTGGGGGGGTTTCACACAGTGGGGCATCCCAATTCAGGATGCCCCCAGAAGAACGGAACAAAACCAGGGAAAGTCCCAGGTTTTGTTCCACCTTAAGGACATTATTCTGGCACACAATAATAGGTACTTTACACACAAAAATGCAGTCGAAGGTGGACCTTCCCTTCAAGTTGCAGACTCTGGTCTCCCTGGTGGGGCATCCCGATCTCGGACGCACCACCTTTTTCCTGTTCTCACTTCCAGCTGTGGCATGCCCACGCGGCTGGCACGAGTAGAGGCATGCTGAGGATGCGGCCGTGGCATGACAGACTGGCGAGCAGACTGGCCGATCTGGGATTTCCCCTGTCCCCACAAAGCATACATGGGCACCTGCTCAATCAGCACTTTATGCTGTGTATACTAATGCACACCATAAAACCCTTGTTTAGAACTCCGCATTGGCATAGGGAGCAGTGGCAGCAGCATCCCTGGATTCCTTGTGGAGTGCGTGCTCCCATGCACCCGGCCAATCTGAATGGCACAAGAACACACAGCCAGGGCCCCATGTGGTGTTCATGCTGCCCTTGCCACTTCAAGTGCTGCAGCCCCCTTTGTTAAAGTGGACCAAAACCCAGGATTTTACTATCCTGGGTTTTGGTCCTTTCGCCCGGGGCACCCCAATTGGGGATGCCCTGCTGTGTGAAGCACCCAGATCGCAGAGCGCAACTCACCTCTTCCCGGTCCTATGGCTCATCCAGTCAGCGTACTCTACACGGACGTCACATCGTTTAAGCCTTCGTCTAAAGCCGTCGTTGCACGAGTGAACTGGCGGCCGCATCCTCCGCTTTCCTCTAACAGGAAGTGTGCCCACGTTCGCTAGTCACAAATGCCTGTCGCGGGCACGCGCCCCGCTAGAGGGATAGTGGGGATGCGGCTCGTTGGACCAGGAAGCAAGGTAAGTGTATGGGGTGACCTGGGGGGGGTTTCACACAGCAGGGCATTCCGATTTTGGATGCCCCGGGGGGGGGTGGGAATCTATTGGCCCGCCGACCGCGTGGGTTTTGGTCCACTTTAAGTAACGTTTAGAAAGGCCAGCTCTAGGTTTATGCGGGCCGATCGGCGTGGGTTTTGGTCCGCTTTAAATAACATTTAGCAAGGCCAGCTCTAGGCTTATGTGGGCCCTTGGGCGATAGAGTATCAGTGGGCCCCTTGCGCTGTGGTATGACTCCATACATGGTGATAAAGTTGCATGTATGGGGAATACTGCTAAAAAATAAAAATAAAAAATAATAGAAGGAATGATGAAGTATAGAAGGAACAGCAGAAAGAAAGAGAATCAAGGAACATAAGAATAGAGGGAATGACAGTAAAACTGTATACAGGAAAGAAAGACACAAGAATCACACAAAAAATAAAATATAGATGGAACGAAATAATAAATAAGAAGGTAAGACAGAGAGAGGAAATAAAAGAGCAGGAAGGAAAGAAAGAATAGAAGGAATGACAGAAAAAAAGAGAAGAAAAGACAGAATGAATAGAAGGAATGACAGAAAAAAAGAGAAAAGACAGAATGAATAGAAGGAATGACAGAAGAAAAGACAGAATGAATAGAAGGAATGACAGAAGAAAAGACAGAATGAATAGAAGGAATGACAGAAAAAGAGAAGAAAAGACAGAATGAATAGAAGGAATGACAGAAGAAAAGACAGAATGAATAGAAGGAATGACAGAAAAAAGAGAAGAAAAGACAGAATGAATAGAAGGAATGACAGAAGAAAAGACAGAATGAATAGAAGGAATGACAGAAAAAAGAGAAGAAAAGACAGAATGAATAGAAGGAATGACAGAAGAAAGGACAGAATGAATAGAAGGAATGACAGAAAAAAAAGAGAAGAAAAGACAGAATGAATAGAAGGAATGACAGAAAAAAAGAGAAGAAAAGACAGAATGAATAGAAGGAATGACAGAAGAAAGGACAGAATGAATAGAAGGAATGACAGAAAAAAAAGAGAAGAAAAGACAGAATGAATAGAAGGAATGACAGAAAAAAAAGAGAAGAAAAGACAGAATGAATAGAAGGAATGACAGAAAAAAAGGAAAGAATAAGGGATGACATAACAGATGAAATAAAGAATCAAAGAATAGACAGAAAGAAAAAGACTAGAAGCAAAGAATAGAATAGAACAAAAGAAACAAAGAATAGGAGAACTAACAAAGAAAGAGGCTCTCCGAATGGTCAATTTGCCCCTGGCTGACAGTCCTTAGTCCTGGTTACTGCACAGCCCTGCATAGGGGCTGCCCAGGGAAGAGGGAATGGGGTGGTGTGGGCCCTCCCAATGTGCCACGGCCCCGGAACCTGTATATGCCCAGTGCTGACCCCTTCCCGGACGTTGCGGTACGCCAATACAAAAAGTGTGTAGAGAGGAGAGGTTTCGAGAGGCGAATTGCAGAGGAGTGTGCACTTGTATGATAGATTAGACACAGAATCTGTGGGGGAGCATTTGTAAGGAGGCATTATGCCACATGCCAATGTTTTTTTTTTTTTTTTACTATAGCTTATAGTAAAAATATACTTATAGAAGTTAGCGCCCCCCCCACAGGTGGCCACCCTAGGCACAGGTCTAGGTTTGCCGAATGGAATACAGCCCTGCACACAGCTGTAGGGATGCCGGGGATGCAGGTTGTGATTGCAGTGTGGCAGCAGTGGAAAGCTAAGGGCTCTGTGGAAAATCTGGGGGGGGGTTCATACACAGTTGGGCATCCCCGATTGGGGCCCCTAGTCGGCCAGCCATGGGATCTTTTATAGTCCAGGACTGGCCTCGGCGTTGATTGGTTGATCGGTGTCATAAAAATGGTGCTCCTTTATTTTTCCTGCTTTTTATTTTTCCTCCACAACTCTTTCATTTTGTTGTTTTTTTAAATGGAAGCGTACGGATTAGAGGGGACACTGAAGCTGGACAAAAGTTCTAAAATGATTCTTGTTGGTCTGAATCTTTGTACATGACAAATTCCTGCTGCTGTAACAGGGGGCGTGCACATTTTTCTTCTATCCGCTCCACTGTGGGTTCCCCTAACTGTCCGGCCTGTGCACAGATCCATCCACAGAGCTTTAATCTTACTGATATCTGGGGGTGGGGAGCTCGGCATGCTGGGAATTCCTGATGTGCAGCCACCATGCGGGCCGGCAAATTGTTCACAATCCCTGATGTCCTCGTCCCATTATTCCTGATTACCCCGGGTGACCTTTCCCACGGGCACTACAAGGGGGAGGATGGCTGGATGCTGACTGTACCAAGATGGCCACCCACTGCAGCATTGGGTCACCTAATCTTCACGTCCAAACCTCTTCCCCACACTAGTGCTCCTAACTGCCGAGTGCTTATTGGAGGATCTCCTTCCTTCTTCATTCCAGCCCAAGAGTCTAAGGCCCTTATTTAACAAGGGATAGCGCCAGGTAGCGACTGGTGAGCGAACGGTAATGACGAGCCCCGCCACGAGAACGCCGGCTCCCCACCACAATCACACATTTATCAAGCCGATCCTGCTTAGCGACTGAGATAGCGCCATATAGCGACTCATTCATCATTATTCCAGCCTCAGCCCACAGCGCCAGCGTCCGACCTTGAACAGCGACAGGTATGACCTCTCGCTACCTGGCGCTCTCCAATGCATTTCAATGGAACAATCTTTAAATATTCATAATTAATTGTTAATGTTTTTTTTTTTTTTTTTTTTTTTGCTGCCATGTTAGATTTTTTTTTAAGGTAAGAAAAAAATAAAAAAAAAATTTGTGCAGAATTGATATTACAGGTCTGATATTAATGTATTCATATTACAAAATGTTTTTATAAACTTGTTTTTTTTGGTTTCCCAAAATATGGTTGTTTGGGGGTTAAAAAACTACTTTCAACCCATCGCCGCCAGCGCTCTGGGGTTTAAACAAGCATTTCACAGCGCGAGAATTTTTGGAGCGTGATTTGTTAATGAATATGGTGGGAGCCGGTCGCTATGGCCATTCGCTATCATGCGCTCCCATACAGCGCGGAACCTGTCAAATAGCGACTCCTCACCTTGTATTCAACATTACTGCACACCGACTCAGTCGCTGTCAACAACCGAACAATGGCCAAGCACAGCGACTACTAGCGAGCGCTGTGAAAATACCGCTACAGTCGCTCAACTGTCGCTACCTGGCGCTATTAATAAATCAGCCTCCCCGGTGAACCTAAACCCTCCCTGGTAGGATTCTAATCTAGGATGCCCCTACAAGTAGACCAAAAGCCATTGCCTGACAACCCTGAAATCTATAACATTCCAGAGCTGCTTGATTACCTCCCCCCAGTGCATCCAGATTCAGGGTGCCCCATTGTGTGAAACCCCCCCCAGGTCGCCCATAAACTCACCTTCTCCCAACAGCAAACAGAGCCCAATACCCACCAAAAAGGGGAGCACCACCCAGATAACATTTAAACAATCATTTTATTGAGAGTACAAAAAAACACAATTAAAACTCACATATACACAAAGACAATTAAAAACAAGTCCCTGCTGGAGGAAGCTCTAGATACCTCTTTCACTACCAAGCAATGGACCAGGATAGCGAGTTTGGCACACGATACGGCCAGATGTACCAAGTACAAGTACTACAAAATTCTCACTGGTTGGTATAGAGTGCCCGCCACCCTACATAAATGGTTTCCGGGGCTGTCTCCTCTCTGCTGGCGCTGTGGCCGGGAGAGGGGAGACCTCCTCCACATTTTCTGGTCCTGCCCAAAGATGATCGGCTTCTGGTCAACAGTCAAGACGACCATGGAGCGTGTATTGGGGGAAACACTTCCGGGGGGCCCGGCCTTTTTTCTGCTCCACCACTTAGAGGTGCCCGCAAAGAGCCGGAAATCCATCCTGGGTCAGTTGATTAACGCGGCGAGGGCATGTATCCCGGTGCGGTGGAAGGGGACGGAGCCGCCTAGCGTTCTTCTGTGGCTCAACAAGGTCTCGGAGATTGAGAGATACGAGGGCAAAATTGCGGAGCGCGATGAGATGTCTGAGACACACAACGGCAAGTGGGCCGGTTGGGACTCATTTGTGTGTTCCCCTGATTATAAGGCCCTTACCGATGCAGTTCAGTGAAACTAGATAGATGGAGCTATCCCCATCTAGAGGAAGCTCTAGATACCTCTTTCACTACCAAGCAATGGACCAGGATAGCGAGTTTGGCACACGATACGGCCAGATGTACCAAGTACAAAGAATGTAACTACCAAATTCTCACTGGTTGGTATAGAGTGCCCGCCACCCTACATAAATGGTTTCCGGGGCTGTCTCCTCTCTGCTGGCGCTGTGGCCGGGAGAGGGGAGACCTCCTCCACATTTTCTGGTCCTGCCCAAAGATGATCGGCTTCTGGTCAACAGTCAAGACGACCATGGAGCGTGCATTGGGGGAAACACTTCCGGGGGGCCCGGGCCTTTTTTCTGCTCCATCACTCAGAGGTGCCCGCAAAGAGGTACCGGAAATCCATCCTGGGTCAGTTGATTAACGCGGCGAGGGCATGTATCCCGGTGCGGTGGAAGGGGACGGAGCCGCCTAGCGTTCTTCTGTGGCTCAACAAGGTCTCGGAGATGAAGAGATACGAGGGCATAATTGCGGAGCGCGATGAGATGTCTGAGACACACAACCGCAAGTGGGCCGGTTGGGACTCATTTGTGTGTTCCCCTGATTATAAGGCCCTTACCGATGCAGTTCAGTGAAACTAGATAGATGGAGCTATCCCCCCTGCTGCATCCACCTCCTTTCTTCTACCTCTTCCCCTCTCCCCTCTCTGGGTGAATTGCCTGCTTTAGTGTGCAGGAGCTGATCCTGAACAAAAAGACGCCGGACGCTGCGGTGAGTCTGGGTTGGGGTGGGCCCTTCCTAGGCTGCCCCACCAGGTTGATAATTCGCCGGTCGCGTCCGACGATCATAATAATTAATACACAGGGAAGTCTGTCAGGTATTACTTTTATTGTGTCTTTTCATGTAAAAGTTCATGGACTCAATTTATGCAAAATGCCTGAGTGTCTTGTAATGTTTTTCTTTTCCCGAATTATTCTAAATAAATAAAGAATGTATAAAAAAAAAAAAAAAAACAAGTCCCTGCTGCCCCAAACCATATCTAATCCTCTAATTACCAACAAGAAAAATGTAATATCTAAAAAAATATATCTAGAAAAAAATATATAGGAAAAATTGACCATGTGTGGTAAATTCCTGTATGTGAAGGGTTAATATACCCTTATTATTTGTGCCGGCACAAAAAAGAAAAATGGTAATAAAAAGAATATATATATATATATATATATTCAAATGAGTAAATATGTGATGAGAAAAAACACACAAATATAATTAAATTAATATCCCCATTTAAACTAACAGCACCATATGAAAAACCTTGAATGAGAAAAAGTTCTAGCTAATCAGAAGTCTATCAATGAGACGTGATATTGCACAAAGTATCTTCAGAAATAACACAGTGTAACAAACGCATAATATAACAAGCCATAAGAGAAAGATAATCCTAGTAGATAAAGTGACACGTGCGTGAATACAGAGAAACAAATATAAAGTGCAGTGCCAGGTCACAAGCTGTAATGTTACCAATCCATTGTGATATAGCAATGGGGAGAGTGGCTAGGGGGCTGCAGGGGTGACACCTACGCTCGCGGCTTCCCATGACGCTTCCTAAGGGTGAGGGATTCCCCGATCTGGGTGCCCAGAGGGCAAAGACCAAAACCCAGGATAGTCAAAATCCTGGGTTTTGGTCCACTTTAAGAATGCTCCAACCAGTTAAGATCCTTAGGATAAAAAAAAAAATTGTGCAAATGCAATACCGCGCTGTTTTAACAATACATAAAATTATTAAACAATTATAAACATAAATGATTAAAGAGCTCAACGTTCAAAACTTATTTCCCACCAATAAGCACATAAACATAAAAAGACAATTAGCACAGAGCAATGTGAAAAAGAGTTTAAGCCCGCTTTAAAGTGAACCCAAAATAAGCCTCTTTAAAGTGATAAGGTGATCCACATTCCAATCGGTGTTTAAAAATTCAACCAGAATAGTTATAGTAATACTATAATATATAGTAATATATAATTATAGTTAATATTAATATATAATTAATAGTAATATAGTAATAATAATATAATAGTAATAGAATAGTTCTGGTAAGAGCATATAAGTGGTGGTGGGATTGAATTTTTAAACACCGATTGGAATGTGGATCACCTTATCACTTTAAAGAGGATTTGAATTTCTGCATGCCAGTGGAGTACCGTTTAAATTGGAAACATTGGTTAAAGACTGATGTGTAGTCTATGGAAAGAGGACTTAGAGGCCGATTCATTAATAGCGCCAGGTAGCGACAGATGAGCGACTGTAGCGTGATTTTTTCAGCGCCAGCCAGTATTCGCTGTGCTTGGCCGGCGTTAGCTTGATGACAGCGACTCAGTCGGTGTGCGGTAATGTTGAATACGGGCTGGGGGGTCGCTGTTTCACAGGTTCAGCGTTGTATGTGAGCGCCTGACAACGAATGGCCAGAGCGAACGGCTAGCTTCATATTCATCAACAAATCACGCTCCGAATGTGCTGGCGCTGTCCATTCCTTGTTTAAACCCCAGAGCGCTGGCGGCGATGTGTATTAACTAGTTTTTAACCCCTAAACAACCATATTTTTTGAATGTAACATTATACATGTTTTTACAATCATTTTGTAATATGAATACATTAATCTCAGACCTGTTAGATCAATTCTGCACAAATTTTTTTAATTTTTTTTTTTTGACTTAAAAATAAATCCTAACATTGCAGAAGTGGTCTCCGATTTTTTGACATTAAAAAAATATAAAAAAAAAATAATACCAATTAATTATGATTAATTATAGATTGTTCCATTGAAATGCATTGGACATCACCAGGGAGCGACAGCTCATACCTGGCGCTGTGAGGGAATTTGCAGCGGCGCTGTTCGGGCCAGGCGGCTTCATGATGAATGCCGCGCTAGCCGTCGCTCTCGCCGGCGCTAGCCTCATTTTGCTTGATAAATGCGTCATTGTGACCGCCGCCGGGCGTACTTGAGTCGGTAGTCGCCGTTAGCTGCCGCTACCTGGCGCTCGTCAGACACTACCTGGCGCTATCGCTTGATGAATAAGGGCCTTATTCACTCTTATTTTGGGTTCACTTTAAAGCGGACTTAAACTCTTGTTCACATTGCTCTGTGCTGATTGTCTTTTTAAGATCCTTAGGATGCCAAGATAAAAAAAAAAACAGACAGGAACTGGCTGTGCACCACTCACTGACTCGTAATGGCTCAGTGCCTATTGTAGGCTCTACTTCTTCAATCCAACCCAGGCTTAGAAATTTGCCCTAAGGTGGACCTAAAACCTACCTGGTAGGATTCTCCTGGGATGAGAGTAGGTTCTAAGCCCCTCCCCTCTTTCAGCTGCTCACACTGAGTGGTCTAATAAAGCGGGAAACGGTAACCACAGCCGGGCCCCTGGCACACTCCCATCAGTTGCTCATTTGCTGCTGGGTGTCAGAGGGCTGGGCACTGCCTCCCTGGCCCTGCAACCGTTTCCTGTCCCCTATCAGATGGCAGTTCGATAGTGAGCCCTGTATAAGAGATACTCCTGATGGTGTGAGGGGGTAGATGACATTTATTTAGTGTCCTTGTGGTCCAGGATGAGAAGTGATGCCCATTTAAAGCGGACCTAAACCCATCCTTGCAACTCTGTGGCGTGAGGTTTAGGCCTTAAAACAGGCGGCACTGCTATCACTGCAACTCAGTACTGTGGATGGCTGCCATTCCGCTGACACAAGTGGTTGAATGGTTGGCAGGGTCAATTTTTTTTTTTTTTTTTTTAACAGGGGTTGTTGATTGGTTGATGGGGTTAATAATTGATTACCGGGGCCTACTGACTGGTTACCAGGGTTATGGATTTGTTTCTGGGGTTTATGATTGTTTATCAGGAGGTTACTAATTGGTTGCCTGGATTAATGACTGGTTGCCCAGGGTTTCTCATTGGTTGCTTTTTGGCTACCAGGGGTTACTGATCGGTTAATGGGTTACTTATTTATTACCAGGGATTTCTGATTGGTGATCAGGGATAACTGGTTGCCAGGGCTTGCTGATTGGTTTACAGGGGTTACTGGCTATTTGCCAGGAGTTACTGATAGGTTGCCAGGGGTTACTGACTGTTGCCTGGAATTACTCATTGGTTGCCAGGGGTTACTGACTGTTGCCAGGAATTACTGATTGGTTGCCAGGGGTTACTGACTGTTGCCAGGAATTACTCATTGGTTGCCAGGGGTTACTATTTGCCAGGAGTTGTTAATTGGTTGACAGGTTACTTATTGATTACAAGGGATTACTGACTGGTGACCAGGGCTAACTGGTTGCCAGGGCTTACTGATTGGTTATCAGGGGTTACTATTTGCCATGAATTACTAGTTGGTCGCCAGGGGTTACTGACTATTGGCAGGGGTTACTGACTGGAGTCCAGGGATTACTGATTGGTTGCCAGGGTTAATGACTGGTTGCCCAGCTACTGACTGGTTGCCAAGGGTTTCTGACTGGTTGCTGGGCTTACTTTTTGGTTACCAGTGGTTACTGATTGGTTGACGGATTACTCATTGATTACCAGGGATTATCGTTTGGTGACCAGGGCTAACTGGTTGCCAGGGGATACTGACGATATGCCAGGAGTTACTGATTGGTTGCCAGGGGTTACTGAATGTTGGCAGGGATTACCGATTGTCACCTGGGGTTACTGACTGGAGGCCAGGGATTACTGATTGGTTGCCAGTGGTTACTAGTATTACTTTTCATACTGTAATAAAATAATAAGTCGTCCTTGTCCTCTCCACGGAAGCAAGGCAAGGGTTAAAATAAAGGGCCGACGCTGGTCCCCACCACCGGCCGGGCGCCAGTGTTTAATCAGCACCTATGGGAGCTGGGATGACACATTTGCGAAAAAGCAATCAGCCCATTTCCTGGGCGGCGGGGGCGGGCGATGGGTCCCTCTAGTTAATATTCCGGTCAGCGGGAAGAAGGAATGATGAGAGACAAACGCGATGTGCGGCGCACAGCGGCAGGAGATGCTTGTGTCAGCCCGAGGTGCTGCTCCACATAATAATCACTCTATGTTATTGCTCTGCTCTGGATGGTGAGCGGGGGCGGGGGGGGGCAGCTACGCGGGATGCCGGCGCCACTCACAGCAAGCCGGAGTGCTACTTTACATAGCTCTGCCCCCATCACCCGATCATCATCTGCAGTCATTCTATCTCTCCTGATCTCCAGCTCCCCAAAACAACTATACAGATGGCAGGGCATGCTGGGCCTTGTAGTTCCAACACAGTTGGGGGAATAGCAAGATTGGGAAAGGAAGATCTAGCAAAGAGTCGCGCACTGGGTGCTGCAGTCGGTTAAACCGGACCTTCACCCTGAATAGGAGCCTATCTTATATGTTTCCCACACCCTGTACATACAGATTGCCCACATTAATCCGGACCTTCACCCTGAATAAGAGCCTATCTTATATGTTTCCCACACCCTGTACATACAGATTGCCCACATTAATCCGGACCTTCACCCTGAATAAGAGCCTATCTTATATGTTTCCCACACCCTGTACATACAGATTGCCCACATTAATCCGGACCTTCACCCTGAATAAGAGCCTATCTTATATGTTTCCCACACCCTGTACATACAGATTGCTCACATTAATCCAGACCCTCACTCTGAATAGGAGTCTATCTTATATGTTTCCCACACCCTGTACATACAGATTGCTCACATTAATCCGGACCTTCACCCTGAATAAGAGCCTATCTTATAGTTTCCCACACCCTGTACATACAGATTGCCCACATTAATCCGGACCTTCACCCTGAATAAGAGCCTATCTTATATGTTTCCCACACCCTGTACATACAGATTGCTCACATTAATCCAGACCCTCACTCTGAATAGGAGTCTATCTTATATGTTTCCCACACACTGTACATACAGATTGCCCACATTAATCCGGACCTTCACCCTGAATAAGAGCCTATCTTATAGTTTCCCACACCCTGTACATACAGATTGCCCACATTAAAAATCATCCTACCTGCAGCTATTGCATTTTTTGAGACTTTAAACATCCAAGATGGCGGCCCATGGAGGTGCAGGCTGCCTGCAAACAGGAAGTGTCTTCTGACTGTGCTGCTCTGCATTCTGGCATTGCTGAACCTTTCCTGACCCCAGCTCTGCTCTGTCTGTGCAAATCACAGTTATATCCCTGCTCCCCTGCACTTTTGAACCCTCTCCTCTCCTCAATATATGATGCTATTGATCCAAGATGGCCGCGCCCGTATCCTAGAGTGCTGAACAGAGTTGCAAGCCAGTGAGGGAAAGAATAAAAGTGACTAAAAATGTTAAATATATTAATTTTAGATGCTGGGGAATAGTTTTAGGGTTTGGGGTTTTCATTAAATGATGCGTTTGAGTGCACATCCGTCAGTCGGACCCACCCATGACTAGCTTGCTCCTCCCCATGACTCGTTAAAGGGATTGTCCAAGGCCAAGTGTAAAAATAAATGATTGTTTGCTTCTCTGTCATGATGTTGAATAAAGCTGTTGTCGTTCAGATTTAGCCCTCTTTCCTGTAGGCCAGCCCGTGGATTTCATCTATGCATGACCACCTATTTTTTATTGAGAGGTGGACCTAGCTCCTCCCCTCTTGCATCAATACTTGTGTGTGCAGGGGAGGAAAGCTGCCCCCTGCTGTGCTTATATGGCCTGCTATCCTCTTCTATGGAAGATGATAGCGCTTTATAAATAAGTATATATAGGTCCACCTTTCAGTGCCTAAAAAAGGTGGTCATGAATAAATGTATTCAGCAACTCACCATGAAATATCTTCTGCATAGCGGGAAAGGAAACACTGTGTTGTTACACTTAGCCCGGACAATTCCTTTAAAGTGGACCAACACCCACGGGTGATCGGCCCGGGAATCTATAAGATTCCCGGGCCGATCACCCCCCACCCCGCGGGACATCCGAGATCGGGATGTCCCGCGGGGTGTAACCCCCCCAAAACCCCCGCCGCCGCCGCCGCCTCCCTCGCGCCCCTGCAGGCGTGCGCGCGCCCCGCGCGTCAAAAGGGACGCGCGGGAGGCGGCGGCGGCGGCAGCCGCTTAGACGTCCTGGAATAGAGCTTGTACGTTGGCGCTGGGAGCGCGGAGAGGTGAGTTTTTCGGGGGGTTGGGGGGGGTTTCACACAGCGGGGCACCCCGATCGGGGGTGCCCCATCGAAGTGGACCAAGACCCAGGATAGTCAAAATCCTGGGTGTTGGTCCACTTTAAACCGGACCTTCACCATGATTTATTGAAAAGCCCAAACCTTTAAAAAATGATTCCCCAGCATCTAGAAATTATATATTTTAAGTTTTTAGTCACTTACTTATTAATCTTTCCCCCACTGGGCTGCAACTCTGTTCAGGATTTTAGGATACGGGCGCCGCCATCTTGACTCAGAAGCATCACGCTTACTGAGGATAAGAGAGCGGGATAAAGTACAAGGGGCGGGTTTTAGCTGAGACAGAGCAGAGCTGTGGTCAGGAAAAGGTCAGCAATCCCAGAATGCGGAGCAGCACAGTTAGAAGGCACTTCCTGTTTGCAGGCTGCCTGATGTCCCATGAGGCTGTTGAAAGGCTCATAGCATGCAGTAGATGCAGGTAGGATGATTTTTAATGTGAGCAATCTGTATGTACAGGGTGTGGGAAACATATAAGATAGACTCTTATTCAGGGTGAAGGTCCGGATTAATGTGGGCAATCTGTATGTACAGGGGGGAAACATATAAGATAGACTCTTATTCAGGGTGAAGGTCCGGATTAATGTGAGCAATCTGTATGTACAGGGTGTGGGAAACATATAAGATAGACTCTTATTCAGGGTGAGGGTCCGCTTTAAATCCCAATATACACCTACAAATGGATAAACACCTAAAATCTAATAGTCATAGCAGGTAGTGATTTGCATAACAATCCTTAAAGAGGACCAAAACCCACCCTGGAGTTTGAGACTCCAGGACAGGCATGCTTGTTCCCCCAATCGGAGGTGCCCTGCTGTGTGAAACCCCCCAGGTCAACTTATTTCCCAGTCCAACAGCACATGCGTGAGCAGTGGACGCATCCCCGCTATCCCTTTAGCAGGGCACGTGCCTGTGCCAGGCATTTGTAAATGGCCGGCACTGGCACGCTCCCTGTTAAATGGTAGCGGGGGATGCGGCCGCCAGCGTGCTCATATTCGATTGGATTACACGAGCTCCTGGACGAAGGGGCTCGAGTGGATCCGAGCACGCTGATTGGACGAGCAGCCGTGCATGCGTTGTAGGAGTGGGAAGCGGTGAGTTTGGGGGGTTTAACACAGCGGGGCAATACACACCTACAAATGGATACACACCTAAAATCTAAGTGCCATAGCGGATAGTAATTTGCAAAACCATCCTCAGAGACCCCTTCTGTATGCACTGATCCTTTTTGCCCTAAGGCAGTCTGCCCAAGAGTGGATACACCCCTAAAATCCTATCCATTTAATACACACCTAGGCCCTTATTTATGAAGGAATTGCGACAGGTAGCGACTGGTGAGCGGCCGGTAATGACGGGCCCCGCCACGAGAACGCCGGCTCCCCACCACAATCACACATTTATCAAGCCGATCCTGCTTAGCGACTGAGATAGCGCCATATAGCGACTCATTCATCATTATTCCAGCCTCAGTCCACAGCGCCAGCGTCCGACCTTGAACAGCGACAGGTATGACCTCTCGCTACCTGGCGCTCTCCAATGCATTTCAATGGAACAATCTTTAAATATTAATAATCAATTGTTATTAATGTCTTTCTTTTTTTTTTTTTTTTTTTAAATGTGAAAAATTCTGTGACCACTTCTGCCATTTTAGATAATTTTTTTTAAGGGAAAAAAAAAAAATGTGCAGAATTGATATTACAGGTCTGATATTAATGTATTCATATTACTAAATTATTTTAAAAACTTTTTTTTTTTTTGGTTTCCAAAAATATGGTGGTTTGGGGGTTAAAAAACTACTTTTAACACATCGCCGCCAGCGCTCTGGGGTTTAAACATGCATTTCACAGCGCTTGAATTTTTTGAGCGTGATTTTTTGATGAATATGGTGGGAGCCGGTCGCTCTGACCAGTCGCTATCATGCGCACCCATACATCGCGGAACCTGTCAAATAGCGACTCGTCACCTTGTATTCAGCATTACGCCACACCGACTGAGTCGCTGTCAACAACCGAACAACGGCCAAGCACAGCGACTACTAGCGGGCGCTGTGAAAATACCGCTACAGTCGCTCAACTGTCGCTACATGTCGCTATTAATAAATCAGCCTCCTAGAATTGTCCGTGCCATACCCCTCGATTCAAAGAGCAAAAGTTAATTGATTTCGTATCGAGAATGGTAAGTTTGGGTGGGTGTTAGTCATTTTTTGCTGTTTTTTTGGCCATTTCCGACTCGCACGAGCCTACGTACGAATGCGTATATGCTCTTACGATCAGCGGAAGTTCGTTCCTAAATTTTAGGATCAAAACGTAAAACTTAGGATCAAATCCTAAAACTTAGGATCAAAACGTAAAACTTAGGTTAATTGGATGTGTTTAGGTGTGATTCAGAGAAACCTCTAAACGCGTTTTAAAAGAAAGCCACTGGCGACACCTTTTAGCAGTCGGATTGCTGTTCTTGAACAGGTTTTTTGGCTATGTGGAGGAGTCTGCGCGTCTTGAGCTCCAATGAACTGCATGTATCAGCATGGCCGAGCCCATAAATTGTATTGCAATGCATACCTGAATCATGTATGCCTTATAAAAGCATTTTAATGTGGACCTTAATTAGTCCTTTGCATGTAAACCTTTATTTTGCAATATATTTGCGTTAATTAAAGAAACTTATGTCCTTTGTTATTTATTTTTAAATTGATGTACTAGAAAAATATTTTTAGATTGCATTTATTGGTGTAGTTGTTTACCTTTGCTTTGTTTAATTATTTAAGCACATCTTTGGTCAGATGCATCACACTTACTGAGGAGAGGAGAGCGGGATAAAGTGCAGGATGTGGGTTACTGCTGTATTTTGCACAGACACAGCAGAGCTGGGGGCACGGAAAGGTCAGAAATCAAAGAATCCAGAGCAACACAGTCACAAGGCCCTTTCTGTTTGCAGGCTGCCCGATAATACCTGAGCCGCCATCTTGGCTGTTTCTAGGCTCATAACATGCAGAAGTTGCTGGGTGTTTTTTAATATTTGAGAGCAATCTGTATATAGAGGGTGTGGGTAACCACACTAAAAATTTAAAGTTGGACCATTTGAAGCAGAAATATTAAAATTAAATCCACAAGTAAAAAATGCAAGTTAAGTAAAAATTAAACAAAGTAAGATTTACTTATGCAAATGCATTCATTAATGGTTGGTTACTAAAAAAATGAATGAAATAAAGAAAAATAAAAGACCAAATATTTAGAATGCACTTTAATGAGGTAAGTTTGTAGTGCGCAGCCGCAAGATCAGAAGGATTTACGTCCAGACAAAAAAGGAAAAAGGGCAAAACCAATGTTGCAACCTGAGAAATGAAACGGAAATTTCAGGATGGAAACTGACATAGGTCTGATTCCCGAACTGCCATACGAACGGACGTATATTTTAGGATAGAAACGTATTTGCTTATTGAATCACTCGCAAGTTCATACGAACGCACGAGCGGACGTGAAAAATAGGATGATCGGCACCAAAATCCAAGCTGTTACATGTTTCTTTGAATCAACCCAATAGTGTGGGATGTAGTTAGTTTAACAATCCAGGGGAAGTGCTTTTACATGCACTGATACTTTCTGTCCAAAGGTAGTCTGTCTTGGAATGGCTACACACCTAAAAATTCATCCACTGGATACACACCTAAAATCTTATCCATTGGATACAAACCTAAAATGATTTTTTTATTTGTGCCATAGTGAGATGTAATCTTCAATGCAATCTTTGGAAAGCCAATTTGCATATGTTAACCCTTTCTGGAGTCTGAGAGTAGATCCACACTTAAAATCATATGTAATATATATATATATATATATATATATATATATATATATATATATATATATATAAACTCAAATCTTATCTGTGCCATAACGGCATCTAATTTGCATAATTATCCTGTAGAAGCCCTTGCTTCATGCATGCACTGATTCCTTCCTGAGTCTGTCCTGAGGCAGTCTATCTAAAAGTGAATACACACCTAAAATCTTATTTGTGCCATAGTGGGATGTCATTTCCAAAGCAATTCTTTGGAAAGCCATATTGCCATATAGGTTCATCCCCCCCCCCCCCCCCCCCCCGAGTCTGTCCTGGGGAAAGTCTGTCTGAGAGTAGATACACACCATAAATCCTCTATATTGGATACACGCCTAAAATCTTCCATATTTGATACACGCCTAAAATCTTCCATATTTGAAACACGCCTAAAATCTTCCATATTTGATACACGCCTAAAATCTTCAATATTTGATACACGCCTAGAATCTTCCATATTTGATACACGCCTAAAATCTTCCATATTTGATACACGCCTAAAATCTTCCATATTTGATACACGCCTAAAATCTTCCATGCCTAAAATCTTCCATATTTGATACACGCCTAAAATCTTCCATGCCTAAAATCTTCCATATTTGATACACGCCTAAAATCTTCCATATTTGATACACGCCTAGAATCTTCCATATTTGATACACGCCTAAAATCTTCCATATTTTATATATGCCTAAAATCTTCCATATTTGATACATGCCTAAAATCTTCCATATTTGATACACGCCTAAAATCTTCCATGCCTAAAATCTTCCATATTTGATACACGCCTAAAATCTTCCATATTTGATACACGCCTAAAATCTTCCATATTTGATACACGCCTAAAATCTTCCATATTTGATACACGCCTAAAATCTTCCATATTTGATACACGCCTAAAATCTTCCATATTTGATACACGCCTAAAATCTTCCATATTTGATACACGCCTAAAATCTTCCATATTTGATACACGCCTAAAATCTTCCATATTTGATACACGCCTAAAATCTTCCATATTTGATACACGCCTAAAATCTTCCATATTTGATACACGCCTAAAATCTTCCATATTTGATACACGCCTAAAATCTTCCATATTTGATACACGCCTAAAATCTTCCATATTTGATACACGCCTAAAATCTTCCATATTTGATACACGCCTAAAATCTTCCATATTTGATACACGCCTAAAATCTTCCATATTTGATACATGCCTAGAATCTTGAATATTTGATACATGCCTAAAATCTTCCATATTTGATACACGCCTAAAATCTTCCATATTTGATACACGCCTAGAATCTTCCATATTTGATACACGCCTAGAATCTTCCATATTTGATACATGCCTAAAATCTTCCATATTTGATACACGCCTAAAATCTTCAATATTTGATACATGCCTAAAATCTTCCATATTTGATACATGCCTAAAATCTTCCATATTTGATACATGCCTAAAATCTTCCATATTTGATACACGCCTAAAATCTTCAATATTTGATACACGCCTAAAATCTTCCATATTTGATACACGCCTAAAATCTTCCATATTTGATACACGCCTAAAATCTTCAATATTTGATACACGCCTAAAATCTTCAATATTTGATACACGCCTAGAAAATTCCATATTTGATACACGCCTAGAATCTTCCATATTTGATACATGCCTAAAATCTTCCATATTTGATACATGCCTAAAATCTTCCATATTTGATACATGCCTAAAATCTTCAATATTTGGTACACGCCTAAAATCTTCAATATTTGATACACGCCTAAAATCTTCCATATTTGATACACGCCTAGAATCTTCCATATTTGATACACGCCTAGAATCTTCCATATTTGATACACGCCTAGAATCTTCCATATTTGATACATGCCTAAAATCTTCCATATTTGATACATGCCTAAAATCTTCCATATTTGATACATGCCTAAAATCTTCCATATTTGATACATGCCTAAAATCTTCCATATTTGATACACGCCTAAAATCTTCCACATTTGATACACGCCTAAAATCTTCCATATTGGATACACGCCTAAAATCTTCTATATTGGATACACACCTAGAATGTTATCCATGCCATAGGGGAAGGTAACATGGGTCTATCTATCTCTGAGAAGCTCCTTTGCATGCACTGATCTGTTCCTGATCCTTTTCCCTCCACCGCCATAATCATGGCAGCAGAGCAGGCCATAGCGAGAGCTGTGAACGCTGCAGACAGTAGGGTCAGAGTAATGAGAAACATATTATTACTCTTATAGTGCCATCATTGTCCGTGTCGCAGTACAAGCTACCAATTACGTATGGACCAGAACAAGTAACACATTGATGAACTATTACAGTTGAGCTGCAGGTGAGTGCAAGGGAGTCATAATACAGTAGGAGTGAGAGCGTCGCCTTTTAAATAAGACAATCTAAAGGAGAAGTGGTTGCAAGGAGAGGTATGGTTACAAGTAGTTTGTGTGTGTCCCATCAAAAGGGGGGCAGGGAAGGAACCCGAAATGAGAGCTAGTTTATATGGTAAGTATTAAAAAAATATGTTTGGGGGGCATATATGCAAGCTTGAAGGTTGGAGAGTGGTGAACTGCATGGGGAAGGAAAGTCTGAAAAAGCGAAGAGGCACAAGATAAGTTTTGGAGATAAGAGTGAGAGGAAAACAACCAGACTAAAAAAAAAAAAAAAAAAGGACGACCATAGAGCAGTGGTCCCTAACCTTTATACGCCATGTCCCCACAGCAACAGTTACAACCAAGTATCTCTGAGCAGGAGATCAATTATTAATGTTACTAATTAATGTTACTAATTAAGTTATTAAGTAGCAGTTCACAGGCCTTACAACACTTTCTAAAGCAAGAAAGAATAATGTTTTACTCTTAAAATTATATGCCAGGCCCGTCAGACCCCTCCTCTGGTGCACCCCTGAACATTGCTGCGTAAGCCCCTACCGCAGGTTGAGAAACAGTGCCACAGAGGACCCAGTGTAGGGATTATTGTGGACTGTCCCTTTAAAGAGGAGCAACCAGTGGCCTAGCATCTATAAGACTCAAGGGCTGGTGAACTCCTATATTGTGGGGTATCATTGCGATTTGAGATGCCACAAAATGTTAGCCCTCCTGTCTGCTGCAAAATGCACCTTTTATTTGGGATCCCCAGAGGAACAACACACAGAAAAGTGAAATTCCTGTGTGTTGTTGCTCTTTAATGTGACTCTCCCAAATTTTGGTCCTCGGCATCCAGATTTTGTGAAACCCACAAATACTGCCAAGATAGCTCACATTTCCCAAGTCCTACGGCACGGACCCGGGCAAGAGCGAGTGCGCTGATTGGCTGAGCCGAGAACTCAGTGAACATGCACGGACGGGCAGCCAATCAGAGCTCTCAGCTCCAATCGGCCCTTTCGGCTAATAGAGGAATGCAGCAAAATGAAGCCTCTATTGTGGCTGCGCTGCCCATTCATGTATGCACTGTTGGATCGGAGGTAAGGTAGGTTATACGGGGTAAAGGGGGCGGAGGGTTTACGCAGCGGGGAATCCCAAATTGGGATGACCGGGTGAGAGGGAATCAGGCAGCCCTGGAGTCTTATAAAGCCCAGGGCCACTGGAGATGGGTTTTGGTCCACTTTAACTCTAAAACTCTGCATGACACCTAAAACAGGAAGCAATAATGAGACCAGCCGGGAGCAGCGCCAGGCTGCGGTGAGAGTCGCTGCAATGGCAATGCAGCAGCAGCAGCAGTCGGTACCGCGAGCGAGGAGAGTGAGCGGCGCGCGGCTCCATCCAACAATAAATTGCGTTCCTCGCTGTGACAAGTTCCCATCTCCACAGGCCAGCTGATCAATAAAACCCTGCGCTCAATCTACACCGCGAGCCCGCAGCCGGCGCCGCATCCATCACCACCGGCGCACGCTTGCAGTGCTGCTATCTCCAGTCGATATTCTGCGATCGGAAAGGTTAGAAAACCTCTTAGCGTGGGCGGCTGCGTAAAACCGTTCTGACCCCATCGCTCCTAGAGGACGTGCGAACAGGCCCTTGTGTATTAATGGGCTGTCACGCAGATTCACAGCTGATATTAGGTCCGATCGTTCAGGGGGCGAGCGATCAGATCATGGACGGAGGGCTTGACAAACAGTCCGATGGTGATCGCTTTGGGATCACCAGACTGCGACACCTGGGGGGCGCCGGGTCTCGGCTCCCATTCACATCAACAGTGTGCACGGGCTTTTCCACGTCCATTACATTCAAGTTCCGCATCTGCGCATTGTTTTATTTAAAAAAATGTGATCATTCAAAGGGGATAAACACTGCGATTAGGCTCTAACACATAAGACGCAATCAATTTACATCCAGCGCATGGCCATTAGTTATTTTTAATTGATGTGATCAAATTAAAGTTGTTCTATCAAATAAAAGGAAATGTATTAAAGATTAGATCAAATCAAGCTAGAACGATCAGATACAAATACATGTAATAAAGTGGACCAAAACCTACGGCGATCGAAATCTATACGATTCCAGGGTCGCTTGATTCCCTCCCCCAGAGGCATCCAGAATGGGGATGCCCTGCTGTGTGAAACCCCCCAGGTCGCCCAGAAACTCACCTTCTTTCTCGGTGCAAAGGCGCATGCGCGTCCCGTGGCCGCATCCCCGCTATTCCTTTAGCAGGGAGCGTGCCCACGCCAGGCATTTGTGACCAGCGCCGGCACGCTCCCTGTTAGAGGGTAGCTGGGATGCGGCCATCAGCACTTTCGGATCTGCTCGCCTTAGATGAAGGGACGGGAGCAGATCCGAGCGCGCCGCACATGCGCCGTAGGCCCAAGAAGATGTGAGTTCATTCGGGCGACCTGGGTGGGTTTCACACAGTGGGGCCGGGTGGAAGATCTACCCAGGTGTATCCTGATTTGTGGGTTTCACACAGTGGGGCCGGGTGGAAGATCTACCCAGGTGTATCCTGATTTGTGGGTTTCACACAGTGGGGCCGGGTGGAAGATCTACCCAGGTGTATCCTGATTTGTGGGTTTCACACAGTGGGGCCGGGTGGAAGATCTACCCAGGTGTATCCTGATTTGTGGGTTTCACACAGTGGGGCCGGGTGGAAGATCTACCCAGGTGTATCCCGATTTGTGGGTTTCACACAGTGGGGCCGGGTGGAAGATCTACCCAGGTGTATCCTGATTTGTGGGTTTCACACAGTGGGGCCGGGTGGAAGATCTACCCAGGTGTATCCTGATTTGTGGGTTTCACACAGTGGGGCCGGGTGGAAGATCTACCCAGGTGTATCCCGATTTGTGGGTTTCACACAGTGGGGCCGGGTGGAAGATCTACCCAGGTGTATCCTGATTTGTGGGTTTCACACAGTGGGGCCGGGTGGAAGATCTACCCAGGTGTATCCCGATTTGTGGGTTTCACACAGTGGGGCCGGGTGGAAGCTCTATCCAGGTGTATCCTGATTTGTGGGTTTCACACAGTGGGGCCGGGTGGAAGATCTACCCAGGTGTATCCTGATTTGTGGGTTTCACACAGTGGGGCCGGGTGGAAGATCTATCCAGGTGTATCCTGATTTGTGGGTTTCACACAGTGGGGCCGGGTGGAAGATCTACCCAGGTGTATCCTGATTTGTGGGTTTCACACAGTGGGGCCGGGTGGAAGCTCTACCCAGGTGTATCCTGATTTGTGGGTTTCACACAGTGGGGCCGGGTGGAAGCTCTATCCAGGTGTATCCTGATTTGTGGGTTTCACACAGTGGGGCCGGGTGGAAGATCTACCCAGGTGTATCCCGATTTGTGATGCCCTCACAGTTTAAACATTTTAGTTCCCTGAAACCTGCCTCGAACCGGCAATCCCACGGCACATGCGCAGGCCTCCTCATCCGTCCCTTGCACCTCTTCATCCACTTCTCACACCAGGCATATCTGAATAGAGTGGGAGGACCACGACAAAGATTTTTTAATTATTAAGCGTGGCAATAAATGATAACTGGAGGAGGCCGCACATGAGCCAGGGGATCACAGCTTCAAAATATCAGATAAAAATACATGTATTGAAGTGGACCGAAACCAAATACATTTAAAAAAATAAAGGGCCAGGGGAAGCCTGTGGCCTGCTGTTTAAGCCCCCGGAAGCCCAGATTTAATCACCTTCTCCAGGAGCCCTCGCTGTGTGCTGCGGCCGCATCTCGGCTCACCTCTAGCCGTGCCCACACCTGGTCATTCTGAATGGGTGGCGCGGCTAGAGGTGAGCCGGGATGCGACTGCAGCGCAGAGACGTGGCGAGGTCTCCAGTAGAAGGTGGAGGTGGGGGTTAAATAGCAGAACCTGCGTTGCGCTTGCCATAAACTTCTACTGACCTTCGCTGGCACTACGGTGAGCTGAAAATGGCGCTTTGATACGTTGCGCAACATAGCGCAGATGTGTGAACTACCCCATCTAGAATAATGTACAGTGTTTTATCTGCATTGTAACTGCAGCAACAGTGCAGCAATGCAGAGAAAGTGCAGAGGCGTGAACAGAGCCTATCCGTTGTGTTAAAGCGGACCTTCACCCTGAATAAGAGCCTATCTTATATGTTTCCCCCCATGTACATACAGATTGCCCACATTAATCCAGACCTTCACCCTGAATAAGAGCCTATCTTATATGTTTCCCCCTCTGTACATACAGATTGCCCACATTAATCCAGACCTTCACCCTGAATAAGAGCCTATCTTATATGTTTCCCCCCATGTACATACAGATTGCCCACATTAATCCAGACCTTCACCCTGAATAAGAGCCTATCTTATATGTTTCCCCCTCTGTACATACAGATTGCCCACATTAATCCAGACCTTCACCCTGAATAAGAGCCTATCTTATATGTTTCCCCCCATGTACATACAGATTGCCCACATTAATCCGGACCTTCACCCTGAATAAGAGCCTATCTTATATGTTTCCCCCCATGTACATATAGATTGCCCACATTAATCCGGACCTTAACCCTGAATAAGAGCCTATCTTATATATTTCCCCCCCCCCCCGTACATACAGATTGCTCACATTAAAAACCATCCTACCTGCATCTACTGTATTTTATGAGCCTTTAAACATCCAAGATGGCGGCTCATGGAACATCCAGGCAGCCTGCAAACAGGAAGTGTCTTCTGACTGTGCCGCTCTGCTTTCTGGGATTGCTGACCTTTTCCTGACCCCAGCTCTGCTTTGTCTGTGCAAAGCACAGCTATAACCCGCCTCCTGCACTTTTGCCCCACCCCCCCTCTCCTCAGTATGTGATGCTTCTTAGGCAAGATGGCGGCTCCCGTATCCTAAAGTCCTGAACAGAGTTGCAGAATAATAAGTAAGTGATTAAAAAAGTAAAATATATCAATTTTAGATGATGGGGAATCGTTTAAGGGTTTGGGCTTTTCATTAAATCATGCTCAAGGTCCGGATTAAGAGAAAACGTTTTGTAAAATGCCACAGGGGCATTGTATCAAACCAAACACTGTGCTTTTGATGCGCTAGAAATGCGTTAGCATTGCGTTTTTTAAAAGAAAAACATTTTTTGCAAAATAAGTAAACGGTAAAGTATATGGCAATGCAAACGCAACGTGGGTACACTGCATTGTACCTGCATTTTGATTGCGTTGCCATAGACTTATATTGACTTGCGCTGTTACAACAAACCTGTATGCATCACTGTTTTAATGCGTTGCCCAACGCAGCACAGATATGTGAACTATCACATCTAGAATAATGTACAGCGTCCCCCTCAACGCTGCAACGCAGAGAAAGCGCAGAGGTGTGAACAAAGCCTTATGGAGATTAGACCATAACAACATTAAACAACGTATGGGAAATGTAAACAATGTAAAATGGATTAAAGATCAGATCAAATCAAAACAGAACGATCAAATAGAAATAAATGTAAATAAAGATCAAATTAAAATTAATGTAAAATTAAAAAATGTTTTAACCTCTTAATCCCAATAGGGGCCTACCTCAGGAAAGCAACACAGTGGCTGACAACTGAATCCCTGTTGCTAAGGGCAACCAGTATTCCTCGTGGGTAACGGTTGCACCATGGGACAATAACAAACCAAGGGCATATAAACAATAGTAGTATAACCTATTATATTAATATACTACATATATAAACTATACCCAGTGCATATACCGTAAACTAAACACCATATTCTTATACTATAGGGATGTCATATATATTCTATACCCAGTGTATATACCATATAAGTATAGGGCTATCATATATAAACTATACCCAGTGTATATACCATATACTTATAGGGATATCATATATAAACTATGCCCACTGTATATAACATATACTTATAGGGATATCATATATACACTATATCCACTGAATATACCATATACTTATATATAAACTACACCCACTGTATATATGATATCCCTATAAGTATATGGTATATACAGTGGGTATAGTTTATATATGATATCCCTACAGTATAACACTATGGAGTTTAGAGTGGCTATAGTGTATATATGATATCCCTATAAGTATATGGTATATACAGTGGGTATAGTTTTTATATGATATCCCTATAAGCATATGGTATATAAACTATACCCACTGTATATACCATATACTTATAGGGATATCATATATACACTATATACAATCTAAACTCCATATTCTTATACTGTAGGGATATCATATATAAACTATACCCACTGTATATACCATATACTTATAGGGATATCATATATACACTATATCTACTCTATACACCATATTCTTATACTATAGGGATATCACATATATACTGTACCCACTGCATATGCCATATACTTATAGGGATATTGTATATACACTATATCCACTCTATACACCATATTCTTATACTATAGGGATATCATATATAAACTATACCCAATGTATATAACATATACTTATAGGGATATCATATATACACTATACACCATATTCTTATATACAGTGGGTATAGTTTATATATGATATCCCTATAGTATAACATATACTTATAGGGATATCATACATACACTATATCAACTCTATACACCATATTATTATACTATAGGGATATCATATAAATTATACCTACTGTATATACCATATACTTATAGGGATATAATATATAATCTATACCCACTGTATACACCATATACTATCCCTATAATATATCACACACACACACACACACACACACACACACACACACACACACACACTGTACGCACTGTATACTTATATACTTATATACCATAATTAGGTATCCTATGCATAATCTGCACCCAATTACATCTATCATATACTTTGATTATCAAATACGTACACTGCACCTGCTGTATATATCATATACTTATACTGCGCCCACTGAAGCATCATATATATCCACTGTATCAACTTTATACTGTATAATATTGTACCTACAGTAGAATCTACTGCACACTTCATACATGTATGTGTATATAGAGCCCTTAATACATATACATTGCACCCATCATATACCTGTATTATATCCAAAAACTAAACCCAGTGTATACACTGTATGCCTCAACTACAGGTATATACACTTGTATGGTACTTAGCCAGGATACACATGATATACTGTGCCTGCATTGCAGCCACTGTATACATCATATGCAGTACAGTACTTATAAACCCCCCACAGTACACATCTTGTATAAATCCTGTTCACTTATACCCCTCAAAACACATTATATACAAACATACAGTACACATCAACATAGAAGGTTGACGGCAGAAGGAGACCATACGGTCCATCTAGTCTGCCCTTATGTGTATACTGTATGTACTCTGTATCTTAGGATATACATCAAATATGTTACCAAGAATGCATATATATATTATATATATATATATATATATATATATATATATATTATATATATGCCTCCATAGACTTATATGCTACCTAAAATAGTAATGCACTCTACACATCATACACTAATACAGGCCCCTGAGAACACTTAATTTACACATTCTGTATATATCAAATACTGTATACTACTATGAAATATTGTATATTACTTTGAATACACCTATACGTACTGTATGTTGTCTCCATTGTATATATCATAGTCTTTTCTAAAACATGCATCCTAAAGCCTTGACTGCGTACAAATACTTCTCAGAGAATGACAGTAGTAGCCATTTCTCCTGGCCGGGCATAGCTGTCATTTGTTACAATTTGTTACATTTTCGGTGGAGCGAGCGTAAACAAACTCATACATTGCATCAAACTGTGAGATCTCTCCCCAGGAAGGGGCAGAAAAGATGACTCACGCCTTTTAAAGTGGAGCAGAACCCAGGGTTTTGACTAGCCTGGGTTTTGTTCTTTGCCCCCGGGCACCCCAGTCGGGGTCGTCCTGCTGTGTGAAAAACCCCAGGTCGCCCAATCTCAATTACCCTTCCCTGGTCCTACAGTGCGTGCACAGCCCTCGAGTCCAATCAGCGTGCTCGGATTTTCTCCCGCCCCATCGCCCAGGAGCTTGTATAATGCAAGCAGATACGAGCGCGCTGGCGGTGCTACCCTTTAACAGGGAGAGTGCCCGTGCCGGCCATTCACAAATGCCTGGAGCTGCTCGCACAGCAGGGCACCCCCAATCGGGATGCCCCGGGGGGAGCAAGTATGCCTGCCCTGGAGTCTCATAGACTCCAGGGTGGGTTTTGGTCCACTTTAACAAGAACTTTGCCATGCATCTATCTTTTCTAGATGTGAGGTGTAACTGGAAAGCTCTAACATGATGTCTGACTATAAAGTGACAAGTTAAGACAGTATAATCCTCTCTCTATATAGTCACACATCATGTTCTTAGAGCTTTCCATGTTCTTAGAGCTTTATAAGTCATATATCAGGTATAACCTTCAAAGCTTTCCAGTGACACCCCTCTTCTACACATACAAACTGTCAAGACAGCCTTTATTTTGTGAGCTGTGAACAGCCTACAAAATAATGGTTCTGTGTTGATGGCTTCTATCTGTATAAGAGGGGTGTCACTGGAAAGCTTTGTATGTTATACCTGGTGTGTATATATATATATATGACTTTTACAGTCTATAAAATAAAGGCTCTGTATCTCAGAATAACAGTGAGTTAAGGCCAGACATCATCTATCTATACAGCCTCTATAGGTCAGTGTCCACATACTATAGGTGCCAGACATATACATTCTTTAGCCACTTTGCTATCTGACCATGATCACGAATACTGCACACAGTACCCACAAGTATAGGGGTTCCATGGGTGCCAGGCTCTGTACGTCACCCATTTGTGCCAGGCACGAGTCATAGACTCTATAGCTCCTATGTTACTCGATCTCTATAATGTGCCAGGCACATAGCTTCATTGATCACACAGCACCCAGATCTGCCACACAGCCACTATGGGTTATGTATGCCTATGTGCCAGGCATACAACCAGCATAGGTCATGCAGCCTTCATGGGTGCCAGGTAAACAGCTATTATAGGTCATGCAGTCTCCATGGGTGCCAGGCATAAAGCCAGTTAAGGTCCACAGCCTC
Organism: Gastrophryne carolinensis; assembly: GCA_027917425.1. Taxonomy (NCBI): domain Eukaryota; kingdom Metazoa; phylum Chordata; class Amphibia; order Anura; family Microhylidae; genus Gastrophryne; species Gastrophryne carolinensis. The sequence continues at coordinate 503,421,672 of CM051236.1, read as the reverse complement.
CATAGATGCCAGGCATAACAACATCTATAGATCACACAGCTTCCACAGGGGGCAGGCATAAAACCAGTATAGGTCATGCAGACTCCATGGGTGCCAGGCATAAAGCCAGTTAAGGTCCACAGCCTCCATAGATGCCAGGCATAACAACATCTATAGATCACACAGCTTCCACAGGGGGCAGGCATAAAACCAGTATAGGTCATGCAGACTCCATGGGTGCCAGGCATAAAGCCAGTTAAGGTCCACAGCCTCCATAGATGCCAGGCATAACAACATCTATAGATCACACAGCTTCCACAGGGGGCAGGCATAAAACCAGTATAGGTCATGCAGACTCCATGGGTGACAGGCATTTAGCCAGTTTAGTTACCATTGTCTCAAAAGGTGCCAGGTATAGCTGTCTCTATAGCGCACATCCCCCATAGATATCAGGCATACAGCCGGTTAAGGTTCCACAGCCTCCATAGGTGCCAGGCATACCGCCAGTTAAGGCTCCACATCCTCCATATGTTGCAGGCACATTAGCATCTATAGCTCACACAGCTTTCACCGGGGGCAGGCATACTGCCAGTATAGGTCATGCAGTCTCCATAGGCACCATGTATATAGCCAGTTTAGGTCCCATAGCCTCAATAGTTGCCAGACATAGCAGTCTCTAGCTCACATTGTCCATAGGTGCAAGCCATGCAGCCAGTAAAGCTCAGGCAACCTTCATTGGTACCCAGCACACATATACTATAGATCACACAGCCCCCTGATGTGCCATGTAATCTCTATTGGTCATAAACCCTCTATTAAGTCATCCAGATTCCACAGGTGCCGGACTCATGGCTTCTATGGGTCACTCAGACTCTAGGTGCCACTACCTCTATATGTCAAACATTATCATCATCAAATGACACACCCTCCATCGGTGCCAGGCATACATCCTCTCACACATGCTTTATATGGTTCACAAACAATACAGCTTTTATATATATCACACAACCTCAATAGTCGCCAAATATTCTCTATATGTCACGCTCCCTATATAGGTGCCATCACACAAGGTCTATAGCAATTAGGTATCTACGATAGAGTTTCTATAAGGCACCAACCACACAGCTGTCAGATGTACCATACAGCATCTATGAGTCATGCAGCCTCCATACGTGCCAGGCATACAGCCGTCATAAGTGCTAACCCTTTTTGGGTGCCAGTTATGTAGACACTATACATCCTCCGTAGGTCACACACGCTGTATAGGAGCCAGTCATACAGCCTCTAAAGATCAAAAAGCCTCCATCGGTGCCAGTGATACCATTTCTATAAATCATGCAGCCTCCACAGGTGCTAGGCATACATATTTATAGGTCATGCAGCCTTACTAGGTGACAATCATAAATCCTCTATAGATCACGTAGCCCTATTGGTGCCAAGCATGCAGTCTATATAGGGCATGAAGCATCCACAGGTGCTAGGCATACATACCTATGGGTCACAAATCATTCCTAATTGCCAATCATACATCCCTTATACAGTAGGTCACACAATCCCATAGAATACAGTCTCTAGAGGGCAGGCAACCTCCATAGGTGCCAAGCACACATGTTTATAGGCCATGCATTCTCCACAGAAGCCATGCAGTTATTTTGGTCACAGATCATACAAACTCCCTGGGTCATACACCCATTATAGATGCCAGTAATACAGCCTACATGGGTGCAAGCCTCTATAGGTTACACAGTCTACATGGGTGGCAGGTACACAGCCCTTATCAGTCACAGATCACCCATAGGTGACAGGCATACATACTCTATAAGCCATGCAGTTTCAGTTATCATTCATGGGTGCCACATATACATTTTTATAGGTAATGCAGCCTCCATAGTTCAAACGCCCTCCATAGGTGCCATACAGCCTCTATAGGTCAAATGATCCCCATGGGTCCCAGGCGTATAGCCTTTATAGGTCACACATGCTCTATATGTGGCAGCCATACAGCCTTTATTATGCATGCATCACAGGTGCCAGAAATCCAACCTTTATAAGCTTTAATATTACATTTTTAGTTAAATTAATGTTTATAGCTTTAACATCAATGGGTGCCAGATATACATCTTTATAGGTCACGCACCCTCTGTAGATGCCAGTCATACAGTCTCTGCAGGTATAGAGTATACAGCCTCTATAGGTCAAACAGCTTCAAGTGTTTCCAGGGATACAGCCTTTATCAGTCACCGATCACCCATTGGTGACATAGATATAGGCCATGCAGTTTCTTTATACATATACTATACATTAGCCAGGGTGCCATATACATATCTTTATAGGTCATGCAGCATCCATAGGTCACACACTCTCTATAGGTGCCAGTTATACAGCCTCTATAGGTCAAACGGCCTCCATGACTGCCAAGCATATAACATTTGCCAGTCATTGATCACTGATAGGTGCCAGGCATACATTCTTTATAATCCATGCAGAAATCATCCATCATGTATAAGTGCGAGATATATATATCTTTGTAGGTCACACGGCCACTATAGGTGCCAGTTATACAGTCTCCATAAGGCATGAAGACTCTATGGCTCACATACCAACCACTGGGTGCCAACCATCAGCCTGTTGAGCTTGCACACACTCCATAGGTATCAGACATAAATCCTTTATAGGTGCCAGTCATGCAGCCTCGATAGCTGCAAGACATCCTTCATCAATCACTTATCTCCCATAGGTGCCAGGCAGACATCATAAGCCATGCAGTTAGCACAGTTTACACATTATCTATGGATGCTAGATATACATTATATATGATGCAGCCTCTATGGTACACAGTCCATACTGTAAGTACTGTACATTCTCTATGGGTGCCGGGCATACATTCTCTATAAATCATCCATAGGTTCCAGGCATACATCTGTAAAAATCACGCAGCGCCCATAGGTGCCAGGCATACATCTGTATAGACTACACAGCGCCCATAGGTGCCAGGCATACATCTTTATAGATCACACAGAGCCCATAGGTGCCGGGCATACATCTGTATAGATCACACAGTGCCCATAGGTGCCAGGCATACATCTGTATAGATCACACAGTGCCCATAGGTGCCAGGCATATATCTGTATAGTGCCCATAGGTGCCAGGCATACATCTGTATAGTGCCCATGGGTGCCAGGCATACATCTGTATAAATCACACAGCACCCATAGAGGCCAGGCATACATCTATATATCGCCCACAGGTGCCAGGCATACATCTGTACATCGCTGATTGGTGCCAGCCATACATCTGTATATCGCCCATAGGTGCCAGCCATACATCTGTATAGTGCCCATAGGTGCCAGCCATACATCTGTATAGTGCCCATAGGTGCCAGGCATACATCTGTATAGATCACACAGCACCCATAGGTGCCAGGCATACATCTGTATAGTGCCCATAGGTGCCAGGCATACATCTGTATAGTGCCCATGGGTGCCAGGCATACATCTGTATAGTGCCCATAGGTGCCAGACATACATCTGTATAGTGCCCATAGGTGCCAGGCATACATCTGTATAGTGCCCATGGGTGCCAGGCATACATCTGTATAGTGCCCATAGGTGCCAGACATACATCTGTATAGTGCCCATGGGTGCCAGACATACATCTGTATAGTGCCCATAGGTGCCAGACATACATCTGTATAGTGCCCATGGGTGCCAGGCATACATCTGTATAGTGCCCATAGGTGCCAGACATACATCTGTATAGTGCCCATAGGTGCCAGGCATACATCTGTATAGTGCCCATGGGTGCCAGGCATACATCTGTATAGTGCCCATAGGTGCCAGACATACATCTGTATAGTGCCCATAGGTGCCAGGCATACATCTGTATAGATCACACAGTGCCCATAGGTGCCAGGCATACATCTGTACAAATCACACAGCGTCCATAGGTGCCAGGCATACATCTGTATATCGCCCATAGGTGCCAGGCACACATCTGTATATCGTCCATAGGTGCCAGGCATACATCTGTATAGTGCCCATAGTTGCCAGACATAAATCTGTATATCGTCCATAGGTGCCAGGCATACATCTGTATAGCGCCCATAAGTGCCAGGCACACATCTGTATAGCGCCCATAGGCGCCAGGCACACATCTGTATAGCGCCCATAGGTGCCAGGCATCGTCTCTCAGTGGCTCACATATCATCCATGGTTGCCAGGCACAAACCTGTAGAGCTCTCGCACCCTCCTCCATAATAGGTGTCAGGCATTGGGCCCCCCTATAGGTGCCCGTTATACATCCTCCATGGTGCAGCCAGTCACGTAGCCCCGGTGCCCAGGCTGGCGGGCACACTGGCGGGTCCTTTGTGTGCAGCAGCCCGGGCACGGAGCCGCTTGTTCCCCCGGCAGGTGGAGGTGGGTTACCTGTAGAGCAGAGCAGCGTCAGGCAGCCCAGCACGGCGGCGGCGGTGGCCATGTCCCAGCGCTTCCATCCAGAGCGCTCCCTCCCGGTGCGACCACCTCCTCAACCGCGGCTCCCGGCTCCGACTGAAGAGCGAGCGCAGGAATCTACCACCACACGAGAGGGGAGGAGAGGGGGGAGACGACACAGCGAGGCGGGCTTACTGCTCAGAGGGGTACATGCCAACCCCCCTCCCGCTCACGTGGTACAGCCCGACCTGAGCGCACAGTGGGCTCCTCGCACCCCTGATTGTAACCCCGCCCCCTTCCTAAGCTTCCACCTGCTGCCGCTTCCCACACTCACTGCGCTGCTGTTATACAGAAGAGGGGCCCTGAGCACAAATCAACGCGGGGCCCTTATCCAGCAACATTATGGCCCTTATTCATGAAGGGATAGCGCCAGGTAGTGTAAGCGACAGGTAGCGGCAGGTGAACACCGGACACGGCACGCAATTACACATTTATCAAGCAGAATCGAGCGACTGGGATAACGCCATGTAGCGTCCGATTCATCATTATCCCAGCCTCAGCGTTCTGCCTCGGTACCTGTCGCTCTCCCATACATTTCAATGGACGACCTTTTTTTTCTCTTTAAACAGGGTTTTTTTTTGGGTTTTGTTTTTTAAATCTCAAATAATGGCCTAGAAAAAGCCATTTTTTCAAAAAATTTTCATGTTTTATATATTCTAAGTATGTCACACACCCCGCTTCAAGAATCCATAACATGTGGGTAATATCGTCCCGAAGAGGCGCTCCTGCAGAGATGACAGTAAAAAAGAAAGCCCCTCCCTGATCCATAAACACCTGGGACCTCCCACTCATCACCCAGTTTTCCATCTCTGCAAGACGGCGAGCAAGTCAGAAGATGATGTCTCCTCCTTGCACAGGGGGATGTCAGGTAGCCGGGGTAACTCCCGGCCTGTTTTCTGGTTATTTCCGTTCGGGCTTTCTCTTTCCTGTCAGATCTACAATTGTGCCTCCTCAGTCTTGGCTGCGGGCCCGAGCGAGGGTATGCTGGCACCTTGGTGCCTTGCAGCAGACGTTTCCCCGTGAGACCCTAAATAAGAGGGTAGGCGGGACGCCGGGTTGGTGACCCCGGTTTGGGATGCCCCGTCCCTTGGTGCTGGGCCCCGGGGGGGTCTCCCTTTAATTCCCATTTCCCATTCAGTGGGGTCTGGGGGGGTCCCTCTATATTTGCAGTTGTCTGGTAGTCAGGGGAGCATTTTATTTTCTTTATTCTTTATTTTTCTTATTCCCTATTATTCTTTATTTTTATTCACTGTGTGCTGTGTGTTTTCACTTTGCTGTGTGACACCGCGGCCGCCATTGCGGCCGGGGTGTTCACTTCTGTGGCGTGAGGGGAGCTTTCCCCTCACGCGAGTCTATGAGCGGGGCCGGGCCGCGGCGCCTGCCGCGGCCGGCTCTCCGCTGCTGTTTGTCGTCTGCTGGCTGGACGGGTGTGCCGCCGGTGCCGGCGGTCACACCCGCCCGCTCGTCATTCCATCTCCGGCGCCGCGGTAGACGGCGGCGCCGGTCTCAGTGTCCCGGCCGGGGTCTTCTGTCTGGACGCGTCGGGAGGGGAGGGCGGGGCCGGGGCCTTCGCGCGCACCCCGCGGCTCCGCCCCTCCCCCGCTGCCTGGCCGTCTCTGGAGGCTCCGTTGCGGAGCTTGAGGTGACTCTGCTGAGGGCGGCGTTAGGCGGTCCTCCATCTTCGCGCGGTCCGCGCTGCCACGCCTCCTTCTTCCTTCCCTCTGCGTCTCGTGCTGTGCGGCGCCATTGCTCCTCGCTTCTGGACACGTGAGTGGCCTTTGGGCCTTATCTGGTTTTTGCCATATGTTTGTATATTTTTCCTTGTCAGTCATTTATTGGGGCCCCCTTTTCCTTCTCTTACAGAGCGGTGGTTTACCAGGAGGACCCTTCCTTAGTAATTAGGGGGTTTCTCCCGGTCCTAGATCCCTGGGTTTAGTCTTGCAAAAATCCTCCCACTCGGGACTTAAAGGGGCATCCCGGGTCGCTTACCAGCGTAATTCCCTGGGTCTTACAGACTATTCAAAGTTCACCTATGGAGGCATCCCCGGTTACTGGGGCAGGGATCCCTGCGGGGCATTCCAATAGATGCATGCTGTGCGCTGCATCCATTTCTGGGGACGATGTATTGCTTTGTATACCGTGTGCTCAGCAAACTATTGCGCGGCAGTCCGGATCCCAGGCTCCTGGGTCAGCACCGCCGGCCGAGTCATCTCAACCTCCCACCCTGACACGCGCTCCTTGTGACGTTGTCATGGGTAGGGATCTGCAATCTGAGATGTGCGCCAGATTGGCCAACCTTGAGAGAATTGTTTCCAGTTCGGTTGCCCGTAAGGCTCCGGCGAAGAGGAAGCATTTGTCTCCGGCTGCGCCGGTTGATGTTTTGGATGAGTTTAATAATCTGGATTGGTCTGATTATTCTGGGCTAGAGGAAGGTGAAGTTTCTGAGGGTTCAGAGGTCTCGGACGACGAGCAGTCTGCTGGCGCTGATGCGGAATTTAGTGAGTTGGGGAGATCCTCGGATTCTTCCCACGCCCTTGCGCTGATGTTGGAGGTTCTGAATATCTCCCCCCCCGAGGTGGCGTCACAACAGGAGGGTGAGTTGTTTGAGGAGTCCAGGCCGCGCTTGGAGTTTCCTACGCAACGGCACTTTGACAAAATCATTGACAAGGAATGGGACAGGCCGGCTAGGCTCCCTGGTATCCCTCAAGGTTGGGATAGGAAATATCCTTTTCCTTCGGAGGCGGTTAAGCGCTGGGCTTCCCCGCCCGAGGTCGATGCTCCGGTTTTGGGATTGTCTAATTCCTCGGTTTTAAATAGACCGGATTGTTCCACCCTTAAGGATGGGGAAGATAAACGTATTGATCAAATGGCTTGTCATGGCTTTTCTAGCGTTGGGTCAGCCATACGGCCTGTGTGCGCCTCAGAGCTTATGGTGTTGGCTGCCAGGTCTGTGGTCAGGGACTTGTTGACCTCTTCCGGGCTTCGCCCTGGTAGTGCCGAGTTCCTTAGTCTCAAACGGTGTGAGTTATTTTTATCCTTTGTATTAACAGCCTTGGATGACGCCTTGATGATGTGTGGTAGGACGTCGGCTTTGTTGGTGACTATTCGGCGGTCGGTTTGGCTGCGCCAGTGGGCGGCCGATTTTATGTCAAAAAAGTCTCTGACGGCCTTACCTTTTGTTGGCTTGAGGCTTTTTGGTGAAACTTTGGACTCCGTCACCAAGGGTGGTAGGTTGCCTCAACGTAAGAAGCAGCGCCGTCCCTTTCGGGGGCCGCCTGCCTTTTCAACTTCCTTTCGTGGAGCCAGATCTGGCAGAGGCTCTGCATTTCCCTCTTCCAGAGGAGATTCCGGAAACAGGGGCAGAGGGCGTGCCCGTTCTGGATACAGTTGGGGCTCTAAGCCCAAGCCGGCTGTTAAGCCAGTTCAGCAATGAGGGGGCGCCCTCACCCTTGCGGGTGGGGGGACGGCTGAGACACTTCTCCCAGATCTGGGATCAAGAAGTCTCGGACAGATGGATCCGGGAAGTGGTGTCTTCCGGTTACAAGCTAGAGTTCGAGCTCCGCCCCCCCTCCAGGTTCTTCAGGTCTCGGATGCCTTCGGAGCCTCTGGTGGCGCAGGGGCTCCTGGTGTCAGTGCAGAATCTTCTGGACATGGCTGTCATTTGCCCAGTGCCCCCCTCGGAACAGGGCAGGGGCTTCTATTCCAATTTGTTCACGGTTCCCAAAAAGGACGGGTCGGTCCGTCCTATATTGGATCTGAAGTTTCTCAACAGGTTCATTCGGCCGCGCAAATTCCGCATGGAGACGTTGCGCTCGGCCATTCACTCTCTTCGTCAGGGAGACTTTCTGACGTCCATAGACATCAAGGATGCTTATCTACACGTTCCGGTTTTTCCAGCACACCAGAGGTTTCTCAGGTTTGTGGTGGAGGATCGGCACTTTCAGTTTGTGGCACTTCCTTTCGGTCTCACCTCAGCTCCTCGGGTGTTCACCAAGGTGCTAGCGGGGGTGATGGCACTACTCAGAGTTCAGGGTATCCGCATTGTGCCCTATCTGGACGATCTACTGATCATGGCCTCTTCTTTCAACCAAGCGGAGTTGGACACCGGAGTGGTGGTGTCCACTCTGGAGAGGTTCGGTTGGGTGATCAACCACCCCAAGTCTTCTCTTTCTCCGTCCAGAGTTGTGACTTTTCTGGGGATGTCTCTGGACACCTCGCAGGCCAGGGTGTTTCTGCCCCAGGCCAAGATTCTTTTGATTCAGGAGTTAGTTCAGCTTCTCTTGTTGGCTCCTCATCCGACCATCCGGTTAGGGATGAGGCTGGTGGGGCTCATGGTGGCCTCATTCGAGGCAGTTCCCTTTGCCCAGTTCCATACGAGGACTTTTCAGCTGCATCTGTTGACGGTTTGGGACAGGTCGCAGTCGTCATTGGACCGGTCCTTCCGGTTGACTCCCCGAGTTCGTCGTTCCCTTCAATGGTGGCTGGGGTCTGTCAATCTGTCGATGGGCAGATCCTTCCTGGCTCCATGTTGGGAAACGGTCACCACGGATGCCAGTCTGTCAGGATGGGGGGGTGTTTGGAAGGACCTCCGTTTTCAGGGTCTGTGGAGTCCTCAGGAGGCTCACGAGCCCATCAATATTCTGGAGTTGAGAGCCATCAGGTTGGTTCTGTTTCGTTTGACTCTTCAGTTGAGAGGCCTGCCAGTTCAGGTCCGATCGGACAACAGGACGGCGGTTGCTTACATCAATCACCAAGGGGGGACTCGCAGCAGGGGTGCCCTCAGGGAAGTGTCTTTGATTCTGGACTGGGCGGAGACCCACGTCCCGTGTATCTCAGCAGTCTACATTCCGGGAGTGGAGAACACGGAGGCGGACTTGCTGAGCAGGGCCTCCTCTCGTCAGGGGGAGTGGTCTCTCAGTCCCAGGGTGTTTCGTTCGATATGTCGCAGGTGGGGGGTCCCAGCGGTGGACCTCTTTGCCTCTCGTCACAATCACAAGCTTCCAGTCTTTGTGTCTCTCTCGCAGGATCCTCTGGCTCTGGCGGTGGATGCCATGTCTCTGTCCTGGAGGGAACTGGGATTCCTTTATCTGTTCCCTCCTTTTCCGCTGCTAGCCAGAGTAGTGCGCAAACTGGCCTTGGAAGGCGCGGCGGCGATTCTAGTGGCCCCAAGGTGGCCACGGCGCGTTTGGTTCGCAGATCTTGTAAGGCTGGCAGAGGATCAGTTCGCTCTGCCTCTGCTGCCGGACCTGCTCACCCAGGGTCGGCTTCGCTATCCCAATTTACCATCGCTGGCTTTGACGGCGTGGCTGCTGAAACCGCCATCTTAAAGGACGAAGGCCTTTCTGACGCGGTGATTCAAACTCTTATCAGTGCCAGGAAGCGGTCTTCTTCTTCTGTTTACTATAGGACCTGGAGGTCCTATATTGATTGGTGTGAAGGTAGGTCCTTCTCTTGTCGTGAGTTCTCCATTCCTAGGATTCTGGAGTTTCTTCAACATGGTTTGGATCTGGGGCTCCAAATTAGTACCTTGAAAGGGCAGGTTTCTGCCTTGGCGGTGTTTTTTCAACGATCCTTTGCGCTTCATCCTTTAGTCAGGACTTTTTTCCAAGGAGTCACGCATGTTCGTCCGCCTAGGAAGCCCTTGGTTCCAGTTTGGGATTTGAATCTTGTTCTCTCCGCTCTTCAGGGTCCTCCGTTTGAGCCCTTGAATGAGGTTGCTTTGTCTTCGCTTACTCAAAAGGTGGCCTTTTTGGTGGCTATCACTTCGGCTAGGCGTGTTTCTGAGTTGGCAGCTTTATCCGTTAAAGCTCCGTACTTTGAGAAGCATCAGGACAAGGTGGTCTTTCGTTTCAAGCCGGATTTTCTTCCGAAGGTGGTCTCGGCTTTTCATTTGAATCAGGACATTGTTCTGCCTTCTCTATGCCCTAATCCTAGCAATGACAAGGAAAGGGCGTTGCATTCTCTGGATGTGGTTCGTGTTGTGGAACATTATCTTGAGGTTACGTCTTCCTTTCGTAAGACGGACGCCTTTTTTGTGGTGCCCTCCGGGCCTAGGAAAGGTTTGGCTCCTGCCAAATCTTCCATTAGTACGTGGATTCGTCAGGCCATCATTGGGGCCTATTCTGCCAAGGGGAGGAGTCCCCCTTTCCGTGTTACAGCTCATTCTACTCGTGCGGTTGGAGCTTCTTGGGCTTTTCAGCACCAGGCTTCTGTTGAGCAAGTTTGTAAGGCCGCTACCTGGTCGTCTGTTCACACTTTTTCCAAGTTTTACAAGGTTGATGTTTGGGCGTCCGCGGATGCTGTTTTTGGACGCAAAGTTTTGCAAGCTGCAGTGGTTTAAAGTTGTGCATTGTTGCCTGGTTTTTTGGATTCCCGCCCTTGTTACGGACACTGCTATTGGATGTCCCACATGTTATGGATTCTTGAAGCGGGGTGTGTGACATACTTAGAATAATACCATTTTGTGAATACTCACCTTGTAAAATGGGTATTATAAGTATGTCACACACCCCGCTTCACCCGCCCTTCTCTGTTTTCAGGATCCTCTATTTGGTGAACTTTGCGTGGTTGTGTTTTATTTTTGCCTCTTCCTGGTCCCTTATATTACTGCTTCTGTATACTGGGTGATGAGTGGGAGGTCCCAGGTGTTTATGGATCAGGGAGGGGCTTTCTTTTTTACTGTCATCTCTGCAGGAGCGCCTCTTCGGGACGATATTACCCACATGTTATGGATTCTTGAAGCGGGGTGTGTGACATACTTATAATACCCATTTTACAAGGTGAGTATTCACAAAATGGTATTATTTCTTCAGAAATGACATTACAGGTCTGGCATTAAAGTGTTCATGTTACAATGTTATTACAATGTAATTTCATATGTTTTCGCTTTGTTACTGGTGGATAGATGCTGAAAAACAGACTTTACACACACCGCCTCCTGCGCTCTGGGGTTCAGAGAAGCTTTTTTCAGAGCCGGAGTTTTGTGAGGATGTTTTTTTAATGAATGTATAGTGAGTCAGTCGCACTGACCAGTCGCTATCATTCGCTCCCATACAGCGCTGTACTGGTCAAATAGCGGCTCCTCACAATGTATTCATCATTGCTGCACAGCGACTGAGTTGCTATGAATTAGCGACCCACGGCCGAGCACAGTGACTACTAGCGGGTGCTCTGAAAATGCCTGCTACAGATGCTCATCTGTCGCTACCTGGCGTCAGTGATGAATCAGCCTGCCTATTAATTCCAAAAGCAAAGCGAATGGTCCGCACTCCTCATAAAACTTCACTATTCTTAGTATACAGTACATCCTGCTCCAGATACGATTTTTTACTCTTGGGTATTACTCTGCCAGATGGCGCTGTACTGCAGAGACATCGAAAACAGGCTCCTCCTGGCCCCTCAAATACCCGGGGACCTCCCACAAATTCCCAGAATTTCTCTGCAGTCTGGACTGCGAAGGACAAGAACATGGCTCTCTTCTCGCAGGTGAGCGGGGCTATTAGCCTGCGGCCCTGTAGGACTATTCCCACCCGTTCCATTATTAATGTGTCTCCCAGCCTTGGCTGCGCTGGTCCGGGTGAAGGTAGGCAGCACCGCTGTCAGGTGCTTAGGAGCGCTGCTCCACCGCAATCCCCCACCAAAGGGTAGGCGGTTTCAGGCTTATGGTGAGCCTCTATGGGATGCCCCTCCCGCCCTATTGCCCCTTGCCCCTGCCTATCGGTGGGCCCTTTGTTAAGTGGCCGCTGTCCTCCCTCGCTCTCCCTTGTAGCTTTTGGGGGGGGGGTGTATGCGTTGGTGCTTCACTTGGTTATGTGCTTTTTGTTTTTGTCAGTCTCCGCGCTGACTTGGTTGCACTAGTTGTGATTTGAAAATACCGCCGCCGCGCACGCTTCCACTGTGTTCCGCGGTTGCCGGCGGCATTACCTCAGGCGCTGATGCTCTTTCATTGGCCGCTAGTCACGTGTGCTGCTTCGCGCTCTTCGGGGGGCGGGGCTTGTGGTTGGCGCGTTCCGCGTCACGGTCTCCGCGGCCCGCCCCTCGAGGTATACTCGGCGCCATTTTTCTCTGGTTTCGTCTGCTGCGTGGCTGGCATCTACCTACCGTGGTCCATGAGTGCCCTCGTGTGCAGCTTTATTTACCCTATGTCATTATACATGTCACTTATGGGGTTCTCTTCGCTTATGCCTTTCAGGCGGGTCGAACTCTATTGGTTTCTCCCGGCCCTACTCCCTCTATTTAGTTATTAATCTTGTGAGGCCTAGTGTACTAATTAGTCTCACTTCCCTAGCGGGCTATTGGGGCATCCCGGGTGGCTTTTATAGCGTGAATCCCTATCGGTCTATTGTGACGCTATAATCACCATATGGAGGCGTCTCAGGATAATGTGCTCGGGGTTCCTTCGGGACAAGCACGGCTGTGTGTAGCTTGTGGGGTGTCCCCTACTAGTGCTGACAATGTGCGGGTCTGTGTACCTCGTGCCCAGCAGGTGCTTGCGCTGCAGCCTGGTTTACCAGCGGCTGGGCCTGTATGGCTTCACCTACTCCCCCAAGCTTGAATTTGACTCCCATTGAGTTGCATACCAGTGGGGATTCTCAGCCTGATGTGTCTGCTAGACTGGCTAGCGTTGAGAAATTGCTTGCTAATACCATGGCGCGTAAGGCCTCTGCTAACGCCTGATGTCACTCTTTTCCCTATGGAGGCTGAAGAGTTCTTTGAACTGTCCGGTTATACCCCCTTGGAGGAAGGGGAGTTGTTCTCTGATTCGGAGTCATCTGATGAGAGGCCCAGGGGTCATGATCATTCTGGCTCTGATCCCCTGGGCCCCAGATGATACTGATAGGGTGTTGGCTCAGATTTTTGAGGTACTGTCTATCTCTCCCCCGGTCGCGGCTCCTAAGCAGCAGGGGGAATTGTTTCATACTGCTAAGCCACGTTTAGAGTTTTCATGAGCAAGCCCATTTTAATAATCTCGTGCTCAAGGAATGGGAGCGTCCTAGCAGGCTCCCCCGAGTCCCTAAGAGTTGGGATAAGAGGTATCCCTTTCCTGCTGATGTGGTGAAGCGTTGGTCATCCCCTCCAGAGGTGGATGCCCCGGTCCTAGGGTTGTCTACCACCTCTGTCATGCATTCCCCTGATTCTACTACACTGCGGGATAGTGAGGACCAGCGAATTGATCAGCTGGCGTCCCATGCCTTTTCCTGTGTGAGGACGGCGCTGCGCCCGGTTTGTGCCTCTGCCATTACAGCGGTGGCTATTAGACGGTGCTGCTGATGATGTGTCTAGTGAAGAGTTTAATGCACTCTCTCGTTGTGAGGTTTTTGTGACTTACGTCCTCTCTGCCTTGGATGATACCATTAGGATGTGTGGCAGAACCTCTGCCCTGGTGGTGGCTATACGCCGCTCGGTTTGGAAGCGCCAGTGGGCAGCTGACACCGCTGCCAAGAAGGCTCTCACTGGTTTTCCCTTCAAAGGGCTGCACCTATTTGGAGACCGCCTGGACCTGTTTGCTAAGGGAGGCAGGTTACCTCAGAGCAGGAGGCAGTCTCGGCCCTTTCGGGGCCCAGGCTCCTTTTCTTCCCCCTACCGTGGATCCAGACAGGGGAGGGGGGTCTCCTTTACGGGGGCCCGAGGAGATTTCTGGGGTAGGGGCAGAGGACGTGGACGCCCTGGCTCATCCTGGGGCTCCAAGCCTAAGCCTTCTCCCAAGCGCCCTCAGGCATGAAGGGGCGCCCTCACCCATCCGGGTAGGGGGACGGCTTCAGCATTTTGCTCACGTCTGTAGGCTTCATGCCTCCAGCTTCATTTTGCTCCACGTCTTGTGGATTCAGGAGGTAGTGTCCTCCGGTTACAAGATAGAGTTTGCTGCCTGGCCAGCCCCAAGATTCTTCAGATCCCGGATGTCTCAAGACCCCATGTCAGCTCAGGCTCTAATTCTGGTGGTGCAAAGCCTTCTCAAGCTGGGGGTCGTCTGTCAGGTCCCCTTGCGAGAAAGGGGCAAGGGCTATTCCAACCTTTTCACTGTGGCCAAAAGAGATGGGTCAGTCAGGCCCATCCTGGACTTGAAGATCCTCAAAAATTTGTCAGGTGCAGGCGCTTTCGCACGGAAACTTTGCGCTCTGCTGTCAGTTGCCTGCGTCCAGGGGACTTCATGACCTCTGTGGACAGGGGCGGACTGGGGCTAAAAAACGGCCCGGGACTTTCTGGGTGACACCGGCCCTGCTGCACTGTTCCTGGCCCAGTATAGTGTCTTAATGTAACTTTTTGTTCCATAACAAGCACCCAGGGTTTAAAGAACAAGAAAGAAAATATTCTGAACCAAATGGTGTGCTTAAAACCATTACAAACTCAGTGTGCAGAATCATCCCATTATAGGCAGTGAGCGGTATCCCTCATTACATCCAGTAAGTAGCATCCCTCATTACAGCAAGTGAGGGGAATCCCAAACAGGCACGTTGCCGCATCTTCCATTTTGGGCAATGAGGGGGATCCCTATTTATAGCCAATGAGTGGCATCCCTACATTACATTTATTGAGGGGCATCCCTCATTAAAGGCAGTGGGGGCATCCCTCAATACAACCAGTGGGGGCATCCCTCAATACAGCCAATGGTGGCATCCCCCATTACTGCCAGTGGGGGCATCCCCCATTACTGCCAGTGGGGGCATCCCTCAATACAATCAAGGGGGCATCCCTCAGTACAGCCAGTGACAGGCATCCCTCACTACCTCCTCCCCCCACCCCGCCGCAACCCTCACACACCAACACACTTACCGCTGGTTCCCGTCTTCCTGACGCTGCTGTTCCTGCCGCCTCCGCCGCCGCTCTCATACACTCACAAACACACACGCATTCATGCTTACCGGCACTTCCTGACTGTTGCTCGCTGGTCAGTGGGCGTGCCCCATATGGCCGGCGTCCAATGAAAACAATGGACGCCGCCCATTGGTGCCGGTAAGCATGAATGTGTGTTTGTGAGTGTATGAGAGCGGCGGAGGCAGCGACAGGAACAGCAGGGACGGGCAGGCCGCCCGCACTGCCCACCCTTCAGCCTCCAGCTTATGTTTTTTACAGGGTCGCGGCCTTCCCTGGCACCGGCCTACCGGGATATTGCCCTGTACGCCCTATGGCCAGTCCGCCCCTGTCTGTGGACATCAAGGATGCTTACCTTCATATTCCTGTTTTTCCAGGTCAATAAAGATTCCTCAGATTCGCTCTGGAGGATCAGCACTACCAATTTGTCTCACTTCAGCTCCCAGAGTGTTCACCAAGGTGCTTGCAGGAGTGATGTCTCTGCTCAGGTCTCAAGGCATTCGCGTGCTGCCCTACTTGGACGACATTCTCATCACTTCTCAGTCCCTCCAACAGGCAGAGCTGGATACTCAGCCATCCCAAGTCTTCCCTGTCTCCCTCTTTGGTGACACCCTTCCTGGGAATGAATCTGGATACAGTTCAGGCAAGGATTTTTCTTCCTCAGCAGAAGGTGGACAGTCTGCTGGCGCAGGTTCAGTTCCTGCTATCTTGCCCTCATCCCTCCATCAGGCAGGGAATGCAGCTGGTGGGCCTGATGGTGTCGTGTTTCGAGGTGGTCCCTTATGCCCAGTTTCACATGAGGCCTCTGCAACTCCACTTCTTGTCAGTATGGGACAAGGATCCTGCGTCCCTGGACCAGGTCCTTGTTCTGTCCCCCCTAGCCAGGAGGTCTCTCTCGTGGTGGCTTGACTCCAGGAACCTGTTGGCGGACAGATCGTTTCTGGCCCCCTGCTGGGAGACGGTCACCACGGATGCCAGTCTGACGGGTTGGGGGGGCTTCTGGAAGTCCCTACAGTTCCTAGGGCGCTGGGGTCCTCAGGAGGCCCACACGCCCATCAACATTCTGGAATTGAGGGCGATCAGGTTGGTTCTGGCTCACTTGACCCAACACCTTCGGGGCCGGCCTGTTCAGGTACGCTCAGACAACCAGACAGTGGTTGCCTACATCAATCATCAGGGAGGGACCCGGAGCAAGGGGTCCCTCAAGGAATCGTCTCTGATCCTGGCCTGGGCGGAGGACAATGTTCCCTGCATCTCAGCCGTGTACATTCCGGGGGTGGAGAATCTGCAGGCAGACTCTCTGAGCAGAGGGACCTCTCGCCTGGAGGAGTGGTCCCTCTGCGACAGGGTGTTTCAATCTCTGTGTCACCGTTGGGGTCAACCAGATGTGGATCTGTTTGTGTCCCGTCACAATCATAAGCTCCCAGCTTTTGTCTCCCTTTCCCAGGATCCTCTGGCCTTGGCCACAGAAGCCCTAGCAATGTCATGGCAGGGTTTTTCAGCTTCTGTATGTCTTTCCCCCATTTCCCCTGTTGGGAAGATAGCTCAGGAAGGAGTGCCAGCTATCCTGGTGGCTCCCAGGTGGCCAAGAAGAGTGTAGTTCGCAGACGCAGTGCAGCTGGCAGTAGATCAATACGCTCTGCCCAGGGTTCCCGACCTGCTCACTCAGGGACATTTACGCCATCCCAATTTACAAACTCTGGCTTTGAAGGCCTGGCTGCTGAAACCTCCATCTTGATGGAAAAGGGGCCGTCTGCCTCTGTTGTTGACACCATGATCAAGGCTAGAAAGAAGTCTTCTTCTTCTATTTACTATAGGGTTTGACGTGCCTACATTGACTGGTGTGAGTCTAGGTCTCTTCCCTGTCTTGTGTTCTCTATTCCCAGGATCCTGGAGTTACTCCAACATGGTTTGGATCTGGGGCTTCAACTCAGTACTTTGAAGGGTCATGTCTCTGCCCTGGCTGTTTTCTTCCAGAGGTCTTTTGCTCAGCATTCTCTGATCAGGACTTTTTTCCAAGGGGTTACTCATGTGCGTCCCCCTCGTAAGCCTATGTTGCCTGTCTGGGATTTGAACTTGGTCTTGTCTGCCTTTGCAGGGTGCTCCCTTTGAACCTGTGCAGGAGGCTGCTTTGGCCATTCTTACTCTCAAGGTTGTCTTTTTGGTGGCTATCACCTCTGTTAGGCGTGTTTCTGAGTTGGCGGCACTTTACATACAGCCCCCCTACTTTGAGAGACACCAGGACAAGGTGGTGTTTCGCTTCAAGCCAGATTTTCTGCCTAAGGTAGTGTCTGCCTTTCATCTGAATCAGGACATTGTTCTACCTTCCTTGTGCCCTAATCCTAGTAATGCTAAGGAGAGGGTTTTGCATTCTTTGGATGTGGTTAGGTGTCTGAAGTACTATCTGGTGGCTACTGCACCTTTCAGAAATACTGATGCTCTTTTTGTGGTCCCTTCTGGTCCTAGGAAGGGTCTGGCTCCTGCTAAGTCTACTATCAGCAAATGGATCCGTCAGGCTGTGATTCAGGCCTATTCTGCTAAGGGGAAGAATCCTCCCTTACTGCTCATTCCAGACCAAAGTTAGGCTCACGGGACACAGCCCATGGGCCTAAAGAACAGGAGCACCAAATTATTTTTTAAGATCAAAATACCATTTATTCAGGTCAAAACATATAAGACATAACAACAATACAAGACTAACATATTAAAATCACTGCAACACCCCAAAATCCATCCAGTGCTGTTAACCCACAGCATATGAATTACTGGGAAGGCTCCATAATATAATCACGTGTAAACATCCTAACAGATAACTCAAAATAATAATAAAAAAAATAAAAAAGCCTAATATCTATATTAATATTAAAGTGACAGTGCATGAATTATTGCATCGATGAACATACAATAGTAAAAATCCACACTTGATAATTATTACAACAACTATATAAAGTGCAAGCAAGGAGGTGAAAAAAAGTGACTAAGTGCATAAAGATATATCCTAAGGTGATTGATCATGGACACCTGGAAACAAATAATGTTAAGCATAAAAGACATCCAAAAGACAATAAATAGATGAAAAACGAGTATGCATACAAAAAGCCGGCAAAGGGTATAAACGTGAGAATGAGAGCTGGGGACTAGCAGAAGGGGAACACCTACGTACGCGGCCGCCCGTGCCGCTTCGCTGGGTGAGAAAGTCAAGAGCAAAGGATTATCTGCCTATAAATACCTGTGGGAATTGAACCGGAGGCAGCGCCATGTAGCAGGTGTGTTTGGAGCGCATCTGCGTTCCAGCCATGGTCGGGCGCATAGGATATGACGTCACGTACCGCCGGACATGACGTCGCTGGATACCGAGTGGCTGGGTTAGTGTAGATGCAGCTATCGTCAATGGTGGAGGCAGGATTCCCAGGGATGACAAACAGGCAGGGAGGGCAGGTCCAGACTAAGGATCCGCCCATACCGCACAGCGTGTCCAGGGACCAGACACTCTGGCCCCTGGACACGAACAGTCCAGGTCCACCGGCACCCACACCTCCCCGCTGGTCCCGCGACCCGCCCCGGGAGGAAAGGGGCACCATCCAGGGGCAAACCAAAACCCACTCAATGTCCCGGAGCCCGGCATGGACATCAGCGGCCGGGCGCACAGGGCGCCACGTCCACCAGGGGCGCATTGCAATCTTATATATATAAGGCATATGATACACACTATGTTTAAGGCTTATGCTCAAGACATACTAAAAGACACATAATTAAAACAAAATTACGTAAAATTAGAAAGACCATGGATATACTATTACTTATTAGTTAATTATACAAAACCAATGGCTGACAACCTGGTGGACCCGGTAAATTGACATGCAGATATCCCAAATATATGCAAGCACTATCCAGATGTGCATGCCTAGGGGCACTATCAATGGGCCCAATAAGAGGCTACTAACATGGATATATATTCAAATGACACTGATGGGGCTCAAAATTGCCTATTCAAGAATTATCTGCATATAATAGATGCACACGCATCTAGACCTGTGAGGCCAAAACCAGTTATACTGGTGGAACACAAGTTGCTGCACCGTTAAGGGGGTCCTTGCTGTTAATAATGACTACTATAAGGGAAGGGAAAAGGTATGTCAGTTATAGTGGTGGGAAAAGTATGATTAATGAGCACCGCCCGCTACAAAGGAGAAGCCAACTATGTCAGCCACAGTGGATTTTAAAGCACTGAAAATATACTTCATATTTAGATACAAAACAATGCTGCTGATGTTAGTCACATTGTGATGCTGGACAGTTGGTCACATTGTGATGCCAGAGGTAAGTGGACTCCTTGGAATGAGTTGGTTTCAAGGGAAATGGCTTCCTGATGTAGGTGATCCTTACGCTTCAGAAAACTTTTGATGCACCACAGTGTAAAGGCTGAAAAAAAGGAGAAAAGAGGAAAAAGAAAGGGGCAAGGGAAGGGAAGGGAAAAAAAAAAAAAGGGGAAGGGGGGGTAGGTATAAAACACATTAATACTATAAGTGCCAAACAATTATCAACAACTAAAGTGAAGAATAACGTAACCACCCATGTGATAATAACGGTACTATCGCTACATCTTGGATAGTAACATAAGAAGGGCAGTGGGTCCCATATCAAAGGGGACTCCAAGCCAAATATGTGCAGAAAAACTTTAAACTTAAACACATACGTGTCAAGTGCTATATTAAAGAACACACTAGGAAGACCATACCATAAGGATAATAACACTTCCAGGAGAATACCCTCCATTCCCACTAACTCAAGCTCAGCATATATCAAGTATACGTCAATGCTTACACAGTGGAAGCAAATTGGTCAAGCTGGTGGATTAGCCCAAGAAAGGAGTAAAAGCCCAATCCTCATTTAGGCCTTTCGGGCTCCGGGTGTCTAGTTGGAAGATCCACCTCAATTCTCTTTGTTGAAGACGGCGCTTCAAGTCCCCACCCCGCGGTCCTACAGATACTCTTTCTATACCTATAACCTTCAACGTTTTAGGGTCACCCCCATGTCTATCCAAAAAGTGGGCTGCCACAGGGGAGATGTTCTTACCCAATTCCTTATCCCGGCTCTGGCCAGCCGGATATTCGATAGGTGGGCCTGGATTCTGGTCTTTAGCGCATTTTGGGTTTCCCCCACATATGCCACCGGGCAGCCACATTGCAATAGGTAGACAATCGACCGAGTCCTGCAATTGATAAAAGAGTTGGTTTTAAAGCACCTGCCCGTCTGTAAATTTCTGAAGTGCTTGGTTTTTTCTACAAATGGACAGATCGAGCACTTCCCACAGGGAGCACAGCCCGGGGTCAGGCTCTTTTGAAGCCAGGTGCCTGGCGCTGTAAAATGACTATTACAGAGATGGTCCCTCAGGTTTGGTGCCCGGCGGGCTGCCATTGACACTCTCGGTCCCACTAGTGCCCCCAGTGACGGCTCCAAGGTTAAAATATGCCAGTGTCTAGAGAGGAGCCCATGAATCTGCTTCCACTGTTTATTGAAGTCAGTGACGAAGCGCACCCCTTCTGTGACATTTTTAGGCCGTCTATTCCGTGCTGAGCCATATGATAACAACTCTGTCCTATCAGATAATTTGGCTCTAGCATATGCCTTTTGTACAATCCTGTCAGGGTACCCCCGTGTTAAAAATCTCTGAGTTAGATCATTAGCTTCTTTTTCAAAATCCTCGGAACCGGTGCAGTTTCTCCGTGTCCGAAGAAACTGTCCATAGGGAATGCCTCTTTTTAGGTGTGAGACATGTGCACTGTCATACCTTAACAAACTATTTACAGCCGTAGGCTTTCTATAGAGGCTGGTATCTATTCTACCATCTTGTCTTAGGAGTAATTTTACATCCAGAAATGTTACCTCCGCTGTAGAGAGAAGTAAGAGCGATGTTGAATTCATTGTCATTCAGACGGTTTAGGAAGTCTTGACATGAGGATTCTGAGCCCTGCCAAAAAATCAAGATATCATCAATATAGCGGTACCACCCCAAGATAGCAGGGTGGTACCGCTCCAAATCGGCAGAGAAGACAGTACATTCCTCCCACCATCCCAAAAAGAGGTTGGCTCTTGAGGGGGCACATTTGGCCCCCATAGCCACCCCCGAGATTTGTTGATAATATTGGCCATTGAACATAAAGAAATTGTGAGTCAAAATAAAATCCAATAGGGCCAGCAGAAACCCATGTAAGTCCGCCCTCTCCACCGACTCTTTGTCTAAAAAGAACTTGACAGCCGCCAACGCCAAATGATGGGGAACGATCGTATAAAGCGACTCAACGTCGCATACGACTAGCAAAGTGTCAGGCGGCAAATGGATACCCTCCAGTTTCTGGAGGAGATTTGTTGTATCCCGTACAAAAGAGTGGAGACTCAGTACATGGGCCTGTAAAAACAAATCCAGAAAGGAACATACTGGCTCAAGAAGACTTTTAATTCCCGAGACAATTGGACGACCCGGAGGGGCAGTAAGGCTTTTATGTGTTTTGGGTAACACATAAAAGGTGGGAGTGGCCGGATGGGCAACCGTCAAAAATTTGAATTCTTGGGCGCTAATGATGCCCTGATCAAGGCTGTCTTGCAAAATATCTGCCCACGGGGCCTACGGGTCCATTTATTTCCTGCATGGGAAGTTGATGCCAGCTTTAGGGATACCTGGGAGTCGGGTTTACTGAAAGCATCTCAAATCATCATGCAGATGTTGATAGATCATGACAAAGAACTGCTAAAGCAGACCAAAACTAATCTACAAGATCTGCAGATCAAACTAGACAGTTATGACCAACCCACACAGGTAAAACCCTTTCTGGCATCACTGTCCATGGATCTTGACAAACATGAAAGATTTATAAATATAGATACACTGCCCAAGAGCTGTGTATAAGGCTCAGCGAAGCAAATGTTAACACCACAGGTGCTCTTCAAAACAATTCAGTGACGTCACTCCACCACCACCTTCTTATATATAACGTACCAGATATCTTCTTGGTATTTTGCACATATGATCTCAAATGTAATCTGAGAGGCTCTACAATTCTCCTTTGACCAGAAAGGACCGCTTATCAATTTAAGGGCTTATTTTTCACCGCTGTACTCAAGAGATTAGAAACTCCACTCTCCACACAGAAGAAAATCAACTTGCTCCGGGTTTATTTTACATATTATAGGGATAAAAACACAAAAAATGCTCCAATAGCGTAAAAACGTTTCACACAAGGGAATCCACTTTATGGCCTCTGGCCCTTTAAAATGCCGCTCACCAGATTTTTAAAAACAAATCGCGCATTCAATTTAAAAGTAGAAACACAAGCGTCATCCAACCCCTTCAGTATGGACCCGCACATCAGATATAAAGCACTTATTCCAAGTGGCAGCTCACCGCCTCCTCCGGCCGTAGGACGCGGCAAAAAACCAAAAAAAACCCCAACACATTTCAAAAACGGCTATAAAAAAATTTTTTACTCAATTTTTTTATAGCCGTTTTTGAAATGTGTTGGGGTAATTAGTGGTGGGAATTAAAATGAAATAACAGTTAGTTTAGTGAAAGGATAGCTTCACTAATATTAAAAAAAGATTAATGATTTATATTAATGAATATGTTTTATGAATGCAACTGTATTGGTTTTTTGGGTCTAATATAAATGTGTATTATGTCCTAAAAAAATTGTAGTTTTTGTATGAGGAAGATGCGCTCTAACCCCTTTCTGGGGGATGCGCACATCATATATAGTAGAAATGAATAGCCGCATATGCGGTAATACATTCTGGAACCGAACAGGTTAAAAAACAAAAGACCACGTGACTTGATGAAGTGAATAAATTAGTGACACTCCTAGCCCCGCGCGAGCCCATGAATTCGTAACGACGAAACGCGTTGGGCGGAGCTAAGGAGTGTCACGTGTGCTGGATCAGACGAGCAGCGCCGCGTCCTACGGCCGGAGGAGGCGGTGAGCTGCCACTTGGAATAAGTGCTTTATATCTGATGTGCGGGTCCATACTGAAGGGGTTGGATGACGCTTGTGTTTCTACTTTTAAATTGAATGCGCGATTTGTTTTTAAAAATCTGGTGAGCGGCATTTTAAAGGGCCAGAGGCCATAAAGTGGATTCCCTTGTGTGAAACGTTTTTACGCTATTGGAGCATTTTTTGTGTTTTTATCCCTATAATATGTAAAATAAACCCGGAGCAAGTTGATTTTCTTCTGTGTGGAGAGTGGAGTTTCTAATCTCTTGTGTACAGCGGTGAAAAATAAGCCCTTAAATTGATAAGCGGTCCTTTCTGGTCAAAGGAGAATTGTAGAGCCTCTCAGATTACATTTGAGATCATATGTGCAAAATACCAAGAAGATATCTGGTACGTTATATATAAGAAGGTGGTGGTGGAGTGACGTCACTGAATTGTTTTGAAGAGCACCTGTGGTGTTAACATTTGCTTCGCTGAGCCTTATACACAGCTCTTGGGCAGTGTATCTATATTTATATATCTACATGCTAATGTTGAAGGCTGAAATGACAACAGCCTAAAGGCTTGGAGCGGAAAGTTTTTTATTTTTATTTTTCACTGGGACAATTAATCTTGATTTGCAGCGCGGTTTCCTAGAACTATTAAGTTTTATTTTCTGTAAACATGAAAGATTGGTCATGGACACAAAGAGACGTAAATTGCAGCGTGACATCTCGGACTATACTCAAAAGCGAGCTTACAAATGGCAACATAAGGGCAATTCTCGGAGAAGGAGCAGCAGAACCTATCACAGGGGGCCTCAAAATAAAGAACAAGTCTCGGCCTCCCAAAACAGCTCACATAGCGATGCCCATTTTTTATCCTCGGGCAGCGAGGCAGAAGACGAACCCGGAGGGGCGGCAGGTGTGGACCAAAGGGCCCTGAGAAACAGGGATCGTTGGGGCTACAAACGATTCTCCACGAGAACCCTGCATTAACTACTAATGAATTACAGATTATTAACCTCTCCAACTATACTTTGAGTGCGGCAGAAAAGTCAGTCCTGTCGAGGGGTTTATCCTTTTCACCCTCTAATAATGTTGACAGGTTTTCCTTGATTAAAGATGTTTATCTGTTTTGCAGGAGGATACTTCTGAAAAAACAATTTGGAACGTTACAAAGGGATACTGGCGTAATGACCCTGGGCCCAGAGGACCGGCATGCTCTGCTGGATTTGCAATCATTGTTGCAAGAACAAGATCCGTCAATCCAATCGGACCCTGGTTTGGTAAGGACGTCTAGTGGCCTTAAGCGCCCGTCTACTTTTTGTCCTTCCTTTAACATCTCCCCCTCAGTTCAGGTCTTCTTTAATGTGGTTGTTAAGGAAGTGTTAGAGTTACCAAGAGTGTACGGAAGAGATAACCTAACACAAGCTGAGAAACAGGCTATTAATACCTTAAA
Organism: Gastrophryne carolinensis; assembly: GCA_027917425.1. Lineage (NCBI taxonomy): Eukaryota > Metazoa > Chordata > Amphibia > Anura > Microhylidae > Gastrophryne > Gastrophryne carolinensis. Next base: position 503,396,969 of record CM051236.1, on the reverse strand, counting down.
AAACAACCGAGAACTGACTATTAAGGAAGCCGATAAAGGAGGGAATGTGGTCATCTGGGCCACGACTGACTATTTACAAGAGGTGAATCGACAACTCAGGGATACTCGTAATTATCTGCATCTCACAAGAAATCCGAGTGAGATATTTAAATCCGAGTTAGATTCCCTCCTGCAAGACAGCCTTGATCAGGGCATCATTAGCGCCCAAGAATTCAAATTTTTGACGGTTGCCCATCCGGTCACTCCCACCTTTTATGTGTTACCCAAAACACATAAAAGCCTTACTGCCCCTCCGGGTTGTCCAATTGTCTCGGGAATTAAAAGTCTTCTTGAGCCGGTATGTTCCTTTCTGGATTTGTTTTTACAGGCCCATGTACTGAGTCTCCACTCTTTTGTACGGGATACAACAAATCTCCTCCAGAAACTGGAGGGTATCCATTTGCCGCCTGACACTTTGCTAGTCGTATGCGACGTTGAGTCGCTTTATACGATCATTCCCCATCATTTGGCATTGGCGGCTGTCAAGTTCTTTTTAGACAAAGAGTCGGTGGAGAGGGCGGACTTACATGGGTTTCTGCTGGCCCTATTGGATTTTATTTTGACTCACAATTTCTTTATGTTCAATGGCCAATATTATCAACAAATCTCGGGGGTGGCTATGGGGGCCAAATGTGCCCCCTCAATAGCCAACCTCTTTTTGGGATGGTGGGAGGAATGTACTGTCTTCTCTGCCGATTTGGAGCGGTACCACCCTGCTATCTTGGGGTGGTACCGCTATATTGATGATATCTTGATTTTTTGGCAGGGCTCAGAATCCTCATGTCAAGACTTCCTAAACCGTCTGAATGACAATGAATTCAACATCACTCTTACTTGGACCATCTCTACAGCGGAGGTAACATTTCTGGATGTAAAATTACTCCTAAGACAAGATGGTAGAATAGATACCAGCCTCTATAGAAAGCCTACGGCTGTAAATAGTTTGTTAAGGTATGACAGTGCACATGTCTCACACCTAAAAAGAGGCATTCCCTATGGACAGTTTCTTCGGGCACGGAGAAACTGCACCGGTTCCGAGGATTTTGAAAAAGAAGCTAATGATCTAACTCAGAGATTTTTAACACGGGGGTACCCTGACAGGATTGTACAAAAGGCCTATGCTAGAGCCAAATTATCTGATAGGACAGAGTTGTTATCATATGGCTCAGCACGGAATAGACGGCCTAAAAATGTCACAGAAGGGGTGCACTTCGTCACTGACTTCAATAAACAGTGGAAGCAGATTCATGGGCTCCTCTCTAGACACTGGCATATTTTAACCTCGGAGCCGTCACTGGGGGCACTAGTGGGACCGAGAGTGTCAATGGCAGCCCGCCGGGCACCAAACCTGAGGGACCATCTCTGTAATAGTCATTTTACAGCGCCAGGCACCTGGCTTCAAAAGAGCCTGACCCCGGGCTGTGCTCCCTGTGGAAAGTGCTCGATCTGTCCATTTGTAGAAAAAACCAAGCACTTCAGAAATTTACAGACGGGCAGGTGCTTTAAAACCAACTCTTTTATCAATTGCAGGACTCGGTCGATTGTCTACCTATTGCAATGTGGCTGCCCGGTGGCATATGTGGGGGAAACCCAAAATGCGCTAAAGACCAGAATCCAGGCCCACCTATCGAATATCCGGCTGGCCAGAGCCGGGATAAGGAATTGGGTAAGAACATCTCCCCTGTGGCAGCCCACTTTTTGGATAGACATGGGGGTGACCCTAAAACGTTGAAGGTTATAGGTATAGAAAGAGTATCTGTAGGACCGCGGGGTGGGGACTTGAAGCGCCGTCTTCAACAAAGAGAATTGAGGTGGATCTTCCAACTAGACACCCGGAGCCCGAAAGGCCTAAATGAGGATTGGGCTTTTACTCCTTTCTTGGGCTAATCCACCAGCTTGACCAATTTGCTTCCACTGTGTAAGCATTGACGTATACTTGATATATGCTGAGCTTGAGTTAGTGGGAATGGAGGGTATTCTCCTGGAAGTGTTATTATCCCTATGGTATGGTCTTCCTAGTGTGTTCTTTAATATAGCACTTGACACATATGTGTTTAAGTTTAAAGTTTTTCTGCACATATTTGGCTTGGAGTCCCCTTTGATATGGGACCCACTGCCCTTCTTATGTTACTATCCAAGATGTAGCGATAGTACCGTTATTATCACATGGGTGGTTACGTTATTCTTCACTTTAGTTGTTGATAATTGTTTGGCACTTATAGTATTAATGTGTTTTATACCTACCCCCCCTTCCCCTTTTTTTTTTTTTTTTTTCCCTTCCCTTCCCTTGCCCCTTTCTTTTTCCTCTTTTCTCCTTTTTTTCAGCCTTTACACTGTGGTGCATCAAAAGTTTTCTGAAGCGTAAGGATCACCTACATCAGGAAGCCATTTCCCTTGAAACCAACTCATTCCAAGGAGTCCACTTACCTCTGGCATCACAATGTGACCAACTGTCCAGCATCACAATGTGACTAACATCAGCAGCATTGTTTTGTATCTAAATATGAAGTATATTTTCAGTGCTTTAAAATCCACTGTGGCTGACATAGTTGGCTTCTCCTTTGTAGCGGGCGGTGCTCATTATTCATACTTTTCCCACCACTATAACTGACATACCTTTTCCCTTCCCTTATAGTAGTCATTATTAACAGCAAGGACCCCCTTAACGGTGCAGCAACTTGTGTTCCACCAGTATAACTGGTTTTGGCCTCACAGGTCTAGATGCGTGTGCATCTATTATATGCAGATAATTCTTGAATAGGCAATTTTGAGCCCCATCAGTGTCATTTGAATATATATCCATGTTAGTAGCCTCTTATTGGGCCCATTGATAGTGCCCCTAGGCATGCACATCTGGATAGTGCTTGCATATATTTGGGATATCTGCATGTCAATTTACCGGGTCCACCAGGTTGTCAGCCATTGGTTTTGTATAATTAACTAATAAGTAATAGTATATCCACGGTCTTTCTAATTTTACGTAATTTTGTTTTAATTATGTGTCTTTTAGTATGTCTTGAGCATAAGCCTTAAACATAGTGTGTATCATATGCCTTATATATATAAGATTGCAATGCGCCCCTGGTGGACGTGGCGCCCTGTGCGCCCGGCCGCTGATGTCCATGCCGGGCTCCGGGACATTGAGTGGGTTTTGGTTTGCCCCTGGATGGTGCCCCTTTCCTCCCGGGGCGGGTCGCGGGACCAGCGGGGAGGTGTGGGTGCCGGTGGACCTGGACTGTTCGTGTCAAGGGGCCAGCATGTCTGGTCCCTGGACACGCTGTGCGGTATGGGCGGATCCTTAGTCTGGACCTGCCCTCCCTGCCTGTTTGTCATCCCTGGGAATCCTGCCTCCACCATTGACGATAGCTGCATCTACACTAACCCAGCCACTCGGTATCCAGCGACGTCACGTCCGGCGGTACGTGACGTCATATCCTATGCGCCCGACCATGGCTGGAACGCAGATGCGCTCCAAACACACCTGCTACATGGCGCTGCCTCCGGTTCAATTCCCACAGGTATTTATAGGCAGATAATCCTTTGCTCTTGACTTTCTCACCCAGCGAAGCGGCACGGGCGGCCGCGTACGTAGGTGTTCCCCTTCTGCTAGTCCCCAGCTCTCATTCTCACGTTTATACCCTTTGCCGGCTTTTTGTATGCATACTCGTTTTTCATCTATTTATTGTCTTTTGGATGTCTTTTATGCTTAACATTATTTGTTTCCAGGTGTCCATGATCAATCACCTTAGGATATATCTTTATGCACTTAGTCACTTTTTTTCACCTCCTTGCTTGCACTTTATATAGTTGTTGTAATAATTATCAAGTGTGGATTTTTACTATTGTATGTTCATCGATGCAATAATTCATGCACTGTCACTTTAATATTAATATAGATATTAGGCTTTTTTATTTTTTTTATTATTATTTTGAGTTATCTGTTAGGATGTTTACACGTGATTATATTATGGAGCCTTCCCAGTAATTCATATGCTGTGGGTTAACAGCACTGGATGGATTTTGGGGTGTTGCAGTGATTTTAATATGTTAGTCTTGTATTGTTGTTATGTCTTATATGTTTTGACCTGAATAAATGGTATTTTGATCTTAAAAAATAATTTGGTGCTCCTGTTCTTTAGGCCCATGGGCTGTGTCCCGTGAGCCTAACTTTGGTCTGGCGTTGTATTGTTTGCAGTGTAGCACAGCTTTATTATCATATATGCGGTGCACCGCTGTTGTTTATATTACTGCTCATTCCACTCGTGCTATTGATGCCTCTTGGGCTTTTCAGCACCAGGCTTCTGTTGATCAAGTTTGCAAGGCCGCTACTTGGTCTTCTGTTCATACTTTTTTACAAGTTTTACAGGGTTGATGTTAGGGCCTCAGCTGATGCTGTTTTTGGCCGCAAGGTTCTGCAGGCGGCAGTGGTCTGACCTGTCTGCTGTTACCTTTTTTGGGGATCCCACCCTACTTTACGGACACTGCTATTGGATGTCCCAAGAGTAAAGAATCTTATCTGGAGCAGGACGTACTGTATACTAAGAATAATACAATTCTGTGATTACTCACCTGTAGAATTGTTATTATGAGTATACAGTACGTCCTGCTCCAACCCACCCTTTGTTCATTATCCTTGGATCCCCTGTATGGTGATTGTTATCATTTTATAGTTACTAGTTGGTTCTGTTATCATTCTCCCGGCTTCTTGTTTAACTGCTTTTCAATACTGGGGATTTGTGGGAGGTCCCGGGTATTTGAGGGTCCGGGAGGAGCCAATTTCGCGGTCTCTGCAGTCCAGCTCCATCTGGCGGAGTAATACCCAGACGTAAAGAATCTTATCTGGAGCAGAACGTACTGTATACTCATAATAATTCTACAATTAATTCTACAATTCTACAGGTGAGTAATCACAGAATTGTATTTTTAATTATGGGTTTAAAATCATCTCCATAGTGTATCAAAAGCCTATAAAATCAGTAGTAATCAAAGTCCTGGAAAGTCATATATACAGTATAGGCAATGATTAAGGACTGGCGATAGGAGTCCGAAACGCGTAAGTCGCCTATACTGTATATATGACTTTCCAGGACTTTGATTACTACTGATTTTATTGGCTTTTGATACACTATGGAGGTGATTTTAAATGCATAATTAAAAGTGAAGTTTTATGAGAAGAGGTATGCAGACCATTCGCTTTGCTTTTCATGCTATTTAGTGGGTTTGAGACTACCCACGTCCGTGCACACTCGGGATAAGGTGATGAGCAGACATTCCCTATATTGTCATTATATTAAGTCACCTACCAATCACCAGTCACCACCGAGACAGTAAAATTAAAGAGGACCTTCACCCTGAATAAGAGACTATCTTATATGTTTCCCACACCCTGTACATACAGATTGCTCACATTAAACCGGACCTTCAGCATCATTTATTGAAAAGTCAAAACCCTTAAAAAACGATTCCCCAGCATCTAAAATTAATCTATTTTAAGTTTTTAGTCAATTACTTATTATTCTTTCCCCCACTGGGCTGCAACTCTGTTCAGGACTGAATACGGGCGCCGCCATCTTGCCTCAGAAGCATCACATATTGAGCAGAGGAGAGCTGGATAAAGTGCAGGGGGTGGGGTTATAGCTGTGCTTTGCACAGACAGAGCAGAGCTGGGGTCAGGGAAAGGACAGCAATCCCAGAATGCAGAGCGACACAGTTAGAAGACACTTCCTGTTTGCAGGCTGCCTGATGCTCCATGAGCTGCCATCTTGGATGTTTAAAGGCTCATAACATGCAGTAGATGCAGGTAGGATGATTTTAAATGTGGCCAATCTGTATTTACAGGGTGTGGGAAACATATAAGATAGGCTCTTATTCAGGATGAAGGTCTGGATTAATGTGGCCAATCTGTATGTACAGGGTGTGGGAAACATATAAGATAGGCTCTTATTCAGGATGAAGGTCTGGATTAATGTGGGCAATCTGTATGTACAGGGTGTGGGAAACATATAAGATATACTTTTATTCAGGGTGAAGGTCCGGATTAATGTGAGCAATCTGTATGTACAGGGTGTGGGAAACATATAAGATAGGCTCTTATTCAGGGTGAAGGTCCGCTTTAAATTCATTCACCTGCCAATCACCAGTCACCACCCAGACAGTAACATTAAAGTGGACCAAAACCCAGGCTTTTGACTATCCTGGGTTTTGGTCCTTGCCCCGGTGCAGCAGGTCAGGGGACGTCAAAGAGGGGCCTGAGCACAGGTGGAAGGCACCATTTCGAATCTTTGCCCCGGCTGCCAGAAGCATGCCTCCCAAGTGTCCCCGATTTGGAGGGACTGTCCCTCTTTTATGTCCATGTTCCCCTGTCCCTCATTGTTTTCATTTGTCGCTCTTTGAGGTGTAACATGCAGATCTGCATCAATAAATGATTCATTTGCCTATTCAAAGTGTTTCTATTGCTGTAACTGTTACACCCTATCTCCTATCCATCTATCAATGAGGGGGCGTGGCTTCATCAATCCCCCAATGAGGGGGCGTGGCTTCATCCATCCCTCAATGAGGAGGCGTGGCTTCATCCATTCCTCAATGAGGAGGCGTGGCTTCATCCATCCCTCAATGAGGGGGCGTGGCTTAATTTACATATTGTCCCTCTTTGAGGTGTAACAGGCAGATCTGCAGCAATAAATGATTAATTTGCCTATTTAAAGTGTTTCTATTGTTGTAACTGTTATACCCTATCTCCTATTCATCCCTCATTGAGGGGCCGTGGCTTAATTTAACAACTGTCCCTCTTTTCCACCCTGAAAAGTTGGTAGGTATGCAGACAGTAACATTAAAGGGGAACATCAGAGGTATTGGGATGCCCACACTCACTGTGCTGCTGTTATACAGAGGAGGGCCCTAGGCAAAAGTCAACGCGGGGCCCTTATCCATACCTACCAACTTTTCAGGGCGGTAAAGAGGGAATTTGGCCACGCCCCCTCATTAAGGGATGGATGGGATGATAGATTGTAACGGTTGAAACAATATAAACACTATAAATAGGCAAATGAATCATTTATTGCTGCAGATCTGCTTGTTACACCTCAAAGAGGGACAAATGAGAACAACCAGGGACAGGGGAACATGGACTCAAAAGAGGGACAGTCTCTCCAAATCAGGGACACTTGGGACGTTTGCTTATCCAGCAACATTAAATTCATTCACCTGCTAATCACCACCCAGACGGAAACATTAAATAGAACCAAACCCAGGATTTTGACTATTCTAGGTTTTGGTCCTTCCCCCCAAGGCACCCTGATCGGGGATGCCCCACTGTGTGAAACCCCCCAGGTCGCCTGAATGAAGTCACCTTTTCCAGGTTCCACAGCACATGCATGGCCGCTCTTCCAATCAGCTCGCTCGGATCCGCTCCCACCCCTTCGTTCAGGAGCTTGTGTAATCTGAGCGCGCTGGCGGCCGCATTACCTGCTACCCTTTAACAGGGAGCATGCTGGCGCCGGTCATTCACAAATGTCTGGAGCGGGCACGTGCCCTGCTAGAGGGATAGCGGGCGCTGCACTCACATGTGCTGCTGGACCGAGAAAGAAGGTGAGTTTCCAGGCAACCCGGGGGGGGTTCACTCAGCTGGGCATCCCGATTCTGGATGCTCCCAGGGGAGGGAATCCAGCGGCCCAGGATCTTTCAAGGATTTCAAGGCCGGTGGGGCGTAGGTTTCGGTCCTCTTTAAAGAGGAACATTGGAAACTAAAGACTCCAGGGCCCTCCGATTTCCACTCCTTGGGGCATCCCGAATTGTGATGACCCGCTGTGTGAAACTCCTCGATCGTCAGTTTGACTCACCTACACCTGGAGCCCTCGTCGTGTCTGTGCCCTTATGGCTGCATCCCCGCTCACCTCTAGCCGTGCATGCACCCGACCTTTCTAAATGGGCAGGGGATGCGGCTGGCAGCTTTGCCGTCCAGGCAGCTTAGCTTTCAGCGGCCCCGAAGGGAGGCGAGTGACAGCGCGCGCGCTGATTGGCTGTGCTGCTCAGTCAATCAGCGCACTCGCCCGAGTCTGCACCGGGGGAGCGGAAGGTGAGTGAAACTGGGTGACCCAGGGAGGTACACACAGCTGGCATCCCAATTCTGGATGCTGCCGTACAGAGGAACAATACACAGAAAAGTGTGTGTTGTTCCTCTTTAAATGATTTCCACTCCCATTCAGCAGCCAGGGACGGCTCCCTGATTAAAGTAGGAAAAAAACCCGGATTGTGACCATCTAAAGTTTTGTTCCTCACCCCAGAGGCATTGCGATTTGGGATGCCCCACTGTGTGAAATCCCCAGGATTGCCCATGCAAACACATCTCCCTGGTCCTACGGCGCATGTGCGAGCTCTTGTCCAATCAGAGGCATTTGCTGTGCCTATTAAAGAAGACCAAACCCCACCCTGGAGCCTCTGAGACTCCGGGGCAGACATACTTGTTCCCCCCCGGGCATCCTGATCTGGAATGCCTCGCTGTGTGAAACGCTGCAGTTCACCCAAAATTCTTACCTTTCCCCCGAGCCCATGCCGCATGATTGCCCAGCGCGGGCAGTGCTTGCCTCCCTTCTCGGTTGTGCGCGGTCCCTGTGTGCCGCAACTAAATGCCTGTGTGTGGCTGTGCACAGGAGGAAGTGACGCTGCCCGATGCTTGTATGTGCAGCTATGGATTCCATTCAGCTTCTCTAGCCACACATTAATATGACGAGAGAAGCTGATTGGACAAGCGGCACCGTGGGCTCGAGGAGAGGTGAGTCTGCCTGGCATTCTAGGGGGGTTATACACAGCAGAGGAATCCTAAACCGGAGTGTCCCATGGAGAAGGACCAAAACCCAGGATAGTGAAAATGCAAGGTTTAGGTCCACTTTAAAGTGGACCAACACCCAGGATTTTCACTATCCTGGGTTTTGGTCCACTTCGGGGGGCACCCCGATTGGGGGTGCCCCGCTGTGTGAAACCCCCCAGAAAGCCCCAAAAACTCACCTCACCACTCTCCCACGTGACCGCGCCGTCCAATCCCCGCCGACGGACAAGCGGGTGACAGCGACGGACAAGACATCGCGTCCGCCGCCGCCTCCCGCACGTCACTCTTACAGGGCGCGCGCCCACGCCGGCCATTCACAAACAGCCGGCGCGGGCGCGCGCACGTCTAGAGGGGCGCGCGGGAGGCGCCGGCGATAAGGTAAGGTTTTTGGGGGGTTTTGGGGGGTTTCACCCCGCGGGACATCCTGGTCTCGGATGTCCAGCGGTGAGGGAGGTGATCGGCCCGGGAATCTTATAGATTCCCAGGCCGATCACCCCTGGGTGTTGGTCCACTTTAATGTTTACCTGGTTTACATAGTTAGTACGGTTGAAAAAAAAAAGACATATGTTCGTCAAGTTTAACCAAGGGACAGGGTAGGGGAAGTTATATTTATCTTATTATTTTTTTTAACTTATAACAGGTAATATTAACTGTTAATGTTAGTGTCTCCTAGAAAAGCATCTAATCCTTTTTTGAAGCTGTCAGCGGTTGATGCTGTAACAAGCTTCTGTGGGAGGCTATTCCACAGATTTATAGTTCTTATGGTAAAAAATGATTGTCGCCTCCGGAGTTTCGGAGATTGAATGTTTTTTTTTTTCCCAGACTGAGGGAGTGCCCCCTTGTCTTTAAAGGATTTTAGTTGAAATCATTTGTCCCTATATTATTTGTATTGGCCATTTATATATTTATACAAGTTAATCATGTCCCCCCTCAGTCGTCTCCTCTCAAGACTAAACAGATTTAATTTTCGTAATCTTTCCTCATAACTAAGATCCTTCATTCCTCTTATTAGTTTGGCGGCTCCTCTGCTCCCTTTCCATAGTCAGAGCGTCCTTTCTATGAACGGGTGCCCAGAACTGGACGGCATATACCAGTGCCTTGTAAAGAGGCAAAATTACATCCCTATCCAGTGATTCCAGGCCTCTATTAATTCATGATAATATCTTGGTGGCCTTGGAAGCAGCTGCTTGGCATTGCATGCTGTTATTTAGCCTGTGGTCTACCAGTATCCCCAGATCCTTCTCACCAAGTGACTCTCCCAGTTTTACTCCCCCGAGAATATATGTGGCCTTTAGACCCCAAGTGCAGGACTTTACATTTCTCCACATTGAACTTCATTTGCCAAGTGGAGCCCAGACACTCAAAGTGTCCAAGTCCACCTGAAGCTTGTGAACACCTATGGACTGCACTGTGCTACATATCTTGGTGTCATCTGCAAAAATACACACAGTGCTGTTAATTCCATCTTCTATATCATTTATAAATACATTGAATAATAGTGGACCCAGCACTGAACTCCGGGGGAACACCGCTTACAACCAGGGACCATTCAGAGTAGGGATCATTAAAGTGGACTGAAACCGAGCCCAGATCAGCCTGGGAATCTATAAGATCCAAAATGGGGATGCCCCACTGTGTGAAACCCCCCAGGACACCTGCTACACTTACCTTTTTCCCAGTCCGCGGCCGCATCCCCGCTATCCCTCTAGCAGGGCGCGTGCCCACATCGACCATTTGTGAATGGCCGGCGCGGGCGTGCACCCTGTTAGAAGTGTGGGATATTGGGGGCGAACGGAAGTGACACAGACAACAGTTCTCTCTCGGTAAAGCAGGTTTATTGCAGAAAAATGAAAGTATTCAAATTAAATAATACTTCTCCATTCATAGGTTGCAGCATCAATGCAGAAAATCTAAACAAATGGTTACATCACCAAATAAAGGTAAATCCAGGGCTGGGGATTCCAGCAAGCTGTGGGTCAAAAGAAAGTCCAATCCAGATTGCAGGGCAAACCAGCCCGCCGCTCCTCACCCCCAACGGTCCAAGAGTGGGGCGCAGAAGCCAAGTCCTCCGGCTTAATAGTCCAGTATTGTTATTCACACAACATGCAGTTCAGCCTGAGCTCCCTCCATCAGGCTGGTCAAAGACAAATGACTGGCTCAGTGGGAGCCTTTTATTCAGGCTCCTTCCGGAAATCAATCTGACCAGGTGTGCAAGGCCTGAGATCAGAAGAAACCTAGGAGTGGGGAATGTGACCAGGGTTCTGAAATCCTGGCATAGATCGTGCTCTATACAACACTGTAGGGAAAAAAATATACTCCATCCAGGACTTCTCCACACACTTTACCACATATCCCCCCCTCTTCTTCAGACCCGTGGTCTGACAATCCTTACTGGTCATACAATAGACTCGGGACAAAGCATCCGCATTCCCCTGTAACTTCCCCGGTCTATGTTCTACTTTAAATTTAAAGTTTTGTAAGGAGAGAAACCATCGGGTGACCCTTGCATTTCTCTCCTTATTTTGCTTCATCCAGGTCAGCGGCGCATGATCTGTCATTAGGACAAATTCTCGACCCAACAAATAATATTTTAGGGCTTCTAACGCCCACTTAACAGCGAGACACTCTCTTTCCACTATCGCGTAGTTTTTCTCTGCCGGAGTCAGCTTCCGGCTCAGGTACAATACTGGGTGCTCTTCCCCATTCACCTCTTGTGACAGAACTGCACCCAAACCTGAATCAGAAGCATCCGTCTGTACCAAGAATTGTTTGCTGAAATCTGGGGACACCAGAACAGGCTGTTTACACAGGGCAGATTTTAGGCTTTGAAAAGCCTTTTCTGCCTCTGGGGTCCATTCCACCATTACTGACTTACCCCCCTTTGTTAAGTCAGTTAATGGGGTAGCTATTGACGCAAAATTGGGCACAAACCGACGGTAGTAGTCGGTTATACCTAGGAAGGCTCTCACTTGTTTTTTTGTAAGGGGTCTGGGCCAGTTTTGTATTGCCTCCACCTTATTAATCTGGGGCTTAACCAACCCTCTACCAATGACATAGCCCAGGTATTTTGCCTCCTCCAGACCCACTTCACACTTCTCAGGGTTTATGGTTAAGCCAGCATTACTGATAGAGTCTAGGACGGCCTGTACCTTGCAGAGGTGACTCTTCCAATCAGACGAAAAGATGACCACATCGTCTAGGTAAGCAGCGCCATAATTCCGATGTGGCCTCAAGATCACGTCCATCAGCCTCTGACAGGTAGCAGGGGCCCCATGTAACCCAAACGGCATAACCAGATAGTGAAACAGCCCTACTGGGGTGGCAAACGCGGTCTTTTCTTTAGCGTCCTCAGCCAAAGGTATCTGCCAATACCCTTTTGTGAGATCCAGGGTTGTAATGTATCTTGCCCTCCCAAGCTTTTCAATCAACTCATCTACCCGGGGCATGGGATACGCATCAAACTTTGAGACCTCATTGAGTTTTCTGGAGTCATTACAGAATCTCCAGGTCCCATTAGGCTTTGGTATTAAGACAAAGGGACTGGACCAGGCACTAGCAGACTCCTCAATGATGCCCAACTCTAACATGCGTTTTATTTCAGAGGAGATTGCCTCTCTCCGTGCTTCAGGAATCCTGTAAGGCTTTAGGTTTACCTTAGTGTAGGGTTCAGTTTTAATCTGATGCTTTATTAAATGCGTTCGGCCCGGCAGGTCAGAAAACTTGTCTCTATTTCCATGCAGAAATTCCCTAACCTCCTGCGTTTGATGACCTGACAAAGACTCACCTATCTTGACTGGGGGAATGGACCGCACCGCCTCTTTAACTCTAGCCGGGGCAACTATCAAAGCTTCATGATCTTTCCACGGCTTAATCAGGTTCACATGGTAAATCTGGAAGGGCTTCCTTCTACCTGGTTGGTGAACCTTGTAGTTCACCTCACTCACCTTCTCTACAACCTCATAGGGACCCTGCCACTTTGCCAGCAATTTACTTTCAACTGTGGGCACTAATACCAGGACCCGGTCCCCAGGATTAAAGGCCCTCACCCTGGCCGATCTGTTATATATCCTGCTCTGGGCCGCCTGAGCCCTTTGCATATGCTCCTTTATTATCGGCATTACATTTTCTATACGGTCCTGCATCTGGGCTACTTGCTCAATTATACTCTTGTATGGGGTGGCCTCAGTCTCCCAGGTTTCCTTGGCGATATCTAGCAAACCCCGGGGATGCCTACCATACACCAGTTCAAACGGTGAAAACCCTGTAGACACCTGGGGAACCTCCCGTATGGAAAACATGAGATACGGCAACAAACAGTCCCAATCCCGTTCTACAACTTTCTTTAGCATGTGCTTAAAGTGGACCATCACCCTCCGGTGATCGGCCCGGGAATCTTATAGAATCTTATAGAATCTTATAGAATCTTATAGAAAACATGAGATATGGCAACAAACAGTCCCAATCACGGCCATCCCGTTCTACAACTTTCTTTAGCATGTGCTTAAAGTGGACCATCACCCTCCCGTGATCGGCCTGGGAATCTATAAGATTCCCGGGCCGATCACCTCCCTCCCCGCTGGACATCCAAGATCGGGATGTCCCGTGGGGCGAAACCCCCCAAACGCCCCAAACCCGCCTCCCTCGCGCCCCTCTAGACGTGCGCGCGCCACGTCAAGAGTGGCGTGCGGGAGGCGGCGGCAGAGCCGCCGCTTGTCCGTTGCTGTCAGATCGCTTGTCCGTCCGCGCTGACTGGACGGCGCGGCCACGTGGGAGCGGGGAGAGGTGAGTTTTCCGGGTGATCGGGGGGGGTTTCACACAGCGGGGCACCCCGATCGGGGGTGCCCCACCGAAGTGGACCAAGACCCAGGATAGTCAAAATCCTGGGTGTTGGTCCACTTTAAGGGTTTTATTAAATCTCTCTACCAAGCCGTCTGTTTGAGGATGGTACACTGAGGTGCGGAGATGGGTAATCTTAAACAGCTTGCACAGTTCCTTCATGACCTTTGACATGAAGGGCGTGCCCTGATCGGTTAGAATTTCCTTTGGGATTCCTACACGAGAGAACATAAGAAACAGCTCCTTAGCAATATTTTTGGACGCCATATTTCTTAGCGGTACTGCTTCCAGGTAGAGGATAGCATAATCTAGTACCACTAATATATATTGGTGTCCTCGGGCTGACTTCACAATAGGCCCCACCAAATCCATGGCAATTCTCTCAAAGGGGACCTCGATAATGGGAAGTGGTACCAAGGGGCTCCGGAAATGTGACGTTGGGGCACTTAACTGGCACGTAGGGCAGGATTTGCAGTATCTTTTTATTTCTTCATACACTCCAGGCCAGTAAAACCTCTGGAGAACTCTTTCCTGGGTCTTATTAATCCCCAAATGCCCTCCAAGCACATGACTATGGGCGATCTCCAGAACCATGCGACGATATGGCTTAGGTACCAGAAGCTGTTCCACAACTTCATTGTTAATTTTGGAGACCCGATATAACAGATCCCCACTCATAGTGTGGAAATTTCTGGTCAGCTTCTGGTTCCTGAGGCACTCCGTTCAACACTGTGACATTACCTCTTGCAGTCTCCAGAGTGGGGTCTCTTAATTGCTCAGACCCAAAATTACCCTGAGCCACCTCTAGGTCTAAGACCCGCTGATCAGGCAGGGAATCCTCATCATCCTCACCTGCTAACGCCTGTAGGGGAAACCGGTCATTACTGCATAATTCAGATATTCCCATTTCTTCACTAGGTACCTCATGGGGCTTATTGTCTCTACTAGATAGTTCAGCCGGCTCAACAGAGAGGGTCACCGGTTCTGCCGGAGATACTTCGCTACCGGAAGATACGTTTTCCCTTTCCCACAACTCCCAGAACAAGGGAAAATCCCGGCCAACAATCACTTGGTACAAAAGGCGTTCTTCTACGCCACTTCATATTTTAGTGTTCCAGCGGGGTCTCAAAATTACCGACGGCTACAGGGTAAGCCACGATATCCCCGTGGATGCAAAGCACGCTCACATTTTTATTTGGTATATAACCTCCACCCACAAGGTTGGCCCAGACCAAGGTTACCAGGCTACCTGAGTCCAACAGCGCCTTCACTGAGTACCCATTCACTCTCATCAACACAATATGGGGCTCGGTCTCTAACCGCGAAACCGCGGTACATGCTGGTTCCGCAAACAGGGATCTTCTGCGGCCAGCGCCACACTCCATAGGCTCAGGGCCAAGGGGGCAATCCACGGCTATGTGCCCCCACTCGCGGCACCTCCAACACTGGGGACCCCGAAGTCTCCGTGCCCGGGCGTCCTCCCTAGGATTGGGGGGCCTCTGGGGGTCAGGGTCAGTCCTGGGCCCTTTTTCACCCTTCCATACACCTCCAAGGGGAACCTGCTTACCCGTCGTTGTCACAGGTTTGTGGGTCTTGCAGGATGCTGGTGTAGTAGGGGCATCCCGCAGGTAGTCCTCCGTCGCAATAAAACGTTCAACCAAGTTGACCAGCTGCTCCGCACTCCACGGGTCGCCTTGTCCCACCCACCGTTGAAGCTTTGGCGGCAGGGACCGAAAGAAGCGGTCCACCACGATTTTCTCGACAATATGCGCAGGGGTTGAACGCTCTGGCTCCAACCACTTTTGGACGAGATGTATTAGGTCATACAACTGCGACCGGGCAGGCTTATCAACGGCAAAATTCCAGTTATGTATTCGCCTTGCCCGAACCGCTGGCGTGACTCTCAGGCGAGCAAGGATCTCCTGTTTAAGCTTAGCATAGTCCCGTACATCCTGCTCCCTTAAAGCGGACCTTCACTCTGAATACGAGTCTATCTTATATTTTTCCCACACCCTGTACATACAGATTGTGCACATTAAAAATCATCCTACCTGCATCTACTGCATGTTATGAGCCTTTAAACATCTTATGAAAGCTGCCATCTTATCAGGCAGCCTGCAAACAGGAAGTGCCTCCTGACTGTGCTGCTCTGCATTCTTGGACTGCTGACCTTTACCTGACCCCAGCTCTGCTCTGTCTGAGCAAAGCACAGCTATAACCCGCCCCCCTGTACCTTATCCCACTCTCCTCTTCTCAGTAAGTGTGATGCTTCTGAGTCAAGATGGCGGCGCCCGTATCCTAAATTCCTGAACAGAGTTGCAGCCCAGTGGGGGAAAGAATAATAAGTTAGTGACTAAAAACTTAAAATATATTAATTTTAGATGCTGGGGAACTGTTTTTTAAGAGTTTGGGCTTTTCATTAAATCATGCTGAAGGTCCGGTTTAAGTCAAAATATGCCTTTTGTGGCTCACCCGTTAAGAATGGCGCAATTACGTCGGCCCATTCCGCTACTGGCAGCTGTTCTCTCTCGGCCACACGCTGAAACACTGTGAGGTAGGCTTCCACATCGTCGTCCGGGGTCATCTTTTGTAAAACCCGCTGAACGGTTCTTCTCGTCCCCTCCGTCTCAACCGGGCTTCTCTCCGGATGTGAAACTTTGGCACCAACAGTCTCTCTAAGCGCGGCCATCTGTTCAATCAACAGGCGATTTGTCTCCTGCTGGTTAGCCACGGTCTGCTGCTGCATTTGGAACTGTTGTGCCAGGGCCTGCTGCTGTTGTGCCAGGGCCTGCTGCTGTTGTGCCAGGGCCTGCTCCTGTGCTCGCTGCTGTTGTGCCAGGGCCTGCTCATGCCAGAGGTCAGCTTGTATTAGGTGTTTTATCACCTCCTTCATGTGAGACATCTTGGTGACGGCCTTCACCCAGGACATTAACTATTAAATGCAGCGTGTCCCTCCGTTGCCCCTAGCAACAGTCACCATGCCTGCATTCTCCACCAACTGTGGGATATTGGGGGCGAACGGAAGTGACACAGACAACAGTTCTCTCTCGGCAAAGCAGGTTTATTGCAGAAAAATGAAAGTATTCAAATGAAATAATACTTCTCCATTCATAGGTTGCAGCATCAACGCAGAAAATCAAAACAAATGGTTACATCACCAAATAAAGGTAAATTCAGGGCTGGGGATTCCAGCAAGCTGTGGGTCAAAAGAAAGTCCAATCCAGATTGCAGGGCAAACCAGCCCGCCGCTCCTCACCCCCAACGGTCCAAGAGTGGGGCGCAGAAGCCAAGTCCTCCGGCTTAATAGTCCAGTATTGTTATTCACACAACATGCAGTTCAGCCTGAGCTCCCTCCATCAGGCTGGTCAAAGACAAATGACTGGCTCAGTGGGAGCCTTTTATTCAGGCTCCTTCCTGAAATCAATCTAACCAGGTGTGCAAGGCCTGAGATCAGAAGAAACCTAGGAGTGGGGAATGTGACCAGGGTTCTGAAATCCTGGCATGGATCGTGCTCTATACAGCACTGTAGGGGAAAAATATACTCCATCCAGCACGAGATGCGCCTGCCAGACGCGCTCGGAGCCACTGAGCTAAGGCGTTGGGTTAGACGTCCATAGCTCAGCGCCTCTGAGCGCAATGATTGGTCGAGCGGCCGCGCATGCGCCGTAGGACCGCTGTGACCGGTGAGTTGATGTGGGAGATCTGGGGGGTTTCACATAGCAGGGCACCCCCGATAGTCAAAATCCTGGGTTTTGGTCCACTTTAACCACAACTCTCTGCACAAGATCCTTCAGCCAGTTTTCAATCCAGTTACAAACTGTGTTTTCTAATCCTGAAGATCGCAATTTCCCCAATAAGGGTCTAAGGGGACAGTGTCACACTGCAACATACAGAAACCCCAGATCTACAGCCGCCCTCTGTCCAGGCTTCTACTCACCTCCTTATAGAAGCCAATTAGGTTAGTCTGGCAGCTTCTGACCGTGCTGGCTGTCACTTTAAATATTATGCATAGTTAAATAACCCTGTATGTAGTCTCTTAGGAGTCCCTCAAGTAATTTTCCCCACAATGGATGTTAAGCTTAAAGGTCTGTAATTACCCGTAGAAGACCTAGAGCCCTTTTTAAAAATGGGCACCACATTTGCCTTGTGCCAAAATCAAAAGCAGAGGTGTTGAAATAACTGAGCTGAGTTCTTTAAGAACTCTTTGGTGAAGTCCATCCGGTCCTGGAGTCTTATTTACATTTAAATTGTTTAGTCTTTCTTTTATGATATCCATGTTTAGCCAGTTGTTTGCAGTGGCAAAGCCCCCAAAGTCACTTCTACTGGTGGGCCCCAGACACCCCATCCAACCCTTCTCACACAGAATACCCCCCTTCATAACCCAGCCCTCACCCAGCACCAGGGGAGGCAGGAAGCACCCATGGGGATAGGGCCTTAGGCAATTGCTTAGTGTCACCTCCCCCAACACCGGCTCTGTACACTCAGGTCACCCCTAGACACCCCCCGTCCGATTGGGCCTATTACAGGAGAGGGCAGGGCAGGCATCAGCACTGGCCGATCCTGGGCAGGCGCTGGGGCTCCTGTACCTTGGAAGGGCCACCTCATTTACTTTATCCTAGGCCGCCCCTGGAACCTAGGACTGTGCAGTAGCCAGCACTCTAAACTCTCAGCCAGTTATTCCTTCTATTCTCTCTATCATTCCTTCTCTTCTTTTTTGTTCTACCATTCCCTCTGTCTCTCTTTCCTGCTTTTATTCTCTTTGTTTCTGTCTCTCTTTCCTGCTTTTATTCTCTTTGTTTCTGTCATTCATTCTGTTTCTTTGTTTCTTCCCATTTATTTGTTATATTTGTTGCTTACTTTCATCTATACCTTCTTTCTTTGTCATTCATTTTCTCACTTTCTTTCTTTCTTTCTTTTTTTTGTCATTCCTTCTATTCTTTCATTCTTTATTTCTCTTTCTGTCTTTCTTTTTATTTCTTCTATAATTTGTTATTCCTCCTATTATTTATTTTCTTTCTATTCTTTAGCTGTATTCAACATACATTCATTATCACCATTTATGGAGCGTCATATAACACTACAAGGGGCCTACAGAGTCTCTATTGCCCAAGGGCCAGCCCTGGGAGAGTGGTTATAGAAGGGTCGGTGGCTGGTCATATAAGTGGAACAAAACCCATGAATTTGACCTTCCTGGGCTTTGTTTCGTGCCCAGATTGGGATGCCCTGCTGTGTGAAACAGCCCAGAAAGTCCACTAAAACTCACCTTTCCCCCTCCAACAGCTAATGTTTGGGATTTCATTCACAGCCCTCTGCTGTGTTTACTTCCTTTCGGCGAAGGCATCTGAAATGAATGGGAAGCACACGCTGTCGCATCCCCTGTATCCCCGGCCTTTTGTGCGCTCCCGTCCCAGTCTATCTGAATGGCTGGGGCAGAAGCGCGAGAACACCGACAGGGATGTGGGGGTATGTGGCAGCGCACGTTCCTCATTAAAAACAATGAGAGCCGCCTGCCAAATGACATGGTCACATGAGGCAGCTCTTATTGGACAAGAGCTTGCGCATGTGCCTTTGGAGCGTGGTGCCCTGGGGTAAAGCTGGTGGGTTTTGTTCCGCTTTAAAGGAAATGTAAACCCAACGGCAATAACAAGGCAGCAAGCAGCTGACCTGATGCCTGTCCCATGTGCCTCGCCTCCATTTCCTGAAGTGCAGGGTAGAAGCTGTAGCAGAGCTCCAACTTCCAATTCCATTCCTCCAGGGGCTATGCAAAAAAAGCGGAGCTCTCAGCATGACAAGCCACAGTGGTCTCTCTCACAGCTGTCTCTGACCACAGCAAAGCATACACATGATGCATACATCTATGCAATAACATGCCCTTCCTGTTGGGGTTTCTAAGGGTTGTCTGGCCTCCCTCGCCCAAGGTCTGTCAGTGTTCCGTCAGCAGCTGCTTGAGATCAGATGCTAAGAACCACGAGCTTGTACACTAGGTACGGTTCAAACACTGATCTAAGTTTATTCAGAAATCAATACATATTTATACAGAATGTCACACACAAAAAGGAGTATTTTGCCCCCACCTTTGTGACGGAACTAAAAACCTTCACACATAAAGCTGGCAATAAATCTTGTGGTTCCTGTGTAAAGTATTTTCCTATGCATTTGCTGATAATGAAGTTCAAGGGATTCCTGTGACCTACATCTAGATAAATCACTGAGAGAAGGACATTCCTACACACTAAAACGTCTGTTAGCTTTATGCCCAGAACTTAACATATTACATGTATATCTATATAGCTAAGTTTAATATCAGATTATAGAATACGAAATGGAGTCTTCTTTTCAACATGGCCGCCATTAGGCTAAGCATTTCACTCTTCACTTCCCAGCTCAGCTATGACACAGAAATTGAAGAGGAAACTGGCTTTGCTTAGAATTCATAAGGTATTTACATATAGATTGAGATACTTTGAAATGGCTCATTTTACACTGTTCCCATCAGGGATAAGGGGGGACGGAGTTAGAGTGTGCCTGAATAGTGACTTTAAAGAGGACCAATCACCGTCCTGACAGGCCCTGGAGTCTAGGATCATTTTTAATGCGGAACAACACCCACCTGGGCTGGCCCTGGAATCTCTGACATAATTCGGCAAGGCATCCCCTTAGCAGAAACACTCTTGAAGACCATGTAAACTGGTCCTATGATGCGACCACAAACCCCTGTATCTATAACGGTGGGGCAGGTTGGTTCCTAGATCAGCCCTTCTTTTCAATATCTATGGCTCCACCCAAAGTTAGGTCCCCTCGGGATATTCGGGCTTGAAGCTATGACCACACCTTGATATTTTTTAAGAAACATATATTAAAGTTTTTTTTATTGCTGTATTGTCTTAAGACATGTGAATTTTTCAAAATGTATCACATTACATGTACATATAAAATCAACATTGTCATAACATGATCAGGATATTAGTATATACAAATTTTCGTGTTTCATTGTCTCCTCTGAAGACATTAGGGCAGACATGCGGCATGTTTCGCCTGATTTGGCTTTCTCAATGCCCTGTACATGTAATGAATAAATAGTCTCCCATTAGTATGATTAATATGTTAATAACTATATTCTTATGGTTAGAATCTTAAAGTGGACCAACACCCACGGGTGATCGGCCCGGGAATCTATAAGATTCCCGGGCCGATCACCTCCCTCCCCGCGGGACATCCGAGATCGGGATGTCCCGCAGGGTGAAACCCCCCCAAACCCCCCAAACTCCTTACCTTAGTTTCGGCGGCGGCCGGCCGCCGCCGCCTCCCTCGCGCCCCTCTAGTCGTGCGCGCGCCCGCGCCGGCCGTCTGTGAATGGCCGGCGCGGGCATGCGCGCGTCAACAGGGACGCGCGGGAGGCGGCGGCGGAGGAGCCGCTTGTCCGTGGCTTGTCCGTCGCCGCGGACAGAGGTGAGTTCGGGGGTTCGGGGGGGTTTCACACAGCGGGGCACCCCGATCGGGGGTGCCCCACCGAAGTGGACCAAGACCCAGGATAGTCAAAATCCTGGGTGTTGGTCCACTTTAATGGTACCTTAAACCGGACCTTCACCATGATTTCATGAAAAGCCCAAACTCTTAAAAAACGATTCCCCAGCATCTAAAATTAATATATTTTACATTTTTAGTCACTAACTTATTATTCTTTCCCCCACTGGGCTGCAACTCTGTTCAGGAATTTAGGATACGGGCGCCGCCATCTTGACTCAGAAGCATCACACTTACTGAGGAGAGGAGAGTGGGATAAGGTACAGGGGGGGCAGGTTATAGCTGTGCTTTGCTCAGACAGAGCAGAGCTGGGGTCAGGGAAAGGTCAGCAGTCCCAGAATGCAGAGCAGCACAGTCACTTCCTGTTTGCAGGCACTTCCTGTTTGCAGGCTGCCTGATAAAATGGCGGCTTCCATAAGCCGCCATCTTGGATGTTTAAAGGCTCATAACATGCAGTAGATGCAGGTAGGATGATTTTTAATGTGAGCAATCTGTATGTACAGTGTGGGGGAAACATATAAGATAAGACTCTTATTCAGAGTGAAGGTCCGCTTTAAAACACTCGTTCCTTCATAGGATGGATGAACACGTTTGCACAGTATCTTAAATCCCCAAAGAGAGATGGTGTTGTACTTGCCAGCCTCCTGTTATGCCATAAAACATCAAATATTTTGATCGTATCAATATTTACATTATATTAAGCCGGGAAGCAGAAATAACTAATTTATAAGGGTAACTGATTTGGATGTTTTTCCCCTTTGGACAGTTGTCCAGCTAATCCCAGTATGGGGTTCTTACGTCACGGTGACAGGGCACCCATGTGGTGGCCTAAAGTATACGGGTAATTTGTTAGTAGTGCTCCCAGGCAAGATTGGTCATGCTTTCGCTATATGCATGAGAGACATCATACCTGCAATATGCTCCTGCTGTAGTCTCCCCGGATAGATAGTTGCGGCGGCCGGAATCCTGCAATATGCTACTGCTGTAATCTCCCCGGATTAGCAGGGCAAAGGGGGATGCGGCCACTCTCGCTCCCCATTCATATTAATCAGAGCTGTTCGCCGAATTACGTCTTTTCAGCGGGCCGCTCTGGTTGGACAAGAGCCCATGTAGGTGGCGCTGGACTGGGAAGAGGTGAGTCTAAATACGCCGATCTGGGGGGTTTCACACAGCAGGGTATCTCATATCATGATGCCCCGGGTGTTCAGAAACAAAACCAGGGAAAGTGAAAATCCCGAGTTTTGTTCGGCTTTAAGGTGATACATAGAAGGACATCCCAAATCAGGATGCCCCAGGGAAACTTACAAAAACCTGTGGTGGTTTAGAATCCTGGGTTTTGGTCCACTTTTAAACACAGAACTCTCACTCGCATAGACATAGGCCCTTATTTAACAAGGGATAGCGACAGGTAGCGACTGGTGAGCGGCCGGTAATGACGGGCCCACCACGAGAACGCCGGCTCCCCACCACAATCACACATTTATCAAGCCGATCCTGCTTAGCGACTGAGATAGCGCCATATAGCGACTCATTCATCATTATTCCAGCCTCAGCCCACAGCGCCAGCGTCCGACCTTGAACAGCGACAGGTATGACCTCTCGCTAGCTGGCGCTCTCCAATGCATTTCAATGGAACAATCTTTAAATATTAATAATTAATTGTTATTTATTTTTTTTATTTTATTTTTTTTAAATGTGAAAAATTCTGTGACCACTTCTGCCATTTTAAATAATTTTTTTAAGGTCAAAAAATGTACACAATTGATATTACAGGTCTGATATTAATGTATTCATATTACAAAATTATTTTAAAAACTTGTTTTTTTTGGTTTCCAAAAATATGGTTGTTTGGGGGTTAAAAAACTACTTTTAACCCATCGCCGCCAGCGCTCTGGGGTTTAAACAAGCATTTTACAGTGCGAGAATTTTTTGAGCGTGATTTGTTAATGAATATGGTGGGAGCCGGTCGCTCTGACCAGTCGCTATCATGCGCTCCCATACAGCGCGGAACCTGACAAATAGCGAATCATCACCCAATATTCAACATTACTGCAAACCAACTGAGTCGCTATCAACTACCGAACAAAGGCCAAGCACAGCGACTACTAGCGGGAGCTCTGAAAATGCCGCTACAGTCGCTCAACTGTCGCTACCTGCCGCTGTTAATGAATCGGCCTCCCAGTTACTTTTATTACTTTATTACTAGCACCAGCTATCGGCAGATGAGCGTCTGTATAGCGGCGCTAAGAGCGACCGCTAGTATACACTGTGATCGGCTATCGTGCGCTATAACAGAGCGCCTCAGTTGCTGTAGTAACCTGGCCGCCATTGATGAATGAGATGTATGTTGGGCGCTCTAACACCAGTACAGCGTTGCAGGGAGCAAGAGGTAGCACCAGCTCATTGCGACCGACTCTCAGCAACTCACACCATATTCAACAAAAAAACAGACACACACAGTCGGCGCTCTAAAGCTGGTCGCTATAGCATAGACAGACGCTGTGTGATTAAAGTCTGCACATATCCACCAGTAACATAGCGAAAACGCATGGAATTATATTGTTGTAACATTGTAAAATTAATACTTTAGTTCCAGACCTGTAATGACAATTCTGCATAAAAATATAAAAAATCAGGAATGTTTTCAAAAATGACTTTTTCTAGGCCAGGAGACGTCACACAATTATTTGAGAGAAAAAAAAATATTAAAAACAAAAAACGGCCATTGAAAAGTATGGGAGAGCGACACTGAGCGACAGGTAATACCTGGCTCTCTGGATGCTAGAGCGCCGGCACTATACACTGAGATGCCTGTAAAAATGCATTTGACGCTAAATGGCGCTGTTAGAGTCGCTCACCAGATTCGCTTTCTTAAATGTGGTTTTGCATACAGCACCCGACTTTCAGCAGACGCTGCCTTCCTCTAGGAGGCGCTACCTGGGGCTATCCCTTGATGAATAAACCCCTTTATTATAGCCTTCAACCTGATTGGTAAAATTGCCCCTCTAGTGGTCAGAATGAGAACTGCACCAGTATAAAGCATATAGCTGATGGGTGGGTGAAGAAATATTCTTCCAGATCTGAACCATCAATCAAAAGGATAAACACGCAGCCTGCTATCAGCCGGGTGGAAATGTTTATGCGAGTTAATCCTGCAATGTTGCATCTCTTCACGCCTATTCTCACAAGCTAAAGAACAACCTGACCAAGGAGTCCAAACAGAACCGGGGCACTCAACCAGGTTAAAAGTATCTCAGGAGGCATCAAAAAGTTATAAAAAACACAAAAGACATGAAAGACAAGACACGTTAAAATATTGTTCTAAAGCACCTGGGAATATATAGCAAAAATACATAATAACAACATGAACAATAATAATAACAGTACATAATAACAATATGAACCAATAGTTAATGATGATTATTTTGAGATAGTGTTATTGGGCCTGATGCAGAGCCTCCCCCGGTCTGAGCTTAAAACCTTCCGATTGTCCGGGGCTCCCGTTTGAATCGTGGCTCAAATGTGATGCAGAGCCTCCGTCGGAATGGCTCCCTAACTGATCCGTCAATTTGTCTTTACTCGGGAAGTTTTTTTTGCTCTCTCTGGTGCCTTCAATTTGATCGGGGCTTCCGTTCCCGCTCACACGGGCGGCCCGTTTTTCCCTGCTTTTTCCTTGGTTTTTGAACGTACCTGCTTGCCTTCCGTCGTATTTGACCTTCCATTTTGGTGATTTTTCCAAGTATACTTACATCTCCATGGCTCTTCAGTTGCCAATCTGGCTACACGCAAGCGCACATCCCTAAACCTCCATTGGAATATGCATATGGCACCAACTGCCAATTTCACATATATATATATATTGTCAAATTTATTTTTGGGTGTTCCTTCTTCCTTGCCTTTAATGTTTACCGTAATTGGTTGTGAGTTTTTCTGATTTTTTGTCCCATATCTAAACCTTTTGTGTCATGTAAATGTGTGATGATGTTGTGTGATTGTACATTTGCAGGAAAGACAACTCACAAAATCTGTTTATGTTTTTTTTAATCAAACTTTTTTTTTTGCTTTTTTGGTTTTGAGATTATTTTTATGATAAAACAAAAGTAAAAAACAATTTAAATTTTAATTAAACATGTTAAAAATTAGTCCTCGGGGTCTTGTGGCTGTGTTTTTCTTTGATCTGTGAATGAAAAACAACCTTAGTTTAGCATTGTTTTTATGGTTTGGTTGGGCGTTGTTTTATTGGGGCCCTTTTTAAACCTGACTTTCGGCGTGATTTAATGAAAAGCCCAAACTCTAAAAAAACGATTCCGCAGCATCATCTGTAAAAAAAAGATACAAGGACCCACCATTAATCCACAAAATACATTAACAAGTTTCCTGGCCTAACTAAAGTCACTTTATTAACCTTTTGCTGCCTCACATTGCCCTAGTTCTGCTATCTGCATGTAGCCTAGTTTGTAGCTGCGTACATGGGTTAAACTAAGGTGGGCTTGTATTTAACGTGACAAACTAAGTTGTTTCAGACTATTCTTGCGGTTTTTTTTTTTTTTTATTATAAGGAATGTGTGCGCGCACATAAACGCACGCTCGCATACTCACATCCATGATGATGTCGTCCTGCTCCTGTGTAAAGATGGCATAGCTCCTGGTATAGCTCTGACGTTCCCCCGCAGTGACGTGCAGGACATCCCAAATTGGAATGCCCCAGAGACATGATGCCTGTAACCCAGCCCTGGATTTCTTCACACTCCAAAGGGCTGGGTTACATGGGTTTTGGCCTGCTTTAAAACATCATGACCAAATCAGGTTAGGATGGAATAACCCACCTCCTTTACATTATTCTTAAAGTAACACAGGTTCCCTCACATAAAGCAGAACAAAACCCAGAGCGGCCACTGGTCTTCCCCCTGGAAATCCCAGATCGGGATGCCCCACTGTGTGAAACCCTTTTTAATGAGACTTTACTCAGAAATGGCAGACTCCCTCTCTTAAAGCGGAACAAGCCATGATTAGTTTAATGACCTTTGCAGGCGTATATTGTAGTGCCCCACCAGTCTGATCAAGACAACGGAACCTCATCTTCAAGAGACCAAAGGCTCGCTCCACCACAGAGCGAGTCCTCCTTGTAGGGCTCCTCTGCCTGTGAAGATGGGTGCAGGATTGGGGTCAGCAGCCAGGGGAGCAAAGGATAGCCAGAGTCTCCTGCCCAAAAACAAAACAAAATAAAAATAAAAAAAGGTGTGCATTGCAACAATAGAAAAGAGGGACAAATAGGTGAGCGAGGTAGGGTTGGAGGAAAGGACATTTGTAATGAGCCTACATGCACATCCAACCTGTACACTCATTAAAAAAGTCTGGGGAATACTACTTACATAAGAGGGCAAGAACATGACGCAATAGGGTTCTATCACTTAACCCATTTAATTTAAAGTTAAAAAATTAGGCTAAAAATATACTAACAAAAAAATTACCAAATAGTGTGTTAAGGGAAAAAACAAAGTCAGACAGGGTGGGCAACCAATACAAGTTTCATACACATACCCAGTAAGGCGGGTGAGCTCAAATAGGTGCAGGATAAGACCGCGGAGCTGGCACCGCTGATGTGCTCCAACAGAGGACTGCATATTATTGCCCGAGTGCAAATACGGCTGCTCTGACTTGCCGTAAGTGAAGGCTCGGCGGCCCCGTTTCATTAGGCTGATTTCAATCGGAAAACAAGGCTCTGCATCACTGAAAAAAACGGGCCAATGAACGAGGCGTCCGTTTTGCCGGGAAACAGCCTCGTGCGAGCCGACAATTGGAAAGGCGGCTGAGCACACACCTGAGCGCATAAACGCACACTAAAATCAACGTAGCACCCTTTCCTGACCCGATCAAAGCCCAAAACCTACGGTAAAACGCACGGGGGAGCTGAACGGGGAGGCTCTGCATCAAGCCAATATTCTTTGTACATGCGGCTAGTAATCATCATGTATGATCATAATAGACAGTCCTAGTTCCTAAATAAAGAATAAAATGATTATTCCATTAATATTATGGATACTTTAGTCATTTTATTCTATATTTAGGAACTAGGACTGTCTATTATGATCATACATACATACAAGTGTTAGATGAAGGTGGTGCTGTGGATATCGCCTATCTGGATTTTAGCAAAGCCTTTGACACTGTACCACATAAGGATCATAGATAAGTTATGGAAGGTAGGACTCAATCCCTGGATAGTTCAGTGGATTTCCAGTTGGCTGAGGGATCGGTATCAGAGCGTTGTTGTAAATGGTGTGCAATCTGAACAAAGGCGAGTTACAAGTGGTGTGCCGCAAGGCTCTGTCCTGGGCCCCATTCTTTTTAATATATTTGTAAGTGACATAGGAGAAGGCTTGGTAGGAAAAGTTTGTCTGTTTGCTGATGATACAAAGGTTAGTAATAGGGTGGATATTCCTGGAGGTGTCTGCGACATGGAAAATGATTTAGCTTTACTGGATAGATGGTCAAAACTGTGGAAACTAGAGTTTAATGTCTCTAAATGTAAAATCATGCACTTGGGTAGAAGGAATCCCTGCTCTGAGCACCGTATGGGCAGCACTGTGTTAGCCAGGACCTCGGAGGAGAGAGATTTAGGGATACTGATTACTGATAGCTGCAAGATGATTGGACAGTGTAGCCAGGCAGTGGGAAAAGCAAGCAGGATGCTCGGCTGCATAGCTCGAGGCATCACCAGTAGGAAGAGGGAGGTTGTGATGCCGCTGTATAGAGCCCTGGTGGGGCCACAGCTAGAATACTGTGTGCAGTTCTGGAGACCTTACCTGCAAAAAGACATTATTCAAATAGAACGTGTCCAAAGGCCGGCAACAAAAATGGTGGAAGGACTTAAACTTAAAACTTATCAGGAGAGACTTAAAGAACTTAATTTGTACAGTCTGGAGGAAAGAAGGGAGAGGGGGGACATGATTGAGACCTTTATATATGTGAAAGGAGGGAATAAGGTTCAGGAGGGAAGTGTTTTTAAGAAGAAGCTTAATGATAGAACAAGGGGGCACAACCTGAAGCTAGTCGGGGGGAAGATCAGGAGCAATGTTAGAAAATATTATGTTACAGAAAGAGTAGTAGATGCTGGGAACAAACTTCCAGCAGAGGTAGTTGAAAAATCAACAGTCACTGATTTTAAACATGCCTGGGATAAGCCTCCATCTATCCTAAGATAAAGAGAACATACAGTATACACATAAGATAAAGAGAACATACAGTATACACATAAGAAAAAGAGAACATACAGTATACATATAAGATACAGAGAACATACAGTATACACATAAGATAAAGAGTACATACAGTATATACATAAGATACAGAGAACATACAGTATATACATAAGATACAGAGAACATACAGTATACACATAAGATAAAGAGAACATACAGTATATACATAAGATACAGAGAACATACAGTATACACATAAGATACAGAGAACATACAGTATACACATAAGATAAAGAGAACATACAGTATATACATAAGATAAAGAGAACATACAGTATACACATAAAGAGAACATGCAGTATATACATAAGATACAGAGAACATACAGTATACACATAAGATACAGAGAACATACAGTATATACATAAGATACAGAGAACATACAGTATACACATAAGATACAGAGAACATACAGTATATACATAAGATACAGAGAACATACAGTATACACATAAGATAAAGAGAACATACAGTATACACATAAGATACAGAGAACATACAGTATACACATAAGATAAAGAGAACATGCAGTATACACATAAGATACAGAGAACATACAGTATATACATAAGATACAGAGAACATACAGTATACACATAAGATAAAGAGAACATACAGTATATACATAAGATACAGAGAACATACAGTATATACATAAGATACAGAGAACATACAGTATACACATAAGATAAAGAGAACATACAGTATATACATAAGATACAGAGAACATACAGTATACACATAAGATACAGAGAACATACAGTATACACATAAGATAAAGAGAACATACAGTATATACATAAGATAAAGAGAACATACAGTATACACATAAAGAGAACATGCAGTATATACATAAGATACAGAGAACATACAGTATACACATAAGATACTGAGAACATACAGTATATACATAAGATACAGAGAACATACAGTATACACATAAGATACAGAGAACATACAGTATATACATAAGATACAGAGAACATACAGTATACACATAAGATAAAGAGAACATACAGTATACACATAAGATACAGAGAACATACAGTATACACATAAGATAAAGAGAACATGCAGTATACACATAAGATACAGAGAACATACAGTATATACATAAGATACAGAGAACATACAGTATATACATAAGATACAGAGAACATACAGTATACACATAAGATAAAGAAAACATACAGTATATACATAAGATACAGAGAACATACAGTATACACATAAGATACAGAGAACATACAGTATATACATAAGATACAGAGAACATACAGTATATACATAAGATACAGAGAACATACAGTATACACATAAGATAAAGAAAACATACAGTATATACATAAGATACAGAGAACATACAGTATATACATAAGATACAGAGAACATACAGTATACACATAAGATACAGAGAACATACAGTATACACATAAGATACAGAGAACATACAGTATATACATAAGATACAGAGAACATACAGTATACACATAAGATACAGAGAACATACAGTATATACATAAGATACAGAGAACATACAGTATATACATAAGATACAGAGAACATACAGTATACACATAAGATAAAGAAAACATACAGTATATACATAAGATACAGAGAACATACAGTATACACATAAGATACAGAGAACATACAGTATATACATAAGATACAGAGAACATACAGTATATACATAAGATACAGAGAACATACAGTATACACATAAGATAAAGAAAACATACAGTATATACATAAGATACAGAGAACATACAGTATACACATAAGATACAGAGAACATACAGTATACACATAAGGGCAGACTAGATGGAGCGTATGGTCTCCTTCTGCCGTCAACCTTCTATGTTTCTATGTTTCTATTACTAGCCGCATGTACAAAGAATATAACACTATCTCAAAATAATCATCATTAACCATTGGTTCATATTGTTATTATGTATTTTTGCTATATATTCCCGGGTGCTTTAGAACAACAGGGACCCACAGCAGCCCAACAGGGTCCCACAGCAGACCAACAGGGACCCACAGCAGCCCAACAGGGTCCCCACAGCAGACCAGTAGGTACCCACAGCAGTCCAGCAAGGACCCACAGCAGCCCAATAGGGTCCTCGCAGTAGCCCAACAGGGTCCCTGCAGGCGCATGGCCTCACAGCAGCCAAACAGGGCAGCAACATCAGCCTGTCCTCCACAGCAGACAAACCGGGTACCTGTGTTAGCCTAGCCCCACAGAAGCTCAACAGGGTCCCCCCAACAGCCCAACGGGGTCCCCACAACAGCCTGACAGGGTCCCCACAACAGCCCAATAGGGTCCCTGTAGCAGCATGTCCCCACAACAGCCCAACAGGATTTCTGAAGCCTAACAGAGTCCCCACAGAAGCCCAGCAGGGAACCACAGCAGCCCAACAGGGTCCCCACAACAGCCCAATAGGGTCCCTGCAGCATCCTGACCCCCACAGCAGCCTAACAGGGTCCCCACAGCAGCCCAACAGGGTCCCCACAGCAGCCCAACAGGGTCCCCACACCAGCCCAACAGGGTCCCCACACCAGCCCAACAGGGTCCCCACAGCAGCCTAACAGGGTCCCCACACCAGCCCAACAGGGTCCCCACAGCAGCCCAACAGGGTCCCCACAGCAGCCTAACAGGGTCCCTGCAGCAGCCTGGCCATAGAGCTGTCAGTGTTGGGATGACTCGAGTCGTCGAGTTAAACATGGTGTTGATGTTCACATCCTAAAACCACCCATCTATCTACCTGCCTGTAAACCTACCCACCAACCTACCTGCCCACCTACCTGTCCACCCACCTACCCACTTACCTGTCCACCCACCTACCCACTTACCTGTCCACCCACCTTTCTACCTTCCCGAGCACCCACTCACCAATCTGCTCACTCACTCACCCACCCACCTAGCAGCCTGCTGACCCACCTACTCACTTACCTACCCACCTACCTGCCCACTCACCCACCTACCCACCTACCTGCCCACTCACCCACCTACCCATCTACCTGCCCACTCATCCACCACCTATCTGCCCACTGACCCACCCACCTACAGCCTACCTGAGAACTCAGCCACCCACCCACTCACCTATCCACTCAGGCCCTGGAGCAGCAGCCCTGGAGCAAAAGTGGAATTGTTGGACCCTGGAGCAGAAGTAGCAGTCGTCCCCCATATTTACCTGCTTGCCCAATCGCTTCTTTCACATTCACCTACCCACTTACCTACCTATCTACCTGTCTACTTGCCTATGTAACCACCCACCTTTGTGTCTACTCAAATATCTACCTGCATCCCCACCTACCTATGTATATACATGTCTACCCACCCACGTGCCTAACCTACCTTAATGCCCACATACTCATCTACCTACCTATACCTACCCATATTTCTCTTCCATTTTACTTCATGCCATCAGAAGAATTCAGAGACGAATGGGGTTAACCTCTCCCGAAGGGTGTGGTCTGCAAGAACAAAGGTGTTTCTCCACCTCCCGGGCCTATATCCACCTGGCTGACTTGATCCACTTCAGTTTTCTTTCTTGCAGTGAAACTGCAAGGACTTATCTGAACTCCGCTCCCATTTACTTTTTGTTTTAAAGGAATTATGCCTTGGAAGCGGGGTAATGGAAACCTGACTGTTCCTTGGCCCTTATACTCCTTGGATCTGAATGGACCCCCTCCGCAGCTAAGCTGCATTTGGATCAGGATGGTAAGGTAAGCGCCGGGGTCTTGGGGCGCTGTGGGGTGTCACCTTTTTGTTTTTTAAAAAAGTGAGTGACACTCCTGGCTGAGAATTCCGCCACAGGAAAAAGCAGCCAGAAGGCTTGTGTCTGGTGAGCCTGATTGAGGGGAATTAATTTCCTCTCTATTGCTCTTCCCATGTGTTTTCACTGGTTGGAAAATTCAAAATTTGCGCCCGCCGCTATGGAAACATTTTCCGCTTAGCATAGCAGCTAACATCACGGTTCTCCTCCAGCCGCTCGCTAATGACGGGCCCCGCCACGAGAACGCCGGCTCCCCACCACAATCACACATTTATCAAGCCAATCCTGCTTAGCGACTGAGATAGCGCCATATAGCGACTCATTCATCATTATTCCAGCCTCAGCCCACAGCGCCAGCGTCCGACCTTGAACAGCGACAGGTATGACCTCTCGCTACCTGGCGCTCTCCAATGCATTTCAATGGAACAATCTTTAAATATTCATAATTAATTGTTATTTATTTTTTTTATTTTATTTTTTTTAAATGTGAAAAATTCTGTGACCACTTCTGCCATTTTAAATAATTTTTTTAAGGTAAAAAAAAAAAAAATGTACAGAATTGATATTACAGGTCTGATATTAATGTATTCATATTACAAAATTATTTTAAAAACTTGTTTTTTTTGGTTTCCAAAAATATGGTTGTTTGGGGGTTAAAAAACTACTTTTAACACATCGCTGCCAGCGCTCTGGGATTTAAACATGCATTTTACAGCGCAAGATTTTTTTGAGCGTGATTTGTTAATGAATATGGTGGGAGCCGGTCGCTCTGACCAGTCGCTATCATGCGCTCCCATACAGCGCGGAACCTGTCAAATAGCGACTCCTCACCCAATATTCAACATTACGGCAAACCGACTGAGTCGCTATCAACTACCGAACAACGGCCAAGCACAGTGACTACTAGCGGGCGCTCTGAAAATGCCGCTACAGTCGTTCAACTGTCGCTACCTGCCGCTGTTAATGAATCGTCCTCCCAGTTACTTTTATTACTTTTTTACTAGCGCCAGCTATCGGCAGATGAGCGTCTGTATAGCGGCGCTAAGAGCGACCGCTAGTATACGCTGTGATCGGCTATCGTGCGCTATAACAAAGCGCCTCAGTCGCTGTAGTAACCTGCCCGCCATTGATGAATGAGATGTATGTTGGGCGCTCTAACACCAGTACAGCGTTGCAGGGAGCGAGAGGTAGCACCAGCTCATTGCGACCGACTCTCAGCGACTCACACCATATTCAACAAAAAAACAGACACACACAGTCGGCGCTCTAAAGCTGGTCGCTATAGCATAGACAGACGCTGTGTGATTAAAGTCTGCACATATCCACCAGTAACAAAGCGAAAACGCATGGAATTATATTGTTGTAACATTGTAAAATTAATACTTTAGTGCCAGACCTGTAATGACAATTCTGCATAAAAATATAAAAAATCAGGAATGTTTTCAAAAATGACTTTTTCTAGGCCAGGAGACGTCACACAATTATTTGAGAGAAAAAAAAATATTAAAAACAAAAAACGGCCATTGAAAAGTATGGGAGAGCGACACTGAGCGACAGGTAATACCTGGCACTCTGGATGCTAGAGCACCGGCACTATACACTGAGATGCCTGTAATAATACATTTGACGCTAAATGGCGCTGTTAGAGTCGCTCACCAGATTCGCTTTCTTAAATGTGGTTTTGCATACAGCACCCGACTTTCAGCAGACGCTGCCTTCCTCTAGGAGGCGCTACCTGGGGCTATCCCTTGATGAATAAACCCCTTTATTATAGCCTTCAACCTGATTGGTAAAATTGCCCCTCTAGTGGTCAGAATGAGAACTGCACCAGTATAAAGCATATAGCTGATGGTGAAGAAATGTTCTTCCAGATCTGAACCATCAATCAAAAGGATAAACACGCAGCCTGCTATCAGCCGGGTGGAAATGTTTATGCGAGTTAATCCTGCAATGTTGCATCTCTTCACGCCTATTCTGGATCTCACAAGCTGAAGAACAACCTGACCAAGGAGTCCAAACAGAACCGGGGCACTCAACCAGGTTAAAAGTATCTCAAGAGCCATCAAAAAGTTATAAAAAACACAAAAGACATGAAAGACAACACACGTTAAAATATTGTTCTAAAGCACCTGGGAATATATAGCAAAAATACATAATAACAACATGAACAATAATAATAACAGTACATAACAACAATATGAACCAATAGTTAATGATGATTATTTTGAGATAGTGTTATTGGGCCTGATGCAAAGCCTCCCCCGGTCTGAGCTTAAAACCTTCCGATTGTCCGGGGCTCCCGTTTGAATCGTGGCTCAAATGTGATGCAGAGCCTCCGTCGGAATGGCTCCCTAACTGATCCGTCAATTTGTCTTTACTCGGGAAGTTTTTTTTGCTCTCTCGGGTGCCTTCAATTTGATCGGGGCTTCCGTTCCCGCTCACACGGGCGGCCCGTTTTTCCCTGCTTTTTCCTTGGTTTTTTTTCTGCTTGGTTTCCGTCGTATTTGACCTTCCATTTTGGTGATTTTTCCAAGTATACTTACACCTCCATGGCTCTTCAGTTGCCAATCTGGCTACACGCAAGCGCACATCCCTAAACCTCCATTGGAATATGCATATGGCACCAACTGCCAATTTGACACATATATATATATTGTCAAATTTATTTTTGGGTGTTCCTTCTTCCTTGCCTTTAATGTTTACCGTAATTGGTTGTGAGTTTTTCTGATTTTTTGTCCCATATCTAAACCTTTTGTGTCATGTTAATGTGTGATGATGTTGTGTGATTGTACATTTGCAGGAAAGACAACTCACAAAATCTGTTTATGTTTTTTTTTAATCAAACTCTCTTTTTTGCTTTTGTGGTTTTGAGATTATTTTTATGATAAAACAAAAGTAAAAAACAATTTAAATTTGAATTAAACATGTTAAAAATTAGGCCTCGGGGTCTTGTGGCTGTGTTTTTCTTTGATCTGTGAATGAAAAACAACCTTAGTTTAGCATTGTTTTTATGGTTTGGTTGGGCGTTGTTTTATTGGGGCCCTTTTTAAACCTGACTTTCGGCGTGATTTAATGAAAAGCCCAAACTCTAAAAAAAACGATTCCGCAGCATCATCTGTAAAAAAAAGATACAAGGACCCACCATTAATCCACAAAATACATTAACAAGTTTCCTGGCCTAACTAAAGTCACTTTATTAACCTTTTGCTGCCTCACATTGCCCTAGTTCTGCTATCTGCATGTAGCCTAGTTTGTAGCTGAGTACATGGGTTAAACTAAGGTGGGCTGGTATTTAACGTGACAAACTAAGTTGTTTCAGACTATTCTTGCGCTTTGTTTTTTTTTATTATAAGGAATGTGTGCGCGCACATAAACGCACGCTCGCATACTCACATCCATGATGATGTCGTCCTGCTCCTGTGTAAAGATGGCATAGCTCCTGGTATAGCTCTGACGTTCCCCCGCAGTGACGTGCAGGACATCCCAAATTGGAATGCCCCAGAGACATGATGCCTGTAACCCAGCCCTGGATTTCTTCACACTCCAAAGGGCTGGGTTACATGGGTTTTGGCCTGCTTTAAAACATCATGACCAAATCAGGTTAGGATGGAATAACCCACCTCCTTTACATTATTCTTAAAGTAACACAGGTTCCCTCACATAAAGCAGAACAAAACCCAGAGCGGCCACTGGTCTTCCCCCTGGAAATCCCAGATCGGGATGCCCCACTGTGTGAAACCCTTTTTAATGAGACTTTACTCAGAAATGGAAGACTCCCTCTCTTAAAGCGGAACAAGCCATGATTAGTTTAATGACCTTTGCAGGCGTATATTGTAGTGCCCCCCCCCCCAGTCTGATCAAGACAACGGAACCTCATCTTCAAGAGACCAAAGGCTCGCTCCACCACAGAGCGAGTCCTCCTGGGGGCAGTATTGTAGGGCTCCTCTGCCTGTGAATATGGGTGCAGGATTGGGGTCAGCAGCCAGGGGAGCCAAGGATAGCCAGAGTCTCCTGCCCAAAAACAAAACAAAATGAAAATAAAAAAAGGTGTGCATTGCAACAATAGAAAAGAGGGACAAATAGGTGAGCGGGGTAGGGTTGGAGGAAAGGACATTTGTAATGAGCCTACATGCACATCCAACCTGTACACTCAATAAAAAAGTCTGGGGAATACTACTTACATAAGAGGGCAAGAACATGACGCAATAGGGTTCTATCACTTAACCCATTTAATTTAAAGTTAAAAAATTAGGCTAAAAATATACTAACAAAAAAATGACCAAATAGTGTGTTAAGGGAAAAAACAAAGTCAGACAGGGTGGGCAACCAATACAAGTTTCATACACATACCCAGTAAGGCGGGTGAGCTCTAATAGGTGCAGCCTGGTTTCTGCCATACTCAGCAGGACAAGACCGCGGAGCTGGCGCCACTGATGTGCTCCAACAGAGGACTGCATATTATTGCCCGAGTGCAAATACGGCTGCTCTGACTTGCCGTAAGTGAAGGCTCGGCGGCCCCGTTTCATTAGGCTGATTTCAATCGGAAAACAAGGCTCTGCATCACTGAAAAAAAACGGAACAATGAACGAGGCGTCCGTTTTGCCGGGAAACAGCCTCGTGCGAGCCGACAATTGGAAAGGCGGCTGAGCGCACACCTGAGCGCATAAACGCACACTAAAATCAACGTAGCACCCTTTCCTGACCCGATCAAAGCCCAAAACCTACGGGAAAACGCACGGGAGAGCTGCTCTGCATCAAGCCAATATTCTTTGTACATGCGGCTAGTAATCACCATGTATGATCATAATAGACAGTCCTAGTTCCTAAATAAAGAATAAAATGATTATTCCATTAATATTATGGATACTTTAGTCATTTTATTCTATATTTAGGAACTAGGACTGTCTGTTATGATCATACATACATACAAGTGTTAGATGAAGGTGGTGCTGTGGATATCGCCTATCGGGATTTTAGCAAAGCCTTTGACACTGTACCACATAAGGATCATAGATAAGTTATTGAAGGTAGGACTCAATCCCTGGATAGTTCAGTGGATTTCCAGTTGGCTGAGGGATCGGTATCAGAGCGTTGTTGTAAATGGTGTGTAATCTGAACAAAGGCGAGTTACAAGTGGTGTGCCGCAAGGCTCTGTCCTGGGCCCCATTCTTTTTAATATATTTGTAAGTGACATAGGAGAAGGCTTGATGGAAAAGTTTGTCTGTTTGCTGATGATACAAAGGTTAGTAATAGGGGGATATTCCTGGAGGTGTCTGCAACATGGAAAATGATTTAGCTTTACTGGATAGATGGTCAAAACTGTGGAAACTAGAGTTTAATGTCTCTAAATGTAAAATCATGCACTTGGGTAGAAGGAATCCCG
This sequence comes from Gastrophryne carolinensis, assembly GCA_027917425.1. NCBI lineage: Eukaryota > Metazoa > Chordata > Amphibia > Anura > Microhylidae > Gastrophryne > Gastrophryne carolinensis. The sequence goes on along the minus strand of CM051236.1, from coordinate 503,359,319 downwards.
GCTCTGAGTACCGTATGGGCAGTACTGTGTTAGCCAGGACCTCGGAGGAGAGAGATTTAGGGGTACTGATTACTGATAGCTGCAAGATGATTGGACAGTGTAGCCAGGCAGTGGGAAAAGCAAGCAGGATGCTCGGCTGCATAGCTCGAGGCATCACCAGTAGGAAGAGGGAGGTTGTGATGCCGCTGTATAGAGCCCTGGTGAGGCCACAGCTAGAATACTGTGTGCAGTTCTGGAGACCTTACCTGCAAAAAGACATTATTCAAATAGAACGGGTCCAAAGGCCGGCAACAAAAATGGTGGAAGGACTTAAACTTAAAACTTATCAGGAGAGACTTAAAGAACTTAATTTGTACAGTCTGGAGGAAAGAAGGGAGAGGGGGGACATGATGAGACCTTTAAATATGTGAAAGGAGGGAATAAGGTTCAGGAGGGAAGTGTTTTTAAGAAGAAGCTTAATGATAGAACAAGGGGCCCAACCTGAAGCTAGTCGGGGGGAAGATCAGGAGCAATGTTAGAAAATGTTACAGAAAGAGTAGTAGATGCTGGGAACAAACTTCCAGCAGAGGTAGTTGAAAAATCAACAGTCACTGATTTTAAACATGCCTGGGATAAGCCTCCATCTATCCTAAGATAAAGAGAACATACAGTATATACATAAGATAAAGAGAACATACAGTATACACATAAGATAAAGAGAACATACAGTATATACATAAGATACAGAGAACATACAGTATATACATAAGATACAGAGAACATACAGTATATACATAAGATACAGAGAACTTACAGTATATACATAAGATAAAGAGAACATACAGTATACACATAAGATAAAGAGAACATACAGTATATACATAAGATACAGAGAACATACAGTATATACATAAGATACAGAGAACATACAGTATATACATAAGATACAGAGAACATACAGTATACACATAAGATAAAGAGAACATACAGTATACACATAAGATAAAGAGAACATACAGTATATACATAAGATAAAGAGAACATACAGTATATACATAAGATACAGAGAACATACAGTATACACATAAGATAAAGAGAACATACAGTATACACATAAGATAAAGAGAACATACAGTATATACATAAGATACAGAGAACATACAGTATACACATAAGATAAAGAGAACATACAGTATACACATAAGATAAAGAGAACATACAGTATATACATAAGATACAGAGAACATACAGTATACACATAAGATAAAGAGAACATACAGTATACACATAAGATACAGAGAACATACAGTATACACATAAGATACAGAGAACATACAGTATACACATAAGATAAAGAGAACATACAGTATACACATAAGATACAGAGAACATACAGTATACACATAAGATAAAGAGAACATACAGTATATACATAAGATAAAGAGAACATACAGTATACACATAAGATAAAGAGAACATACAGTATACACATAAGATACAGAGAACATACAGTATATACATAAGATACAGAGAACATACAGTATACACATAAGATAAAGAGAACATACAGTATACACATAAGATACAGAGAACATACAGTATACACATAAGGGCAGACTAGATGGAGCGTATGGTCTCCTTCTGCCGTCAACCTTCTATGTTTCTATGTTTCTATTACTAGCCGCATGTACAAAGAATATAACACTATCTCAAAATAATCATCATTAACCATTGGTTCATATTGTTATTATGTATTTTTGCTATATATTCCCAGGTGCTTTAGAACAATATTTTTAACGTGTGTTGTCTTTTGTGTTTTTTATAACTTCTTGATGGCTTAAATTTACATAATAAAACTCTTGAGATATTTTTAACCTGGTTGAGTGCCCCGGTTCTGTTTGGACTCCTTGGTTGGGTTGTTCTTTAGCTTGTGCTATATATTTGTAAGGAGTCCAGGGTACACCTCCCGAGTTTGGTATTTTTGTCTTATTGATTCTTAGTGGTGCCCTCGCCTGTTTCTCTCTTATTCTGGATCTCAAGTGTAAGCTGTTCAGCAGCTCTGACCCCATGGGCTGCACACGCACTGGTTTACGCACTCAGTTAACCACTTGCTCACCAACCAACAAATTTAGATGTGGTGGAAGGCTGATGTAACCAGGGGCAGATTAAGCACTGCGCAAAATGGGCTCCCACCCCGGGGCCTCCAACACTTGGGGCCCCCACTATCAACTGGGCATTCGACCACAACTACTGTGCGCAGACTCTTAAACTACCAAGATGCTTTGTTTCTGGCCAATCCAGATGAGGCAAACTGTGTGTTGTTGCACGTTGCTTGACCAACCCTCCTTTACCCAAAAGTTTACCCAGCTATACAGGATCCCTGCAGCATCCTGACCCCCACAGCAGCCCAACAGGGACCCACAGCAGCCCAACAGGGTCCCACAGCAGACCAACAGGGCCCCACAGCAGACCAGTAGGGACCCACAGCAGCCCAGCAAGGACCCACAGCAGCCGAGCAGGGACCCACAGCAGCCCAATTGGGTCCTCGCAGTAGCCCAACAGGGTCCCTGCAGGTGCATGGCCTCACAGCAGCCAAACAGGGCCGCGACGTCAGCTTGTCCTCCACAGCAGACAAACCGGGTCCCTGCGTCAGCTTAGCCCCATAGAAGCTCAACAGGGTCCCCCCAGCAGCCCAACGGGGTCCCCACAACAGCCTGACAGGGTCCCCACAACAGCCCAATAGGGTCCCTGTAGCAGCATGTCCCCACAACAGCCCAACAGGATTTCTGAAGCCTAACAGAGTCCCCACAGCAGCCCAGCAGGGAACCACAGCAGCCCAACAGGGTCCCCACAACAGCCCAATAGGGTCCCTATAGCGGCATGTCCCCACATCAGCCCAACAGGATTTCTGAAGCCTAACAGATGAGAAGATCCAGATTTAAGAAACATAGTTCTGAAAGACTATGGTTTATTTTCTGTATGTTAGAGTAACGCTTTAACGTTGGACTTTTCTGTAATTGCTTTTTGCAAGGCTTCTCCTTATCCCTTATTCCTTATCTAAGGAATGTGCTGCTTCGCATAGGGGCCTCTGGGAACTGAGAAAACTATAAAATACTCCCTGAACTCAACCTTGTACATAGTAATAAATATTCTGTTCTCATTATTTTTAATTTAGGTAATTGTCTGTTCTGCGCATGCTCTAACTATGAAAGTTTTCAATAAAACAGGGGTCAGAAGCTCCCCCTGCTCAGTGTGTTTCTCTGAGGTTTTGCTACACACCTTGTCGCGTGTATTGATTTCTCTTAGAATATAGTAATTGGGAATCGGACAAACAGAAGCCAGACCGCGTCCAGTGACGCGGACCTAACATTACGTGGCGCCCGAACAGGGACTCTCTATTTTGTCGCAAGGGGTATCGCACCCGCCGAACGGAACATCAACTGATGCCACCTCGGAACAGCAGACTTCAAAACCTGGCCAGGTAAGAGACAGCTTTTATGTACTCTTATACTCTGCTCTTCCCTGTGAGGCATCAGCGGGTCCGTTCTAAGGTAAGATAGGCATAGCCAGCCTCTGCGAAAGAGGGTCATTTTAAGAATCCTAAGGCGCTTCTGTTGTCTGCATTTGTTTTGTCTGTCTGTATTTGTTTGTACTGTCTGTTCCTCTTTTAGATAGTTAAATATACTGAGATAGGTATAATTGTGATATCATGAGCCTGGCATTTAGTTAAAAACTTTGGAAGGTCATTAGACGCCCCATCCCACTGGCGAGGGTAAAACCGCTATAACCCAGTGACGGTGAACGCAAGTGGTGACCAGAAGAAGTTTTAGATAAAAATTTTACCCTGTATGGTTCCATAGCTCATTTAGGCATGAGCTAGTTTGTCAAGTTGACCGGATTTGACGGCGTCTTCACGGTGCATGCCAGCCGATCTTGACTTTGTTAAGTTATAAGAACCACAGTTCCCAGGCTTAGTTAGAAGACCAGGACTAGTCGATAGGTGATTTCAGAAAATTAAAGCCAATATTACTGGGATGGGAATAAGATACAATTAGTGTATCTAGGACTGTCACTTACCCATATGATAGGTGATGTGTTGTTTGTGATCCTAATTGTTTGTCTTGGATTATGTGTTGCTATTTGGTTAGCGGGTAGGATCACTAGACATTACCAGGAGAGACCCACAGAGAGGTACTCCAGTTCCTAGTTCCTCAGGAGGAAGCCAAAGAAGGCTAGCCCACAGAGAGGTTAGACCCCAATACGGTACCTGAGGCAGGTTGCTAGGAAGGTGGGAAAAGAACAGTCCAAAGAGATACCCCAGGAAGAGAAGTGGCAGACATTAGAAGAAATCACCAGGGAAAGGTGTGGCTTAGATGCCGCTAGGAATTTGAAAAGGATTTGGAAGCAATTTAAGCTAGTTCATAAATGACAATTAGATTTAGGGAAATGGGAACAGATAGCTAAAGGGAAACATGGAATTATTTTTGACAAAGGATGGGATCATCAAGTGGAATGTGCTCTGAAACTTTCAAGTTTAGCAGAAAAGGAAGGCTGGACGTACAGTCCACATAGGAAACAATGGAATACTACACCATTGCTTCATCCCCAAGTAGACCCCATACCTGATGTTCCAACAAACCCAGTACCGCCACCCCCATATGAAAAGACAGTAAAGAAAGAAACTAGTAAGTTGTATCCTAGACTCCCCATTGGCCAGTAACAGTACGTATGGTCCACATCCAGGACCAGATGATGGCGATAGCGGCTTATGGCAATGCTATTGTGGAATGATAAATAAGGGTTGGGACAGAATATGTACCCAGTGTAAAGTAAGGGAGCAGGATAAAGTAGTAAATGAAGAAGTAACATAGAAATGTAAAGTTTGTGGTTGTAGGGGGATGGGTTTAGAACAAGAAGAATGTAATGTTTGTGGAGCAGATCAGCAAGGAGGGGATCCAGATGAGAGAATAAATGGTGTTAGCACAAGAAAGAAAAAAAGTAAATTTAGTTACTGAAAAATCATGGACTTGCCATCACTGTATGACTTATGGTTTACCAGAAAATGTCACACATTGTCCAAGATGCAAAACTTATATGCTTGCAGGACCCCCTCCTAGAAGCAACACTTATAAATTAGTTGCGCCTGTGTTTACCCATACCAGGCAGAGTCCAGATGCTCAAAATGCAGGACAGTTTGTCAATTTATTTACCAAGAAACCCCTTATTATAAGCCATGGACTCCAGCTGAATGTATGGCTTTGTTGCAGAATGCACCTGATCCCCATATTAGCCCTTCTAGGTTTGGCAGGTATGTAGTACAAATGATGGAGTCACATAATGCCACCTGGTTGGATGGAGAAGGTCTTTGTAGGATGAAAAAGTCCCCTACTATGTTTCATCAATTTACTGATTATATGAGAGCACATGTACCACAGAATGTTAGACTTGGGGACAGTAGAACTGATTTTTTTTTTATTTTTGAACCAACATATATTGATGAAGGCTTAGATGTTGGAAATATTGGAGTTCAAAGGTTGTTTGTTAGAGCCTATATTGATAGTTTAAAACCAACCATTAAGGAAAAGTTAAAGGCGTCTACCCCAGATTGGAGGACTAACCATACTATGGCACAATTGTTAGCTAAAACACAGGGTATTGAAATGGATATGCATGACAAGCCCAAGGTGCGTATGGTTGCCCAGGTTAAAACTGATGTTAGACCTAAATCTCAAGGTAATTTTCAGAGTAAAATTTTAAAATGTTATTATTGTGACAAACCTGGTCACATTAAGAGGAATTGTAGAAAGTTTGCTGCTGATCAAGGAACAGCCCCCAATAAGTCAGCATCTAAAAGTAAAGAACAAGACTGACTATCAGCAGTAACATTCACAGTACCAGCCAAAACACCCATAATACCGATTAAAATTGATGGCAAAAGAGTTGAATTTTTGATTGCTATAGGAGCGACTAAATCTGTCATTAGTAATAAAGTTTTAAGTAAGAAACAGCAGTCAGAAGCCCAAACTATAGCTTCAGGTTTCGATGGTCTGCCTAAAGTTATGCCCATATCTAAACCACTAGAGGGCAGGCTTGGTCCACACATGTTTATCTCTAAATTTTTAGTCTGTGATTCAGCTCCTTACAATTTATTGGGTGTAGATAATTTAACTAAGTTACAAGCAAAAATTGATTTTCAAGAAGATGGTCAAGTTGTTCTAACTTTGCCTGACCATCCTGATGATTTAGAATATTGTATGCAAGTACAAGCTCTTGAAGATTTTGAACTCACTAATGTACTTACAGAGAATGATCAAGATTTACTAAGAACTGTACCTGACCATTTATGGTCTAAGTCAGGGTCTGATATAGGACTTCTCCCTGTCTCACCAGTAGAGGTCCATATCAAACCAGGATCTACCCTACCACAGCTTAAGCAGTACCCTTTGAGTGCTGCACAAAAACAAGCTATAGGAGAACAAATTGACAAGCTTTTGGTTACGGGTGCTTTGATTCAGATGCAATCAGGGGCTAATACTCCTTTGTATCCAGTCAGGAAAAAGGTTTTGGAACCAGGACAGCCTGTGAAATACAGGATGGTACAAGATCTTAGAGCCATTAATAACATTTTGGCTCCAATGACACCAGTGGTTCCAAACCCTCATACATTGCTTTCTCAAATACCGAGTACAAGCATGTATTTTTCTTGCGTGGATCTAACGGGAGCTTTCTTTTCGGTTCCTTTAGCACCTGAATGTTACCACCTCTTCGCTTTTCAGTCTTGGCAGGATGGAAACCATCAACAGATTGTGTACTTCTACAATAGGTAGACGTTTTGCTTCTTTGCTGCCCAGACAAAATCACATGTGAGGAGGGTACTTTGTCTCTTCTTACATTTTTGGCTGAGAATGGCTGCAAGGCTAGCAAAGAAAAGCTACAATTCTGCCAAACAAAAGTTACCTTTCTAGGTCACTGCATATTTCACAAGGCACTAGACACCTTACTAAAGACAGAGTGGAAATAGTCAGGAACATGTCACCTCCTAAGACACATAAACAGTTAAGAGCGTTTCTAGGACTCATCTCTTACTGTAGACAGTGGATTATGCATGCCAGTTCACTTATGCAACCACTGTATGATTGTGTCAAAGTCACACTTTTTTTTTTTTTTTTTGCCTAACACCAGAAGTAAGAGATGCTTTTGAACAACTTAAACTTGCAGTCACACAAGCACCAGCTTTAGGTCTTCCTGATTATTCTCAGCCATTTACACTCATGGCTACTGAAATACAAGGACACGCTACAGGAGTTTTAAGGCAGGCACATGGCACAAAACAAAGACCTATTGCTTATTATTCGTGTAGCAGTAGTTTCTCTATTGGTAGACAAAGCTTCTGAAATTGTACTTGATAATGAATTAGCTGTGTCTACCAATCACGACATTCATGGAATATTATCACAGGTAAATCCCAAACACCTGTCAATGGCTAGACAGCTTAAGCTGCAGTGTACCCTTTTACTACCCCCAACAATTAAGTTTCAAAGATGTACTTCTCTGAATCTGGCGACTTTGTTACCAATTTCTTCAGATTCTGAAGGGGGGAGTAATAGTGAAGATTTTGAGAATTTTTTAGAATTTGAATATACTGAAGACACACATGACTGCATTGAACTTATGAAGCAAGAAACAATGGGTTTACCACATGTGCATGATACACCTTTAGAAAACCCAGAATTTGAATTTTTTGTAGATGGCAGCAGATATGCTGATGAAAAAGGACAGTTTCATACAGGTTATGCAATAGTAACTGAACATGAGGAGGTAGAAGCTGAGCCATTACCACCTCATATGTCTGCTCAGGAAGCAGAACTTACAGCCCTCTCTAGGGCATTAATGCTGCTAAAAGACACTACAGGCACGATCTGGACAGACTCCGCCTATTCTTGGGGTATTGCCCACGATTACGCCCACCTGTGGAAAGCAAGGGGCTTCTTAACAGCTGCAGGAACCCCCATTAGACATGCTGATTTAGTTAAAGAAATTCTGACCAACCTGAACAATGTCAAATAGGTGGCTATAGTAAAAGTAGCGGCCCACACAAAACAAACAACCAAAGAGGCTAAAGGTAATGAAAAAGCTGACTTAGCAGCTAAACAAGCAGCTTTGAAGAAGATAGAGAGTGTAAGTGTAAATCTTACCCAGGAATTGGCGGTAAGTATGGAACTAATGAAAAATCTTCAGGACACGGTAATGCCTGAGGAAAAGGAAAAATGGCTCAGAGCAGGAGCCCAGCAAAATGATGGATTATGGGTCAAAGGAAGCCGATTGTGCTTGCCTAGCTTCCTATACCCAGAACAGGCACAGGTATCACACCTGCCTACACATCAGAGTGCAAACTCTATGGTAAGGAGTACCAATCAGACTTGGTATGCTCCAGGCTTTAGTAGCATGGCACGACAATACTGTGCAGCATGCTCTGTTTGACGGAGAACCCAGGACAGGTTGTTAAGACACCGGTAAGACATCAACCTAGGTCTCTCTATCCATTTCAAAGGCTTCAAATTGATTACATCCAACTCCCTAAGAGTGGACCCTTTGAGTATGTACTTGTGTGTATTGACTTGTTTTCAGGATGGCCAGAAGCTTACCCAGTAAAATCAGCAACAGCTAAAACCACGGCTAAGAAATCAATCACAGAATTAATACCACGTTTTGGTCTCTTCGAGACCCTAGAGAGTCAGACCGTGGCTCGCACTTTACAGGTGAAATAATGCAAAATGTGATGCAAATGCTAGGTGTCCAACAGTCCTTCCATACACCCTATCACCCACAGAGTTCTGGGAGTGTGGAGAGACTGAATGGCACCATTAAACTGAAGTTACAGAAAACTATGAAGGAATTAGGTAAACCATGGATAGATTGTTTACCAATTGTGTTATTTTCAATAAGATGCCCCCCTACAAAGAAAACAGGGTTGTCACCTTATGAAATTTTGTTTGGAAGTGCTCCCAGAACTGGGTTGTACTTTCCACAACATCTTGCCCTAAAATGTGATGAATTGACTGATTATGTGATACAGTTGCAGAAACATCTCACTAAACTGCACAAAAGTGTTTTTGATTCTCTTCCAGACCCCAACCAGATAACAGCAACTCATAATCTCCAACCTGGAGACTTTGTCTATGTCTAGAACATTTTTGGAATCAAGGTTTGAAGGACCCTTTCAAGTTCTTTTGACAACGCCTACTTCAGTGAAACTTGAAGGAAAATCTACTTGGATACACGCAAGTCATTGTAAAAAGGTTACAGGTCCAGAGGGAAAATGAAATATTTCCTCTTAACAATGATAATGGCTTTCTGCCTCAATATTTCATCCCCTGCACCTATAAGAAATAGAAGGGAGATAGGCACTCATCATCAAAAGTTACTTTTGCTAAAGTATAAATACTCTTTTGCTAGACAAACTGGTTTTGACAAATGCTGCATATGTAGTAAGTTACATCCTTCGTCTTCCCGGGTACCCCTCGTAGCCATCCCTATTCAATTACAGTATGAGAGAGTCAATAGTTCTGCTAATGAGATAAATTACCATTTAACGGGAAGAGCATATAGACCAGATTGATGCTTCTTATTAGGAAATAAAAACCACACCCATATAGGAGCTTCTACTTGTAAAGAGAGTTTGTTAAATAACTTTGTGAAATGACAGAGGATTACGAGTGCTGTACTTGGATACATAATACCTCATTAGAGATACCTGATTATTATGAAGTAATAATAGGTCATAGAGAAGAAGTTCAAAAGATACAGAGTAAAATCAGGACATTTGCAAAATACTGGTCTCCTTTTGGAGATTGGGAAACTGGAGTGGTCCACTACAATGGATCAAGAATATCTTGATTAATATTTTGTCATTGTGCCTTCTGGGCATAATGATTTATGTTCTAGTAAAACTAGCTCTTTGCCTTGTAGCCAAGATCAAGACACCTAAAGTAACACATAAACTTATCTTGATTGCAGATAATGCGCTTTCTAAGTGAGTAACTATGTTTCTTTCCTTTAGAATTGACATATCATCTGTCAAAATTCGAGACTCTTCTTTGGAAGGATGCTGTTCAAGTACTTGGGGGATGGAACCAGTTGGAGAAGACCTGTGTTCCCCTAGGCAACTCGCCGGCCTGGGATAGTACCTGAGTGACTGAACTGGCTATAAACCTTCCGAAGTGGACACAGTCAAAGGAAAGACAGATGTAGATGTCAAAGGGGGGAAATGAGAAGATCCAGATTTAAGAAACATAGTTCTGAAAGACTATGGTTTATTTTCTGTATGTTAGAGTAACGCTTTAACGTTGGACTTTTCTGTAATTGCTTTTTGCAAGGCTTCTCCTTATCCCTTATTCCTTATCTAAGGAATGTGCTGCTTCGCATAGGGGCCTCTGGGAACTGAGAAAACTATAAAATACTCCCTGAACTCAACCTTGTACATAGTAATAAATATTCTGTTCTCATTATTTTTAATTTAGGTAATTGTCTGTTCTGCGCATGCTCTAACTATGAAAGTTTTCAATAAAACAGGGGTCAGAAGCTCCCCCTGCTCAGTGTGTTTCTCTGAGGTTTTGCTACACACCTTGTCGCGTGTATTGATTTCTCTTAGAATATAGTAATTGGGAATCGGACAAACAGAAGCCAGACCGCGTCCAGTGACGCGGACCTAACACAGAGTCCCCACAACAGCACCTACCCACTCACCTATCCACTCAGGCCCTGGAGCAAAAGTGGAATTTTTGGACCCTGGAGCAGAAGTAGCAGTCGTACCCCATATTTACCTGCTTGCCCAATCGCTTCCTTCACATTCACCTACCCACTTACCTACCTATCTACCTGCCTACTTGCCTACGTAACCACCCACCTTTGTGTCTACTGAAATATCTACCTGCATCCCCACCTACCTATGTATATACATGTCTACCCACCAGTGTGCCTACCTAACCTACCTTAATGCCCACATACACACCTTTTCCATCCATATACCTACCCATATTTCTCTTCCATTTTACTTCATGCCATCAGAAGAATTCAGAGACAAATGGGGTTAACCTCTCCCGAAGGGTGTGATCTGCAAGAACAAAGGTGTTTCTCTACCTCCCGGGCCTATATCCACCTGGCTGACTTGATCCACTTCAGTTTTCTTTCTTGCAGTGGGACTGCAAGGACTTATCTGAACTCCGCTCCCATTTACTTTTTGTTTTAAAGGAATTATGCCTTGGAAGCGGGGTAATGGAAACCTGACTGTTCCTTGGCCATTATACTCCTTGGATCTGAATGGACCCCTTCCGCAGCTAAGCTGCATTTGGATCAGGATGGTAAGGTAAGCGCCAGGGTCTTGGGGCGCTGTGGGGTGTCACCTTTTTGTTTTTTAAAAAAGAGTGACACTCCCTGGCTGAGAATTCCGCCACAGGAAAAAGCAGCCAGAAGGCTTTTGTCTGGTGAGCCTGATTGAGGGGAATTAATTTCCTCTCTATTGCTCTTCCCATGTTTTCACTGGTTGGAAAATTCAAAATTTGCGCCCGCCGCTATGGAAACATTTTCGGCTTAGCATAGCAGCTAACATCACGGTTCTCCTCCGGCCGCTCGCACTGGAACATTTTCAGCCGGATGAAGCGCCGAGCACCGCTAAGATCGTGGTTCTTCTCCGCCCGCCTTAACAGGAAGATTTTCGGCTTGGGGAAGCACAAATGTACCGCCGACTTCATGGTTCTTCTCCGGCAGCTTTTGATACTGGGGTTGTTGGCCGGCAAAAAGGGCTGCTTCTGAGCCGATACACGGCCAGCCTCAAGCGGACCTAAATCTTTAGGTAGGTCATTTTTTAAATGAGTATGTGTATTAATATGATATTTATTCATATATAAATATTAATGTTTTTTAATTGTTCTGATATATATATATATATATATATATATATATATATATATATATATATGATTGTGGGATAAGACTGGCAATATATTGATGTGGTTCACCCTCTGAGCTCTCAGAATAGTCTTGCGACTATCAGGAACTGTTCACATACTAGGTTTTAGACCCCCGGGGAGGTAATCTAGTATTAATCACCATGATGGAGGCATCTGGGGTAATCAGATCTGGTCCTTTAGCAGATTCACCCCATGTCCAGTATGCAAACAGACACTGGACGAGGATAGCACAGTGTGCAGGGTTATTCTACGGTAGTAGTGGATATGGAAGACAATTGTCTCCTCCCTGCAAAGGCTCTAACCCTTTTTGCCGGTGCCCTCTGAGCTTAAAAACCTCCCTGGCAGCCTTCAAGCGGACCTAAAACCTTTAGTAAGTCATATCGGCTACTAAGAAGGTTTTGAAACTTTCCTCTAAGTTTTGAAGAGGGTATTGTGGCTGCCATAGCCTCCTTCTGAGTCTTTAAACTCTGTCGGCAGGGCGTGGTCCAAGTATGGCGGAGTGAGGAGTGTCTTTACTGAGCTCCGTGTGGCCCGAGATGATCAGAGGACGACTGACAAGGCTGGGCGGCCGGGGCCCACTACAATGGGGTCCCAGAACAAGAAGAAAGGCGGGCGGAGGTTGGTGGTGGCGGCGCGGACCGGGATCGCCAAGTTTCTGGCTCCCCTGGCCCCAAAGAGGAAGACGGAGGCGGCGGGCAAGATGGTGCCGGTCGCCGCGCCGGGACTGTGCTGCGGAGGCGGTGACGGAGGGGAGAGGAGCCCGGTCCCCCGCCCGTCACATAGCGAGGGGGAGAGGCGGAGGGCTCAGCGAGGAGGGAGCGGAGGAGCCGCTACTACCTGCGGCAGGCAGCATGACGGCCCCAGGTGAGGAGGAGAGAGGAGGGGGGCATGAGACTCCACATGTGCGGATGGAGCCGGGCAGAAGCGGCGGTGATCGCAGCCAAACAGAGCAGGCTGCATCTGAGACTGTGAGGGGGGGAGCATCAGGGGGCTGACATAGAGGAAATGCCCCAGAGCCCCACCAACGAGCTGCCAGGTGACCCTTCCAGAGCAGAGGGGGAGGGATGGCTGGAGGGTGCAAGGAAGATCCCCTCTATAAATCCCAGGAAGAGGATCTGCTCTCCCATAATAAGCCCAGATCTGCAATTTGCATCCAGCAGCAGCAGTAGCAGCAGTGATAGCAGCACAGCAGGGATGAGGCTCGATCCCTTGGAATCTCTACAGGGAACATGCAGGACAGACGCAGCCAGCCCCAGCCAGGGGAGCTTTGTTCTATCCTTCCCAGAGATGGAGAGACCAGGATCAGCAGCGGGAGCCCGTATGGCGTGGACGGAGGGGTTCGCCTCCCAAGCGGCTGCCCCTCAGTGGGATCGCTCCCCACAGGCAGACAAGGAGTTTGGGGGGATGGTTTGAGAAGTCTCTTGCATTCCTTGGCTACTAAGGAGGACCTGCAAGCCCTCCCCTCTAAGGTGGATCTAGAGTCAATGGCGCTCCGTATAGAGAAGGCGGTGAGAAAAGATATTGAGGACAAGAGTGGGGGCCATGGAAAGGAACCGGGACGAGCTGTCCCAAGAGATTTCAGAGCTGGCTGGTCTTCAGCGTGAGGTTCGGCGACAACAGAGGGAGATGCAGTTACAACTAACTTTATGACCTTGAAAATAGGAAAAGAAGAAATAACTTGAAAATGAGGGGATTGGCAGCGACGGGCTCAGATCGACAGCGCAGTCCATCTTTAATTCTCTGCTCGGAAGACTGCCGGAGACGACGTTCAGGATCGAGCGGATCCACCGAGTCATGAGCAGACCTTTGAGGGACCCTGGGGCCCCGCGGGACGTTCTGTGTCGGTTGCTATAGTTTGAGGATAGGGAAGAAATAGTGGTGACAGCCTGGGAGAGGCGTGCAGTGAATTGGAGCGGTTCCAGGATCACAATTTTGCCGGACTTGTCCAGGAAAACGCTTCATATGAGGCGGATTTTGCGCCCCTTAATTGATAAAATCAAGAACGTGGGAGCCTCCTACAAATGGGGGCACCCTTTTCATTTAATAGTACGGAAGAATTACATTATGTTTTCTTTAAGATCGCATGAGGAACTACCACTGCTGTTTGATTTTTTGTCGACGGACGCGATCCATGGGGCCCGATTGGTTGGCGGGGGCCTTGCCGCCTCCGCTTCAGCCGATGCCGCAGAGGGAGAGGAGACCTTGGCTGGGGAGGGGGAGGGGGGGACGGGCGGACCGAACATGATCGTGATGAGAGGAGGGAACCCGGCGCCTGAGGGGGGTGGGGGGGATAGCGTAAAGGAAGGAATTTTGCTTCCATCACCCCCTTTGTCTCGGGGGGCTTCGGGGGCTCACTTCAGTGTTGGCTGATATCTCCCTCTTGTGGTTGTGGTCGGGGGGCCTAATGTGTCACATTCTATACTATTGCATTTCTGTGATCGTCCTTGCTTGTTTATGATAGATGCATAAGAACGATGTCTGGTTACTGTGGGTGGGGGGTGGTTCTGGGGGGTGTCCGTTTCCTCCTCTTGTTTCTGCCGCTGGGCGTTCAGGCCTCGGCGGGCCGGTCTCCCGCCGTGGATTGGAATACTGGTCCCTGACGGGCGAGGGGGATATTATTGCCTCATTGCCTCGGCTATGCGGCGGAGGCAGAGGGGATTTCGGGGGGGGTAGGGGGGGAGGGACCTAGGTGGCCACGATGGGAGGAGGGGCTGTGGCGCCGGAGGGACGGTTTGGGGGAGGAGGAAGTTTGACGGGATAAAACCATGCCTTTTCTCTTCCATTGATCAGGAGGATTCTAGGAGTTCGACCTATGATCGGCTGGGGATTTTCCGGGCGGCTCTGGGCTGCGCTCCTCCTCTGGTCGTGGTCATGGGTGTTGCTATTGCTTGTTTGAGTTCATTTTTATTCATGCAATGTTTAATAGATGTTTAAGAACTGGGGTCCATTGATACTTCCATCCCAGCGGGTGCAGTACCCGGGTGGGGGCCTCGATGGTTGGTAGGTTGCACTTTAAGATGGGGTGTCAAGCGTGCCGCTAAAAAGTTGTTTGTTGATACTGTATTATGAAGCCGTATTTTGTTTACGCACTAAAAGTTGGCTGTTAAAAGGGGCTATACGGACCTCTTTGCGGCTGTATTCGACCTAGTTCCCCAAGTAGGCGACTGACCGCCCCTGGGAAGTTATACTTTGTCAGGGGTGGGCAGCTTGTTGGGAGTTACTCCGGGAGTGATTAGTTTAGGTTGGGAGGGACAGCCTTCCATAGTGTTGCATAGTACCGGATAGGAGCCGGTGCTAGGTTTGTTTGTTGTGTGTGTGTCTCTGTTCTGTGTCGCTTGTTGTCCCACACCGTGTGTCTTCCTTTTAGGGCCTGGGGTCTTGGAGGGGGGGGGAACGCGAGGGGAGGGCGGGGCCCCAGCATCACATTATGTACATTTAACGTAAAAGGATTGAATGACACTTCTAAGAGGTCACAGATCCTGTACTCCTTACACAAAAAGTTCTATTCTTGCAGGAGACTCACTTTAGGACGGATAAGATACCTAACTGTAAAGACAAAAATTTTCCCACTTGGTTTCACACCCCGAACCCTGAAGCCAAAACTAAGGGGGTATCGATAGCAATCCCCAGGAACGCACTGTTTGTATCCCTGGATAAAGTGATTGATCCAGAGGGCAGATACGTATTTGTTAAGGCTCAAATAGGGGGGAGGATGGTTACACTGGCTAATGTTTATCTGCCAAACACTGATCAGGTAAGGGCAGCTCAGAAGATCCTCCGGGCCCTGGAGGATTTTGCAGAGGGGGTGGTGATACTGGGGGGGGAGATTTTAACATGGCGATAGAGCCGTTGATAGACACCTCAACAGGGCGGTCATCTTTGTCCTACACGAAACTGAGAGCCTTTAAAAAACTGCTTCACGAAAGACAACTAGTTGACGTTTGGAGGACTTGCAACCCCGGGGTCAAAGACTTTATTTTTTATTCGAACATCCATGCTTCTTATAGTAGGATTGATTAATTTTTCATAAGTCACCATGCGCTCCAGTGGTCCCCTGTGGCCACCATCGACACCAGAGTTTGGTCAGACCATGCTCCTTTGCATTTGTTGTTGGAGTTGCCTGGGCTGGCGGAGCGGCCATGGCAGTGGCGGTTGAATGAGGGCCTCCTGCAGGACGAGTTGTGTTCTAAGGCGATCGCAGACGGAATCGCCGATTTCTTGAGAAATCATGAGAATGACTCGACTGGGCTCCCCATACAGTGGGAGGCCCTGAAGTGTACTCTGAGAGGGAATGCCTCATTCAGCACGCATCAAGGTTGAAGAGGGAGAGGGGTGCACAGGTGAAGGGGCTGCTGGATGGTATTGCCAAGCTGGAAACTTCTCACAAGCGGAGCCCGACTCCGGCTATTACGATGGAGCTGATGGAAACTAGAAACAAGTTGTTGAGTTTACTAAACAAAATGACCAGCAGACAGAGGGAATTGGCGAATAGATTTTATTACGAACATAATAATAAATGTGAACGTCCCGTCGCCAGACTTTAGCACCCCAGACAGCGGCAAACGTACATACCGAACATAAAAGACACGGGAGGTGGGCTTGTGCACAACCCCAAAAGAATTGTGGAGGTTTTCAGGCAGTTTTATTCACAGTTGTACAACATTGAGGGGGGGCGGGGGAGGCTTCGGAGAGGGAGGTATTGAACTACGTAAAACGACACGGGGTTGCCGGTCCTTGACCCTCTAGACAGAGACGCCCTGGAAGAGCCGTTTGAGCAATTGGAATTACTGGAAGCACTGGTCGGGACCCCTTCTGGGAGAAGCCCAGGAACTGACGGCTTCACGATAAAATTTTATAAACCGTTTAAAGCCCAGCTGGCCCCAATCATGACCAAGACCTTTAACACAGTGTCAGAGGAATGCGGTTTCCCGACGCAGACCCTTGAAGCCCACATTACAGTCTTGCCCAAACCGGGGAAAGAGCTAACAGCCTGCAGCAGTTATAGGCCAATTTCTCTAATTAATGTGGATGTGAAACTGTACTCCAAAATGATTGCTAACAGACTGAAGAGGTTGCTGCCCTCTTGGGCTCATACAGACCAGGTAGGGTTTGTTTTGGGAAGAGAAGCCCGGGACAACACAATCAAGACTATACTTTTAAATTCTTATGCGAGAGCCAATAAAATCCCTATGTGTCCCTAATCGCTGAGAAGGCGTTCGATAGGGTTAGTTGGAGATTTCTGGAACACACCCTTAGACAGGCGGGAGTGGGGCCGGATCTGAGAGGGAAAATACAAGCACTCTATAGAGGTCCCACAGCAAGGGTAAGAACAAACAGGCTTTTGTCATCGGCTTTTCCGGTGGGAAATGGGACGAGACAGGGTTGCCCTCTGTTGCCCCTGCTGTTTGTTCTGGTGATGGAGCATCTAGCGATTGCTCTGAGAGGGAACCCCGACGTTAAGGGGATAGAGGTAGGAGGCAGAACACATAAATTATCTTTGTATGCGGATGACCTACTTCTATACATTACATCACCCCATACTTCCTTGCCGTCGATTATACAGGAGTTCTAGAAATTCAGTAGAGTCAGTAATTTCAAAGTTAACATGTCCAAATCGGAGATGCTGAATGTAAGCCTGGTAGACCGGTGCTTGGTTCAGAGGCTGAAAGGGAACTTTCCTTTTAGGTGGTGCGGGAAGGCCTTAAGCTATTTGGGGGTCCTTATACCAGCTGACCCGGCCTTGCTATTCAGTCTGAACTATGACCCTTTACTTGTTAAGACGAGAACAGACTTAGAGGAGTATGGGAGAAAGAACATCTCATGGATGGGAAGGATAAACGTGCTGAAGATGGTTGTACTGCCCAAGCTGCTATATGTATTTCAGGCAGTACCTGTGTATGGCAGCAAACGTTTCTTCAGGCAGCTGAGGTCTTTAATTGTGAGGTTTGTGTGGGGAGGGGGGCACCCAAGACTGAGTCTCCGTAAATTGGCCAGGCCCAGGGGGAGGGGGGGCTGGGCTCCCGGACATGGAGATTTATCACAGGGCAGCTGTGTTGATTAGGATGGTAGACTGGTACCATGGAGAGGGATCTAAACAATGGGTTACAATTGAGCAGGACTCGCTGGTTTGGGATGTGACGTCTCTTCCCTGGGTGGACCCGAAAACTTTGCAAAAAGGAAAGCTGCCGTTCTTAACGGCCCAGCTCCTCTTGACATGGGAGGACTGTCTCAGGAACCTGAAAATAGCAACACGGCCGGGCCCGATGTTACCGCTGTTCGGTAACCCAGAGTTCTTACCCGGTTTGGGGGTTCCGAGGTTCCTGGGATGGGAAGCGTCCTCGCGAACTAAATTGAGACACACGCTTGTGGATGGCAGACCGCCCACGGAGGGGGAGCTGAGGGCTGGGGGGGGAGGGGTGTCATGGTTGGCTGTGAACCAATTACGTAATTACTTAGGCTCTTTAGGGGATCTAGGTGACATAACAAGAGACAAGACCCAATTTGAGGTTGTGCTGGAGGCTACGGAACGACCCAGGAGAGTAATCTCGAACCTATACGCTATTCTGGGGGAGGAGGATTCAGGGAAGTTAGACTTTATAGCGGAGTGGGAGATCGGGAAGACTTTTGAGGATGAGGACTGGGAAAAGGCGTTTTAACTCACACATAAAATAGCGAAACCCTGTAAATGTCAGGAAAAAAACTTTAAGTTGATCTCTCGGTGGTACAGGAGACCGGGTACACCAGATTTTCCCCATGGTGCCGGACATGTGCTGGAGAGGCTGGGAGGAGAGGGACCCTGAGACACTTTCTCACAGCGGGTAGGATGGGGATCCCGAGATACTGGAAAAGCACGACGGTCCCCCCTTTGCTGGAGTGGAAGAACTCAATAATATTATGAGGATGGAGGAACTAAAGGCGGATCTTCGGGGGGAGGGGGAGGCGTACATGCAGACATGGGTAGCCTGGATAATGTTCAAGGGTTCGGATGTCGGTCAAAAGAAGGTATTAGAACTACAATAGTAGGAGGGGAGGGCTGTAACGGGTTCATACAGGAAGTAGGGGTGGGTGTGGGGTTCTTGCCCCCCCCTTGGGTAGGAACCTTGTGTCTATATGTTCCTGTCGAGGTGTATGTAGGTGTTTCCTTTTGTGTTGGAGTCACCTTTTACCGGGCTTAAAATTGAATAAGGGCCGAGGGGCAGTAAGCCCCGGATGACTGCAGGCCCAGGCCGGAGGGCGTGGGGGGGATCACCCTGGGACGCTTTTTTGATACAGGGGCCTGGCTCCCGCCATTTGAGTCATAGTATGGGTGGGTTGGCACCTCATGCTCCGTGCATGGGGAAATGGGTAAGGGGAATGTATGGCCAGGCGGCTAGCGTTAGCAGACCCACGGGCTGGGTAGGAGGAAAGAGGCTGGTATAGAGGAGAAGGGGGTTTCGCGGTGTGGGGGGTATTGTACTGTATTGTATTGATATGTGTATTGTACTGTGTTTTGGGTCATGTATAATTGTAAAACTGCAATATGCTTAAAATTCAATAAAAATAAGATTAAATATAAACTCTGTCGGCAGCCCTCAAGTGGTCCTAAACCTTTAGAAAGTCATTTAGAAGGTTTGGCTACTAAAAAGGCTTTTAAAGAAAAGATTTATCCTCTAACTTGAAGAGGATATTGTAGCTGCCATAGTCTCCCAGGAAGTTATCCGTTGGTAGGATTTATTCAGTAGGGACTCGTATTCATAGTCCTCTACACAAGGGGGTGCTCAGTTAAGATGGATGGATGGTTTTCATTTCCTCGATTTTGGAGGATGTTGCAGAGCATACACATTATTCTAATCTGATCAATAGGGAATGGCAGAAGTCATTCCTAAAGTACTAGATTCTATGTATCCCCTTCCTCCAGATCAGATTGAATTATGGTCTCACACTCTTGTGGTGGACGCTCTGGGGCCAGGTCTTTTTAAGATTTTGGTTATGCCATTCTCAGATAGTGCTTCTCCAAAGGATCCAGCGACTAAGCGCGTGGATCAGGTGGCATGTCCTGCTTATTCTATTATGGGGTCGACCTTGCAGCCGGCCTGTGCTACATCCATAGCATTTTTGGGGAGCAGGAGGTTGTTAAAACAACTGGACTTGAAGACTCGTAGGGGTCATTCATGGAAGTCATGCTCCCAGGTGATCAAGACCAGTTTGGCTACAACAGGTATATGATACGGGCTATGGAGGATTGAGAAGGTTAAGTGCCAGAGGCCTAGCTCTGGTGTAAGTCTTAATGCATGCTTTATGGCTTAAGCAATGGCCAGCTGAAATAGCCTCCAAAAAGAACGACGGGACTCCCCTTTAAGGTTGGGTGTCTTTTGGGGAGTGCTTGGTTGACATGGTAAAACAGAGGCCGAAGTCTGATACTGCCTCCGCAGGGCCTCTAATACTCCGGGGTTCCGGCTAGAGATTCGCCCTCTTTGGGATTCCGAAGAGATTTTTTGGTATAAGACAAAGTTCCAAATTAAGGCAACAGGTGTCTGGCAGAATAAAGCCAGACCCCCTTCAAAGCCTGCTCAGGCATGAAGGGATGCCCCCGCACTTGCAGGTGTGGGGGGGCCGCTTCTGCATTTTGCTCATATTTGGAGGCTTCATGTAACAGATATTTGGATACAGGAAGTTGTATCCTCAGGTTACAAGATCGAAATAGGAGCCAGACCCCCTTGGAGATTCTCTTGGTCAGGGGTATCCCGAATTCCGCAGAAAGCAGAAGCATTGAGATCTGCCGTATCTCGCCTTTTTAGAGATTGGGGTTGTTGATCCACAGTGAAGTTACTCCAGCCGGGCAGTGTATATATAAGGATACATACCTGCATTGCTGTAGGTGGCCTACATCTTCGGCTTGTGGCGTTACCCTTCGGTCTGTCTTCAGCACCAAGGGTGTTTGCCAAGGTGTTGGCAGATCTCATGTTTGTCAAGTCAGGGTATACATATAACCCCTTACTTACTTACAGACTATCTGTTGATATGGGCCCCATCATGTCAGGGGGCCCAGAAAGATACACAGACTGTCTAATCGACATTGGATAATTGACTATCCAGTCGAATTCTTAAGTCAAATATCATATCATAGCTTCAAGAGTTATTCTTTTCTGGGACTGTCATTAGACACGTCTTAGGCTAGAGTGTTTTTCCAACACAGAAGTGACTCTTATTCCAGGCCGGGGTACAGGGTCTCTTGTCTTGCCCTCACCCGACGATTCATCAAGGAATATGTCTGTTGGGCCTGATGGTATCTTGCTTTGAGTCAGTACCTTTTTCACTGTTCACACAAGACCCCTGCAGATGGAATTGCTCACAATCTGTGATCAAGACCCACACACTCTGGATCACTCTTTTTGCATGACACCGTCAACAAGGTGGTCTCTAGCCTGGTCCTCAGCCTCTTCAGACTGGCAAATCCTCCCTTCCAGTACAGAGGAAGATCATCACCATGGGTGCCAGTCTATCGGGTTTGGGGAGTGTCATGGAGTCACCAACGCTCCAGGGACAGTGGAGTCTGAAGGAGAGCAAACTCTCCATAAATATCCTGGAACTGAGGGCAATTCTATTGTATCTCAGACATTGGACATACCATCTGAAGGGGCATCCCATCCGGATTCAAACAGACACTCGGATGGAGGTGGTATATATATCAACCACCATGAGGGAACCTGAAGCAGTGAAGCCCTGATGGAAGTGAGCTGGTTTTTACTTTGGGCCCAGAAACAGGTTTCATGCATTTCGGCTGTACATATACCTGGAGTGGACAGCTTGCAGGTCCTGCATCAGAGGGAATGGTCTCTTAGTCAGAGGGTTTTTTCAATCCCTATGTAAGCGCTGGGGGATTCCGGACATAGATTTCTTGTGCATCACGACACAATCGGATGGTTACAAAGTTTGTGCCTCGGTTCAGGGATCCTCTAACTATAGCAAAAGATGTCCTGACTCTTCAGTGGTCAGCATTCAAGCTTCTTTATGTATTCCCTCCGATTCCACTCCTGGGTCAAGTACGAAGAAAGGTTAGCTCACAAGGTAGTCGCAACCATTCTGGTGGCTCCTCGGTGGCCAAGAAGAAGCTGGTTCTCAGACTTAGTAAGGATGTCAGAGGGCAATTCGTGGAGGTTACCCGACGATCCAGATGTTCTTCCTAAGGTGGTTCCCATCTTAATGAAGAGGTGAATTGTCTTCCTTATGTCCTACTCCAGTGTCCGATAATGAAATGATTCTTCATTGCTGGATGTAGTGAAAGCACTAAGATACTATCTCACTGCTACACAATCTTTCTGTAGGTCGGACTCCTTATTTGTCATGCCTGAGGGTCCACGGAAAGTCTACCATCAGCGATGGATTAGACAGGCAGTGGTAAGAGCCTATATTCCTAAGGGGAAATATTCTCCTTTTAGGACTACTGCTCATTTGACAAGAGCGAATTGGAGCTTCTTGGGCTTTTTAGCATCAAGCTTCAATAGAACAAGTATGCAAAGCCGCTACTTGGTTTTCAGCTCATACATTTACCAAATTCTATAAGGTAAAACCTTTGGTAGGAAGGAATTACATACAGTGATAATTAGATGGTTTTTGGAATGTCTTATTCCTGAAAGGAATAAGGGTTTTTGGAATGTCTTATTCCTGAAAGGAATAAGGGTTTTTGGAATGTCTTATTCCTGAAAGGAATAAGGGTTTTTGGAATGTCTTATTCCTGAAATGAATAAGGGTTTTTGGAATGTCTTATTCCTGAAAGGAATAAGGGTTTTTGGAATGTCTTATTCCTGAATGGAATAAGGGTTTTTTGGAGTGTCTTATTCCTGAAAGGAATAAGGTTTGGGGATCCCACCCGAATTAGGGTACTGCTTTTGAAGGTCCCATTCATCTCTGAATTCTTCTGATGGCCTGAAGTAAAATGGAAGAGAAAAGAAAATTCTGTGAGTACTCACCTGTAGAATTAATTTCTCTTCCATTATTACTTCAGGACATCAGACCCTCCCTGTCTGCTAGGTTACTATGTCCATATCTTGGATGCCTAGTTTTAGTGGAGTGGTAAATATGTAAATAGTTGCTGTAAATCAGCAGGGAAAAACAAATTAAACAGAGAGAGTTGTCTTGTATTGTTGTCTCCAGCCTTTTGTTTCCAACAGGATAGGTATGCCTCCCGGGCGGCTGCGGCTGGTTCTACTGCTTTTCAATTAAACTGAAGTGCATCAAGTCAGCCAGGTGGATATAGGCCCAGGAGGTGGAGACACACCTTTGTTCTTGCAGACCACACCCTTCGGGAGAGGTTAACCCCATCCGTCTCTGAATTCTTTTGATGTCCTGAAGTAATAATGGAAGAGAAATTAATTCTACAGGTGAGTACTCACAGAATTTTCTTATCTGCCTACCACTCTCTTACTTACCCACTCATGGAAACACTGGGATACCCAGAAATCTGTTCTTCTGGAAGAAAAAAAGGCTTTTGTGGGACCTGTGACAGTTTGCATCAGTTAGTGGTAGAATTAGTAAGTAAGTTTAGCACCCTCCAGTTGGTCAGGATTTAGGAATTTTAATGAAATTAATTTAATGAAACAATTGTAGTTAGCATATCATTAGAAAGGAGAGATAGTGGTAGGAATTAAAGTGGACCAACACCCAGGATTTTGACTATCCTGGGTTTTGGTCCACTTCGGTGGGGCACCCCGATCGGGGGTGCCCCGCTGTGTGAAACCCCCAGAAAAACTCACCTCACCACACTCCCATGTGACTGCTGCTGCCAATCCCCGCCGACGGACAAGCGGGAGGCAGCGACGGACAAGAGAGCGCGCCCTCCGCCGCCTCCCGCAAGTCACTCTTAAAGGGCGCGCGCCCGCGCCGGCCATTCAAGAATGGCGGGCGCCGCTGGATTGAGGAGCAGGTACGGATTTAGGGGGTTCTGGGGGGTTTGGGGTGCCCCACAGTCAGGGGACTGATCGGTCCGGGAATCTTATAGATTCCCGGGCCGATCAGTGGAGGGTGTTGGACCACTTTAAAAGGCAGTCAGAATCCCCACTTAATGATTAGTCATAAAAGACTCATTGGACGAGAGCCCACGCATGCACCGTTGGAGCCAGGAAGAGGTTAGTAAAAAGCGGCGTTCTGGGGGCTTTTACAAAGCAAAGCATCTTAAATTTGGATGCCCCAGGGGTATGGAACAAATCCCAGGAAAGTCAAATTCCCAGAGGCCCTGAAATCTTAAAGACTCCAGGGCCATCCAAGTCCCACTCCTTGGGGCATCCCGAATTGGGATTCCGGCCGTGTAAAACCCCCAGGAAGCCCAGATACACCTTTTCTCACAGAGCCCTCGCTGCATCCCCGCTCACCTCCAATGAGGGATGCGGCTGGCGGTGCACTCGGCTCTCCTTGGCGCTGCTTAGCTGCTTAGCCATCCAGGCAGCTTAGCCATCAACAGAGCCGAAGGGAGCCCACTCAGCCAATCATCACGCTTCCTCTCACCTGAGTATGCGCTGTGGGAGCGACAGGAAGGTGAGTGTATGGGGCGACCTGGAGGGGATACACAGCAGGGCATTGAGGAACAACACTCCGAAAAGTGACAAAAGAGTGTGTTGTTCCTCTTTAAAGTGGACCAACACCCTCCAAAACAACAAGTCTCTGAACAGTTAAACATAAAAAGACACTTACCTTTTGATGACTTTTGCAGCCTTCTGTCTCTCGCAGCGCCTGTATTCTTCAAAAATCTCGGCCGGAAATCCCGCCCTCCAGCTCTTGTCCGTTCACTACCATGCTGTCTGTCTTGCTTGTCCATCCATTTGCATGCTGTCCCTCTTCCTTGTCCGTGGATAAGCTGTCCTCCTCACTCGCGCGATTTCACTTTCTTCTGCTCTTCTCAACGTCATCGGGGGGTGTGGCCTCAGTCCTCTCAGGAGCGTGCACGTCTCCCTGGTCTAGTTCCTGAAAAAAAAAAACATAAGTAAAAAATAGAAAAATAAATCAATAACTCACCTATCACAGGCATATCCCCGACTTTCACTCACTCCGCCTACCCCTTGCTCTGCAGAGCGCGCTCGCCTAAAGAAAAAAAAACGCGCATGCGCAGTAGCGCCGCTTAGGTAAAGTGAAGCGCCGCTTGCAACGGGTGCGAGTGGCGCTTCACTTTACCTAAGCGGCGCTACTGCGCATGCGCGAGAATTGCAAGAGGAAGAGGTCAAACGATCTCTTACATGAAAATCAAAGATGGCGACGCGAAACAAAAAATGACGCGCAGGATCATCGAAGGTAAGTTTTTTTTTTTTTTTTTTTTTTTTTTATCTTAACGGGTCCTGGGGCATGGCATGGGTTATTATTTGAAAAAAAAAAAAAAAAACGTCATGGTGTTGGTCCACTTTAAAGTGGACCAACACCCAGGATTTTGACTATGCTGGGTTTTGGTCCACTTCGGTGGGGCACCCCGATCGGGGGTGCCCCGCTGTGTGAAACCCCCCAGAAGGCCCCAAAAACTCACCTCACCCCGCTCCCACGTGACCGCTGCAGCCAATCCCCGCCGCCGGACAAGCGAGAGGCAGCGACGGACAAGCAGAGTGCGTCCGCCACCGCCTCCCGCGCGTCCCTCTTACAGGGAGCGCACCCGCGCCGGCCATTCAGAAACGCCCTGCTAGAGGGACGCGCGGGAGGCGGCGGACGCGCATGCGCCGCTGGAACGTGGAAAAGGTAGGATTGTGGGCTTCCTGGGGGGTTTCACCCTGCGGGACATCCCGATTTCGGATGCCCCGCGGGGAGGGATCTGATCGGCCCGGGAATCTTATAGATTCCCGGGCCGATCCCCCCTGGGTGTTGGTCCACTTTAAGCCAGGGACAGGAGGTCTCTTTATTATAAGCTATAATTACGTTTACATACCTCCCAAGTGCCCCTGATTTCCTCTTTGGAGTCCATGTCCCCCTGTTCCTCGTTGTTCTCATTTGTCCCTCTTTGATGTAGATCTGCATCAATAAATGATTGACTCGCCTCTTCAAAGTGTTTATATTGTTGTAACTGTTACACCCCATCTCGTATCTACCCCTCAATGAGGGGGCTTGGCCAAATTTAACAAATGACCCTGAAAAGTTAGTAGGTATGGTCAGGGCCGGCGCCAGCACAGGGCAAACCTGGGCAGCTGCCAGGGCCCCTGGCATCTTCAGAGACTCACTCAGGCTTACACTTGGCCATGGTATTATTTTACAGTGGACTCGAACCACCGAATTCCTGGTGTTGTGTGCAGACCTGCTCATGGCTGGCCTTAGCAACAGGGAATGATCAGCAACAACATTGGAGCAGATGACATGGAATGGAGGGCAATTTATGGAAGCTCAGAAGGGGGCAAGAACCAGGTGACAACTGACAGACGGAGTCTTCAGTGGTAGCGGAGCAAGCAGTATGGGCTGAAGGGTGCTTGGTGGCAGTAGAGGATGCAACAAGGACTAGAGGACGACTGGTGATTATAGGGAGGGCAATAAGGACTGGAGGATGATTGGTGGCTATAGGGAAGGCAATAAGGACTGGAGGATGATTGGTGGCTATAGGGAAGGCAATGAGGACTGGAGGGTGATTGGTGGCTATAGGGAAGGAAATAAGGACTGGAGGGTGATTCGTGGCTATATGGAAGGCAATAAGGACTGGAGGATGATTGGTGGTTATAGGGAAGGCAATAAGGACTGGAGGATGATTGGTGGCTATAGGGAAGGCAACGAGGACTGGAGGGTGATTGGTGGCTATAGGGAAGGCAATAAGGTCTGGAAGATGATTGGTGACTATAGGGAAGGCAATAAGGACTGGAGGGCGATTGGTGGCTATAGGGAACAGAATAAGGACTGGAGGATGATTGGTGGCTATAGGGAAGGCAATAAGGGCTGGAGGACAATTGGTGACTATAGGGAAGGCAATAAGGACTGGAGGATGATTGGTGGCTATAGGGAAGGCAATAAGGACTGGAGGATGATGGGTGGCTATAGGGAAGGCAATAAGGACTGGAGGGCGATTGGTGGCTATAGGGAAGACAATAAGGACTGGAGGATGATGGGTGGCTATAGGGAAGGCAATAAGGACTGGAGGGCGATTGGTGGCTATAGGGAAGGCAATAAGGACTGGAGGGTAATTGGTGGCTATAGGGAAGGCAATAAGGGCTGGAGGACAATTGGTGACTATAGGGAAGGCAATAAGGACTGGAGGATGATTGGTGGCTATAGGGAAGGCAATAAGGACTGGAGGACAATTGGTGACTATAGGGAAGACAATAAGGACTGAAGGGTATTTGGTTGCTATAGGGAAGGCAATAAGGACTGGAGGATGATGGGTGGCTATAGGGAAGGCAATAAGGACTGGAGGGTGACGGGTGGCTATAGGGAAGGCAATAAGAACTGGAGGGTGATTGGTGGCTATAGGGAAGGCAATAAGAACTGGAGGGTGATTTGTGGCTATAGGGAAGGCAATAAGGACTGGAGGACAATTGGTGACTATAGGGAAGGCAATAAGGACTGGAGGGTGATGGGTGGCTATAGGGAAGGCAATAAGGACTGGAGGGTGATGGGTGGCTATAGGGAAGGCAATAAGGACTGGAGGATGATTGGTGGCTATAGGGAAGGCAATAAGGACTGGAGGGTGATTGGTGGCTATAGGGAAGGTAATAAGGACTGGAGGATTATTGGTGGCTATAGGGAAGGCAATAAGGACTGGAGAGTGATCAGCAACAGAAGATGACCCATGTGTGGCAGCGGAGCTGAAAGTTTACATCATGTGACGAACTACTTTGGGGCCCAATAAGACTCTCCTGCCCAAACCTAAAGCCGGCCCTGGGTATGGTATAGAGATAAAAATTCGGATCAGTAAAAGAAACTCTTAGCCTGCTAGAAACAGAATAGAGCAACAGTACAGTAAAGCCCATCACTAATCCCGGGGAACCTCTTTGTCTTAAATGAAAAGAGTCTCTTGATATACGAGCTCTCCAGCACATCGATTTAGTGCAGAAAAAGATGCTGTGTCAGTTACCAGCGACGTTTGAACAAAGTTGTATAAATCGCAGGCTTCTATTTTTCCTGGCAAGAAGCATAAATCAGCCAGTGTCTCTCTATTGCAGGGATTAGATCCATTGCCACATGAAGCTGAAGATACTGAACAGCAGATAGATGAATCCTCCTCTTACACAGCTTCTGCTTCCTTTTTAGATGATATTGACTAGAGCTGAGCGATCCTGTTCTAACGACCCCGAATATGCTCCAAGTTTTTGTGACAACCGATCCTCAAAGGAAAACTCCCGTTTTGTCAGGTTTTTGGTGTTCTGCCTTATTATTTTCCTCTTCTGGAATGTAGAATAACCAAACCTGTGTGTTAGCATTGTGCCCCCAGACCTGTGATTTACTTATCAGCACACTGTGTCCGTGTTTCCTATATCCCTGTGTGTATGTCATTATTCAGACTCATCAGATGGCAGTAATTTGACAGCGTCACGCTTGTCTGTGTGTGTCTGTGACGGATGTGCTCTTACTCCATAAGGCTGGGCAGATAACTTACTTGGCTGGTCATGAAGATACATGGATACGTTTCAGAAGCTTTATTTCAGTACAGAATCCTGCAATAAACACTTCTTATGGCAGGAATCTTGAAATGTAAGATCAATACAGCAGGAAACTTGTGATGTAAACCCATAACAGCAACAGGTAAAGAGACTGTAGACTCCAGCACATCGATTTAGTGCAGAAAAATATGCTGTGTCAGTTAACAGCGAGGTTTGAACAAAGTTGTATAAATCTCAGGCTTCTGTTTTTCCTGGCAGGAAGCATAAATCAGCCAGTGTCTCTCTATTCCAAGGATTAGATCCATTGCCACATGAACCTGAAGATACTGAATGAATAGCAGATAGATGAATCCTCCTCTTACACAGCTTTTGCTTCCTTTTTTCATGATATTGACTATAGCTGAGCGATCCTGTTCTAATGACCCCAAATATGCTCCAAGTTTCTTGTGGCAACCGATCCTCAAAGGAAAACTCCCGTTTGTCAGGTTTTTGGTGTTCTGCCTTTTTGGTTTCCTCTTCTGGAATGTAAAATAAACATCTGTGTTAGGATTGTGCCCCCAGACCTGTGATTTACTTATCAGCACGTTGTACCCATGTTTCTTGTATCCCTGTGTGTATGTCGTTATTCTGACTCACCAGATGGCAGTCATTTGAATCCTGTAGACAGCTTCACACTTGTCTGTGTGCGTCTGTGACAGATGTGTTCTTACTCCCTAAGGCTTGGCAGATAGCTTACTCGGCTGGTCATGAAGATACATAGATACGTTTCAGAAGCTTTTTTTCAGTACAGAATCTTGCAATAAACACTTCTTACAGCAGGAATCTTGAAATGTAGGTTTAATACAGCAGGAAACTTGTGATGTAAACCCATAACAGCAGCAGTTAAAAAGACTGTAGACTGCAGGAGGGAGCCGCATGTGTGCACTGCTTGGATGCAAACTAGAAATGGCTGAGGGAGAGGGGAAGAAGGGAGGAGCTGCTTGTATCACAGCTAGACTAAGGGAGCCAGGAAGGGACAAAAGTGGTTAAAGGCACACTGCTCAACCTATGTTAATAAACACTATATCAAGCATTTACCCGGGTAAAATGAAACACACGTCGTGGGACATGACAGTTGTGGTAGGAGCGGCTTTCTTGGTCTTTAGTAAAGCTCTTAGTATACTTTCTGACTACTAATCCCAGAATCCTTCATTTCAACAGGTAAGCTCATTAGCATCTTTGGCTAAACCAAAGCAGCAGCAATGACCTCCCCAGGTGAAAGCGCTGCCAGTAACCCTTTAGCTACTGGAACACAAGCTAATTCTGTCACCCCTGCCTCAGCCAATCCCACAATTAGCAAGCCAGAGTCAGGCAGTTTTTGATCTGTACATCAGAACACCACATTTATGTACATTGCTAAGTTAAACTTAAATCGTCTCACGCATGCTCCATTGGACCAGGAAAGAAGGTAAGTGTATGGGCAACCTGGGGGGTTTCACACAGCGGGGCATCCCGATTCTGGATGCCCCGGGGGGTGGAATCGATCGGCCCAGGAATCTTATAGATTGGGATTTGGTCCACTTTAACAGTTAAACATTTCTTTTAAAAACCATGGGTTTTCCCCCTCCTGGAAAGGGAGGACCCTATATAGTTTTTTTTTAAGTTTTAAGAGTTTAACCTTAAAGTGGACCAAAACCCACGCCGATCGGCACAAGAATTTATAAGATTCCCAGGCCGACCGAATTCCTCCCTCCGGGGCATCCAAAATCCGGATGCCCCACTGTGTGAACGCTCTGTATTGGTCAGAATAGGGACCCCACTGGGGGGTACACTAGTCTGCCCGTATGGCGACCCTCCTATTATAGATTGACAGGGGGTCTGGAACGAGCTGGTCCCTTCAAAATTCCCAATTCTGATTCCAGGACTAGGTCCAGTCCAGGCAATAGTGTACAGGACCCAGCTCACCTACCACACCTTTGCTTGTTAAATATTCTCACTTTTATTCATTACAAAAGTTAAAAAAAAGACGTTACATGTACAACAATACATATTAAAATATTAATTCCTGTGTGTCATTCCTGACCATACATCTCCATTGTATAAATAATTATTACTGACTCCCATATGCTAGATTAATCTTACTGGTTTGGGCAAGGGCAAACATGTTTCGCCACCTCGGCTTCTTCAGTGCCCTAGTGTGGGAGTCAGAAAAAGAGAGATATGTCTAGTAGATACATCAATAACAATAAATACAGATACAAGTAATACATATTCATGAGTAATATTACAATATTCGAAAATTGAGTTATTAAAACGCATATTATTAAATCACTCAGTTTTTGGCGGCACATCATATAAGTCATACTTCTGGATATGGCCTTGCCTCTTCCTAGAAATCATACATATAGGAGCTCAAACAGAACAAAAGACCAAAAAGCACAAAAGCCAAGAAAAAAGGAAGGCAGACAGGATAAACCTGGAAAAACATAAGGCATTCTCACCTGTACTTTTTAAAGTTTTCTGCCGCCGTATCAAACCCCAGAGGAGATGAGGAGCCACCTATTCACTGCCCACTGCTTGTTAGTCCATTTATGTTAGTCTGGACCATAATAATATATCCAGATGTTCTGAAGGATATGATAAGAAAGAAATTTGGAATGGATCACCAAAGAGGAAAGAAAAACCATTTGATTGAATATAGGGGGTGGAAGGGAGGGGGGAGGGGGGAAAAGGGAGAGAGAAAAAGAGAAAAGAGAAAAGAAAATATAAGAAAGAGAAAGAGAGAAAGAAAGAGAAAGAAAGAAGAAAAAAAAAAAAACTGTGTGAAACCCCCCAGGTCGCCCCATACACTTTCTTCGTTTCCCGGTCCAACGGCACATGCGCGAGCAGCGGCCACATCCCCGATATCCCTCTAACATGGCGTGTGCTTGTGCCAGGCATTTGTGAATGGCCTTTCACAGGCACGCTCCCTGTTAGAGGGGAGTGGAGGATGCGGCCATCAGCGCAATCGGAGATGTGACGTCAGCAGCTCCCAGTGTGCTGATTGGACGAGCGGCCGTGCATGCGCCATCGGTCCGGAGAAGAGGTGAGTTGGCATCAGCGATCTGGGGGTTTCACACAGCAGGGCATCCCCGATCTGGGTGTCCCGGGGGAAATGACCAAAACCCAGGATAGTCAAAATCCTGGGTTTTGGTCCACTTTAAATTAAAAAGAAAAAAACATTGTGCGGTTCCTCCTATCCAAGCAAAACCAGACTGGGCACCAGCTATGGGGGCTGGTAGACCAGTGCATGGAGGCCGAGTGGCCGGCCACGGTCCGCTGCTGCTTCTGACAGCCCAAAGTATCAGTGTAAGCTGGGTGCATGGCACGGCTGTCCAGTGTCTGGCTTCCACTGATCTCTGCAGCTTCTGACATCACCGCTTTTGAGCAAGGATCAAGCATCAGGCTCGGGCAATCCTATTACTCTAAACAGTATTAAGGTGATTATACTTTCGGCAATCCAAGACATGTTGCAGCTAACAGGATGCTTTTTTCGGGGAACCTCGCGGATTCCTTTACATAATGTTTCCTGATTCATTACTATCAAAAAAAAGTCAATAATAGATTCACCTTAATGCTGTTTAGAGTAGAATAGGATTGCCACAAACAAGAGCCGTATAATATGTACGGAAATCCAAAAACCCAGAACGGAATAAACATCCCACCAGCACTAATGCTTATCTATTGCTATCAAGTAATGGAAGAGAACCAGGAGCAGGAAAAATACATGAGGGTATATAAATAAAGTTGGAAGTATATCACCAATCAATAGGCTCTATGCAGCACCCCAGCCAACCCACGCACTCCGTGACACTGGCGACCTGTCACTTCCTCAGGGCAAAGTCTTACACAGTATATTGTATACTGTGTTTATTAGTATACTGGTGCGGTGGGCATCATAGTCTTGTAATATGCACGGCAAACAGCCCTGATTGGACGAGAGTCTGCGCATGTGCCATAGGACAGAAAAGAGGGGAGATTTACAGGGTGTTCTGGTGGGATTAACACAGCGGGGCATCCCGATTCTGGATTCCCTGGGGGGGGAGGGAATCAAGCGGCCAAGGAATCTGATGGTCGTGGGTTTTGGTCCACTTTAAAAAATACATATAATGTAACAAAAAAGATACAAACAGGGGTATAACCATGGAGATTGAACACGCTGATTGGCTGAGTGGGCTGCTCAGTTTCGACCAAACCTGTGCCGTGGGTGTAGGATATATAATACTTTTGCAACAGCTTACCGATTGCCTTTGAAATTGATTAAAGTGGACCAACACCCACCCTTGATCGGCCCGGGAATCTATAAGATCCGAAATCGGGATGCCCCGCTGTGTGAAACCCCCAGAAAGCCCCTAAAAACTTACCTTATCAGCGATGGATAAGCCGCCGCCACCTCCCCCGCGTCCCTCTAGCAGGGCGCGTACCCGCGCCGGCCGTTTGCGAATGGCTGGCGCGGGCGTGCCCTGTAAGAGGGATGTGCGAGAGGCGGCGGCGGCTTATCCGTCACTTGTCCATCGCCGATAAGGTAAGATTTTAGGGGCTTTCTGGGGGGTTTCACACAGCGGGGCACCCCGCGGAAGTGGACCAACACCCAGGATAGTGAAAATCCTGGGTGTTGGTCCACTTTAATGGCTTTTGTTAGATGTATTGCAGATTGCAGCTATTGCAGGTTATGACACTAGATGGGGCTGTGACCAATGTGCAACTGTAGAGCTTCTGTGCATATTACTGCTTTGTTGGTATTTCCTGCGCTTCTAGTTGCTCTCAGTTTTTTTCTTTTCTCCCAGTGTGATTTGGGAATGGCCTTCCCAAGGTCTCTTTCCCACTCTTTACAGAAATTTAATTTTGATTTTTTTTTTCTGCCGATTTAATAGAGCATAAAGCCAGAAGCTTACTCTGGAGATGCCTTGTGCTGAAGCATTACCTCGAAATGCGTTTCCTCTCTCATCTGATCCCTGTAACAGCCTATTCTTTGTAGATTCCTATGGTATCCCTGTAGTATAACGTTGGCCCTAATTGGGTTTTTCTCCTTAATTTTTTCAACAACTCTCCCTTTACAAGTCCCAGAAGATCTGTGTTATCAGTCAGCATAAGCATCGGCATAGGCCATGGAGAGATTGTCCCAATGTTCCCCATTCTTTGGGATGTCTGTTTACTAATACTTATTGTAATGCTATGATATTTTTATATATTTTGTTCCCAAAGAAATTGTAAAAATCTTACACAATCAAAAATTACAATGTATATAGGATGATCCCTTTTGTTTAGCCAGCATGGTTGGTTGCAGCATGGTGGGAGAACTTCCTTTGTTCTGAAGACTGGCTTGGCCTGAGTTTAGTTTCATGTGTGCTTTTGCATGCAAATTAAGTTGTCCAGCAGAAAATCACCCGTGATAGTTTTATCTGACCCAGTTAGAGTATCACCCGGGTTAGTTTTTCTGGGCCAATCAGATATCACCTGCACTATTTCAAATAAAACAAAGGGGTCAGCCTGGAAAGAAGAGCTGGGCTGGTGAGATTCACTCTGGGCAGCTGAAGGACACACAGAGCCATATGTTGAATGGAGATGGACCATGATGAGATTTGCTTTGGAATAGGAAGACCTGCTTTGTGAACTTGAATACATCAGCCATCTTGTTTGGAGCTTGGATGAGGCCTGCTAAGATCACATGGCAATACGTGGCAATAGTCTCAAATTGGCCTCTAAGCTTCTTTGGTGTATAATACCACCTAGCTATACTTTATAACTTATAATATCTTCTGGCTGAAATTGGAGGCTTGTTGGCCATCTTTAAGATGTACTCCCAGTGTGCTTCGGGAATGGCCTTTCCAGGGTCTCTTTCCCACTTTTTACAGAAATGTAATCTCGATTTTTTTTCTGCTGATTTAATAGAGCATAAAGTTGGGAGCTTACTCTGGAGATGTCTTGTGCTGAAGCATTACCACGAAATGTGTTTCCTCTCTCATCTGATCTCTGTAGAAGCCTATTCTTTGTAAATAGTGTCTAAGGATGTTCAAATTCCATTGATCTAATTCCAGTGTCTCTCACTTCTCCAGTATGGATTCTATTGTAATCCTTTAATATCCCTGTAGTATAACGTTGGCCCCATTTTTTCAACAGCTCTCCCTTTTACAAGTCCGGGAAGATCTGTGTTATCATGGCCAGGGAGAGATAGTCTCAATGTTCCTCATTCTTTGGGATGTCTGTTTACTAATACGTACTGTAATGCTATGATATGTTTATATATTTTGTTCCCAAAGAAATTGTTAAAATCTAATACAATCAACACTGTATATAGGATGACCCCTTTTGTTTAGCCAGCATGGTTGGTTATGCAGAATGGTGGGAGACCTTCCTTTGCTCTGAAGACTGGCTTGGCCTGAGTTTAGTTTCATGTGTGCATTCGCATGTAAATCAAGTTGACCAGCAGAAAATCACCTGTGATAGTTTTATCTGAGCCAGTCAGAGTATCACCTGGGTTAGTTTGTCTGGGCCAATCAGAGATCACCTGCACTATTTCAAATGAAACAAAGGGGTCAGCCTGGAAAGAAGAGCTGGGCTGGTGAGAGACAGGGAGAGTCCCTCGCAGCTGAAGGACACACAAAGAGTTGTGTCTTGAATGGAGACGGACGATGATGAGATTTGCTTTGGAATAAGGAGACCTGCTTTGTGAACTTGAATACAGCAGCCATCTTGTTTGGAGGTTGGATGAGGCCTGCTGAGTTCTGCCTGGGCCAGATTAAACAGATGAGTAATTGATTTTAATACATGCTTTTGCCTTGTTAGGCTTTCTATGTTGTAACAGTGCTTGCAGTGTTTTTGTATTTGTACATTTTTTGCCAGCAAAAAAAACAACTCTTTCAAGTGCATCAAGTGTTCCCGTGGAGTTACTGACGAAAGGACTTATTAGACAATGTGGTGTAATTTTAGAGATATACTTATATTTGAGCTTTTAAATTACTTGTGAATTTTTAGCAAAATCACACCCAAGCAAAACACTTACCCAGAGTAATTATTCAAGAAATACAACACTTTAATTTACTTTAACCGTAACCCATTTTTTTGTATATCCAATCAACTATTTGGTGAAGCATTGCTGCAGGCCAATATAGATACATATTGGGTACTGCTAGCCCACCTCTTTCTTTAGGTCTCTATAAAATATTGGTTTGTAGCCTGTTTTTTTTTTTCCTTTCCAGATACATTTTGCCAAAAGCCAATTCAAATTGGGAAAGTAACTTCCCTGTATGCGACATGGGATAGTTTGAAAGGGAACCAGCAATCTTGGATGAATCACCATTATTATTGTACGTGAGTATTAACACCGCGCTTTGGACTAAAATTAAGCTTTCTTGAAATAAAAAATCAAAAAGAACACTTCTTAGTATGTCTGCTACAACGTGCCACCAAACTTTTCATTCAAAAAAGTCCCAATAGCTATATATGTATAAATGCACGGAGCAATATAAGTCCTCAATGTTATGACCTCATAAAACAATTTTAAATTCAAAATGAGAAAGTATCCCACGGTGCGTGCTCTTCACAAAGGCTGGTAATGCCACACGTGCCCGTCACCTCCACACTTATGCGCTTACCAAGTGGATAAAGATAAACCGCCTTGAATCAATGGATGTCTCTTACGGGATGCAAAATGCTTTATGGTGTTTAGGTACACCTTAATTTTTCCTCAGGGGCATGATGGATTCCGTTCATAAATGGAAAAAGAACATACCAGACATAGTGCAACCCCGTAGGAACTTTTCTTTAAAAATATTTAATAATAAAAATGCACTCACAAATTCCTTAAGATATAACGCGCCAAAATGGATAACTGGTGCTGAGAGGGTCCTTATCTTTCCCCTTTCCTGTGACCATATGAGTGGACGTCAAAATCTCGAATTGGTGAGGTAATAAGAAGAATGCCGCCGTCTCCTCTTATGAATCCTAACGCGTTTCGTTGCAGCGCAACTTTTTCCTTTGAAAAAGTTGCGCTGCAACGAAACGCGTTAGGATTCATAAGAGGAGACGGCGGCATTCTTCTTATTACCTCACCAATTCGAGATTTTGACGTCCACTCATATGGTCACAGGAAAGGGGAAAGATAAGGACCCTCTCAGCACCAGTTATCCATTTTGGCGCGTTATATCTTAAGGAATTTGTGAGTGCATTTTTATTATTAAATATTTTTAAAGAAAAGTTCCTACGGGGTTGCACTATGTCTGGTATGTTCTTTTTCCATTTATGAACGGAATCCATCATGCCCCTGAGGAAAAATTAAGGTGTACCTAAACACCATAAAGCATTTTGCATCCCGTAAGAGACATCCATTGATTCAAGGCGGTTTATCTTTATCCACTTGGTAAGCGCATAAGTGTGGAGGTGACGGGCACGTGTGGCATTACCAGCCTTTGTGAAGAGCACGCACCGTGGGATACTTTCTCATTTTGAATTTAAAATTGTTTTATGAGGTCATAACATTGAGGACTTATATTGCACCATTATTATTGTGTTTATTCTCCCCAAAAGTTTTTTAAAGTTTTGATAATTGCTGGAGTTCATCTTGCAGGGCTGGGGGGCCCCATGTGCATATGCCACCACAAGGCCCAGCATTCCTTACCTGATCCAGGCTCTGCAAAATCTGGTCTTGCAATCATCTACATGCATGACACATGGTCTGGTTTCCTTTGAATCCTATGTAAAACTCTGGACCATGTGACCGCAGGCAGCCAATCGTGGTGCCAGATTACTACCTTGCCTTTGGACTCGTTCAATTTGAGCAAGGTCTCGCTGTAGGTGTCTCCAGAACTAACCACATCAACCTACTTCAGAATAATGTGATCTTTTCTTTATAGATTGCATGATGGAATTCCTTTCTTTCCTCAGCTTGGAAAAAAAAACTACGGTGTGGGAAGTGGTGGAGGACACCTTCTCTATGAAGCTTCATATTAAAACCACTAGAGTCTTAAATGGACTCTTCAGAATAAAAGACATGTGAGGCTGTATGGGATAATTAGCCCTTAAATTCCTATGTGTAGGTGTATGTGCCAAATGTTCTTGTTGCTGCTGTTTTACGCAATGAAAGCTGCTGTATCCTCAGACCCCATCTGTGGTCTTCTTCTATATTCAATTAATTGTCAGCTTGCTACTCAGGAACACGTTGGTCTTATTTGGGTAGGGCATGGCAACCCTGGATACTAGCACTAATGGCTAACTGAACTGTATTATGACAATGCTGCTGGTAGG
Source organism: Gastrophryne carolinensis (assembly GCA_027917425.1). Lineage (NCBI taxonomy): Eukaryota > Metazoa > Chordata > Amphibia > Anura > Microhylidae > Gastrophryne > Gastrophryne carolinensis. Next base: position 503,321,581 of record CM051236.1, on the reverse strand, counting down.
GGATGTGTGCTTTTTTTGGCTTTTTTATTTATTTTATTTTTTGTTATAATATAATAAGCTCCTGTCTCCACATTAAAGGGGACCAGAACTCTCAGCTGCAAATGAAATGCATACATAGGAAACATATTTTACCTTATAACTCTTGAGATATGTATCCCACCGTAACCCCCGTAAACGTATTTGATAGCTGAGACCATATGCTACAGAATGATAGGAGACCTGACTACGTGACAGTTCCAGAGACCCCTAGAACTCAGATAAATGTTTCAAGGGGTTCTGAGTATAATAAAGTGTCGAAATTTGGGTTAATGCTATCCAGAATTAGGTGCTGGTCCACAAAATCATACTCCCGGCCTGGCTCTGATAACTGGGTGGCCCGTAGGGCTCACAGCCATTTTCAGGGTTCAAAAGGACAACCCCGCCGGGCAACACATTGTTCCCTTTATAAATTAGACACCAGCCAGGTGACCTGCATACTGATCTGGGGGCTTGTTCCATCACAAGGCAGTATCCATGTCACAATGTGCTCCATGAATCCAGTAACATTCAACCGATTTGTTGGACTTGGCCCCGACAACTAAGAATTGGACTTTGCCGCTATAAATCTGGACTATGCTGCACAGATGACCCCAGACATAATTAAACCATTCTTGCTTGTTCCTATTTCTGATTTATTATGTTTGCTTGTGGTTTGTTTATAGTATTGTTTTCGTTATATTATTTTTCGTAAAATTAAGTTTTTGTATTCATAATGCAACGTGTTCAATATGGTACCATTTTTTATGCCTTTCCAATTAAATCGAAATAATCATAAGCAGAGGCTCTAGTGTTCTAGTTTCATACCAATTGAATGGTCTGATCATCTCAGGGTGATTGTCGCAAGTTTTCTGAGCTTCGCTAAAAAAATTACAGGGCACTGGGCTATATCCTGTTGTGACAGCCATGTTCTGTTATTATACTTGTTGATAATACTTACCACTCTGGGGCGTCGACAACTTGGTCTAGAAATCTGAACAAAACACTAGCAGCACGCCCCCTAGAATCTAAGAGATTCCAGGGCCATCCACTGGCATTCCCCGCAGTGTAAAATTCCCCCTGCACATGCACTGCAGGGGATATGGCCTCTCTACCTCCTTTTGCCAAAGCCCTGCATGTAAACAGAGCCGTTTGTTGATCTTTACATATGCATAGTGAAGGGATAAGTAGCTTTTACTCCGTTTTGTATATCCATGCAGCATCTGCTACGAGTTAAGTTTCTATTTCTTGGAAAACATGTGATTTCTTCTAATTGACGTTACATTGTGAGACCACAAAGTTTCGCTTTCATCACTAAGGAGTACAATAGTTGCTGTACGAAGGGCTGGAACTTCTAGAAAGTTCTTTATGCTGTGTATAAATACAAGCTGAAAACAATAAACGTCAGATTACTCTGAGAAACTGTACCTTGTGTGAGTGTCATAGTTTCTTAAGGGCAGTCTGAGGTTCGAAGGGCACTCTATGCAGGAAGACTAAAAAGCCAGAACAGCCTACACCCTAACACATAGCAAAAGGCTTGCATTGGATAGAATACGAAATATTGAAAATCACACATTTTTTCCACTTTAAAGCTGCATCCAAATTTGTGAAATCTATCTGTTGCTAAGTTGGCAATACAACTCCTTCTCAGTTGAAAATACAACTCCAGGGCAGGCTGCTGGCCTTCCCTGTGAGAAACCCCCCGAGGCAACACAAGACTCACCTTTAGTGGTGGCTCTCACGACAATGTAAACAGCGCCGGCCACATTCCCAGCATCTTTGGGCAGAGGTGCGCACCTGTGCCCAGCCATTTAGGTAGGCTGGGGTAGGAGCGCACACCCTTTTAAAGAAAAACTGCGGGTGCGGCTGCCCCAGCTCACTATTGAAAACCTCTAAACAGAGCCGTATTGCCGATCATTAATATGCATGTCATACAGCGCTGATTAGATGAGAGTAGAACAGAGATACATTTTTATGGGTGAACAGGGGGTTTCACAAAACTGGACATCCCAAGTCATGATGCCCCTGGGGTGAGGCCCAAAATCATGGATAGTGAAAATCCTGGTTTTTGTTCTGCTTCGAAAGAGAGAATATAACATAAAATAAAATTACAGGTATCACACACTTGCACAACCTATTCTCTCCCACCCATCGTTCTCCACACCTTTCCCTCCTACGGGTTGAGTTTTGCAACAATTACCGATTATACTCCAAATGCTCACTCATTTTACTGACCCATATTGCCCACACAATTTTTCAGGGCAAGATCTAGCGGATCTGTTTTGTACTTGGCTCCTTCTCCTCCTATTGTTTTGTCTAGCAGGCATCTTCTTAGGTGACTCTATATAGAATAGAGCAAGCTGTATCAAGTGGAAAACAAACCTCCTTCTTCATTATGATTTATATTCAATCAACTCACCTTAATATAATATGCCGCTCTACTAATTATTGTAAGTAGCATTAAGCAAACATCAATCTGTCATGTTGTCACAGTATTGTTCCAGAACACTAATTATACTGTTTGCCTTCCTTAATGATCCAAGCGCCTCTTCTGGAGTCTCGTTCATTCATTGTGCGTTTGGCAGAAATATCAGATGCTCTTCTATCTCTGGTTCTTCCTTCGGTCTTCCATCTCTGAAAGAGTGTCTCAAAGGGTCGACCACTGATCCAAAGTTCCAAACTCAAGGACTGACATTGATGGGCCCTGAACCGGTGATGTGCTATCTGTTATTATGTCTGCTTGGCCAAGTGAATCTGTGCTCCTCAGCCTTCTTGTATCTTGCCTTGTACCATGTATTGGGGTTCAAGTCCTTTATAGTCTGTATTTGGGCTCACACCCATTATCAGCTGGATTTGGGCTCACTCTCTTCATTGTCTGTATTTGGACTCACACCCTTCATCAGCTGGATTTGGGCTCACTCCCTTCATAGTCTGTATTTGGGGCTCACACCCTTCATCAGCTGGATTTGGCCTCACTCTCTTCATTCTCTGTATTTGGGCTCATGTCCTTCTTAGTCTGTACTGGAGCCTAGACCCTCCATTGTCTGTACTCTGTTGTCTGTACTGGAGCCTAGACCCTCCATTGTCTGTACTCTGTTGTCTGTACTGAAGCCTAGACCCTCCATTGTCTGTACTCTGTTTTGCTGCCCTCTGTGTTCCCTTACCTCTGTCTGAAACCACCACAAGACTGGCCAGGACCTTATGTACCCTTCTTCATTTAGGGCTTTGCTGAATACATGCGAAGGATATGGGTTCTCCATTGAGTACTGGTGGCTTGCCTCTCTAGTGGTGTAGACTGCTCTTTCTGTCTTATGTGTATATGTTACATTCATAAACATAAACAAGGCAAAATACACAAATACATCAACATAAATTTAAAAAAAGAGTTGTCGACTAAATTGGGCATATTGGGCAGCGTAGCTCGGGGAACCGGAATTCAGTAGGCCATGTATGTCGGGAGCTGCAGCGGGGGTTGGCTCCTCCACATATGCCAACACCCTCCCCATTAGGGCAAAATTGTGGAGGGCGATACGGCCATGATGATTTGAACAACCTTGTCAGGCTTGTATTGGAGGGCGTCCCCTGTGTGGTCCAGACACCGTAACTGCAACTTTAATAGGCCAAAGGCGTGCTCCACAACTGCCCGAGTGTGGTGATGGGCCCGATTATAGGACACCTGGCCATCTGTTTGGGGCCCTCGATAGGGTGTCAGGAGCCAGGAAAGCAGGGGATAACCCAAATTCCCTAAAAGGACATCCAACTTTAACACCCCCAAAAAAAATCTAGGCATACAACTTTAACACCAAGTAATGACCAAAACACACGAAAGGCATAATGGTTTATGGTCTTAAGTGGAACCAATAGGAAGCACATTTTGTAGGAGGCAACAATTTAGTGTTGCCTAAGGCAAACCACTGAGCAATCAAGCAAGACAGAAGGCAGTATGCATGGACAAGGGGTTTGATTAGCTACTTCATTTTAACTAGCCTCATGAACACAGTAGTAGTGATGTAGGGAAGGGATACAACTAGGCACCCACAATAAAGTAACAATACAACAAAAAAGGGCAAATAACTTTATACTGGATAAAACAGTGAAAAGGCAATGTTAATGATAGACTCGCAGAGCCAAAAGAAGAATAGACACACTTACCCAGAAGCCAATCGCCACTCTCAAAACAGGTATATAAACTAGCAACTGGTATAGTGCCAAGAGATTGGCGCAGGTAAAATGTGGCGCCCATTTTTAAAAAGGGCTCTAGGTCTTCTCTGGGCAATTACAGACCTGTAAGTTTAACACCCATTGTGGGAAAATTGCTTGAAGGGCTATTAAGGGACTATATACACGAATATGTAACTATCCATAATACTATAAGTGACAACCAGCACGGTTTTACTAAGGGCAGAAGCTGCCAGACTAACCTGATTGGCTTCTATGAGGAGGTGAGTAGAAGTATAGTTTTTATGGATTTTGCAAAAGCATTTGTCCCCTATAAACGCTTATTGGGGAAACCGAGGTCTTCAGGATTAGAAAATACAGTTTGTAACTGGATTGAAAACTGGCTGAAGGATCGTGTGCAGAGAGTTGTGGTTAATGATCCCTACTCTGAATGGTTACCGGGTGTAAGCGGTGTACCCCAGGGTTCAGTCCTGGTCCCACTTTTATTCAACTTGTTTATAAACGACACGGAAGATGGGATTAGAAGCACTGTCTCTATTTTTGCAGATGACACAAAGATATGTAGCACAGTGCAGTCTATGGAAGATGTTCACAAGCTTCAGGCTGACTTGGACACTTTGAGTGTCTGGGCATCCACTTGGAAAATGAAGTTCAATGTGGAGAAATGCTGCCATGCTGCCAGGAAAAGATCTGCATTTCTCCTGCAGGACAGCCATGCCATCGAGAAATTTTGTCAAGACGCAGCTCAACGAAGGCTGGGACATGCCAAATGACAGTGCCCCTAACCTCCGGAAGGAACCATTCGCTAAGAATTGAAGGCAGCCAACCAATTTTGTCATACCTCCAATCGCATAGCCCTTTCTTGTGGCGGGGACCAACCATGGCCACAACTCTGAGTAAAGCTTCTCAAGGTTCAGTCGGGTCAATTTGAACACCTGCTGAACAAACCTCGATCGAGATCAATATCCATAAGACTGCGGGTATGCCTAAGCTCTGGAAGGTAACTGGTTAACAATCTCCGCTGCTGCAGATGCTCGTACTCTTCACAGAACTCATCAAGGGGCCCCATCGTTAGTGAGTATGGCGGTTCCCGCTTGCAAAAAGAGGGCGTAATTTTGACCCAGAAACATATGGTTTTTACAGGACCAAAAAGGCGCCAATCAGGGCTGAGAATCGTGTGCAAGCGCAGGGTAAACCCGTAAAATGATGTTCGCACGAACAAAAAATCTAGGCATCAACAGAAATAATATGTTGAAAACTCAGATGGGCGTACGCATACCATAAAGTCCTGCAAAACAGCCAATCCGGAAGAAAAAGCATGTAAAAAAAAAAAAACAAATACGGGACTTTCACGTTATTCCTGCAGAACTGCGTGGGAAAGAGGCTTAGAATCAGGCAGATTGTCTGGACTGTCCCTTTAACACTGCCTACCAGGTACTTCTTGAATGAATCTAGATGGAAATAGGAGTCAGAGCTTAGCCAGTCACTGGACCATCCGTTGGCTTTATGTTTATCCTTTACATTTCGGCCAGGGTCTGGGCGCACCTTTTCCTTTCTTGATAGCACCTTGTCCTGTGACATTGAGCCATTCGTGGCTGGTGTCTGCTCTTGCCGCATGTTTTATGATGTTCCGTACTGAGGCGGTTGACTCATCCCTTCTTATTAAACTTGCCCTTTCTCCACCGCTTAAAAGCGAGACAAGACGAGACAGTGACAGAAGGGGAAAGTTGACATTTTACAGCCTCAGTGTCACAAAGCATATCCATAAACACAAGTTCATGGTCTGCTGGCCGCCTTGCCTTCAGATGCTTCAAGCTCGAATTAAACCTCACGGCTCTCATAAAATAGACATCAACGTCTAAATAAACCAAATTTGACCTTGTTCCTCATTGGAATCTCCGGGGAGGTTTTTTTTTTAACACATCTCATTACAAAATAGACTTCATTCATTTGGAAGCATTCAACTTGTAAATTGCTAGTTTTATTTTACTCTTTATATACTGCAGACCAGGGCAGTTTCTAGGCAAAATAGCGTTCAGTGCGGAAAAAAAAAAAAGTTCTGCCCCGACCTTGTTGGAGATATAGTGCAACAGCTTACAGCTAGTGTCTGTATGTGATCTGCATCTGTATTGCTGGGTTAATGCAGTTTACATTTATGACAGTAGATGGAGCTGTTACATATATCTATGTGAAGTCTCTGTTGTACATTCTCTGCTGCATGTTGTGTTTCCTGCATATTAAGTGATCTCTATGACTTCTTTTTCCTGTTTATGTTATCCACCTTGTAAAGTAATATTCTCTTACTGTACTCATGTTCAAATAAAGCCACAAATGTTACACCACAAATGTTACATCACAAATGTTACACCACAAATGTCTATCTGGATTTGACTCTGCTGCATCCAGCACTCACACTCTGCAACAAACCTCACCGATTCTATAGTGCTGCTTCTGTCCCATACATGACAAGGGCTGGATTATGAGGATGGTGCAAGGAGAGGCCGTCCCGGGACCTTCACCACTTGCCCTGCAAAGGAGGCCTTCAGCAACCTTTGGGTTATGGTTTATGGTTATTTGTTTTTACAAACCTGCAGCCAAAGCCCCCACAGGGCAGGACGGAGAGTCTATAGTAGCAAAGCCTCCGCAGGAAAACTACAGTGATGGGTGCGTGCAGCCGCTCACTACACATAAGCCACCAAGCACAGCCGCTGGCAGCTCAATGCAGGTAACTGTTTTCTGCTGGATCAGCTGGGTGACTTCACTACCCCCCACCCAGAATGGCAAAGCAGGAAGCAGCACGCACCCACACAAGGGGGGCACAAGGGACTCGATCTGACCTTCCAGTAAGTAGGCGGGTGCCAAACAACCACCAATCAGTTACTTGGCTGGACTATTATTTTAAAGGAAAAAAGTACTGTATACCCAGGGGCCTCCACTACACTTAATCCGACCCTGGTCTCAGCGATTACGTCAGGGAGAGTATTTAATATTCTGGTGAACAATGGAACAAGCTGGTCAGCACAGGTTTTAAGGACCCAGCCTGAGACCTGTCTCCAGGATGTCCCCTTTGACCCCAAAATGAGCCTAAAAGTCGTTCACTTCCTCAGCTAGGGACACATTAGGCCTTCTGGTGAGTTTGGATGGAGGAGCTTTATGGTCTCTGACTGATCTCAAGTTCCTAGTGTCACACTGTTGGAATTGTGCCTCAAATTTCTGGCCATATTGGCATTTAGCTTATCTGACTGCCATACGTACATCATAGGAAGCTGCTTTATAATCTTTCATGCTACCAGAGGAGAGGCTTCTGAACCAAGATGTGTACAAAAGTTCCTGTACCCTGATCCAGGAGCTAAAATGTAGCATGAACCCAAACAATCCAAAAACATATGAAGTGTAAAATGTCTAATTAAATCTTTTTTTTTCAGCATGGTAGTTTTAGTAAGTAATTTTCTCTTGCAATATTTTTTACCTCCTCTCATCTGTAGATTCTAAAAACGGTAAGGTCTAATGGCAGCGCAAGCTGAAAAAGGCCTCTACCTGACACTTATTATGAGTCAGTGACATATGATGGCGCGCTGGGCTGTATGGCTGCAGGCGCCCGATACGTGCTGCTATGATTAATAGTGCTGAAGTGTCTGATTCACAAAGCGACGTTGTTAATGTTCAAAAAGAAACTGTGCAGTGGGAGGCTATCGCTGCAGAGAGCTGCTAATCTCTTCATTCTTAATGCTTAATCCGGAGTATGAATTGTAGACAGAATTCCAGGCAAAAACGTGTTACTATAGTTTAAGATACAGTAGTATAAAGGAGAGTAATAGGTTATAAGATCTTCCCCTTCTGTATCCTCCTTATACCCTAATATATTGTAAGCTCTTCTCCTTCTGTATCCTCCCTTATACCCTAATAGATTATAAGCTCTTCTCCTTCTGTATCGTCCCTTATACTCTAATCGATTGTAAGCTCTTCTCCTTCTGTATCCTCTCTTATACCCTAATAGATTATATGCTATTCTCCTCCTGTATCCTCCCTTATACCCTAATAGTTTGTAAGTTCATCATCCTTTTGTATCCTCCGTTATACCCTAATAGATTATAAACTCTTCTCCTTCTGTATCCTCCCTTATACTCTAATCGTTTGTAAGATCTTCTCCTTCTATATCCTACTTATACCCTTATAGATTGTAAGCTCTTCTATTCCTGTATCCTCCCTTATACCCTAATCGATTGTAAGCTCTTCTCCTTCTATATCCTTCCTTATACCCTAATAGATTGTAAGCTCTTCTCCTCCTGTATTAATAAAAACAAGTTACACTCTATTAGGGTATAAGGGATTATACCCTAATAGAGTGTAACTTGTTTTTATTAAGTAAAATCAAGCAATCATATACAATATATACAATATATACAAAGTTACAATAATAAATAAATAACATAAAATAAATAATAACTAAACAAAAAGAAACAGGCCTAACAATTTGGCATATAATATATAATATCTATTATTCTATATACAATCCAATCTACAACCTAACACTACACTATACACAAATCAACAGGAAGACTAAGAGACCCCATCACCTGTGCACGCAGCCGTACTTCAAAAAGTACTTAAAAAATCTATGGGTGATAAGAGACAGAAAAGCCCACCCAGAGTGAAAGTCATGAGGACTAAGGAGGCCTGATGTTCCTCCACGCCTTCATCCAGGCCCCCCGTTCCCACCTCTCAAGCACCCAGATCTTGCCCACCTCATGCAGGATGTCATGCACCACCACCGGGACAGGGAGGACTTTCTTCCTAATGCAGAGCTGGCACCGTGCATTCCATGTGAAATAGCGAATCACTAGACTAACTAGATATAAAGTGTCCAAACAAAAGTCCCCTCTGTTCTTAAATGCCCCGTACACCCACTCAGCATAGGAAAGCTGGGAGAAGAAGGGGGCATCGAGGGCCAACCCCACCTGTTTACACACATCTACATTAAAGGGACACCGGAGCAGGAAGTGGTCCATAGTCTCCACCTCATCCTGACACTCCTCACGGAGACAAATTATCTCTGGCAGGCTGCGACTCTTCTGGATCCCCCTAAGGTAGAGTTTTCCTTGGAAGGAGAGCCAGGCTATATCCCGGTATTTCAAAGGGATTCTTGGGGAGTTAATAAGCCTCAAACCCTCCCTCATGATGGAGCCTGGGCAATCCCTGAGGGACAATGGCTCATGAAAAGCCAGACCCAGGACCCGACTCACCAGAAGCTTCCTCGGAGTAGATCTCATGTCCTCTGCTGTCAATTGCCACTGCTGAAGTATTTTCAAGCACGAGGCAACATAGGCCGGGAGCTGAGCCTGAGGAACTCGAGGGCTTTTCACCCGGCCACCATTCTCCCAGTCTCACAGGAAGGGCTTAAACCAGGACTGGAAAATACCCACCCAGCCAGGCGGGCTCTCTGCCAACATGCTTCCAAAATTATGTTTCAGAAACAAGAGAGAGAGAAAAACACTACTGGGTTGACCATCCCTAGGCCACCCTCCCGCCTGGATAGGTAAGTGACATTTCTTTTCACCAGGTTCATATGGTTTCCCCATAACATCTGGAAAAACACGCTGTAGACCCTGGTGTAGAGAGATACTGGCAAAACACAGACGAAGCTGACATATAAAAAGATGGGGATCAGGTAGGTCTTGATAAGGTCAACCCTTTCCCTGAGAGACATTTTCCAGCTCTTCCAGACTGCAACCTTGGCATTGGCAATTTCCAGCCTGCGCTCCCAGTTTTTTTGGCCATAATCACCAGGACCGAAATTAATGCCAAGGATCTTAATTTCCTGCTGGGGCATTGGGAAGGTGTCCGGAAGTTCGAAGCCCTCACCCTCCTCACTCATCCAGAAAACTTCACTCTTCTCATGATTGACCTTGGAGCCCGACTCTTCTGTATATTGTGCTATTAGAGAGGCCACCTCCTCTGCCTCATTTGTTCCAGAGACAATCACAGATACATCATCAGCATAGGCAATGACCTTCAAAGGAGGCTCACCAGGCACACCCAGAGGAACCCCACTGCTCTCAACCCTCCTTATAAAGGGATTGATTGCAAACACATTCAGTAGGGGACTCAGAGGGCATCCCTGTCGCACACCAGAGCCAACTTTGAAAGGCCTTCCAACCCAACCACTAACAAGAGGGAAGCTCTCAGCCCCTTCATACAGGGTTTGTAGCCAATTAATGAACCGCCCTGGCAGGCCGTACTTACCAAGAAGCAGCCATAGGTACTCATGATTGACCCTATCAAAAGCCTTTGCCTGATCTAACGCCAACAAGTACTTTCCCCAGCCTGCAGCCCTGCATCGCTCCAAGGCTTCCCGGACAGCTAAAACCGCTGAGAAGGTGCTTCTACCTTGGATCGAGCAGTGCTGATGATGGGAAAGCAGTTGCTACTGATGACAAGCGCCAGAACAAAATCTTTGCCAGTATCTTTCTATCGACATTGAGAAGGCTGATGGGGCGGCAGTTCTCAATCATCGAAGAGTCCTTTCCTTTTGACAGAAGGATCACAGCCGAGCGCCTCATGGAGGGAGGGAGGGAACCCTCTGCCAGACAGCAATTAAAGACCTCCACCAAATGTGGTGTCAGGATGGTCTTAAAACATTTATAAAATTCAGCTGTCAGACCATCGGGCGACTTTTTGATGGCAAGATGATCAATCGCACTTACCACCTCATCGGCAGTGACCGGCTCTGTCAAGCTAGTGATAGAAAGGTCACCATTTTACAATCCTGGAGTAGAGTCCAGCAAACTTTCCACCCTTGCCCGGTCAAGAACCTTTCTGCCCAGGAGGTCAGCATAAAAGGACCTAATAATCTCCAGGATCCCAGATTTATATCTTACCAGGGAACCTGTGCTATCCTTCAGACCAAGGACAGTCTTGAGAGCTGCAGCCTGTCTGCAATTCTGATAGGGATTGGGTGAGTGGTATTTCCCATAATCCCTTTCCAGAACCAGAGAAGCATGCTGGTCATACTGATACTTCCTGAGGAGAAGCTTGACTTCAGAGATTGCCCCTTGATCTCCACCATTCGAGACAAGAAGGTCCAGTTTCCTCCGCAAGCGCTGGTAGGCAATGTATTTATCAAGCTGTTTTCTTTTTCCTAGACCCCTGAAAAGCCCAGCAATTCTCATTTTGGTCAGCTCCCACCACTCAGACCTGCTGCTGCAAAAATCCTTAATGGAAACCTGTGCCTGAAAAAATCCTCAAAAGATTGTCTTACTCCCTCCTCCTCAAGGAGAGCCGAATTCATCCTCCAGATGCCCCTTCCTCTAGGGGGTGTGTCAGAGGCATTCAAGACCATCGATAGTAAAAGGTGATCGGAGAACTCGACTGCCTGCAGCCGCGGAGGCTGAGAAGCCGAGCCCTCCTTCAAAAAAAACCTGTCTATTCTACTGGCCGGGCTGTAAAAAGGAACAACTTGATCTTTGTAAGGAGGAATTTCCTGTCCCACTTAGTTTGGGGTCCATAGATATTTATTAGGCGCTGGTCCTGCCCCCTTACAATGACGTCCAAGACCATGCACCTCCCGATCTCCACCTCAATGACTCGCCGGCAAGTTACCATGTCGGTTTTAAAAAGCACCGCCACTCCGCTGTAAGGCTCGGCCGCAAGAGACCAAAAAGAGGGTCCGTGCCTCCACTCCCGCTTCACAGCGTGAATGTCGGCCAGACTAACCAATCTGGTCTCCTGCAAAAACAAAATGTCAGCATCAAACTGGCTGAGAAAAAATAAGGCCATAAAACGAGCGCTTACTGATTTAATGCTGGCAACATTAATGGTTGCCACCTTTATCGGAGGGGGAACTGCCATCAGAGTCATTCGGGAGAATGTCTCTTAGCCTTCCCTCCGGCCTCACTATCGGATCCCTCACGCTTACTGGAGGAGGCTTGTGTTTCCTCCTCCATATCTGAGCCCTCAGAATCAAATGAAGAAATCTCCATTAAGTCCTCAGAAAGTGCCTCAAACCGGTTGAAGAGCTGCACCCCATGGCTATTCCCCGGTTCAGGCACTCCATTGTCCTTTTTTCTTTTCTTCTTGGTAGCAAACCTGAGAGCAAGGTAATCCTGATCCTCGGGGGAGAGTCCAGACCAAGCTGTCTTGGGATCTGAACTCCCACCCTGCTCAGAAGGGGGTGCAGGATCAGGGTCACCTAGCCCCAGCCTGCGAGGTTTTACAGCAGGGGCCACAATTACTGGCACCCCCTTGGTACTTGCAGTGCCAGCCCCCCGGGCCGCCTCAGCTATTAAATTACTCGATCTTACATTGGTGGTTGCTGACTTGCGGGCAGACTGGGGATTCACCTTAGGGACCCCTGCAGATGGTACAGGAGCGGGTGCAGGGGCCTCAGGAACCCCCAGCTGAGTGAGGGGAGGGACCATAGACGGGATAGCATGGGAATGTTCCTGCCTATCCAGCCACAGCATTTCCTGCACCACTTCCCTGTCCAGGTTGTGCCAGGCCTCAGGACACTGACTATAAGGGTGGCCGAGCTGATTACATAGATTACATCGGATTGTATTGCAGTCCTTAGCCAAGTGTCCCAAGCCCTGGCACAACGAGCACCTAAGAAGCGAGCAGGAGGAGCTGAAGTGACCCTTGGCCCCACATTTATGGCAAACCTTGGGCTGACCAGGATAAAAGATGGTCAGCCGGTCACGGCCAATATAGGCAGAAGATGGCAAGTGGGTGACCTGGTTGCCATTCCTGCGGAGCCTCAGGGTCACTGACCAGCCCTCGGTCCAGATGTCGCGATCGTCCAAAATTTTTTTCAGGGGAGTGAGAACATCACCATAACGCCTTAGCCAGACGGTCAAATCTGAGGGGGGAATGGACTCATTTTTTACTAGGATGGTGATGTTTTTTATGAGCTGCTGCCTGGAGACCTGGATGGGAGATAACCCCTTCCAGGCAGGACGTTGCTTTTGCAGCTCGTACCGCTCCCAAAACAAGTCCATCCCTTCTGGTCTAACGAAGCTCAAGTCATGTTCTGCGCTCCCCACTGGACTGATCAGGGCAAAAATGTCTGCGGCTGTAAATCCCATACCCAGTATGAGATCCACCACCGCCCGCCGGGTGATAACTGGTCCCTCCCCCTCCCACCTAAGCTGGACCAGGTTGCGCCTATTGAAGCCACTGGCAGGGGCGTTGACCTCACTGGGCACAGACATCCTCTCACCAGCAGCTTCTCCTCCGCGCCTGGCAACCTAGGCATAGGACACAGGGGGCTGCACTGCAGCACCAACAGCATTATTGGCCCCACTCCCTGTGCCACCTCGCTGGATGAAATACAGGGCAGGGCGGACAGCAGGGGCCCCAGCATTAGGTGGCACAGTCTTCTTATAGTCCACCAGAGGTGCAGGTAAGGGGACAGTCATATCATCAGCAGCAGTCACAGCAGCGGGCTTAGCAGAAAGTCCAACAATAGAATTAACCCCTGTGGACTCAACCCCAGACACAGCAGCAGTAACAGGAGCAACAACATCAGTAACAGCACCCAAACCAGCTGAAGCAGAATCAATAGAAGCCCTGCCAGCAAGACCCAAACCTGCGGGTGAGTCACCCATGGCCCCAGGCCCACCAAGTTCGGCGCACCCAGGAACCCGGATGGGTGCCAGGATGGTACTTACGTCTGGCGCCACCTCACCCTTTTCAGGGCAAGGAGCGCCACAGTCTTCTATACCCCCTGACACAGCGCCTATGGCGCGCTCCGCAGGTTGGCTGGACAGATGGATGTCGTCCTTAGCTGGCATGGGCTCCTCAGGCTGGCGGCTGTCCTCTGGAAGATCTGCTCCAGTAGGGGCTTCCTGGATGCCCAGGGATGTCACGCACTGCTGATGTGTTGCCTCAACAAGAAAGTCTTCCAATGCTGGTTCCAGGGCTCCTGGCTCTGCTACTGCTGCAACTTTGGGTGGAGGTACAGCTGGAGAATCCTCCACCATCTGGGTCTCGTCCACATGGTCGGCCTCTTCCTCCTTCACAGTGGGGCCTGAGCGCTGCATGGACTTAAATCGCTCCTCATTTTTATACTTTTCTTTAAAGGCCCCACTGCTTGCTTTAAGGGACGAAACCAACTTTTCCTGCTGCCGACATGCTGATTCAAGCTCAGCTAAGTCTGCTTTGCTTGACCGCTTATCCAATCCTCTCGCCTTGCTGGTGTCCATTTTCTTTTTCTTTAATGCGATTTTCATCTTGCACAGCTTCTCCTCCTCCTTCGCCACAAATTACTGCATACACGGCTTCGAAAGGCTGACAAACTCTCACCGGGCTGGGGCACCGTGGTGTTACTAGCGCCGCTGGTGGAAGCAGTCCCGGGATCCGGAGGTTTAATAGTCCTCCGGGGGTATCGGCGAGATTCACCCCCAGAATCCTCCATCTTGCCTGGGATAATCCTCCCAGCAAGGCCTCAGGCTTCTCAGCTCACAGCTCACAGCACACAGCTCACAGCTCTCCAGCTGCAGGTAATCAGAGGAAGCACACACACCAGGAGGTGACCGCACCCTCCTGATTACCCTAATAGATTGTAAGCTCTTCTCCTTCTGTATCCTCCCTTATACCCTAATAGATTGTAAGCTCTTCTCCTTCTGTATCCTCCCTTATACCCTAATAGATTGTAAGCTCTTCCCCTTCTCTATCCTCCCTTATACCCTAATAGTTTGCAATCTCTTCCCCCTCTTGTATCCTCCTTATACTCTAATAGATTGTAAACTCTTCTCCTTCTGTATCCTTCATTATAGCCTAACAGATTGTAAAATCCACCTTCTGTTTTAAGCAGTGCCCCCCTCCAAGATCTTACTTACTGTAAAGCCTTTATCTGCAGATACATTATACTCACCTTTCCTTTAGGCCAGCTCATTGTAAGCTAGCAGGAGTAGCCATCAATCACTTCAGGACACAAGCTTGTGATACCAAGAGGAGGTAATTTGCCTAAATATTGTGATGGCTACATCTCAAGTCAGGGATACCCAACCTGAAGCTCGCTGACCCTGCTGTGTGGCTGTGAGGCCTGTCTGAGGTTAATTAAGGGTTGGGCAGGTGAAAAAGTATGCTGGCTTACTCACACTTGGTTTCCCAGTCTCACCATCTGAAGGACAGAAGCTGCAGAAACAGGTAAGCCAGTACACTTCTCCACCTACGCAAGCCATTTACTTTGTTTGACGTTTGGGTTTTGGCTTGCGAAAGTCATTTTATAGGGCAGGGAGACCCGCAATGGTTGTGCTAACCCGACAGGGACCTCTCCAGGCACCCCAAAACCCTTGCAGTATAAACTCCTGCATTGTGCTTCTGTTCCCGACACTCTCTGACTTTGCACTAAACTGAGCTTTTATAGGATGACCCAGTGACCTACCATGATCTTCACCCACCATACTCCTGGTATATAGGGAGACTCCACACACTACTTATAGCTGAGGGCCTAACTCCACCATGTTCTTGCTGGCTATATGAGGTCCCCGTGGGGCAACCAACCACTTCCTCCAACCCATCCAGAACAAGCGTACCGTACATGGCGAGGGGTTGAGTAAACACTCACCAGCCAATGTAAGCCCCATTCTTGCTCTCCCCTTCTAGGCCTAGGGAACCCTCTATGCCCCCCTTAACTAACCCTTCCTATTCTTCTTTATAGAGGTCCTGGCTGGATGCCCCGGAGATGCCCGAGGATGGCAGGGGGCCCCCCAGAAAGACCAAGGCTAATCCTGCTGCCTGGAGCACTGATGTCCAGGGTCTACAGTTTCCCCATTTGGGCACACGTGAACCTTGTTTCACCTACCTGGTAAGTGGACCTTAGTTAATGTATTTTTGAGGATGCCCTTAGGTAGGGAACCAGATTCAGTTTATTTTACTGACAGGAATCTGCATCCCTTCTCACTTCCCAGACCCAGAAGAGAAAACCCCAGTGGACCCCGTTAACCTTTTCCTCCCTGAGCCTTGCCTACCCCCCATTTCCTACCCCCCTTGTTCCCAAATAAATTCCCTTTTAATGACACCAAGGTGTGGGCGTGGTTCTTTTATCCTACCACACACCTAAACCCTAACTGCTCCCCTGGCTAGGGCAGCCCACCCCTCTGGTCACATGTGTGTGGTTCACTTATGTGTCTTTTCACTGCATAGATGGGATAAATGCAGATAGCAAATTCTCATGTAAGTCCAGAGTGTAACTAAATTCTAGGTGGCCCCAGTGTAACAATAAACTGGGCTTCCCTTTATTATATCATACAATAACCATAGCCGTACCTTTCATAGTGAAAATGCTAGATTCGCCCTGAAGCATGGCAGGCTGTACTCTGGAGAATTGGAAATGTAATTATTAAGGAAGGCCCTCGAGCATTTCATACCCCTAATAACACAGAGGGCAAGTGATAATTAAAGGACAGCAGTTCTAACTTAGATTCTACACAGCAGAGCTGTTCAGGCTTTAAAATTCTATTGTGATTCCCCCCATCCCATTCTCCATATATGCAGTGTGGCATTCCCCCATCCCATTCCCTATAAGCAGTGGGGCATCCCCCCTTCCCATTGCCTATAGGCAGTGTAGCACCCCCCATCCCATTCCCCATGGGCAGTGCGGCATCCCCCCATCCCATTGCCTATAGGCAGTGTAGCACCCCCCCATTCCATTCCCCATGGGCAGTGCGGCATTCCCCTATCCCATTCTCCATAGCAGTGTGGCATTCCCCCCTCCCATTTCCCATAGGCAGTGTGGTATTCTCATCCTTCCCATTTCCCTGCTAAAAAAAAAAATCAAACAAACAAAAAAAGTATACCCCCATGTCTTGCCACTCCCGCAGCTGGCCGGGCTGCCACAGCCTCAGATAAGCTAGAAGATTGAGGAGCACTTTTTTTCGGTTTTTTTTTTTACATTCACCTGAAAAGACATGCACACAGCCCCCCCTCCTTTTTGGGAAAATAAAAAATGCACCTTATATATGTGCAAAAATAGCCTTTATGAAAAATATTTCACATATTGTTATCTATATTTATAAAGATTATATATATATATATATATATATATATATATATATCCTCAAATGCAATGTTGAATAAAGGGATAGAAATAACAAGCTGGGGGGCGTGTCCTGAGCATGGCAGAGGTAGGACGTTGCTGATCCCGCTCCTGTTCCCTGGACCCCTAGAAGTGTATCTGGCAGTCTGTGGAACGCCCGATCGAGGATATGTCTAAGAAGAAAGGCAAGAGGAGAGCTGACAGAGGAGAGAGGTGTACCTTGCGGGGGAGGATGGAGCTCCAGAGGTGGATTCCCGGAGGAAGACATGCGGATGACAAGATGGCGGATGGCGGAGAGGGAGAGGATCTGGTTGTGCTCTTGCGCTCAACATCGCCCCAGAGTGAGTCCTCGCCGGAGGAGCGGGACATGCGGCCGGAGCAAGCGGTGGAGCACTCTGGCGGAGGCGGGGAACTGACAGACGTGGCGGCAGCGGGGCACTCGGTGCCTGTCAACGGAACAGGTGGGCGAAGTGAGGAGGCGGCCGGGGTCCGCGGCGTGCCGGCTCCCGCTCCCTCGAGCCTTCCAGCAGACGCCGCAGCCGGCGGTAATAAGATGAATGCAATGGCCCGCCCCGCCTGGGCCAAGAAGAGGAGCGAGGGAGGGGGGGAGTCCCGGGGGCTGTGTCTTACTGCCTCGCCGTGCGCATGCAGGCAGGAGACGGCGGCGGGCTGTCACGGTGGCCCGGGAGCTGCAGAAGTTATGCGAGCTGCAGGCGGGAGAGTGCATGACCAGCCCAGTGAGGAAGCATTTACAATCAAAACCGGGCCCCCACACACCTTGATGGAGTCACTCAAAGTGGGTGTCCCGGGGGGGGCTATTAATCCAGAGACAACCCCAAAAACTAACCTGGGTCTGCAGAGGTTTGCATATGCCCCCAGAGTGTCAGACCCCCCAAAATCAAAATCTTCATCCTGTTCTACACCGAATTCCGCAGGCGTCGTGGAGGCCCTCCCGCAACGTGATGAGAGGGGGCGCTCTGCGCGACCCTTGCCGCAGGAAGCTTCTTCTGCATCACCATCAGGCGCAGGGTCCCCTCCTTACCTACTGCACCCAACTCCTGACAGAGTACCCAGCCCGGCGGGAGACGGCCCCACCCCGATGTCCCCAGTGGACCAGTTTGCGTCTCCACCGTGCTATCCCTCGTGGCCGGGAGACCCAGATCCGTTGCACGAGGTGGAGGTCACGACCGAGGACACAGGACCTGACCATGGGATCCACCAGGAGACTCTCTCCCTCCTGAGGGGCCTCCCCACGAGAGCAGATATGGAGGGTTTGATCGCCAGATATGAGGCCGCTCACAAACGCGAATTAGCGGCGGTCAAACAGCAAATTTCTGGGGTCGAAGAAAGAGTGGACTCGTTGGAGACGGAGGGGGCGCGGACGGCCAAACGCATCCAGGCTCTGGAGTCCAGATGTGACCGCCAAGAAGCTCAATTGCGGGCCTGCTATTTCCATTTAGATGACCTCGAGAATCGGAGTAGGAGGAACAACTTGAGGATCAGGGGCGTCCCGGAGGCGTCGGGCGGGGAGGATGTTGGGCGCATCGCGGCGGAAGTCTTCAATCTGGTGCTGGACAGGGAGCCTAACACAAAAATCGAGCTGGACAGAGCCCATAGGGCCTTGGGCCCTATAAATCCAGACCCCGAATTCCCCAGAGACATTGTCTGCCGGGTTCATCTGTTTTCCCTAAAGGAGGAGATTCTCCGAAAGTCATGGAACAAGGGATCCATCACATACGAAGGATCATCGATCAAAGTTCTCCAAGACCTTTCCACTCGGACATTACAGATGAGGAGAGCCTTGAGACCGCTTCTGGATCTTATACTCAACAAAGGCGGCTCGTATAGATGGGGCTTTCCCTTCCATCTAGTGGTCAGAAAGGACCAGAAAAGTTTCTTCTTGAAGTCCTACCGAGACTTGGAAGGCCTATTCACATTCCTTCGGTGCGAGCCAATCCAGGTGCCGGATTGGTCGTCATTGGAGGCTCCGCTGCTGTCTCAGCGACGATTGGAGAGACCGCATCGTGGCCAGAAGAGCTTCAGGGACCTCAAGCGTCTCGGAAGACCCTCTCCACAGTTTGAAGAGTCTCAACGATCGGTCCTCCGCGGGGGCCTGGCGGCGGTGGGGTCTCGGGGGGGGGCCGCGGGGCGGGCCGTTGGGCCCTCCCCGGCCCCCGCCGGTCTCTCCGGCGGGGGGCGGGGGTGGCTCTGCGGTTGGTGCCGCGCTGGCGGGCCGCCCTGGCTCTTCTTGAGATCTGTAGCTGTGTCCGCGCCTTTTCAATAACATTTACTCAATTTGCCTTAAAACAGCTCTTAGTGTTGGTAGTGGTTGGTGTTTAGACTGCTCTCGTTATGTTGGATGAGTGGGCTGCGGTGGGGGGGGGCTGGGTCCTGGCACGCCGTGGCGCGGTGGGTCGGGCCTGGCCTCCGCTCACCGCCGCAGACGGTGTATGCGTCTACGAGGGGGTTGGGGAACGATGGACCTCTGTGTGTGTTGAACTCCTCTTCCGCCGCTTAGACACAGTACCCCAAATAGGTTGGGCTTACAGGGGGTTCACCACCCACCAGGCCCGTGGTTTCCTTAATTGGAATAACTTGAAATAAGTTTAGATAGTTGTCCTTGTTTGTTCTCTGTTCTTTTACCCCAGTGCTTATTTGATCCTATACCTCAATCCCCCCCCTTTAACCCGTCCCCCCAAGTGCGGCCCCTTTAAGTGTATTCGGCGGTGGCCAGTTCTGAAAACCTTAGAGATGCAGGGGAAATCTATTTCCGAGATTAACGTGGTTTCGCTTAACGTGAAGAGTTTGAATAGCCCCGAGAAAAGATCTGTAATTTTGAGGTACCTCAAAGGGCTGAAGGCACAGGTTGCCTTCCTCCAGGAAACCCACTTTCGGGCAAGTTGTTCGCCCTCACTCGGCAATAGGCATTACCTTAGAAGTTACCATAGTCTATCCCCTGACTCGAGATCCAGGGGTGTAAGCATTGTGATTGAAGCCAGCCTCCCGTGGGAACTGGTTGACTACAAGACTGACCAGGAGGGTAGGTGGATCTTCCTCAAGGGGAAGATTGCCTCCCACCTCTTCACCTTTGCTAACCTATACGTGCCAAATGTGGGTCAGTCAGCCTTCCTGGAGGGCGCCCTAGAGATCCTGGACACATTTAGAGAGGGGGATCTCTTAATCGGGGGGGACCTTAACCTGACACTGGACCCAGTAGTTGACACTTCCAAAGGCTCCCCCCATGAGTCATATGCCAAACTGAGGCGTTTTAAACAGATCTTGGCCCAATACCAGCTAATAGATCCCTGGCGCATCCAGCATCCCACGGTGAGGGACTACTCATTTTTTTCCCCTCCACATGGGTCTTACTCAAGGATTGATCTATTTCTAGTGCCCCACGCCTCACTTCCCAGGGTGGTAGACTCTTGCATCGGCAATATCACAATTTCCGATCACGCCCCTGTGTCCCTGACGGTGTCCCTTCCTCGCCCCATCCCCAGAAACTGGTCGTGGCGCCTAAATTCCTCCCTTCTAGACGACCAAATACACCTAACTGAAATTCAGGAGGAAATCAAAAATTTTTTTGAATGTAACTCTTCCCCCGAAATGAGCCCTGGGATCCTCTGGGAAGCACACAAGTGTGTAATCAGAGGCGTCCTAATTAGCATCGGCTCTAGAGTCAAGAGGGAAAAGGCAAAGCAAATTAAAGACCTTTTAACAGAAATTGGGAACATAGAAAAACTGCACAAAAAGTCCCTTGCGGTGGCCCACTTGGCGACTTTAACATCATTGAGAGAGAAACTTAAATCATTGTGCTGCGACAGAGTGAGGGCGCAGTGGACCAAGGTTAGGAAAAGATTTTATGAATCTGGGGACAAGTGTGGGAAAATGTTGGCCAGGGCGCTTAGAGTAGAAAGGGTTAAATCTTATGTCCCGAGGGTTATTAATCAGGAAGGCCGTAGTGAGCATACGATGGAGAAAATAGCGGAAACCATCCGCAAATTCTATGAATCTCTCTACAACATCCAGGGTGTGGGGAGACTGGAGCTGGACTCATCTATCGCAGAGTACTTAAGGGACTCTGGGCTTCCGAGGCTGCCTGCGGAGGTGGCGGCGGCGCTGGAAGACCCTATCTCCTTGTTAGAGTTACAGAGGGCTGTAGCGGGATTAGCTGGTGGAAAGGCCCCGGGTCCGGACGGCTTCACCCCCCTATACTATAAGAAGATGTTCCATCTTCTAGGGCCTAACTTGCTGAGGGTCTTCAATTCGATCAAAGATGGCGAGCCTCTCCCTCCTGACTCTCTTAGAGCTTACATTACAGTTCTCCCCAAAGAAGGAAAAGACCCAGTGCAGTGTTCCAGTTATAGACCTATTTCACTCTTAAACACTGATGTCAAGCTCTTGGCAAAGATCATAGCGTCTAGAATTGCCCCTCATTTGCATCATGTGATCGCCCTGGACCAGGTGGGGTTTATGCCTCATAGGGAAGCTAGGGACAACACTATCAAAGTGTTGAACCTGGTGCACCTGGCTCAGAGAGTGAACAAGCCCGCCCTCCTGCTCGCCACCGATGCCGAGAAGGCTTTCGATAGAGTCAACTGGCGCTTTATGAATGCCACCCTAAATCACATTGGTCTTGGACCTAACCTGACAAATTGGATTACGAGTCTCTACAGGGGCCCCTCGGCGTCGGTGCGGGTCAATGGAGTTCTCTCTGATCCCTTTTAGATTAACAATGGGACTAGACAGGGCTGCCCACTCTCACCCCTGATTTTTATCCTAACCCTTGAGCCTCTGCTGTGCTCCATTCGCAAGGACCCCGACATCAGAGGCGTGGAGGGACCCAAATCCCAATATAAAGTGGCAGCATACGCAGATGATTTAATCTTCTGTTTATCCACTCCAGAGGTCTCTTTGCCTAATCTGATGCGGGAACTTAATAGGTTTGGGGACTTGTCAGGATACAGGATCAATTTCTCCAAATCTGAAATTCTGAACATCAACATACCTGACCAGCGGTTTGCCAGAATTAGAAATGCTTTCCCGTTCAAATGGGCTAAAGAGGGGGTTACTTACTTGGGTACAAAGATTGGGAGTGATCTGTCCAGGATCTTTGGCATGAATTTTCCCCCCCTCCTGAAGAAATTCTCGGAGGACACCGCCAGATGGTCTCTGGGAAGGATTTCCTGGTTTGGGCGATCGAATGCCGTCAAGATGAACCTTCTCCCCCGACTCCTATACCTACTTCAAGCCCTTCCAGTTGCAGTCCCGCAGGCCTTCCTTCGGAAGGTCAGAACTCTTTTTTCCAATTTCATATGGAAGGGGGGAAAACCAAGGCTGAGCAGATCCATCCTGACCAGACCAAAGGAGGAGGGGGGCCTGGGATTCCCGGATCCGGTGCTGTACCACGCTGCCACTCACTTGGGTAGAGTGGTAGACTGGTGCTTACACTCGAACCATAAACAGTGGGTTGGGCTTGAGAAGGGCCTGCTGGAGGCACCGCTGGCCAACCTACCTTGGCTAGAGAGGAAAGAAATCCCGAAGGCGCTAAGACACCCCACGGTTGGGGCTACTTTATGTGCCTATTGGAGGTATAATGAACTAGCTGGGATCTCTCCAACCCCCTCACCAATGTTTCCGGTGTTGGGTAACCCACGGTTCCCCCCCGGTTGTAGCGGCCCCAAGGTAAGGGAGTGGCGTAGGGCGGGCCTTTGCAGAGTCAGGCACTTCTGGGCCAACTCGGGATGGGCCAAGACAGACAACCTAGCACAAGAAAGAGCCATTCAGAAGTGGTCTGCTTGGGAATGCACACAACTGGCGCACTTTCTGCAGTCCTTGCAGGGGTTCTCAGGGGGTATGCGTCCCTTGACCCAGTTTGAGGAGCTATGTTCCAGTTCTAACAGCGAAAGACATGTGCTGTCTTCCCTTTATAAATTGTTGATTGCCCCGAAGGACGGGGAAGAGCTCCACTTTGTTAAACATTGGGAGGAGAGTCTAGGGGTCTCGTTTGCACCGGAACAACGGAGGAGACTCCTTGCGGCGCCGCACAGGACCTCCATTTGCACACGGATCCAAGAATGCAATTACAAAATCCTCACCGGCTGGTATAGGGTCCCAGCGGTCCTGCACAAGTGGTTTCCGGGTGAGCCGGAGGTTTGCTGGAGGTGCGGGTTGGCAAAGGGTGATCTGCTCCACATCTTTTGGTCCTGCTCTAAGCTGCGGCCATTTTGGGATTCAGTGAGGAGAGTGATAGGGGATGTTACGGGGGAGATAATACCTGCAGACCCTGGAACCTGCCTGCTGCACCTAGGGAAGTCCCCATTGAAAGATTACAAAAGATCCCTCGTGTGTCACCTTCTTAATGCTGCAAAATCCTGCATTCCTCTGATGTGGAAGAAGACCTCCCCCCCCTCTTTGGCTAATTGGGTCATGAAGGTCAACGAAACCATGCGGTTTGAAGACTTAGTTTTGAATCAGGAGGGATGGTTCCTGAAGTACACAATGACATGGCACAATTGGATGGTCTTCACGGACTCAGAGGAATGTAAAACACTGTTAATGCAATGCGAGTATCCGCACTAACCCCCCCCTCACATTCCCCTTACTTCCCCTACCTTGTTACATTGGTCTGTTTCCCCGTTTTCTTGTTAAAATTACTGTTTTTCTGAGCACTGAATAAGAGTCTGACAAAGTGTAATACTGAATTGTCTTATCTTGTTTTATTTCATTTTTTTTTTTACATTCTGACACTTTGTTATTGTACCTGTGATGTTTGTAAAACTTTGATAAATAAAGAATTCAAAAAAAAAAAAAAGAAAGAAATAACAAGCTAATAGGGAATTTTATAGGCAATTTTACTTACTATATGGGTGATTTTGTTTACTAGCTAAGAAGCTCAGAGTTTAGCAGGGGGATATGCAAAAGAGCAGAAGGGGGGGAGAAAGGGCTTAAAGAATGTCCAGCAGCATATTGTTACATTGGTGGTCAGACTCAACTGGGGAGAAGGAAAGAGAGAGATTTCTTGAATCAGTAAACAGGCACACAACTAAGCCTGAAAACTAAATGCTTTACATCAACTAACAAAACCGTTTGGGTGTTCATTCCCTTTAACTGCAATAGCTAAATGTATAATATACTGTATGAAAATTACTAATATCCCGCAAGCGGATAAATGTATTGTGTGGTATGAAAATGGGAAGAGCTGCTTCATGAAAGGAAAAAGCTGTCTACGAGTTTGACAAGATTATCTGGCAGCGAGGCAGCTACAATACAATTCCTCCAAAATAAAGTTATTTTTGATGCTTCGAATCACTGTGTCTCTAGTTGGCCCTTGTTTTATTAAAACAATACATCAAAGCAAAGCCTTAAATGTCTCCAAAAAGTGTACATAGTAGTCAGATAGGTCAAAGGGTTGCCAAGTGCTTGCCAAGTAAATAACTGTTAGACACTATTACAGTAAGAATGTTGTACACAGACAGTGTAACACAGTTACATACTTACTCTTTTTAGAGTCCAAAAAAGACACATAGTTCAACCTTTGTAAACCTAGGTTTTTGTCAGTAGGAGGACAAATCAAAGAACAGTCAGGTATTAGCCTGGCAGATGGAAACTAAATCTTTCTGATCCTTGATAGAATCAAATCAGGTCTCTGATCCACAGGATATTGTTACAATTCTAGTTTTGGATTTCCTTTTCTGATAAAATAAAACACATGTCTCTACATAGCAGGGCACATCAGTGTAATCAGGAGTCATCCCATATAAAATAAAATCGAAAAGCTTGCTCAATTAAATATTTGATCCATTGTGACTTTAACACTTCACACTGTGTGCTAGGGGTGAAATAATGACTTCAGCAAGCTCTGCAGTTTTACTTTATATGGAAGGACTTATTTCTCTGATGATCCCCTCTTCTATCTGGAGCCTTGCGCTTTTTTATTTGGGAAAGTCCTATTGGACACAAGACCGGGGCTTACTGCATGGAGCTGCCCTTTTGGTTTAATTTGTTTTATTATCTAGTATTTGTATGGTTCTTATATGTTGACACTGATGGAGAATATATATCTACTTGGCTGTATAACTTTACACTCACCAAAGATTCGGGCCCCAAGGTGACCCAAAAAAAAAACCATATATATATATAATGTGCCGCACACTCAGATAGAAGTCACTCTTTTTTTTTACATAGTTAATACGATTGAAAAAAGACATATGTCCGTCAAATTCAACCAAGGGTGTTGGGGTAGGGGAAGTTATTTTTTATTTTATTTTATAGGTGGAAGTTATTTATTTTATTTTTTGTTTTTTTACTGATAACCGCTAATAGTAACTGTTAATGTTATTGTCTTCGGGGAGGCCGATTCATTAATAGCGGCAGGTAGCGACAGTTTAGCGACTGTAGCAGTATGTTCACAGCGCCCGCTAGTAGTCGCTGTGCTTGGCCGTTGTTCGGTTGTTGATAGCGACTCAGTCGGTGTGCGGTAATGTTGAATATTGGGTGATGAGTCGCTATTTGACAGGTTCCGCGCTGTATGGGAGCGCATGATAGCGACTGGCCATAGCGACCGGCTCCCACCATATTCATTAACAAATCACGCTCAAAAAATTCTCGCGCTGTGAAATGCTTGTTTAAACCCCAGAGCGCTGGCGGCGATGGGTTACAAGTAGTTTTTTAACCCCCAAACAACCATATTTTTGGAAACCAAAAACATTTTGTAATATGAATACATTAATATCAGACCTGTAATATCAATTCTGCACAAATTTTTTTTTTTTTTTTTACCTTAAAAAAAATATCTAACATGGCAGAAGTGGTCACAGAATTTTTCACATTAAAAAAAAAAACAAAACATTAATAACAATGAAATATTAATATTTAAAGATTGTTCCATTGAAATGCATTGGAGAGCGCCAGGTAGCGAGAGGTCATACCTGTCGCTGTTCAAGGTCGGACGCTGGCGCTGTGGGCTGAGGCTGGAATAATGATGAATGAGTGGCTATCTGGCGCTATCTCAGTCGCTAAGCAGGATCGGCTTGATAAATGTGTGATTGTGGTGGGGAGCCGGCGTTCTCGTGGCGGTGCCCGTCATTACCGGTCGCTCACCAGTCGCTACCTGTCGGTATCCCTTGTTAAATAAGGGCCTAAATAAGCATCTAATCTGTTTTTGAAGCTGTCAGCTGTTGATGCTGTAACAAGCTTCTGTGGGAGCCTATTCCATAGATTTATAGTTCTTATGGTATAATTTATAGATTTATAGTTTTTATTGAAACAAATTACATACATTGATTCACCCCCATAAAAACATACACATAAACACAATGGACAAGTCTAAAACCACAACACAGGCACAATATAGGAACAAAAATAACAAGCTAATAAGAAACAGTGCTTTTGTTTAGTAGCTGAGAAGGCTGGACATCCCTGATGGTCTATGACACAGCTCAGAGATCAGCTGGGATATGCAAATGAGCAGAAAGGAGGGCTCAAAGAATGTCAAACAGCATATTGTTATATTGGTGGTAAGACTCTACTGGGGAAAGAGACAGATTTCTCGAGTCAGTAAACAGGCACACAACAAAGCCTAAAAACTAAGGAACTGCTTTCCAACTAACAATAAAATTCCTTTAATTGCAATAGCTCCTTTTCTGATAAAATTAAAACACACGTCTCTATATAACAGGCCACATCAGTGTAATCAGGAGTAAATCCATATAAAATAAAATAAAAAAGCTAATTAAATCTTTCATCCACTGTTACTTTAACACTTCACACATAAAAACAAAAAAATACACATTAGCACAATGAACAAATATAAAATCACAACACAGGCGTAACCCTGTCCACCCTTCCCTGAAATTAATTCATACAGTAACACAATCAGTAATATAAACAGTATCCCAACATACCCCAAGCACAAGATTTTAAAACCCTTGCCCACCGAGGGTGTACAATTTAAACTATATATGCAATTGTATATGCAACAAAAGTGTTACCCAAAACTGGTATCCAACAATAAAGGGCCAGTGTATACTACGCTACTAAATTAATATATATTCATAAACAACCGTATCACTCCCAAAAATAGTGCTTTTACAGTAATTAAGTAAAGTGTCAGTACTATCAAAAACCAATGGGCAAGGGAAGGGAGGGCTCAATCCTCAAGCCAGTAAAGGCTAGTCATGGTTATTGTATCTAAAAAAGCCAAGCTGGAACAGCTAATTACAGCAAATGACAGAAGGAGAGCCTGCACAGCAAAAAAAAGCAAATCATAGAAGTCAGGGAGGGGGGCACATAGACTGGGCCATCCACCTGTGTAAGGCACCCACGCGTTCCGAGACCAACATGGTTACTTCCTCAGGGAGGAATTTGGTCACCTTGGGGTCCGAATCTTTGATAAGCATATAGCTGACAGTACCCTTTTTTTGCTGGCACCTCTTTGGTGGCTGTGCACACCCTGAAAACAATACTTACTTGGCTGTATAGATATTGAGGTACCTTATTATAAACCAAGTAAGTTCATCCAGTTGATTTTCGAATTCTGTTATCTTTGCTGTCTCGAAGACCTCACTGGAAGTGGGGCATTCAAAAGCCTGATCCCTTCTAACAATAACCCCTTTCAGCCCTCATGATAACATTGCGATTGCTCCATGTATAACTGGTGTCCTTTGTCCATGTTTATGAACCCTTAAGAATTTACATCACTTTGCAACAATTTCACCTAAAACTACTTTTAGGCTTTTCACACACAGTTCATAAAACTCCCCAATCTCACTTGCCCAATCTGCATGCATGATGCTGAATCATCCTTTCAGAGCTGAAAAGCAGCCTCAATGATTTTCTACTGGTTGCCTCCATCTTGAAGGCTTCTTCCTTTCTCCTTATCCCAGGTATGCTGCTGTCTGGACCTAATCAACATTGCAAAGTAAAGGGACGCTTTGTGTAATACCCCAGCCTGGAATCTAAAAGATTCCAGGCCGGCAATAGGTGGGTTTTGTTCCTCTTTAAAGGGGGAAAATCGATTATGGCAGGAGTAACAAAAAGGTAAATTAATTTGCAGCTATCTGAATTGCCCTGGGGAGTGTTGATCTGGTTTAAGGTCAAATTTAAGTCAGAATCTTCAGGTGTGAGTGAGAAACCTGCTTTATTTAAACCGGACCAACAGCCTGGCACAGTTGGAAAAGAAAGGTAGCGGCCATTTTGGAGCTTCCTCGCCCAGCATCTAAGCCATGCTGCAGCCTGGATTCAACTGACAATGCACAGTAACAGGAAGCCCAGCAGCACTTCCTGTTTGCAGGTGGCCTGCAAATGCATGAGCCGCCATCTTGTTTTTATAAGTTACCACAGCAACAGATAGAAAAGGCTAAATGAATATTATGTGCAGCAATCTAAATTGCCCCGGGGAGGGAGGCATATGGGCGCTGTTTGTTGTGTTGGTCTGGTTTAAGTCATTTTTGACTGTTGGTCTGCTTTAAGGTTAGGTATAACCTCTGCGGTTTCCTTGGAATTCGGTATCACCGCAGCGTGAACTGAGGCTCAGAGGAAGAGTTGTTGAGGTTCAACATGCTGGGAAAGGTTACAAAATTATATGTCTAATTCACAACTATTATTAGCCTACCCAGGGGTGGTCAACCAACAAAGATCATATCAAGAGCAAGGCGTATATAGTACGCAAGGTCACAAAAAAAACCCAAGGAAACCTCTAAGCTACTAAAGGCCTTTATCACATTAGTTTATGTTAATGCTTATGAGCCCACCATCAGGAGGACACTGAACAACATTGGTGTGCATGGCAGGATTGCAAGGAATTAGCCTAAGCAAGAACATTGCTGCCCATATGCATTTTGCTGTAGAAAGGGAAGCTATGCATTCCAGCATAAAAAAAATAATCCCATCTGCAAAATATAGTTGTGAACTGTGTTATGAATTGTGTTATTTTGCTGTTCAGGGGACCTCACTGGATGTGCCAATCCAAAGTCTGACCCCTCTTCCTCTTCCAACCTTCATGATAAAATCACCATTGGTCCACATATAACTGATGCCCCTTGTCCTTTGGGGTGTCCTAGGAAAAAAAATGTACATTATATTGGCCATACCTATATTTACAGCAGTGATCGAAAGTATGTTTCAGAATTTGCATCACGTTTGCTTTTTTGACCTAAAACTGTACTTCAGATTTTTACACACGGCTAAAAAGAACCAAATTAAATCAATGAGTCAAAACTATTAGACTAGAACTAAGGTGACATTTGAGTCAGAAGCATCATGTGTGAATGAGAAATCTGTTTTCACTGCCAGGTGAACCGAGCTTCAGAGGAAGAGTTGTTGATGCTCAACATAAAGAGTATGGACCTCACAAATCCACAGTTTAATATTTACAAATTGAAGACATTCAACACCATTATTACCCTCCCCAGGGGTGGTCAACCAACAAACATCACGGCAAGAGCAAGGAGGACAGTCAGCAAGGTCACAAAGAAACCTTTAAAACGGACCTTCAGCGTGATTTAATGAAAAGCCCAAACTCTTATAAAACGATTCCCCAGCATCTAAAATGAATATATTTTACGTTTTTAGTCACTAACTTATTATTCTTTCCCCCACTGGGCTGCAACTCTGTTCAGGAATTTAGGATACGGGCGCCGCCATCTTGACTCAGAAGCATCACACTTATTGAGGAGAGGAGAGTGAGATAAGGTACAGGGGGGCGGAGTTATAGCTATGCTTTGCTCAGACAGAGCAGAGCTGGGGTCAGGTAAAGGTCAGCAGTCCCAGAATGCAGAGCAGCACAGTCAGGAGGCACTTCCTGTTTGCAGGCTGTCTGATAAGATGGCGGCTTCCATAAGCCGCCATCTTAGATGTTTAAAGGCTCATAACATGCAGTAGATGCAGGTAGGATGATTTTTAATGTGGACAATCTGTATGTACAGGGTGTGGGAAACATATAAGATAGGCTCTTATTCAGAGTGAAGGTCAGCTTTAAGTAACTAAAGTAACTAAAGTAACCTCTAAGTAACTAAAGTCCTTTTGCACAATGGTGTGCATGGCAGGATTGCAAGGAGTAAGCTGCTGCAAGAACATTGCTGAGCATCTGCAGCTTGATAAAGATCACCTGGACAACTCAGAAGGATATCAGAACAATGTTTTAAGGACAGGTGAAACCAAAATAGAACTTTTTGTTTTAAATGAAAAGTGTTTAGAGAAGTTGAAACTCTGCATTCCAGCATAAAATCTGTGAAACATGGTGGTGATAGCATCATGGTTTGTGCCCGTTTTGCTGCATCTAGGCAACGACAGCTTGCCATCATTGATGAAACAATAAATTCCGAATAGCACCCAAATATTCAGGATAATTTTCATCATTAAAGGGATTGCCAGGCATAACAAAACAAAAAATTGATATTACAGGTCTGATATTAATGTATTCATATTACAAAATGTTTCTAAAAACTTGTGTAAATTTTACATCAAAAAATATGGTTGTTTGGGGGTTAAAAACTACTTTTAAGCCATCGCCGCCAGCGCTCTGGGGTTTAAACATGGATTTCACAGCGCGAGAATTTTTTGAGCATGATTTGTTAATGAATATGGTGGAAGCCGTTCGCTCTGGCCATTCACTGTCAGGCGCACCCATACAGCGCGGAACCTGTGAAACAGCGACTCCTAACCTCGTATTCAACATTACCGCACACCGACTGAGTCGCTGTCAACAAGCGAACTACGGCCAAGCACAGCGAATACTAGCTGGCGCTGTGAAAATCACGCTACTGGCGCTCATCTGTCACTACCTGGCGCTATTAATGAATCGGCCTCTATATGAAAATATCATAGCAGAAGAATGTGGCTCATGCAACAAAAAACAACTCGTGGATACAGATCGTTGTATTAAAGGGGACCAAAACCCACCCTGGAGTCTGAGCCTCCAGGGCAGGCATGCTCGCTCCCCCTGGGGCATCCAGATATGGGATGCCCCGCTGTGTAAAACCCTCAAGGATGCCTGGAAACTGATTTTCTTTCCCTCCCCCCTTCCCTCTAGCAAGGCGCGTGCCTACATCAGGCATTTGTGAATGGCCAGCGCGGGCACGCTCCCTGTTAGAGGGTAGCGGGGGATTCGGCCGCCAGTGTGCTCGGATCCACTTGCCTTAGACGAGCTCCTGGACGAAGGGGCGGGAGCGGATCCGAGCAATCTGACTGGACGAGAGGCTGCACATGTGCCGTAGGACCGGGGAAGGGTGATTGAGACCGGGTGATCTGGGGGGGGAGGTTTCACACAGTGGGGCATCCCCGAACGGGGTGCCCCAGGGGAAAAAAGACCAAAATCCTGGGTTTTGGTCCACTTAAAATAATTTTTTATGTTGCAGGGAAGCGCTAGAGTACATAAACAGCAACTGGATTTGAGGGGCAGCTCAAATAGTAAAAACAAAGGTTAAATAAAGTTGACAAAGTAGAAGGAAAAAAACTTTGAACTTCAGTTGCGCTGCAATGAATAAATGTTTCTTGATTGTCAGGGATTCTAACCACAAATATATGTAATATTAGGGTAATCTCTAGGAGTCCTCTAAATTTCAATTATTGGCTGTATCAGCAGATTAATCTGTCTTAGCAGCTCTGATAGGGTCAGAAACAATACAGAGTATCCTTTTATATATATAATCAATATTGCATTCCTAGGTCTAGTGTAGGTTGCCAAAGATTAAACAGAATAGGGCACTTACCGCTGCGGCCGGGGGGTTAAAAAAACTGACCTGGGCCCTTGAGCGTTAACCACTTCTGAAGATGAACTTTAAAGAAATGCAAAAAAGAAATTAGAAACTTATAGGAAAAGTCAGCTTCTGTGCAGTACCAAGACAATCCACTTACGTCACTAATGCTCCCGTCCCATTGATCAGTCTCCCGCAGCCCCGATTCTAACCTTTCATTGCAAAAGATAATTGCCCTCCTTTGAACCATCTCCATCCCCAGGGGTAGACTGAGGCTAAAAATCAGCCCGACAATTTACTGTCCCCAGCTAGCCGAGGAGGCCGATTCATTAATAGCAGCAGGTAGCAATAGTTGAGCGACTGTAGCGGCATTTTCAGAGCGCCCGCTAGTAGTCGCTGTGCTTGGCCGTTGTTCGGTAGTTGATAGCGACTCAGTCGGTTTGCCGTAATGTTGTTAATTTTGTAATATGAATACATTAATATCAGACCTGTAATATCAATTCTGTAATTTTTTTTTTTTTTTCTACCTTAAAAAAATTATTTAAAATGGCAGAAGTGGTCACAGAATTTTTGACATTTAAAAAAACAAAAAACAAATTAATAACAATTAATTATGAATATTTAAAGATTGTTCCATTGAAATGCATTGGAGAGCGGCAGGTAGCGAGAGGTCATACCGCTGTGGGCTGAGGCTGGAATAATGATGAATGAGTCGCTATCTGGCGCTATCTCAGTCGCAAAGCAGGATTGGCTTGATAAATGTGTGATTGTGGTGGGGAGCCGGCGTTCTCATGGCAGGGCCCGTCATTACCGGCCGCTCACCAGTCGCTACCTGTCGCTATTCCTTGTTAAATAAGGGCCTTAGTCCTGCCCCCTGGGTGCTTCCAGACCAATCAATGAGTACATTAGTCAGCTGAAGCTATAACATTGCAGGGGAATATAATGGGTAGGGGTGAAAGTAAAGTACTACTGAGCCTTTAGTACTCTGATTTCCCAAAATTAAGACCTACCCTGGAAATAAGCCCCAGTTACAAATTATAATCCAGCTGCACGTCTTCAGCAGGACGTGAGCTGCTGTAAAGGAGGGTGAGGACACATCAAGCCACACAAGCTTGTCTCTTGGAAGTGAAATGTCTGATTTTGCTGGCTCTATCCCAGCCTGCCGCCATGCCATGGCTGATTCCCTCTGCTGCCAGCCAGCTCTGTGCATGTACTATACTGGAGCTGCTGTACTGCCCTAGCACCTATTTTTCGAGCAAAAATTAATAAAAGCCCTGTCTTATTTTCAGGGAAACATAGCATTGTAGGGGCAGATACTGTGTCAGGAGTGGGTGTGGTCTCCAGAGCCATTATGGATCTTGGCTGGGTGTACAATGGGACTAAGCGTGGGGTAGACTCATGAGGCATGGAGATGAAGGATGTGCTAGATGTGAACTGAGCGAATTCTGGTACAGGATCTGGATGAGGTGCCAGCTCAGCTGGACCCAAAGCACTGTGGCCCACCTTGAATTCTTGTGTTCCCTATGGCCAGTCAGCTCCTGTCCATCCCCAACCTGCTAAGGCTTCTTCGACTGTGGTGGTCCAATTCTCTTGTTGAATTCCATGGTTGCGTTTGTGTTGCCACCTGTGACCATGCTGTACATTTCTAATCACTTTCCATACCTGTGATCAATAAATAAGATCAATCTTATCATCACAGTTACATAGTTAATACAGTTGAAAAATACATATGTCTATCAAGTTCAACCAGGGGTAGGGGTTGGAG
Organism: Gastrophryne carolinensis; assembly: GCA_027917425.1. Classification (NCBI taxonomy): domain Eukaryota; kingdom Metazoa; phylum Chordata; class Amphibia; order Anura; family Microhylidae; genus Gastrophryne; species Gastrophryne carolinensis. Next base: position 503,287,890 of record CM051236.1, on the reverse strand, counting down.
AAATGTATTCTTATTTATTTATTTTACTTCTAACAGCTAATAGTAACGGTTAATGTTATTTTGTGCCAGAAAAGCATCTAATCCTTTTTTGAAGCTGTCAGCTGTTGATGCTGTAACAAGCTTCTGTGGGAGGCTATTCCACAGATTTATAGTTCTTATGGTAAAAAATGATTGAATCTTTTTTTTCCAGACGGAGGGAGTGCCCTCTTGTCTTTAGAGAGGAGTTTACCTGAAATAGTATATTTTGTATTGGCTGTTTGTATATTTAGTTAATCATGCCCCCCCTATAGCCCCCTTAGTAGAGTGTATTTAATTCCATCTTCTATATCATTTATAAACAAGTTGAATTATAGTGGGTCCAACAATGAACCCTGGGGTGCACCACTTATAACCAGGGGCCATTCAGAGTAGGTATATATCATTAACCGCAACTCTCTGCACGCAATCCTTCAGCCAGTTTTCAATCCAGCCACAAACTGAATTTTCTAGCCGAAGATTTTAATATCCCCAGTAAGTGTGTAAGAAGGTTCCAGAGGAATACATTTTTATGATCTAAATTATTAATGAATTATTATTAAATCACTAATTTTACTGGAAAATAGGTAACTTGGATGAATGGAGTCTGTGGATTTTTACCTGATTATTATGATTCTGATCCAGGGCTGTCTGATGCACATATAATATAATATAAGGTTTATTTTGGTGCATTGCCTCAATGTTCATTATATATATATATATATATATATATATATATATATATATATATATATATATATGTGTGTATGTAGAGATATATGTATATGTGTATACACAGACTCAAGTAATGTTTGGGTTAGTTTCTCCTAGTAATTACTATAACTTCAAGTATTTAACTGAAACCATATGTTTGTACTACATGACTGCTTCTTTGTAATAGGAGGAGTTGGAGGAGGAGAGATTTAGGTGGACGAGAGGAATAACTTTTAAGAAGGAGAATGTGGGGGAAGGGGTCACTCTTCTCTTGGCGGGCACTCTTTGCTTTGGGTCTCTGAACAGACAACAATGTAAGAGATTGCCACATGGCCAGTATGGTGGGGGTTGGGTGAGAGAGACAAAGCTCCGGTGGGCGGAGCGAAACACGTGTCGGCAGACGGCCGGCCAACCCGCGCCCCCCGCTCCCCAGCCTCCAACACTCGCCTGCACGTGCTGCATCTAGTGTGCCTTATGTCAGCGGTGGATGGAGCCGCGAATGAAGTGACGTGAAGTCAGTGACAGGTGGCTTGTCCCCTGTACCCTGCGGCGGCGGTGATAGACGGATGCGCTGCGGCGCTAAGTACTGTCTTCCTGTTTTGGGTGGGACATTGTGCTAAACCCTTATATCGGTCCGTAAATCAATTGGGGCCTGACAGCCAACTGTATTACCGAGAGGACACGCAGTATATCCCTGGACCTAAGGTGTACACAGTGGAAACTTTTCCCTCCCGTCTTTTTGGAAGCCTTTCATTGGATCCGGTATTTCCATTCACTGTTACTGGCCAGACACCGGCAAAATAGCACGTCACTAGAGACCAACTACACTCCCCGGATGGGGTGTCTTATTTTTGGGATCTCTATTAGCTAGGCTTGTGAATGGAGTTGTGTGGAGCGGTGGTGGTGTGATTGTGTGGCTGTGGCTGCATGAATGGGGGGGGGGGCCCGTGTTTTAACTCACCCATATATGTTTTTTATATAATCTTTGTTGGTAAGATGTGATGGTGCAATTTGAGAATTATTAAAGCTTTTGTACATTGTCATTGACTTTGCAGCCTTATTGTGCCAGTCCCACGCTAAACCTTGTTCCTTAGTGTGTTTTTCATAGAGAGACACAAAGACCCTAGTTTGATTAGCCTGAGAGGGAAAGATTGCTGCATTTTCCTATGGACACTGCTTACATTTCTGCTTTGCAACTTCATACCGCATTTACACCATTCATATTATATTTCTGTAATGTAATCAGCTCTATTTATATTAAATCCATTTATTGATTTTTGGTTTCGGCCAATACTTTGCTTAAATTACTATAGCGGAGATCAGATTCTGGATGGCCCAAAACAGTCCTTGTTAAGGAAAACAAGGGAAAGAAATATCACAAATAACGATATTTTACAAAGTGTCTATAGGGGACAGTGTCAAATACTTTTGCAAACTCCAGAAAAACGATATCTACAGCCACCCCCATGTCCATGCTTCCACTCACCTCCTCATAGAAGCCAATAAGGTTCGCCTGGCAGCTTCTGTACTTAGTAAAATCATGCTGGCTGTCACTTAGGAGTCCCTTGAGTAAATTTTCCCACAATGGACGTTGAGCTTTTAGGTCTGTTATTACCCAGAGAAGATCTAGAGCCCTTTTTAGAAATGGGCACCACATTTGCCTGGCACCAATCCCTTAGTACTATACCAGTTCGTGAGTCTTTAAAGATCAAGAGCAGAAGTGCAAGATTATCTGTTTAAGTTCCGTTGGCAGGAACCTCTGTCCATCCCAGTGCAGATTTGTGATCTGACTGTTGCAGGTTTTTAATTAAAAAATGCGCAACCCCACATGATCTGTAGATGAATTCGAATAAAATAACTGAGCTGAGTTCTTTAACCCTTTCTCTACCAGCCTACCTGCAGCTTTTTTCACCCTCTGTTGCCAGACCATGTTTCACTATTTTGCGCTACACATGTTCAACTGTGATTTTTGAAAGGATTTCCATGGATTTCCCAGGAAAATTACATTGCTTTTTGGGCTTCAACATGAAATGTCTTGTTTGGCCTTTTTTTAGTGTATTCTCAATACTTTTTGGTGAAATATGTGCAAACAAAATAAAAAAATCTATTTTTTGCAATTTGTAGAGTTTTTTTGTAATAAAAAATGTAAGTTTGTCAATAAAATGTTATTGCGTGCATAACCCCAATTTCTCCCGGTCACAGCGGTGCCACATATGTATAGGTAGACACCCTTTCCTGCCCAGGAGACTCCCCCAAACTGAAACAGAGCTTTAGGGGATTTTCAGATAAAATACAACTGCGCTATGTGCACCTTGCAGTTTTTCCAGAAAAACAACCCTTTACATTTGAAATACCCCCCAAAAATGATATATTCTCTGGAAGTACACGCCTCAAGCCTTCTAGGCGTACCAAGCTTGTTTATGTGGGCTTAGTTTTCTGGAAGTAATCCCTCAATGTATTCTTTGGTTGCACAAAGTTTCCCTAAAAAAGAATAAAACGGAAGAATCAAAGCCACATTTTCCTAAAAAAAACTATATTCAAACAAGAAATAACAAGTAAAATCTCAAAAAGCAACATGCCCTGAACAGATTGATACCCAACATGAATAGGTACTGTCAAGGGAAGAGTTGCCAAACACCCCAAAGTAAAGCATGTGCGTAACAGTAATTTTACTTGAAAATTTCAGCATTGCAGACAAAGTGCGCACCTTGCAATTTTTCAACCAAAACAACCCTTTACATTTGGAATATCCCGATAAACCATATATTCCCTGAAAGTACACATGTTAAGCTTTCTAAGAGTACCCAGCTTGTTGTAGTAGGCTCAACTTTATGGACGTAATCCCTCGAAGAATTCTTAGGTTGCACAGGGTTTCCCTAAAAAAAAAAAAAAACTGAATAAATAACATGTTTTCCTAAAATATAAATATGCAAACAAAAAAAAAACAAGCTAAATCTGAAAGAGCAAGGACCTCCGAGCAGAACAATACCCAACATGCATAGGTACTATTAACTCTTTTAATTGCCAGCCTACTTAGTCTTGTCACCCTCTGTTGACAAGTCATTTTCCCACCATTCTGCGCCATGTTCAACCGTGATTTTTGCCGGAATTTCCAGGAAAATTATAGATATATATTTTGCAGCAGAGTTTAGGCTTTAACATGAAATGTCTTGGTTGTAATTTTTCTACTGTTTTTTTTTAAATATTTTTGTGTAAAAAAACAAAAAAATAAATAAACATTTTTAGACAATTGTCTCCTTTATTTTAAATAAAACATTTACTTTATTAGATAAAACCATATTGCATGTGAGAGCCCAATTTCTCCTGATGACAACGGTACCACATATGTATTGGTAGCCCCCCCCATTCTTGCCCAGGAGACCCCCTAAACTGAAAATAGCACTTTATAACATTTACAAATAAAATACTACTACTATCCACACTATAAACATAGGGGGTTAAAAAAATGACATAGGGTCCCCCCTCCTGGGGGGGGGACCCATTTTTTGTAGAATTTTAAGGGTTAAAAACCCTTAAAACTCCCCCCAAAAATTTTATGGGGTTCCCCTTACCCATCATAACCAGCCCTGGACCAGCTATGGGGGCTTGTAGAACAGGGTGCAAGGGGGGCCCCCACCCTGCAGGCTACAAGCCCACATAGCCATGGCCCGGGCTCTTCTGCCCCCCCCCCTGGGCTTTGGAGAGGCAGGTAATTGGGGTGCCGGGGGTTAACGGCAAGTCACCCGCTAGCCGCAGATGACTTGCCAGCCCCCAGCCTTGTGAACTGGTATAGGGATCTCATGGATCCCTTACCAGTTCACAAGGGGTTAAGTGTAAAAAAACACACAGAAACAAGCAGAAAAAATATTTTATTTATTTATTTATTTTTTTAATACTTGTTAATACTTACCTCCCATCCATCCCTGTGTCCCACGCTGATCAATCTGGCTTCTGCTCTCCTGCTGCAGCTGGAAGCCTTTTTTAGCTGCTGCGCGACAGAACATAAGGGCTTAATTTAAAATTAAAAAAAAAAAATGACATAGGATCCCCCCTCCCGGGGGGGGGGGGGGGGGGGGCATTTTGGGGGGGGAATTTTAAGGGTTAAAAAACCCTTAAAAATCCCCCCCAAAAAATGAAATGGGGTCCCCCCTTACCCAGCATTACCAGCCCAGGACCAGCTATGGGGGCTTGTAGGAACAGAGTGGGGGGGGCAGCTTTTGTGGCCCCCACCCTGCAGCCTACAAGCCCACATAGGCTATGTGGGCCCGGGCTCTTCTGCCCCCCCCCCCCCCGGGCTTTGGGGAGGAAGGTAATATGGGTGCCGGGGGTTAATGGCAAGTCACCTGCGGCTACTTGCCAGCCCCCAGCCTTGTGAACTGGTATAAGGGGTCTCATGGGCCCCTTACCAGTTCACAAGGGGTTAAATGTAAAAATAAACATACTGACACTTAAGAAAAAAAATGTCATTTATTTATTTTTTTTTTACTTTACTCACCTCCGATCCTGTGTCCCCCCGGTGATCTCCGATGACAGCTGTCAGTCTGCTCGGGTGTTTGCCGAAGCAGGGGGGGCCCCTATTCCGGGGGCTCTCCTGGAGCCACCCGAGCCCCCACGAGGGATCGGATGACACCAAATTAAAGAGGAGACCCGTCCGGATCCAACGAGGGGTCAGATGAGTATTTTTATTTATTTATTTTTTTAACTAGCAGGGGGGAAAGTCAAGCACGTAACACCTACGTGCTTGGCACTTAAGGCGCGGACATGCGAGCTCGTAGGTGTTACGTGCTTGGCACTTAAAGGGTTAAGAACTCTTGAGCGAAGTCCATCCGGTCCTGGAGTCCTGCAGTGGCATCTCCTGTATTGGTTCCTTGCTCCTCTTTTGTGTATACAGAGCTAAAGAACCCATTTAGCAGCTCCGCTTTTTCTTGATCCCCAGTGACCAATTCCCCAGTACCATTAATTAGGGCACCTACCTGTTCCAATTTTGCTTTCTTTATTAAAACTGACCAACAGTCACAAATTACTTAAACCAGACCAAAACAACAAATAGTGCCCATATACATCCCTCCCCAGGGAAATTTAGATTGCTGCACATAAAAATGAATTTACCTTTTTTTAACTCTTGCTGTGGTTGATTTTAAAACCAAAATGGTGGCTCATGCATTTGCAGGTCACCCGCAAACAGGAAGTGCTGCTGGGCTTCCTGTTACTGTGCATTGTCAGTTGAATCTAGGCAGCGGCATGGCTGAGATGCTGGGAGAAAAAGCTCCAAAATGGCCGCTACCTTTCTATTCCAACTGTGTCAGGCTGCTGGTCCGGCTTAAAAAACGTATAGGGTTGGTTTTACTTTCTATGGCCAAATCTTTATTTCTTGTTTACATACTTTATTTAATTCTTTATACTTTTCAAAGGTTACTGCTGAAAGCTCTGATGTGTCAGTTTTATTGCCAGTTTAACCGCAGGTATTAGCCCGGAGCGTTTTAGATGTTTGAGACGCTTATACTTGTTACCTATATCAATAAATTTGAGAATGCTGGTGCTGACAATTTATTTAAAGCACTCCTTTTTGGCATCTGTATCCTTATTCCTTAACAAATGCTCCCAGTCTATGCTCTGGTGTGCAGCCTTGAACCTGGGGAAGTTGGCCTTTCTAAAATGTGGTGTTTTTGCCCTTCCAGCCAGAGAATGTTTTTTACAATTTATGTTGGATATAACTATATTGGGATCACTGTTACCAAAATTTTCATGGGTTGTAACAGTCCCTACCAGGTCATCATCATTTGATGTTACCGGATCCAATAGAGCACCAACTTTAGTAGGTGCCTTCACCAACTGGCTCATAGAGTTATCTTGTAGCAAGCCGAGGAATGCTCTGCCCCTTGCAGTTGAAGCAGATCCATGGCTCCAGTCAATACCTGGGTAGTTTAGTTTAAATCCCCCATTATCACCCCTTTACCTGCCTGTTCTGCCTGCTCAATCTGTTTATGCAGCTGACCCTCTATTTTCTCAGTTATGTAGGGTGTTTATAGATTACAACGTAGATAACAGTCAGCTCTACCTTAAATCTGTGGCTCTCCCAGGTGAGACAAAAGACCTCCAGTAACAGCTAGGAACGCTCCACTCCAATAATCCTCGCTGTAGACCAGAAAAAATGTAGCCAGCCAGTTGATCCAATAAAAAATTGTCAGAAACTTTATTTTCAAAAAGTATTAAAATGCCAAAAAGAGAAACATTCCCAGTGAAGCATAAACTGAACACATCTACACATTTCAGACCAAAAAGTGGTCCTTAATCATGATGATAAATTACACCAACATTTATTTTAACATTATGTTCATTGCCTCTCCCCATATAGCCACAAGGATTTTTTTATCTTTACAATCCTTAGATAGTATCCCCTCATTGATATATGCTTTGATTTTTTGTTTTACATAAAGACATACCCTGCCTCCTTTCGTATTTGCTCTACCAAAAGGGGGTAAACCCTTGAAGACCATCCGCTGATGGTTTGTCTGGATCTCAATTTTACTGTCCAAGGTTTGACATTTTAAATTCTTTCATGGTGCATGGACACCTCACCATCAGGTTGCAAGACGGTGCGCGTACTGTATATATTCTTCCCCCTCCTCACCCATGCTATAGTGCTGCTACTGTCTCATAAGCAGGCAATGATCCTCCCCATTGAATGAGCCCAATACATGGGATTAGAGGCTTAGCCTATCACCCATCTGCAAAAAAACAGTATGGCTGGGATAATTGCACCCCCCACTTACATAATGGTTTTGGCACCCAAGATGATTGCCCGGGGCTCATACGACCCTGCCCACCACACTACATTGACGGGCAGGAGGCAGGGAAAGCTGTTTTCTCAGATATGTTTTTTTGGGAGAACATATGATGAAGTTCTTCTCTCCATAGTTTAGTTTGCAGTGACTCTCCGTTTTAGTAATGTTATCAATATTAATTTGCTAATGTTACAAATACCCCGTCCAGACCATGGCTGAATTAGAGCGACTCACCGTAAAATCACTCACACGAGGAAATTGAAAAATTAATGCGGCGTAAATGAATCTTCTGTTATAACGTGGTAAAGCGTGACGCAACGCTGTTATTTCCCTGCAAACAGCCTTCAAGAAAAAAAAATGGAGCCTGGTAGCTTTCAGATGAATAATAATGCTGATGCTAAGCAGCCATTAATTAAATATCTTGGTTAAATCGACTTTTAAAAAGGCCATAGACTGAGATGGCTAATGAGGTACAGGAACATTAACCTTTTCCATTATCTTCAAGGATTCATTCTAATCATACTAACCTGCTATTTCACAGGTGATAGGGGAAGTATCATTGGCTAATACACTTGCTGGATTATCTCATTGGGCCTAACGCAAAGGGATGTTTAAATATTCTGGCTGGAAAATCCAGGTAATTGCTTTGTTCTGAAGTGGGCTCCACAGACTTGTTATGGAATGCCCAAATGGGCTAATCAGCACCATACAGGAGCAAAGTATAAACTATACATTTTCCAAAGGAGCACCCAAAGGGGTGGTCTTGGCGTCTAGACCCCCCAGATCTGGTGGAGCACAGTGACACAGCAGCTGCCCTTCATTGCACTCTTGCTTAGTGGCCATGAGCAAAGAGCAGCTTTGTATTATGAGGAGGTAAGTTCAAGATTGGATCAGGGGGAGTCGATAGATATCATATATCTTGACTTTTATAAAGCATTTGATACTGTGCCACATAAAAGACTGGTACAAAAGATGAGAACGCTTGGACTGGGGAAAAATGTGTGCACATGGGTGCGAAATTGACATAATGATCGGAAGCAGAGGGTGGTTATCAATGGTACACACTCAGATTGGGTCACTGTTACTAGTGGAGTACCACAAGGGTCAGTTTTGGGACCAATTCTCCTCCATATATATATATATATATATATATATTATAAACAATGGGTACGGATTAAACTGTAAAGTCTCAAACTTTGCAGATGATACTAATCTGTGTAAAATAATTAACACACAGGACAGCAGGCAGCTACAAACAGATTTAGATAGATTGGAAGCATGGGCAGTTAAATGGCAAATGACGTTTAACACAGATAAATGTAAGGTTATGATGATGTCATGGGAAGGAGAAATCTGTGTCATGATTATACACTAAATAAAGAAAAGGTTGGTAAAACAACAATGGAAAAGGACCTCTGGGTTTAAATTAACAATAAATTTAACTGTAGTAATCAATGCCAGGCAGCATATGCTGAAGCAAACAGGATCATGGGGTGCAACAAGAGGGATATAGGTGCTCATTACCAGAGCATCATTTTACCCCTGTACAAGTCACTGGTCAGACCCCATATGGAGTAATGTGTACAGTTCTGGGCGGGGGCTAGAGTACCCTGGAGCTACAGGAGTGCGGGGGGCTAGAGTACCCTGAAAGATTGTCAAAGTTAGGTTTATTTAGTTTGGAAAAGAGATGCATGAGAGGTGATCTAATAACTGTGTATAACTATATTTGTGGTCAATACAAAGATCTGTCCCACAATCTATTTATACCCCGAGTGTAACCATAACCCGAGGGCATCCGCTAAGGTTAGAGGAAAGGTGCTTTTTCCACCAACATAGGAGGGGATTCTTCTCTGTAAGAACAGTGAGACTATGGAACTCGCTGCCAAAGGAGGTAGTAATGAAGGATACAGTAAAAAACTTTCAAAAGTTGCCTGGATGCCTTCCTGGCATGTAATAACATTTCCAGCTATGGCTACTAGACCACTGGAAGGAGATAACCAGGCTGAACTGGATGGACTAAAGTCTTTATTCAGCCGTACATACTATGTTACTATGTTTTGTAACACGCCTTTTTGGAGTAGAGTGGGACTGCAGGGTGGTACTCAAGGGTGTGTTCATGTCACGGTAAGAGCTCTTGAACTACGATGACGTGAACTACGACATGCAGCAGTGCTCGCATGCTCATTACTGCAAGTTTTGTGCACACAGTAATGCCTCTTGGGCCTGCCTCCTGCTCCTGTGGCAAAGAATTTCCCATGTGACCTTGGCTCTGTTAACTACACATTTTGGACTTGACCCTTGGCTTTGGATGACTACCCGCTCTAGCTCCCGACGTCTGGCTTGGATGACTACCTGTTTTGGCTTTGGATTACAAACTACCCTGGCTCTGGACTTTTTGGCATTCCTCCATGACCAAACTGGACCTTTCCCCATGCTGAACTCTGGGCTCCCTGGTCTCTGTTTGTTTGCAGTGCAGTCTGTCTTCGCTTGTGGGGAGGGGGGGCTCTGGTGAAAACCAAGCTTGCCAGCAGACTGACATGGGGTAACACTTTGCCAGTCGCACATTGCTGGCCCTCCCCAGGTACATACTGTGTTAACCCCTTTCTTGTATTCCAGAACTGGCGTGTCCTGAGTAGCTTCTCTTTTCACCAGATTCTCCAACATAGCTATACTTGACACTCTGGCCTTTCCTTCTGCTGTGTTTCCCTAGTATCCATCATCTGGGGAAGCCACAGGTGGTACTGCTGGTGGTTGCCTGTGTCTACAGTGGCCGGGTCTCTAAAAAGGTATGTGACTGTTCTACTGACAGAGCATTTGTTTCAGTTTACAGGTTACTTCTATAGAGATTCCTTCGATGTCAGTCAATATTCATCATTGTTTTGTGGCTAAGGATCTGGTCAGTGGATGCCATTTATAAGTTATGAGAATACTTAGGAGATTTTCCTCCTTTTGCACCTCCAGGAGGAAGTTACCAAAAGGTCTGTGACCCCCTCATCTTCCAGGACTGAGATTCTTAACAAAGGTAAGTCCACCTGACAATCTGGTACCAAAGTATCAACATGCATTTGGTGGAGATCTGGGGATTGGATGGTGTCTACAAGACTAGCAATACCCCCGGTAACACAAGAAAAAAACAAGGGACACCAGGCCAGAACAATGTGAAGAAGGCAACTACATATTTATTAGCAGGTACAATTGCACTTATTAGGTCCAAGTACTCAGAAGATCTCCTTTAACTAGCTCCCAGGAATCCAGTTAGAATCGCCTTTTTAAGGTCCACCTTTCTAAAAAAAAAACGAATTTTGCCTTTTGAGCGGCACAAATTGTCCACTAACATGAAATAAAAGTACATTACTGTTTGCAAAAGGTCACCTCCAGCCTGCATATTAGTGAAATAACCATGGCTTCCCGTGATATACATCACATTTTGAAACTAAAATTGTACCTGCTGTCTTTATCTTCTATGTTCAGATATACTGAAGGTGGTTGAAGTAAGCATATTTTAAGGAGCTTTTAGCTTCTAACCTCCCTCATGAACAAGTGGTTTTGCCTATATAGCAGACGCTCATTGAAAGCTTCTTGTTTTAGGCTCCATTTATTGTAAACTATATGGAGCAGGGGCTTTCAACTTGTGGTACAAGTACCACTGCTGGTAATGGAGATTAGGTGGTAATAAAGATAAGCTGGTACTTGGCAAGGCTGCAGACTGATCTGCATCTCACCCTGATGTGCTGCAATTTATACTATTACCTAGTATCCAAACATGATAAAATACAAAACTGATCTAAAAGATGATCACAACTATGTATATACATGTGTTTGTTGCATTTTTAATTTTTCTTTTGTGCACCTTTTTAAGTTTAAATGACCGACAACGTATGCGTACCACCCATGTGGTATACTGTATTTGATGTTTAGAAAATGTAAAGTACATGGTTAGCAGTTAACAGTGAGCAGCTGCAACTACCAAACCTGGCAACAAGCATTCCATGGTCACAGCCACCTATTTCATGCCATGTACATATGACTACTGAACCCATACCTGTATGCTTTATATGGGAAGTTACAATGAGAAGGGGTTCCTGAAGTGTATTTTAAATGTGTGTATAACAGAAGGGCAAGACACTTCAAGGAGAGACCCCAGTTAGGCTTAAAGGGACAGGTAAGGAAATTGAAATAATAAGGCAGCAAGCAGCTCACCTGATGCCTGTATCTTTTACGTCTCCTTCATTTTCTGAAGCCGTAGCAGGGCTCCAAAGTTTGCCTTCCTTTTAATTTCAGTTTTCAAAAAGAAATGCCAAAAATCAGCTTCTCTGTGTGCTCTCAGCATAATTGAGCACAGCACACCACGGTGGTCCCGCAGCTGTCTCTGATCACATCAGAGTGCACACATGACTCATAAAGCTGCTCTATGACTTGCTTTTTTGTCACATACACAACTAGAAATTGAAACAAAGCCAGTGGCTTCACCTAGAATGCAGAAGGTATTTACCATGTCAGATTTTGAGATGCTTTTAAATAGCTTATTTTACGAATGGACCATTTTACCCGATTCCCACAGGGGATAAGGGGGGGAAATTTAGCCTGTGCCTGGACTTTGATATAGCGAGCTAAAAGGGATCAAAAGCTCCCTAGTAAAGAGCACTTTTGTGGTTCCATGTGTGCAATAGTCTGAACATTTTTTTTGCTACTTATAAGTACTTCATTTAAAAAAATAAATAAATAAACCGTGTGATGTCTATGTGCTTTATTGCAGTGCCAAGTATGGGATTTCACTGGGCTGTCTATTGTGATGGGCACCAGACAATTCCACACCCCCAATCCTTTTTATGTGGTGTGAGGAGCAGCTCTCACAGTGGGGTGCCTCCGGGGAAAGGATCAAAACCCAGGATAGTCAAAACTTTTGACTATCCTGGGTTTTGGTCCACTTTGAGATTTCAAGATAGCACAATGCACCAGTGCACCAAGTTGAGTTTTATAGAAAGCTGCATATATATATATATATATATATATATATATATACACAATTTTTGTTAAAAATGTGACTCCGGCATGTATTTTCTGTGAAAAAAACAATGTAGGCATACGCAGCATGTTTTTTTTCATTAAAAAAAGAAATGTTGTCTTCAAAAATATGACCAAAACCTGGTTACAAAAATTACCAGAGCACTTTCTATACATGCAAGAATTTCATGATCATTTTTTTACGAACTTATGCAATGTGATGCAAAAAGAAAAATGCAAAAAGCCATTGTGGCGTCACAAGAACCTGAAAAATAACCCCCCAAAAATGAAAAATAACAAAGTGTTAAATTTTAGATAACAAAAAACAATGTTTGTGTACACAGAAGTTATTAAACTGGTCACTATAAAACGGGTCACATGTTCTCTTGGGCACAAGTGAGCATCGAGATGCAGCTGCCACAATTCCAGCAAAAGCCCAAAGGCTTCGGTTGAGTTTCCTGGAGCATACATTTTTATTCATTGAACGTTTAATTAGGAGCCTTGTCAGTAAACTTTAAAGGAAATGTTTGATCATGAACTGCAACATGGTGTGTACTTTGATAAGGTTTTTAAGTGATCCGTCTTCACAGGATAGGGGGTGAGTAATGTTGGCACTGGGGAGGTGGGGGATGAAAGCGCAGAATGACAGCATTCCCTGTTTTATAATAATGCTGCTGGGGCTGTTTTGACTGTACCATGATAAGTGGATGTAAGTCAGGCATATGAGTATAGTGGCCTAGTGGTTATAACATTTAGCAGTGGTGCCTGGGAGTGGTATACTTACCATGGTCATTTCTGTATAGGTTTGGATGCTGCACACTGCCTATAATGGGGGATGCCATACGCTGCCTGGAATGGGGGGATGCCGCACGCTGTCTGTAATAGGGGGTGTCGCACACTGCCTGTAATGGGGGATGACGCACACTGCCTGTAAAGGGGAATGCCGCACACTGCTTATAATGGGGGGATGCCGCACAGTGCTTGTAATGGGGGGATGCAACACTCTGCTTTTAATTGGGAAAGCCGCACACTGTCTGTAATGGGGGATGCTGCACACTGCATGTAATAGGGAATGCCAAACACTGCCTGTAATGGGAGGATACTGCACACTGCCTGTGACGGGGTGATTGTGGAGGAATCTGCACACTGCCTGTAATGTGGGGCCTGGGAGGGATTCTACACACTGCCTATAATGGGGTGACTGGGTTGGGGTATTTTAGTACACCGTTTGGTTCAGAAAATGTTTTTCCTATTTTCCTCCTCTAAACCCTGGGTGCGTCTTATGGTCAGGTGTGTTTTATAGTGAGAGAAAAAATGTATATAAAGCAGGGGTACTCAACCAGCAGTATATGTACCACAATCTTCCCCTGTCCCATTTACTCTGTGTCTTCATGCTGCCCAAGCTGCAATGCCTAAAACTGTGCTGCACATGCTCAGTACTAAGTTACTCCTCTAAAGACCAGATGGATTTCATCACTGAGTTTGTCAGAAGTCATTTCAAAGGTGCTAGACAGAAAAGAAACACGGTTAGTATTAGCCTTTCAAGAAACTTTACAACCTTATTTCTGGCCATTGTATTTCTTGTATTTGGCATTTTTGCAAGCAGTACGCTGTGCTTGCTGAACATCAGGTCGCAGTTCTCTCAGACATGGGGGGTGGAGACTGTACAGAGAAAATAGAGGAGAGTCTGCTTCCTAATCTTCTCTTATTAAAGGGATTTAGCAGGCAATGCCAAGTGTTGGTCTATTGTGTAAGGTTACATTTGTCAATGTCCTACACTTTTTCCATTTTTAAAGCTTTTGTTGTTGAGATATACAGCTTAAATATTTTACCTTCAGTTTTTCTTCCTTACACACCGAGAAAGAGTGGGTGTGGCCATGCAGAGCAAGGAGGAATCTAATGCCATGCTTGTGCACAAACTGAGAGGGAGCACAACCCTTGGCCACAGGAGACAAAGGATTTTTATTTGTTGACCATCAAAGCAGAGTCCAGGTGGAAGGCTCTTGATCCAAATTGTACAGAAGCATCAAAGACAGCTAAACTGTTGCAGAGTGTTAGTTCGGGATGCAGGTTTGAAGTGCATGCATTTGGGGATGCCTGAAAAATATGGCCATAGTCCTCCAAAGTGGCCTTAGGGTGTTTCCCAGGGACAGGGGAAAAAATTCTCACACATGCAGTAGTCACTGGCGCTCCTACTTGACTCCAGAGTGCTAAAGAAGGAATTGCTGACACAGAACAGGTACAGTTTCTACTAAGGGATGCCCCTCCCTTTATTCGGGCACAGACAGTTCATCCTTGAATCAAAAATGACTGCGTTACACTTCATGTCCCCCTTAGGTCCCGAATTCCAACTACTCTTGTGGGTGGCAGGGTCTCCAGTTGCGCCAACAGGTTGCCGGGCCTGGTACCCTTCTTTGGGTTCCCAGCTTCTTCTGGTCGCTCCTATACATTTGGCTGTGCTCACCAGGGCCCACTTCCCACGCCTGGGCTTAATGGGATCCCTCAGCTCATGGCTCTCAGCTCACTCAGGTCACCTTTATCCCCTCCTGAAAGTAACCAGTAATCAGTAATCAGGGGAGTGGGCTGTACTCCAGTTAACCCCTGAGTGCAAGGATGTCTTTTACTTAAACTATCTAATTCTATTCCTTATCCTATGGGGACATCTAGTGGCCCCCTAACATAATTGCAGCTACACTACTCTAACCAATAAACCTACAGCCGAATCTAACCTAAACCACTACCACCCAGGAGATTCCGGAGACCACCCTCCCAGGTTCACCTATAGCCAGGGGACTATACTGTTATATTGGCATTACTTGCCCTGTATAAGAGATGTACAGGTGGTTTACCTTTGGTTTCTCTTGTTGATCGTCTTGGTTCTGTATACTGCTTTTATCTGCTCTTCAGTACTGGAAGCTTCTGCTCTCACTTCAACTGTTTATTCAGAAGTTATAGATGACGGCTGATCAGTGTCAGTTTTCTCTTCTGTTCTTACTTACTCTGTTGTCATCACATTGTCCCCCAGATCTTCAAGATCTTTTCCACTGGAATGTAGATGAACATTTTGCATCAAAAAACTTTTAGGTATCTTACACTTGGCTTCTCATACGGAGTTTTCTCCACTCTTCTAGAAAAGAATGTGTTCTGCAAATAAGTGGATGTCATTGCTGCCTCGCCCCAGTATTTTTGTGGTAGTCTAGAGTCTGTCAGCATACATCTGATCATTTCAGTCACAGTTCAGTTCTTTATTTCAGCTACCCCATTTTGCTCTGGTGTGTATTGCACTGTCTTTTGATGCTCTATTCCATTCTGCTTTAAGTACTTTTGTCCTTTGTGTGAAAGGTAGCATGAGAGGCTTCCTCTGAAACTTGTCACTTGGCTTTTACCTGTCATAGTCTTACAGTCATAGATACTGTTAGATCCTTTGTCTGTTTTTTTTGTAGTTCTTGTATGTATTCTGGGTGTCTTTGACCTAAACACTTGTGCCATGTGTGTATACAGTCATTTGCCCTGATGCAGAGCCTACCCCGATCTGAGCTAATTTTGTTCCGTTTTTCCTATGGTCCGTTTTGCTTACATTTGTCCAGGGGTTAAAATGTGATGCAGAGCCGCCGTCGGGGGAACTTCGTTAATGCTCCGTTTCGGTGTCTTCAGTCGTGAAGGGTTTTTTCCCCCTCTCGGGGGCATGCAATTTAGTTGTGGCTTCACACGGACAATCCGTTTTTGCCTCCTTTTTAATGGGTTTCCAAACGTACCTTCTTGGCATCCGTTTCCGTTTTCACCCCTATTTTCATGTTTTGGACAAGTATACTTACATTTTTCTTCTTCTTCCTTGTCTTTAATGCTTACCTGAATCTCTTTTTCTTCTTCTTCCTTGTCTTTAATGCTTACCCGAATCTCTTTTTCTTCTTTTTCCTTGTCTTTAATGCTTACCTGAATCTCTTTTTCTTCTTCTTCCTTGTTTTTAATGCTTACCTGAATCTCTTTTTCTTCTTCTTCCTTGTCTTTAATGCTTACCTGAATCTCTTTTTCTTCCTCTTCCTTGTCTTTAATGCTTACCTGAATCTCTTTTTCTTCTTTTTCTTCTTCTCCTTCTTCTTCCTATTCCTTGTCCCATATACTTACCTTTTGGGACATGTAACTGTATGTTTATGTTGTGAGAACGTACAGTGCCAGGAAAGAGAACACACCAACATTTTTTTTTTTTTTGTTTTTTAATGTAATTGTTTTTGTTAAAATTCTAAAAACTTTTGTAAAAAAATAAAAATTTTTGGAACATCACAGGAGGCTCTGTTTTCTTTATTGTTGGCCTTTTCTTTGATCTGTGAATGAAAAACAACATCAATTTTGGCTTGTAATTATGTTGTGCTTATCTAGGCTTTTTTTTTGGCCCATATTTTTTTATAAATTTCTTTGGCTCATTTTTTAAATTTATTTTTTTGGGACCATTTTTTATTTTTGGACATGAGTTGCAAATACATTTTTTAGATAGATCATAAACTTACAAGGCTTGTGGCCAACATGGCGTCTGGGGCGCAGTCTCCTCCCTTCTTCCCCCATCTGTTCCTGCTGTGAAGCTGTTGGGATCAAAAACACAAGTATATTATTGACTGTTTGTGGCTCATGAATGTCAGATTAGGTTAGGCTTCTATGCATCAAATCACTCACCTTCCACTGGCAACTCTTCTGCTTGTCCAGCTTCCTGGACCCCTTGGGATGTGCCTGCGATGTCAGAATCTAAAAAGAACAATAGTGCACATGAGTATATGTCTTTCTTGCATGTATCAGGACATATGTAATTTTGAGAGTCTTACCGGAGTCAGTTTGCTGCTCGGTGATGCTCGACTCCCTGCCATGCGATTCCCCCCCCCCCCCTGCATACTGAGGTCAAGAGGTTCCTCATACTCACTGGCAGAGGGGGGGGGGGGTGGGCGTTGGCACTGGCGGTGGACCACCTATCCCTTCACCAGAATCATCCAACACTGGGCTGCGGGCTCTTCTCCGGGTGGGGCGGAACCGCATATTCCATTCATGCGCTGAAATATAAACACAATCATAAAAACACGCCCAGGCAAGGGCAATGTGATTATTGCATGTCAAGTATCCCGACTTACCTGGAAAGTGTTTGGCGAAGTACCGCCTCACCCGGGGCCTATGCCTCCTCTTTAAATCAGACCAGTGTGGGCGATCTGTGTGAAGGTATAGGTGGTTCCCGAAATGCGGCCTATCACGTCCACCACCGCCAGCACCAACGTCCTCTTCTCATAATCGCACGGCAGGAAATCGTAGCGATCGTAACACAATGGTACACCATTAGTCACACAATTACATGTCAAAGTCTCATGCCCTACCTAAAGTCACTTTCTGCCCCTCATTCCTACTCACATGGGCCTAGTTCTACAATCTGCATGTAGGTTAGTTTGATGTTGCGCACATGTTTAAAAGTAAGGTGGTCTAGTAGTTTACTTTAACAAGTCAGTTGATCCTCATTAATCTTGCCCTGCCATAGCTATTTTTTTTAAGCGTACTACTCACATCCATGATAATGTCGTCCTGCTCCGCAGTATAAATGGCTGGAGACATCTTGTTAGCGGTTCCGGGTATGGCTATGACGTTCCCCCGCGGTGATGTGCGAGCGCGCACGCAGGCGCACACGCTGCCGAACACGCCCACACGGTAAAAATATTTAAAGGTCAATGCACTCAGCTCTGTGTTGGATACCATATCACTATGGCCACACCAAAAGGGAGCCGTAAGACCCACAAAAGGCCAGAGGCACATACTAGCCGCTCAGATCCAGCACACAAAAAACAACACAAGAGCAGGCACAAGAGCCAGGATGGACATGCACCTACTAAAAGGGTGGATAAGCCACACACACAGGCAGCTCACCCAAAACGCAGGAGCAAGGAGCCCTTGCCACATTCGCCAGCACCTGCTAAATCAGCCAGGCCTCACAAGAACCCAACACGACTCCCCAGACAGCCAGCCATCTATTTCATCTGATGCAGGGGATACCACACACCCATGTGGCCGTCAGCTACGCCGTGGCTCTCAGCCCGTTTTTGTGATGCCCAAAGCATGGCTGTAGCCACTGGTGTATGTGAGCACTATGATGCCCTATTTGGCTGTTATTCAAAATCCACCCCAAAGCAGGCAAAGCAGGAGATCTGGGCTAATATTTGCAGGCAAGTTAATAGTGTTGGCTCTGTCAGGAGAGATCTTGAGCAAATTAAGCGCAAATTTGGTGATCTTAAATATTATGGGATAAAAAAAATGGACATGCGCCGCCAGCAGAGGTAAAGTCCATTTAGAGTGTAAATGCATGTCTAGCCTGCTTTGTAACAGGATGTAACACTTAATAGGTGTGATTTAATCTACCCCAGCCAGCAGACAGGGGGTGGTCTCCCGACTAAAATCACACTAACCCCAGCAGAAGAACATGTCTACACATATATTCACCCTGCAACCCTTCAGGGCCTGCCAGAGGGACTAGACACAGACAGGAATGTCAGGTCGAAAGGTGAGTTTGTTTTTACAGAGAGACTTTTCAATGGGGACACTTTGCTAACCCTTAATACACACTGTGGTTGTTGTTAAAAATAAAATTACATTCTCTCTTCCAAGAACAAACTCAACACACGTCACAAGGCCAAGCAACCCCTGGCTTGTCCCAGAGGACCATGCAACACCAGGTTTCTTCCCACACAAACCAAATTGAGTGTTTGGATGAGGTAAGTCAATGGTCCACTGTGTAGACTTTGGAAATTGCACTTGCATCCATTTTTGGTAAAATAGTGAACTCAATAAATGCTACATTTCTTTACAGAACATACAAAGTCCCCCAATTATTGAAGACATTCGAGATTTGGAGGAGGACACAATTCAGATGCCGCAAATGCCTACAGAACCAGTGTGCGAACATCAGAACAGCATATTACCTGTCCCACCAGAGGCAGTAACTCCCTTGATCACTGCTACACCACGATAAAAGGTGCATACAAACCTATAGCCAAAGCAGCCCTTGGTTACTCTGATCACGCCCTTATACACCTGGTACCTGCATACAAGCAGCAATTGAAAAACAGCAGGCCCTCCTACATTACCACTAAAAAGTGGACGGAGCAAGCTAAATCCGATCTACAGGCATGCTTCGAATCCACTAACTGGGAGATCTTCAAAGATCCAAATAACATCAATGACTGGACTGACAAGGCAACGTCCTACATCAAGTTCTGTGAGGACATGCTGATTCAGACTAGAACTTACAGGAAGCAGGAGAACAATAAACCTTGGTTTAGGAGGTCGATCAAGGCCCTGAGAGCTAAAAAGGAGGAAGCTCACAAGAATGGCAACCTTCCTGAATACAGAAGACTCCGGAACAAGCTTTCAAAAGAGATAAAAGCTGCTAAAAGGCTATACTCAACTAGGCTGGAGGAGAAATTTTCTTCTGACAATCCGAAAGAACTTTGGAATGGCTTAAGACATATCACCAACTTCAAGAGCTCCTCACCTTCCATTACTCCAAACAAAAAGCTTGCTGAGGAACTGAACAACTTCTACAGTCGGTTCGATTCAGTGTCGTCTACTAGCGGTACTCGCCCCGCTAATCCCCCTCCATGTGCTAGCGGTTCACACCCCGCTAATCCCCCTCCATGTGCTAGCGGTTCACACTCCGCTAATCCCCCTCCATGTGCAGGTAGCACACCCCTTCTAGACTGTCCGTCAAATCTGACCTTTGAAGTATCAGACGTTAGGAAGCTTCTAATGTCCCTCAACACCAGGAAGGCATCTGGTCCTGATGGCATTTCCACAACATGCCTCAAAGTTTGTGCTGAACAGATTGCTCCTGTTCTCACAGAAATCTTTAGATGTTCCCTTGAGGATGGAATAGTCCCTAACTGTTTGAAGAGCTCACTAATTATCCCAGTCCCCAAATCTTCATCTGCTTCGGACTTGAATGACTTCAGACCAATTGCTCTGACACCGGTGGTCATGAAGATATTCGAACAACTGTTTATGTCATTCCTCAAGGAGGCCACAGGTTCTTTTTGGGATCCACTACAGTTCGCATACAGAGCGAACAGATCAGCTGAGGATGCGGTCAATCTGGCGATCAAGTACACGTTGGATCATGTTGATCGTCCAAGGTCTTATGCTAGACTGTTATTCGTGGACTTCACCTCAGCATTCAACACCGTTGATCCAAAAATTCTTCATGATAAGTTGCTCTCCATGGGCATTCCACTAAACTTATCGAGCTGGATTTTTAGTTTTCTGACAGGTAGGTCCCAGAGGGTCAGACTGGGACCTTTTGTTTCCACATCCAGGATCACAAGCATGGGTGCACCACAAGGGTGTGTCCTGTCTCCCCTACTCTTCTCACTTTACACCAATGACTTCATCTCCTCAGATCCATCGGTCAAGATCATTAAATACGCTGACGACACCACCATAGTAGGCCTTATCAGTAACAATGATGAGTCTAGCTATAGGACCCAAGTGGAAACCCTTGACTCTTGGAGCAAAGTTAACAATCTTATTCTGAATACTAATAAAACAGTTGAACTTATAATTGACTTTAGGCGATCTCACCAATCACACCATCCCATTTCGATTGGTGAGGAGTCTGTCAAGATTGTAACCAGCGCCAAATTTCTAGGTACTCAAATCACACAGGACCTGAAGTGGAGCAAGCAAGCGTCTGCTATCCTAAAGAAGGCCCAGCAGCGGTTATTCTTCCTCAGGCAGTTGAGGAAATACGGTTTGTCCAAAAAGATCTTGAAGGCATTCTACAACGGTGCCATTGGATCAATCCTGACCAGTTCATGTACAGTCTGGTACGGAGGGACCTCAGCCAAAGATAAGCAGAGGCTGAAGAGAATAACCAGGATTGCTGAGAGGTTAATTGGATCCCCCCTACCTTCTCTGGATGATCAATACATAAGCAGAATCTCCTCAAGGGCTAAGAAGATATCTGGAGACGTGACGCACCCAGGTCATCCCTTCTTCAGGCTCCTACCATCCGGTCGCAGATTCAGGGCACACTCAACCAAAACTTCAAGACACAGAAACACTTTCTTTCCTCTGGCTGTTATGGCTCTGAACAATACTAGTATGTGAAAGGCACTTAACCACATTCCGCTACACATCTCTGACAATTTTTTTATTAGTCACTATAGATTACCTGAACTGTATAGTTATTCTTGTCATACTATGTCATGTATGTAATTGTTATAACTATTCTTGTTATACTTTGTTTATGTATGTAATTGTTATAGCTCTTATGGCGTATCTCCTTGCCAAAAAAGCATTCCTTGTTTGTACCTTGTACTTACTTGGCGGTTCAATAAAAGTATTGAAGTATTGAAGTATTGAAGAACCAACAGGCACAGCAACTTCATCAACTGGTGTCCACTACCACAACCTCTGTGCCAACAACCACTTCTGCCGTCCGCACCACACACTCGGTGCCAACCCAACCACCAGCACCAACTCAATCTGGTGCCGAACCACCCACCCGTGCCAGTGCAAGAACACAGCCAAGGCAACATATAAGCCAGAGGAGACAGCTTCAGATTATGGAGGAAGCCTGGCACCAGGAGAATATAGCATTCTCACAAACCACACAACAATTTAATGACACTGTGTGCACACAAATAACATCGATGAATAACCAATTAGAGGTTTTAAACACAAATGTGTTTGGCCTACTGGCAGAAACAAGAAGCCTAAACAGGCATATGGGTGAAATGGTCCAACAATGGCAGCACATTAACCAAAGCCTTGCACATATTGCTGCACACATTCACCCACACCAACCATCAACTGCAACATCAGACTCTACCTACCACTAAATGGTTGTGTTAATGTATATGACCCCACGTTTAAGTTACAAAAAAAAAAAACACGAGTGAAAATACATTTTTGTGGATTCACAAATAAATTTAAACCAAATGCATTTCCAAGGCTTGTGTTTTATGCAAAAACATTGTCCACTAGTTTAGCAAGTATTGCCTGTGCTGTGCCACTTGGTGAGTATGGAGGGGTGTGATCTTCAGAAATCTCTAAAGTGTCCTCAGGCAGGTCAGTGTATCTGGATATCCGGCCTAGAATGGCAAGGTTGTGCAGGACACCACAAGCAATAATGATTTTGATGACCTTGGCAGGCTGATACTGTAGTGCACCCCCAGTCTGATCCAGACATCGGAAGCGCATCTTGAGCAAGCCAAAGGCACGTTCCACCACTGAGCGAGTCCTCCTATGAGCAGTGTTATACCGCTCCTGGGCCTGGGAAGATGGGTGCAGGATGGGTGTAGCCATGGTAGCAAAGGATAGCCAGAATCACCTGCAAAAAAACAAACAAAAAATAAGCACTAACAATAACACAATCACACATGACAAATGTGCCTATTGGAAACATATGTAGTGTCTGGCACCATAACTAGTCAACACATAACTATAAGGCCCACAAAAAATAAAAAATAACTCTAAATATAATAAATAAACAATATCCACAAGTACCTTACATGCATTAAACAAAAATGGCATGTTATGTAACAAAAAGCCTAACAACATGGAACAACAGACAGAGCCCTAAGGGGAATAACATCAATAATGTTTAGGTGTGCATTAAAGCATTATTGAACAGGGACAAATAGGTGAGCTGTGCAGTGTCAGAGCAAAGCACAGTTCTGATGAGCCAACATGCACATCCAACCAGTACACTCCTATACAATGACTGTGGTATGCTGATCAAATAGTGGTAAGTAAGTGATTGCAAACTTGTACTGTTTCATTGCTATCTATCACAGATTAGTGGGGTACAGGCACCAAAAAAATTTAAAAAATTTGGACAGCAACAACAAGTTTGAGACACATACCCAGTAGCCATCCACCAGACAGATCTCCAGATTGAAAACGTTCAAAGAGGCAGGAGTTCCTCAAAATGGGAGAATCATGCGTGGAACCAGGGAAGGCTGCAAATAAACTAAAAAATTGCAGATTAGGGCCGGACACTGCCTGGACATTAATCGAATGGCCCATCTTCCTGTTCCTGCACAAACCAAACATAACTGTAATTAGTGTGACCATAAGTGTCAAGATGCACAAAAATATTCTTAAACATCAACAACATTACTAAACAATGGATGTTAGTGATACACAGGGTGTAGGTCTGCTTGAAAACAAAAAAAAATAGCTGACCTAAACCACATACCTGAACAGATATTCCTAGTCAGCAGGCGGAATTATCGATAAGTGGGTACAATCAATGGCACCCATGACGTTGGGCATGCCGGCTATGTTCTAAAAGCCCAGCTTAACTGCATTCCAGGCTTCCCCTGTGTCTGGGAAAAATATAAATTTTGGGGCCAGGGTAGCCATGCCATCCAAAAACTTGGTTAGGCTGCGGCTCAGCGTAGACTGGGACATCCCCACGGAGAAGGCACCCAGTCTCTGGAACGAGCCGTTCGCCAAAAACTGCAGGCAGCCAACCAATTTGGTCATACCTGCAATTGCATGCCCCTTTCTTGTGGTGGGGGCTAACCATGGCCGCAGCTGGCTATACAAGTCCTGGAGAGAAACACGGTTAAGGCGGGTGAGCTCGAATAGCTCAACGTCATGCATGCCATCGATGTCCAAATGTGTTCGGTGCAGCCTGGTTTCTGCCATGCTCAAAAGTACAAGACCGCGTAGCTGACGCCTTTGATGCTTGGGCACAGAAGAAATCATGATACGGAGCTCAAATACGGGTGCTAATAGTGGCCGTAAGTGAAGCGTCGAGACCCTCGTTAAATGGGGCTGGTTTCAATCGGAAATCAAGGCTCTGAATCAAATAAAAAAACTGAACAATGAACAACATTTCCGTTTTCCCGGATTTCAGCTTCTTGCGAGCCGTCAATCGGAAAGGCGGCTGAGTAAACACCTGAGCGCATACACGCACACAAAAAGCAACGTAGCACCCTTTCCTGACCCGATCAAAAGCCAAAAACCACGGGAAAACGCACGGGATAGCTGAACGAGGAGGCTCTGCATCAGGCCAATTGTGTTAATTGGTGCATAGTCTCACCTTTTCCTTTACTGTGTTGAGGTGATTCAGATGATCATCCAGCTTGGCACTTGCTATTGTCTGCTTGCCGTCTAGGATAGATCACTTGTCACCTTGGAATTTTACAGTGAGTCCTTTGGCTGTCAGATGTTTCACAGATAAGAGCCCTCCCTCTAGATCAGGAACATAAAGCACATCTTTTACTGGTATGGCTAAATTGTGTCCCGCATCATTGGGGCATACAATGTTTCCATGCCCATATCCATCTGCATGTATTTTACTTCCATCTGCAAGTCAAATAGACTCTTTGTTATTCAGTTCTGTGAAAACGCTTCTATCACTCATCATGTGACTGGTTGCTGCCGAGCCAATTTACCAGCTATGAAATATATTGTTGTCTGTCACTTTAAATGTGGCATTCTAGTTCCCTTTACATGTATAGAGATTGTGGCTTTGACCTTCTGTTTAGTATAAGAGGGACGCGGTCTCATTTGCTCTGCTTTCCATATAGTACAGTCTCTCTTTATGTGTCCCTGTTTGTGGCATCTAAAGCTCCCTGGTTTCCTTCCCTTGTAACCTTCTGTCTGTAGCTTTATGATCTGTTCTGTCATCAGTTTCTGTGGAGTCATGCTCGAGCTCCTTTCCAAGCTAATTCTTATCCATGAGCCTGGTCCTTACAAATGCTAGTGTCAGATCTGTCTCAGGTCTTGTCTCCAGCACATTGATCAGTGTAGTGTATTGTCAGGGAACCACAGGTGACATGATCCAACTAACAATCAGGGATTTCCAAGCACAGAGCCCGCTTTCCCAAAGCCTCGTCTGTTCGCCCGCCCAGCGGGACTCCCAGGCACAGTAGCCTACGGACACACAGATTCTTGGCTTAGGCAAAAAGATAAATATCGCTCACGTTAAATAAAGGTTTTAATGCAATGAACACACTAGGCAGTGATAACAAACATTTGATTATGGTGAAATGAATACAAATGTCGTTCTGAGAAGTGGGTTACAGGTTACAGTGAGTTACACACATAGATACAACAGTCAGAGTTACCTTAAAATGCAGATGTAGTGATGATGATGAGCTCCCACAAGGGGGTATGTCAAGAGCTTAAAGATGGTTTGGGCACCTCCAGCTGGCCCAGGGTCATCCCACTTTATGCCCCGATCTCTGTCCCTCCACCCTCCTTTCTCCCAGACACAGGTCCTGTGTAATTCTTTTGAAGCCCAATATGCTATCACCCCTCCCCAGCAAAGAAGGATCCTGGTCCTGACCAATGTGTTAGAAGAGCCGCGGGGGGGGGGGGCTTTTATCCTCAGACTGCCTTTTCTAAGTGTCAGAACCTCATGCCCATATATGGACTTTCTTTTCCTGCTAGCCTTGTAAGGATGACATTTGCTAAGAACAGAGAATATTAAAGGGGGAAGCTGGGCATCAGCAATAAAGTGAAATATATTTGCCCTATTCCTCACATGTATGCATTGGGTAAACTACACAAAAACATGGCTGCAGTGTGACTGTTGGCTGAAGCGTGACTGTTGGTGTCTCACCAACTGATCTGAGTTGTGTGCTCTCTTCCAGCAAGGCATTTATATGCCCCTGCATGTTGTGCTCTCTGCTAAGCCTCATTTTGTAAAGTTTGCTCAGCAGAAACAACTTTCTGTTTAAACTAGATCTCTCATGGATTCTTTTTAGTACATCACATGTGCCTTTTGCTGTATTCTCACTGCGTATGTGAATAAGCCGCCTTCTACTAGTAAGCTTATCGAGCCTGTGCCTGTCTGTTTTTTCTGTCCCAGTCCTGTCCTGTGGCCTCTCTGTAGTTATAACCTCCCACAAGTCATCTGTGGATAATAGCATTTCCACTTTAAACTTTCATAGCATAATAGTTCAGCTTGGCCACTGAAAGTATAAGCCAATATACAACAAATGAAACTATTAATATACCAAGCGCATAGTGCTATATCAATTGATACTAAAGATGAATGCGGCTAATAATAACTACCTAAACTACTACCATCTCATATAAATCATCTGTGCCAAATCAAAGAGATTTACATAAAATGCAGGTGCAAAAGGAAAGGCATGGATGCGGATACTCCTCTGAATTAAGCAAAAGTAGAGCCAAGGGACCCCCTGTAGATATGCACCAATGAGTTCCCTGGCTACTATGGCCATTGCCTCAGGGTGACGTCATGGAACGCATGGGCGCATATCTGCAGGGGTTCCCTTGGCTCTACTTGCATTCAGATGAGTATCCACATACTTGCTTTTATTTTGCACTTGCACTTCATGTGATCTTTGGCACAGATGAGTTATATGAGATGATAGTAGTTTAGGTAGTATAGCACCTCGGGGTCTTTCTGGGCACAGACACAGGCATACACAGGGTAAATAACTCAAACGGTTTATTTTTCAGTCAGTCCAACTTAAAAAGGCTTTCTTCAGCATAAAAATGGGAAGCACAAGATCCTCAAAACAGACTGGTTATTGTGTTTCAAGCTAATATGGCCACCCAGGCGTTCTGCCTTGTCAACCGTCTCACTCTGGCGGCAAGCCACTAGCCGGCCTCACTCTTGGTGCCACCTGCACCATGTAGCCCACAAGGCTGTTGATTAGTACACTCTCCTCAGCTCCGGTGCCGCCTGCACCCTGTTAGCCCACATGACTGTCTGCAGTGCTCTCCCATGCTTGGCTGCAGGTGCCACATGTGCCCTCAGCTGTAGTTTATCGGTTTTTTCAAAGTGGACCAAAACCCACAGAAATCGGCCCAGGAATCTATAAGATTCCCGAGCGATTGATTCCCACACTGCAGAGCATCCAGAATCGGGATGCCCCGCTGTGTGGAACTCCCCAGGTCGCCCATAAACTCACCTTCTTCCCCGGTACAAGGGCACATGTCGCCCAAACAAACTCGTCCTACGACGCATGCGCAGTGACCGCAATCCCCAGCATCTCTCTAGCAGGGTGCATGCTCGCACCAGGCATTTGTGAATGGCCAGCACAGGCACAATCCCTGTTAGAGGGAAGCTGGGGGTGAGCAAAAGGGTTACTGACAACGTTCTCACCTGGGGAGATCATTACTGTTGCCTGATTTCTCCAAAGTTGCTGATAAGCTCACCTGTTACTGTGGAAACACTCTGGGATTTAGTCAGGAAAGCCACTTGAGCAACACAGAGCCACTTAAGCAAGAAACTTGGAAGCAGCCTGCTGATGAGTAAATCGCAGGTCTGGGGGTACAAGCCGAACACTAATGTTTATTTTACATCCCAGAAGAGGAAAACAATAAGGCAGAATGCCAAAAACCTGACAAAAAGGGAGTTTTTCTTTAAAATGGACTAAAACCCAGGATTCTGACTATTCTAGGTTTTGGTCCGTGCCCCCCTGTGTGAAACCCCCCAGGTTACCCAAACAATCTCACCTCTTCCCGGTCCTACAGCACATGTGCGGTCGCTCGTCCAATCAGTACGCTCGGATCCGCTTGAGCACCTTCATCCTGGAGCTCTTCTAATATGAGCAGATCCGAGCGCGCTGGCAGACGCATCCCCTCACTGGCTTTCAGGCGTGAGCACGTGCCTTGCCGGAGGGATAGAGGGGATGCGGATGCGGCTGCGGCTCGCGCATGTGCCGATGCACCGGAAAAGAAGGTGAATTTATGGGTGACCTGGGGGGTTTAACACAGCAGGGAATCCCAATTTTGGATTCCCCGGGGGGGGGGGAGATCAAGTGGCCCTATAATCTATAAGATTCCAGGGTCGATTTCCCTGAGTTTTGGTCCACTTTAAGCAGATGCAAGTGTCCCTGAAAACAACAGAACGTTTTTGCAGAAGTGATGTTATGATGCTGCTTGTCGCATGCGATGTCAGAGACCCGCTTAAAAAAAATGGAGGACCAGAAACAGGCTGCATCCACCCCGTCTCGTAACGTCACAAGCTGGAACCCATCAGCACCCACCGCCTGAGAGCCAGTGAAACGATCAGGATAAAAAAAGGATGGAGGGGCGCAGGGGACAGAGGCGACAGCTGAGGAGGGGGATGCCTAATGAGGAGCAGTGGGAGGAAGACGCGCTCGCGTGTAAAGAATCTGGGAAATTGCTGAGCGGATTATATGCTTATAAAAGCGAGAGAGAGAAACACACGTCTCTTAACATTTTCTTTTATTTGCTGCACTTTAATCACTTCCTTTTGTCTGGTTTAAAGGAAAAATAAATGTAAAGAACATTTTCTTTCTCTCTAAATTTCCCCTTTATACCGGATGCTGTGCTCCACCCTTTAGGCAGCGGGTGCGAGAGTTTCTCAATCAGAATTCAGGGTGGTAGTCTGGGCTGCTCATTAGGTTTCATAGGCCCCAATTGTGTCTGCTGGTCCCATACAAACGGGGAGGCTGATTCATTAATAGCGACAGATAGTGACAGATAGCGACTGTTGAGCGACTGTAGCGGTATTTTGACAGCGACCGCTAGTAGTCGCTGTGCTTGGCCATTGTTCGGTGGATGATAGCGACTCAGTCGGTGTGCCGTAATGTTGAATACAAGATGCTGAGTCGCTATTTGACAGGTTCGCTGTTGTATGGGAGCGCATGATAGCGACTGGACATAGCGACCAGCGCCCACCATATTCATTAAAAAATCAGCCTTAAAAATTCCTAGCGCTGTGAAATGCATGTTTAAATCCCAGAGCGCAGTAGGCGATGTGTTAAAAGTAGTTTTTTAACCCCCAAACCACCCAAAAAAAAATGGAATGATTTTGAAATAATATTCAAACCTGAATAGTTTAAAATCAGACCTGTAATATCAATTCTGCCAAAAAAAAAAACAATTTTTTAAAAATCCCCAAAAAATACATTTTCAAAGGAAGAAGTGTTCACAGATTTTTTTTTTAAATTAAAAAAAATATATATATATTAAAAAATAATTATTAATTTAAATACATTCTGCCATTGAAATGCATTGGAGAGCGCCAGGTAGCGAGAGGTCATACCTGTCGCTGTTCAAGGATGTTCGCTGGCGCTGTGGGATGAGACTGGGATAATGATGAATGAATGTTAGGTGGCGCTATCTCAGTCGCTAAGCAGTATCGGCTTGATAAATGTGTGATTGTGGAGGGGAGCCGGCGTTCTAGTTGCGGTACCTGGCTTTACTGCCCGGCTCCCCAGTCGCTATCTGTCGCTATTCCTTGATAAATAAGGCCCATAGAAACATAGAAACATAGAAGGTTGACGGCAGAAGGAGACCATACGCTCCATCTAGTCTGCCCTTGTGTGTATCCTGTATGTACTCTTTTTCTCTTTTTCTTAGGATAGATGTGTGCTTATCCCAGGCACGTTTAAATTCAGTGAATTATATTTGAATTATATCAAGTATATGAAAGGCTTGTGGAAGAATGTCAGTTTAAAGCATACATAAACACTAGTAACTCTCAGTGGCCGACTGGGGCCAAAAACAGCCCTGGATTTTCTCAGCCCCTGGTCGGCCCCTAGCACCCCAGCTGAGGCCCCCAACCATGATGCCGGGGATATAGCATTGGGAGCTGGGGTTCCTTGGCTTGTGGGTACTTGGGTTGGGTACAGGGGGCTGAGAGCCCATTGCGTACATTACATACTTACATAGCTTCCCTTACACATACACCATTCCATCAGCTGTATTAAAGCGGACCAACAGTCAAAAATGACTTAAGCCAGACCAACACAACAAACAGTGCTCATATACACACCTCCCCAGGGAAATTTAGATTGCTGCATAAAAAAATTAATTTACCTTTTTCTAACTCCTGCTGAGGTCAGTTTTAGAAACAAAATGGCGGGTCATGCATTTGCATTCCACCTGCAAATAGGAGGTACTGCTGGGTTTCCTGTTACTCTGCATTGTCAGTTATGTCAGTTGAATCCAGGCAACAGCATGGCTGAGATGCTGGGAGAGGAAGTGGCCACTACCTTTCTATTCTAACTGTGGCAGACTGTTGGTCAGGTTTAAGGGTGTGCAAGTGTGTGCAGCATGACAGAGATGCTTTCCTGTGTCCCTGCGACATATTTCTTTCAGTTTGGTTTGTGAAGATGGATGCTGCCATGCAGTCCAGGAGTGCAGCATCTGCAAATATATTACACAAGATTGGGGGGGGGGTTTAGGTGAGCAATTAAAGTGGAACTTCAGTCAATATTAAGCCCCCTACCCTGCCACCCTACCCTGATGCTGAGGCAGGACTGGGGGTTACAAAGAAAATCCAGAATCCTGAATCCAGGGGCCTGCGCCGCTCCTCTGGCGCTCCAGATCCTGGGTGCTGGTATCTTTGAAGTTAAATACAGAGCTGCATCACTCAGCTCTGTGCACGTGACCCGGGGGAAGCCGCTTTTTTGTTTTATCTGCAGCCGCCATGGGAGACCGTGAGGAGCGACGCAGGATCCTGGGTTAAGGTAAGGGTTTCTTTCTTTGTAACCCCCCACCCTGTCTCGCGCCAGGGTAGGGTGGCTGGTTGGGGGGGTTATTATTGACTGAAGTTTTGCTTTAATTTAATTTTCACTATTGTTTTGACTGGAGGTCCACTTCAAAGTGAAACAAAACTCAGGAATTTGACTTGCTAGGGTTTTGTTCCAGTCCCCGGTGTGAAAACCCCCCAGAATGGCGCTATTCACACACTTCTTCCTCGTTCCAACAGCGCATGTGCAAGCTCCTGCCCAATGAAAGCCGTCTGTCATGACTATGTAATTTGACCAACAGCCGACTACTAGAATGGGGAGCACACACTGCCGCATCCCCCGCATCCCCGGGGCGTGCGTGCTCCCTTCCCAATAGCTGGGACAGGAGTGCACACACGATGCTGGGATGCAGGGGATGCAGCAGTGCACGTTTCCCGCTGACAACAATGAGAGCCATTTGCCAAATTATATAGTCATGGCAGACGGCTCTCATTGGACAAGGGTCCATGCATGCGCTGTTGGAGCGAGGAAAGGTGGGTGTTTATGGGCATCCTTGGGGGTTTCAGACAGTGAGGCATCCCGATTTGGGATGCCCTAGGGACAGGCCATTGGCTGGCCTTGGAGTCTTTTAGATTGCAGGGCCAGGCTGGATGGGTTTTGCTCTGCTTTAAAGAGGAGCAACCACCAGACTAGCGTTTATAAGACTCTAAGAGCGGTGGTCTCCCTCTTTTGGGGGTGTTCAGATTCTTAAGCCTAGAGATGTGTGTGGAAGCACTGGGGAGATAGGAATATGCATTGTTCCCGCGGCCAGCCATTCAGATAAGCTGGTGACATGCACAGGGAGACTATGGATGTGGCTGCTCCTCTTTTGCTTTGCCGTATTTTTAAAACATCGCCGATTGGATGAAAGCATGTGCTGTGGGACCGGTGGAAAAGTACGTTGTGTTGGCAATGCAGGGGGGGGGGGTTCACACAGCGGGGCATCCTGATTTGGGATGCCCTAAGGACAAGGACCTGTTACCAGGATGGTAAAAATTCTGGCGACAGGTCCACTTTAAAATGTTACATGGCGAAAATTCAATGAATGCATCCTTCAAGAATGTGACAAGGTGTTGACAAGCTGGCCATGCGCACATCCTACATTGGTATCCCTAAAAAGATGGATGGGGGTGCCTCTGGGATACTAAAGGAAATCAAGCAAAGCCCTGTCTGATTGAAATGACACTCACTACTGTAGCGGATATGATTTATGAATGTATGAATATTAATCAGTACTGTGTCTTATTGGATTGCCATATTCTAATTCCTTCCCTTGTTTTAACTTATTTAAAGCAGGACAAAACCCAGTATTTTAAGTATCCTGAGTTTTGTCCCGGGTCATAGGCTGCCCTGAATCGGAATGACCTGCTGTGTGAAACTCCCCAGAATGTGCAGAAAAACTCACCTCTTCCTGGTCCAACAGTGCTTGCGCAGGCTCTCGTCCAATCAGAGCCGTTTGCCTTGCATATTTAATTTTTTTTTCAAGCTTGCACCACCAAGCCCCAGGCGGCTCATTTATGCTACTACAACTTGCTTCCAATTGAAATACTCTGAAGAAATAACAATGATAACAAAGAGGAGAGAAGAAGAAAGAGAAGAGAGAATAAAGGAGGGTAAAAAAAGGTCGGGAAAAACAATGCGGAGGGGGGAGGATGGACGGGGGGGAGGCTAGGCATACCAATCCCTTTAACCAAGATCTGACTGCAATAGAGATCTGTAATTCTGTGAGTATGTGAATTCAACCCAACAGGCCCATTTAAGGAAATGTGTCTCCGCGGATTCATTGCGGGCTGCGATCAGACCCTCGTAAATTCTCAAACTTTTATTGGAAAGATGGAGGAAGGCAAATGTCTGTGAGAGGGCAGGACACACCAGACAACACAGGAGAGAGTTACAAAGGCAACATATCTCACAGTGCTATATATTGCATTAGAAGTTTAAAATACTGGGTTGCATTATCTCTCACTCCTGTTGTGACTGTCAGGTCCCGAGGGACACCAGCCTTCAGAGTAAGTCCGCAACCCCCAATCTCCGCTGCTAGCTTCACCTATAGTCAAGCCCCCGTCTGCCGGGATGCTTTATACGCCTCACCGGGCACGGTTGCCCCCAGGACTTGGTAGCACAAAGGATGCGGACTTACGGGGAGGAAGGCGGATGAACCAGGAACGAGACTGGGCGAGGTCGGGCAAGCAGGGGTCATACAGGAGAAATCAGTCAGAGAAGAGATCACAGACTTACGGGGAGGAAGGCGGATGAACCAGGAACGAGACTGGGTGAGGTCGGGCAAGCAGGGGTCATACACGAGAGATCAGATCAGACAAGCGCGGCACAAAAGGATGAGACGGAAGAGTAGTCAAAGTCGAGCCAAGGGTCAAGGCAGAAGGTCACGGGTACGCAGTACAAGGGAGCAGGCTAAATCGTAGTCAGAAACCGACAATGGTCGGTCCAGGCGGCAATCACGGGATGGTCAATACACAGCAAGATCAAACGGGAAGTAACAATACGGATAATCACATCCAGCAGCATGCTATCACGGGCAAGGAGTAAGTGTGGAAAACACCTTTATCTGATAGGGGCTAACTGGATTGGCTGGGGAGGGGGAATGTGGTGATTGGTGCAACAGGGGAACCTTGGGCTGATTGCCCTGTTTGACTCTAAAGGGCGTTTAGCCCGGTGTACTTTGGGCTCATTGGCCCACCTAACTGAGGGCTCATTGGCCCACCTAACTTAGGGCTCATTGGCCCAGCTAAACTTAGGGCTCATTGGCCCTTTAAATCGAGCCTGCAGCGCCGGCGGAGGTCATAAGACAGCCGAGCTCGCGCGCACGCACGCGAGCACGGGCTGTCAGTGAGGAAGGAGAGTGACGTGGCGAGGGGGCGTGTCCGCTCGCCCCCGCTCCGCCTGAGTGCGGCGCGGCCGCCGAGCGGGGAGGGAGCCTGACAGGCGCCAGAGCCCGCGCCGCCTGCAGACGCCACGGGAGCGGCGAACAGGTGACTATAACAAACAAAATGAGTCAAAATGAAAGGCCTGCCAGCACCCTGGTGAGAGTTACATTGTGTTACATTGTTACAGTTAGGCCGCAGCTGATGTGTCATATTTGTTTCAATTGTAATTGCAATTTAAATAGCTCACAGCTTTCTGTGATGTATGCATGGTGCTGCTGTGATAGAGAGAACATTATGAAGATTGTCCCCTTCAGAGAAAAGGGTCAGACATAAATTTTACGTGGCATAACCAGGAGCATGAGTGAAGACAAGCATCACATCACAGGTTTAAGACAGTGACTCAAGGAAGTAGAGAAGGTATCCGCACTCTGGTATAGCATAGGTAGATAGGGTGCACCGCCCGGGGTGGTCCCAAACCCCACAACAATTCAGCAGAAGGAAGGTGAAGGGTCCGCACTCCTTAAAAACTTGAATTTTTATTATAGTAAAATAAAATCATCATAGATCTATGACTAAGGGCCATTAGTACCCAAAACGCGTCAGAGGACTGCAACATCCCCATTGGCCTGGGTCTGTTACTTCGATTTTATGCCTTGCTGTTTATCATTTGGATGGAGATGATTTTAATTTTACTATAATAAAAATTCAAGTTTTTAAGGAGTGCGGACCCTTCACCCTCCTTCTTAAGACAGTGACTACATTATTTATCATAAAACTTACAGAGGAACAGATCCCGGGATTTATATTATACCCGGTTTTGTTCCTCCTGTCTGGGGCATTCTGATTTGGAATGCCCCGGTGTGTATTCCCCTAGATACCAACGGACAATCACTGTGTGCGTTCAAATTAGCTTATGCTTTGCTGATCTGAGCTCAGGACGACAAGCAATGCTGAAAGGAGAGCGTGCCACTGGTCGCACCCCCTGCTCCTCATCACATACCTGCCCCAGGTTTTTCTGAATGGCTAATGCGGGTGTGCACAGACAGAGTGAAGTGGGGATGCTGCAATGGCCTGGGCATGCAGTGAGATTTTGCGGTGATTACACATTGGTGCCCCACAAAGAGGGAGGCCATCCGCCATAGAGCCTTATAGACTAAAGCAAAATAAAACCCAACGCTACCAAACCCTGGAGTCTAAAAGGGGGGGCGGTCACAGTGGCACCCCAAATCAGGATGCCCCGCTGTGTGATCCCCCCCCCCCCCCGGATGCCACAAAACTCACCTCCTTTCTGGCTCACTCGCAATTGTAAACACTGGTGGTCGCATTCCCAACATCTTTGGACTGAATATAGGCTGGAAAAGGGAGCACGCCGGCTACTATGGATGCGCTCACTTGCACTGACGATTGCCACAAACCTAGCCGCTTGCCGAACATTCCATATGCAAGGCAAATAGCTCTGATTGGATGAAAGCCCGCACATGTACCATAGGGCCAGAGAAAGGTGAGTTACTATGGACTAACTTTGGGGTTTCATACAGCAGGGCACCGCAAATTGGTAAGCACCCGGGGCAGGGAACAAAACTCAGGATAGTCAAAATCCTGGGTGTTGTTCTACTTTAAAGTAACCTCCACCCCCAACCATGTTGGTTATAGACAAATGTCATTGTTCACACATACAAAAACAAAAAAAATCTAATATATAACATTTACCCTATACTTCCCTTTTTACGTGACACAATCGCATGAAATGGTGATCAGTAATCCCTGTAATCGTATTGTCTCATAAATTCTAATTGATTAATGAGCCCTCGGAATGTTTATTTTTTCATCATTTGCGCGCTACATCCCTTATTTACTTTGCCAGCCTTCGATTAAGCCGAGCGGCTTGGGAGATATTTGCCATGAACCGGCATTGGTTTAATGGAGGAGAAAGTAATTTGTTTTTGCAAACAACCTCTAGGTGTGAATGGCGCGTAGCAGTCGATGCTGTCCTATCACAACCCGGAGTTGTAGGCGGACCCCTGGAGTATTCAGTCTCCATGGAAACATTAATCTCAGCATTCTGTATTCACCATTCAGTTATGTCCTTAGGAATCAAAGGATTTTTTTTTTCTTCTTATGCTGCAGTTTATTTAAAGCAGACCTTCTGAAAAAAATGAGATTTGAGCTGTGGGATCTGCATGGCTTTCTGAAACTTGCAATATCAACAGTATGGGGTTATAATATATTGGTTTAAAGTGACCGCAGCCACATTTCAGCTCAAAAATAAACTGATAGCCCACCAGTGTTCCGCAACAGTTACGCTGTGTGAAGAAAAATACCATTTTGTGAGTACTCACTTGTAAAATGGGTATTACGAGTATGTCACACACCCCGCTTCCAACATTCATAACACTTGGGATACCTGCCTGTAGAGGGCGATCTTGCAGAGATGACATGAGAAAAAGGAGCCCCTGCTGGCCCATAAATACCCGGGACCTCCCACTATTCCTCAGTCTTTTAAAAAAGCAGTGAAGAACCAGGAAGAGCAAATTATATAGTGAATTGAAAATAATAACAAACACCATACAAAGGATCCCAGAACAAAAAAGGGCGGGGGAACCGGGGTGTGTGACATACTCGCCATACCCAATTTACAGGTGAGTACTCACAATATGGTATTATTCCTAGTATGTCACACACCCCGCTTCCAACATTCATGACACTTGGGATATCCAATAGCAGTGTCTATAATGGGCAGGGATCCCACAAGGCAAAAATGCATAACTTAAATTTCTGCAGCTTGCAGAACTTTGCGACCAAAAGCAGCATCCGCTGAGGCCCGCACATCAACCTTGTAAAACTTAGAAAAAGTGTGCACCGAAGACCAAGTAGCAGCCTTGCAAACTTGTTCAACAGACGCCTGGTGCTGAAAAGCCCAGGACGCACCAACAGCACGAGTAGAATGAGCAGTAACACAAAAAGGGGGAACCATCCCCTTAGCAGAATAGGCCCCAACAATGGCCTGA
Organism: Gastrophryne carolinensis; assembly: GCA_027917425.1. Classification (NCBI taxonomy): domain Eukaryota; kingdom Metazoa; phylum Chordata; class Amphibia; order Anura; family Microhylidae; genus Gastrophryne; species Gastrophryne carolinensis. The sequence goes on along the minus strand of CM051236.1, from coordinate 503,250,982 downwards.
CGAATCCATTTACTGATGGAAGATTTGGCTGGTGCCAACCCCTTCCTAGGCCTGGAGGGCACCACAAAAAGGGCATCTGTCTTACGGAAAGCAGAAGTGGTAACCAAATAATACTTAACACAACGAACAACATCCAAAGAATGTAAAACCCTTTCCTTGTTATTACTAGGATTAGGACACAATGAAGGAAGAACTATATCCTGATTTAAGTGGAAGGCAGACACCACTTTAGGAAGAAAATCTGGTTTAAAACGGAAAACCACCTTATCCTGATGCCTCTCATAGTAAGGAGCCTGTATTGACAGGGCCGCCAATTCAGAAACCCGACGGACAGAGGTAATAGCAACCAAAAAGGCAACTTTCTGAGTGAGAATATGAAGAGGAACCTCCTGTAAATGTTCAAAAGGAGCCGCCTGCATAGCAGAGAGCACCAGACTAAGATCCCAAACTGGAAGTAGGAGCTTTCTAGGAGGTCGCACATGCGTGACCCCCTGGAAAAAAATCTTAACCAAAGGGTGAAGAGCAAATGGCCTTTGAAAGAAAATAGCCAAAGCAGAAACCTGCCCTTTCAAAGTACTAATCTGGAAGCCCAAATCCAGACCCCGTTGCAGAAACTCCAAAATCCTAGGGATAGAAAATACCCTGCAAGGCAGGGACCTAGACTCACACCAGTCAATATAGGACCTCCAAGTCCTGTAATAAACCACAGAGAAAGACTTCTTTCTAGCTCTAACAAGAGTCAGAATGACAGCATCAGAAAGGCCTTCCTCCTTTAAGATGGAGATTTCAGCAGCCACGCCGTCGAAGCCAGCGTTGGTAAATTGGGGTAACAAAGTTGATCCCGAGTTTAAGAGATCTGGAAGAAGAGGCAGATGCAACAGATCCTCTGCCAGCCTTGTGACCTCTGCGAACCACAGGCGTCTTGGCCACTTTGGAGCCACCAGAATTGCTGGTGCCCCTTCCAGAACCAACTTGCGCACCACCTTGCTTATCATGGAGAATGGGGGAAAAGGATACAGGAACCCCAGATCCTTTCCAGGCAAGAGACATGGCATCCACTGCCACTGCCAGAGGATCCTGGGATAGAGACACAAAGGCTGGAAGCTTGTGGTTGTGGCGAGACGCAAACAGGTCCAACCGCGGTGTCCCCCACTTGTAACAAAGGAACTGAAAGACCTCGGGGTTGAGAGACCATTTTCCCTGGCGAGCGCATGCTCTGCTCAGGGAGTCTGCCTCCACCTTCTCTATCCCCGGAATGTAAGTTGCCGAAACTGAAAAAAATGAGATTTGAGCTGTGGGATCTGCATGGATTTCTGAAACTTGCAATATCAACAGTATGGGGTTATAATATATTGGTTTAAAGTGACCGCAGCCACATTTCAACTCAAAAATAAACTGATAGCCCACCAGTTTTCCACAACAGTTACGCTGTGTGAAGAAAATATAGATAACATCTCTAGTTATGACCGGCTCTGTAAACAAAAGCCATGTCTGACCACATACTGTGCCAAGCCCTGTTGCCAACCTGTGCCACATCTCACCATGTATAGCGCCAAGTCCTGTTGCTGAACAATGCCACGTCTCTCCACATCCAGCGCCATGTCCTGTTGCCAACCTGTGTCACATCTGACCATGTCTAGCTCCAAGTCCAATCTCTGAACAAAACTACGTCTCACCACATCCAGTGCCCAGCCTTGTTGCCAGCCTGTGCCACATATGACCACATCCAGTGCCCAGCCCTGTTGACAATCTTTGCCATGCCTGGCCACATACAGTGCCAAGCCCTGTCACCAACCAATCTGTTGCTTTTACATATTATTTCTGACCACATCTGGTGCCAAGTCCTGTTGCCAGACTGTGCCATGTCTGACCACATCCGGCGCCATGTCCTGTCTCCGACCTGTGTCAGGTCTGACCATATCTAGCACCAAGTCCTATCTATGAACAACACCACGTCTAACCACGTCCAGTGCTCAGCCCTGTTGCCAGCCTGTGCCACATATGACCACATCCAGGGCCCAGGCCTGCTGCCAATCTGGGCCATGCCTGACCACATACAGTGCCAAGCCCTGTCACCAACCTGTGCCACGTATGATGAGATCTGGTGCCTCACATGACCAAAGTCTGTTGCTTTCCCATATTATCTCTGACCACATCTGGTGCCAAGTCCTGTTTCGAGACTGTGCCATGTCTGTTCACATCCAATGCCAAGCCCCGTTGCCAATCTTTGCAGTGTCTGACCTGCTGCCAATCTGGGCCATGCCTGACCACATCCAGTGACAAGCCCTGTCGCCAACTTGTGCCATGTATGACCACATATGGTTCCACGTATGACCACATCTGTTGCTTTCCCATATCATCTCTGACAACATCTGGTGCCAACTCCTGTTGCCAGACTGTGCCATGTCTGACCACATACAGCACCATGTCCTATTGCCAACCTGTGTCAGATCTGACCATATCTAGCACCAAGTCCTATCTCTGAAACCACGTCCAGTGCCCAGCCCTGTTGCCAGCCTGTGCCACATATGACCACATCCAGTGCCCAGCCCTGCTGCCAATCAGTGCCATGCCTGAACACATCCATTGCCAAGCCCTGTCACCAACCTGTGCTACGTATGACCACATCCGGTGCCACGTCTGAACAGAGGTCTGTTGCTTTCCCATATCATCTCTGACTACATCTGGTGCCAAGCCCATTGCCATACTGTGCCATGTCTGACCACATCCAATGCCAAGCCCTGTTGCCAATCTTTGCCATGTCTGACTACATATAGTGCTAAGACTTGTTTCAAACCTGTGCCATGTCTTACCACATTCAGTGCCAAGTTCAGTTGGCAACCCATACCACGTATGACTACATCCTGTGCCAAATCCTGTTGCAAACCTGTGCCATGTCTGACCACTTTGCAGTGCCAGGACCATTACAAGTAATTAGAAGAATTCAGTCCAATTCCCTCTTAGAATAGCAGACTTTTTAATGAGGAACATCGGACCAAAAAATAAAAAGGTTCCGATGCCCCCCCATCGGTCCCTACTTACCTTTTGGATGTTACCACTCCCTGCTGCGGCAACATCCGTCTACTTCAGGGTTCGATCCTCGCCATTCGCTTAGCTGTCAGTTAATGACAAGCCGTGCTCGTCAATGTCCCACGGCGATCTCGCAGCTCAGTGAAGTCTTGTGGGATTTCGGGCGGCTCCATTGCATCCTATTCATGGGCACTGTGCAGGCGAGAGATCAGGGGCCGCACGCAGTGCCTGATGGGAAGCAAGATGGCACCTCCCGTCGGAAGGTCGTCTGGAAACCGAGGGACCTAGAAGATGGATCCCTTGGCGAGGTAATGCCCTAAGGTAAAACCGGAGGGGGGCAGCAGATCAGTGAGGCATGGAGGAGGTTTTAACCTCCCTTGATGTTCTTTTTTAAACATGAGCAGGTTAAAGTGGACCAACACCCAGGAGGGATCAGCCCGGGAATCTATAAGATTCCCGGACCGATCAGATCCCCCCAGGAGGCCCACAAACCTTACCTCAGCCCTGTTCCATCGGCGCATGCGCGAGCCACGGCCGCGTCTCGCGCTTCCCTCTAGCAGGTCGCACACCCGCGCCGGCCGTTTGTGAATGGCCGGCGCAGGCGCGCTCCCTGTTAGAGGGAAGTGCGAGACGCGTCCTCCAGTGCTCAGAGCCGCTGACCTGCTATGCGCGTCCAAGGCCGCTTAGACGCGCATAGCAGCTCAGCGGCTCTGAGCACTGTGATTGGCTGGAGCGGTCACGTGGGAGCGTGGTGAGGTGATCGGGGTGCCCCACCAAAGTGGATCAAAACCCAGGATAGTCAAAATCCTGGGTGTTGGTCCACTTTAAGAGAGGTTTGGTTTTGGCTAGCAGAGTTTTCCTTTTGCCTTCTGTGTATTATTTCGATTGCATTGTGATCCATTGAGGGTCATGCTAAATATTTGGTGAAGCCAGCTGGTGACTTGCAGTGTGCATTGCGTTGTGGATTGCAACCTGCATCCCTGTGAGCACTTTAGTGTTGAGACACAAAAAGTGAAAAAAATATGTTTTTTTAGCTTTTTTCCCCCCAACATTAACTGTACCTGTGATGAGGCATTTTTACAGGTTAGGCACATAATTTTTTCAATCAGATAAGAATATTTGTTTTTAAGTTTAGAAACAACAGAATCCTAAGGGCTATATGCAGAACAAAATAGTGAAATATTTAGCATAACCCATAGGGCTCTGTTATTTCCAAACTTAAAAAATATATTCTTACATCACTGGAAAAATAATGTACCTAAACTGTAAAAATGTGCCATCACATGTACAGTTGTAAAATATAAGTCTTTTTTCTGCACTTTTTTGTAAGCTCATTGGATGCGGGTTGCAATCCACACTGCAATGCACACTGCAAATCACACTGGCTGCACCAAAAATTTAGCATGACCCACCAGAGTTTGGACATCTGTGGGGATGCCTGCTCTTCCCCCACCCATTCAACTTTCTATGCCGCTCAACAATATACACTACATAGAAAGCTGATTGGGGGAGCACATGCGCAGTGAGATCGCCAGCGAGCTATGACTTCAAGGCTTTCTTTTGTTTTCCATTCAGCAGAGCATCCCATATCAGGATGCCTCCCGGAAAACAAAATCCCAGGTTTGTGTTGTATCACTTAGCTTTACCATAAATGCGACCCTTGTTAGTTTGGCCGCAGGCTCCCTTTCATTTTCAATAGACTGCAAAACCATAATAAGGATAACATTCTATAAAATCATTTCTGCTTTCTGGGCAAGACGTTTACATGTGAGCATCCGTGGGGCCCGATTCATGTTGTTTCTCCGGATGGGAAATTGTGCGCTGACATTTAGATAAAGCCGAGTGAAGAGAAGAGTCCTCTGGCCTCTGCATATGACAGTCTTTGGACACGTGAGATAAATTTTTAAAGGTCATTGTCAGCATCTTAGATCTATCACCTCCTCTGACAGCCAAGCTGACCTGCATCGCATTTATTAATTCAGGGGCGGATAGGAAAACGATACAAGTAGAGTGATTAGAAGTTGGGTCAAATTGGGGTCAGGCAGTTACAGTGGGGTGATTTATGAGAGACTGATTATAGAAACTCATTAGATCTAATAACACAGGTATGCTGTGTGCAAAAAAGAGATGCCAGTTTAATAAACTCTACTCATATCCCATGTGTACGTTCTTGTTGCCCGCATCCGAGTAATAACTTCAGCATGCTGACTCGCACTTTGGTGACATAGTGGCAAATGATTCCTAGTCCTGGGATCACTCACGGTTGTGCAGGGGCATACATAGGGACGGGTCTCGGGGCCTGTGGCACAAGGGAGCCCGGTTCAAGCTACCTCCATCGCCTCTACAGAATGTACGCTGCCCGTGCCATCAGTAGTAAAGTTTAAAGCAGAATAAAACCCACCAGTGGCCGCCCTGGAGTTTAAAAGATTCCAGGTACAGCTGCTGGCTTCCCCCAGGGCATGCCAAATCAGGATGCCCGGCTGTGTGGAACCTCCAGGGCACCAGTAATCTCTTACCTTTCCCCGATCCAGTGGCACATGAGCGGCCTTATGTTAATTGAGAGATTTCTGCCGTGACTATGTCATTTGGCAAATGGCTCTCATTGTTTTCAATGGGGTGCACGTGCTGCCGCATCCCCTGTATTCCAGGCGATGTGTGTGCGCTCCCACCCCAGGTTTAGAGGAGACCATGGTATATGTTCCCTGTTTATTTGTATTGCCAACTGAACAAAATATTTGCAGGCACAGATGTAGCTTTATAGAAGATTTATTGAACATTAATCGAATAACAAGCTTTTAATTGAATAATATGCAATATGCAATAGGAATATATGCAATAGGTCCTGATTGAATAACAAGCAATGGGTGATTTCAAGTATACTTTTAAATGTAATGCACTCAAAGGTTAAATACTCCAATACTCTACATTGAGTCCTGATGCAACTTAATGACCTCTTATACAGTTTCAGTATAATCAAAGATTGAGTACTCCCTTCTTAACAGCAAAACATCTCCAAAGAGCCGGTAATCATCATCTGTCCAAAAAAACATCACACCGGAGGCAGGGGGGCCCGCTAGGAACTCTACAGCAAATACAGCGTACCCTAAACTTGCATCGGACGGCTGCCTCCCCCCAATAGTCTCTCTTTAGTCTTTATCCTCTTTGCCGTGGCAATCCCCCATTAGCAAAAAAGCTTCTCGAACTTGCTAGAATTCAGTGGAATTTTACTAAGCTTAGATGGCTTAATGCCACACAAAAAAGTGTAAACCGCGCTAACACCAAATATATGAGGGAGGGATATTCCCATACAGTATTTTACTACTGCTTTGGCTGCATCCACTCGCTCAGACTGCACTTTTATTTCTAGGAAGTCTGTGGTCCTGCTATGAACATCGCCTGCTTTCCTCCCAAATATGTAACCTTACTTTTAAAACTCGATGTAATCGTAAGAATAAACAATAATAAGCAGAAATGGCGTCACTGTCGCACAACGCGGGTCACTTGACACCCGAGCCGCTACAAATCCAGGACCACATGTAATTCAAATGCCCCCGATGGCTTCCTACTCTCAGCGCTGTTACCCACTGCTGGTTCCAATATCGTTCAGTACTCATTCACTTCTCTTGCTTTTCCTTCGTATCCTCCAGTAATGCCGCCACAGATGCACGATGTACACCGGATGGATTTGGGAACATGCTGCCTCTATTTGGAACACATTAAAAAAAATAAGTCTAGTGAAGTCTCACAGAGCGTTCAAGGTCCTTCGCCTCCGGGATACATGTACAAAGCTGAAAAACATGTTCTCAGTGCCTAGCAAATTCTCATAAACAACAGGTCAATTACCAGGCAAGATGTTGTGACGGCCATTTTGTGGCTGATGGCTATTTTGTATCCCTAAACCATGGGAGACACCTTATATCCCTAGACCATCTGGACTTCAGTAAAAAAAGTTTCTTGCGTTACCCTGTCTGTGTAACTCGTGCAGCGACACATGAGCTGATGGTCTGTAATAAACAACATACAATAAACAACAATAACAATAATAATATTGTTCATTGATCAGCTTGTGAAGAAGTCCTTTGGGCAAACAAACCTTTCCTTTTTATCATTATTATTGCTTATTTATATAGCACCATCATCTTCCATAGCGCTGTACAAAGTAATAATTACAGACAGGGTAGAAACATAAAGTACATAGACTATTACAGATGTAGTGTTACAGAGTTTACAATGAATATTCTGAATACAAGATACAATAGGAAAGAGAGCCCCGCCCCTGAGGAGCTTACAGTCTAAAGGAAGAGGGGTGGAGACGAAGGGGAAGGATCACACACAGTCAGTATTGAGCTTTGTGACATGTGCCCTTTAGAGAATTGCTTAAGCCAAATTGTATGCTTGTCTGAATAGGTGAGTTTTAAGGGCACCTATGATGGTTTTGAGGGTTGTGGAGTGGCATATTGGGTGGGGGAGGGTATTCCACAGGATTGGAGTTGCACATGAGAAGTCCTGGAGACGGGCATGAGAGGAGTTGACCAGGGTGGAGGACAGGAGAAGGTCGGCAGCAGAGCGGAGGCTGCATCTAGGTTTATATTGTTGGATTAGAGATGAGATGTAGGGAGGAGCCTGGTTGGAGAGAGCTTTGTAGGCGAGTGTTACACAGGATTCGCTATGGGACTGGCAGCCAGTGTAGGGATTGGCAGAGAGGCGCAGAGCTGGAGAAGCAAGAGGAGAGATGGATGAGGCGAGCAGCATCAGTTCAGGATAGATTGGAGGGGTGCCAGTCTGTTAGTTTGAGCTTTTGAGCTGCGCTCCCCTTTTAGGAAGCAAGGTTGGGGTTTTCTTGTCTCCCCGCCAGCTGGATACTCCCAGTTGAACACTTGTTGAGTGGAGGGAACTAGAGAGCCTGTAAAAAAAGTATTTACCACCTAAGAATTGCTCACAATCTATTCTCAAAATAATAAAAGTCCATTTTTATTTTTCATGCACGGTGCTGACAGCAAGCTCGTCTAGTCCTCCATCTGCTTACAGCATGTACTGTACTGTCATCTCCCTCTTCCAGCTCTATATCAATCAACCTGCACTTTGCTTTTGTGTTATTTCCTGGTAAAAAATGGCATTTCTGGGAATTCAGCCGTAAGTTTAATTGTGGAATAAGTCAGAACCCCACTGCCATCTGCGAAAATATTTTGGGTAAAAGAGGAACGCTAACTGAATCTGCAAATCTTTTGGGGGCATAAAAAAGATTAGCCAAGAATAATCTGATCAGATCATGTAGCTGACAATTATTTTTCTATTCAAATATTGTAGTTTGGGCAACTCTCTTCTTCTTCTGCAGATGCTCACCTATCCATAACAACCAGGGGTGTAACTATAGGGGGTGTGACCGCACCAGGGCCCAGGAGGTCAGGGGGGGCCCATCATTGTTGCTCCTCTACCTTATTTAATTTATTTGTACGCACTTAGCATCACTGACAGAAAGGAAGCTCTATTTGCCCCAGCTCTTTGAGTCTTTAGTTGTGTAGCTGCCTTTAACTGATTGAAAAGATGTTACCATATGAACCTTGACAGGGTCCTATTAAATGTTCCCACCAGGGCCCCTTCACCTTTAGTTACGCCTCAAATTAGAGATGAGTGAACTTCTCAAAAATTCGATTCGGGCGATTCGCCGAATTTCTCAAAGAAATTCGGGTTCGCCCGAATCGAACTTTAGCGAATCGCTCATCTCTGGTGGGAGCGGGGAAGCCGGCTGCGCTGTCAGCGGGCGGCGGAAGTCGGCTTCCACCGCCCGCTGACAACGCAGCCGGCCTCCCCACTCCCACTATACAGCAAACACTTACCAGCATGGTGGGAGCGGGGAGTCCGGCTGCGCTGTCAGCTGTCATCAGAGGACGCGTCATCAGAGGAAGCCGGGTTCCTCTGATGACGCGTCCTCTGATGACAGCTGACAGCGCAGCCGGCCTCCACGCTCCCACCATGCCGGTAAGTGTTTGCTGAAATAAAAAAATGCCGGCATGGTGGGAGCGGGGAGGCCCGCTGACAGCGCAGCCGGTCTCCCCGCTCCCACCATGCCGGCATTTTTTTTTTTTTATTTCAGGGAAAATTCGGTCAGAACGAACCACTAAAAATTTGGGTTCATGCTGAATCGAATTTTCCCTGAAATTTGGAGCGAATTCAGGTTCGTTAGAACCGATTCGCTCATCCCTACCTCTAATGACTGTCACGGACCGGGTGGAGCGGACTCGGGTGTGGATCCGCTTTAACTGTGGAACCGATGGCGGGTACCATGTCAGGGGAGCGGAGTCTAAGAGGCCACCGGTATTCACCAGAGCCCACCGCAAGGCAGGTTGGTCTTGTGCGGCGAGTGACCCCCAGGTCGCTACCCTCTAACAGCGGCCCAGTCCCACAGTCAGCCGAGGTTCAGTGAGGTACACAAGTGGCAGGCAAAAAGGCGTAGTAGTACAGGCAGAGATCGGGGCTGGCAGCACAGGTTCGCGGTAAAGGTGAGTAGCCGAGGTCAGGGCAGGCAGCAAAGGTTCAGAGTCGGGGACAGGCAGAGGTCGGTACACGGGTGAGCAATCCAAGAATGTCTGACTTTCAACAAGCATGGAGAGACCAAGATCCGGCACTGAAGGAAGGAAGTGCCTGTTTAAATAGGGGAAGATGATGCAGGATTGGATGACATAAACACCAATCAGTGCTGTAAAGGCCCTTTAAATCTCAGGGATCCTGTGCGCTCGCCCTCTAGTGGACGGAGACGTGTGCGCACCTGACCATGCAAGGAGGAAGCATTGGGGGAAGGGCGGCAGCTGGAAGCAGCCCTGAGGGAAGATGGATGACGGCTGCATGCAGCCATGGAGGTAGGTGAAATGCTGTGAGACGGGCGTGCAGCGCTCGCCCTAACAATGACAACTCTTGACTGCCTTCACTCCTCACTGGCAACCTACAACTACCTACTCCCCTGATTGGTCAGCCACTGTCAGGATTCCCCCAGGATTTCTAAGTCTTTGCGCAAAGGGTGTGTTCCCCGCATTTGTACGTCTATGTGGAAACCTACACTTTGTTCATACAGACAATTCACCTCTGGGATTTCTCTTACGTTTGGAAGCACAGATCCCACCCTTGCAGACAATCTGCTTTTGGGTCTTCCCATACGCACACTGATCATGTTCATGTTCAGACCTCGACTCTGCATCTTTTCTGCCCACACCGTCCTTGGTCTGGACCTGACTTCTCATCATTTGCTTGTGACCTTGAACCCCAGCTTGTCTGACTACTCTTTTGTCAGATCTGACGGTAGCAAGTATAAAGCATCTTCACCCTGCCTCTTCATTTTCGTTGGCTTTCTGCTTTCCTGGTTGTGTCAGCAACACATGTAGAATTCCAGGCCTGACATGAACTGCTACCAACCTATTCTTAACAGGCCACTCTTTACCTTTCCCTAAGGTAAAGAGTTACCAGTAAACACACTACAACCTACAGCTCACATCTACCCTCACATATGCCCTTATTCATCAAGCGATAGCGCCAGGTAGTGTCTGACGAGCGCCAGGTAGCGGCAGCTAACGGCGACTACCGACTCAAGTACGCCCGACGGCGGTCACAATGACGCATTTATCAAGCAAAATGAGGCTAGCGCCGGCGAGAGCGACGGCTAGCGCGGCATTCATCATGAAGCCGCCTGGACCGAACAGCGCCGCTGCAAATTCCCTCACAGCGCCAGGTATGAGCTGTCGCTCCCTGGCGATGTCCAATGCATTTCAATGGAGCAATCTATAATTTTTTTTTTAATGTCAAAAAATCGGAGAACACTTCTGCAATGTTAGGATTTATTTTTAAGTCAAAAAAAAAATTAAAAAAAATATGTGCAGAATTGATCTAACAGGTCTGAGATTAATGTATTCATATTACAAAATGATTCTAAAAACATGTATAATGTTACATTCAAAAAATATGGTTGTTTAGGGGTTAAAAACTAGTTAATACACATCGCCGCAAGCGCTCTGGGGTTTAAACAAGGAATGGACAGCGACAGCACATTCGGAGCGTGATTTGTTGATGAATATGAAGCTAGCCGTTCGCTCTGGCCATTCGTTGTCAGGCGCTCACATACAACGCTGGACCTGTGAAACAGCGACCCCCCAGCCCGTATTCAACATTACCGCACACCGACTGAGTCGCTGTCATCAAGCTAATGCCGGCCAAGCACAGCGAATACTGGCTGGCGCTGAAAAAATCACGCTACAGTCGCTCATCTGTCGCTACCTGGCGCTATTAATGAATCAGCCTCTTAGGCATTTAAAGCCCATCTACTCAGATCAACTATACAGTTTTAAGTCAAAGTCTGGGCAATAACAAAAAAAACTATATATACTCACCAGCAGTATTGTCCCATCATCCCGGAGGCTCTGAACTGCCCTTGTATCAATCACGATGAATGCCTGCGCCCGCTCCATTTAGTACAATAGAGCTTGTGTGGCCAGCTGGCATGAGTGATGTGAAGAGGCAGCCAGGGGGCCAGAGACCCTGGTCATGGCGTTTTCTGGATCTCTAGCGGATGTACGTTTTTAACTCCAGGTATAGGGTATAGCTGTGTCGGAATATGGGTATCTATGCTATTTTATTTTTGATTTTTAAAGCCCTGAAAATTGAGATTTACCAGTTGGCATTCTGAAATAATTTCTAATATTTCTCAAAAAAATTTTACACCGGACCTTCACCATGATTTATTGAAAAGCCCAAACCCTTAATAAACGATTCCCCAGCATCTAAAGTTAATATATTTTAAGTTTTTTGTAACTTATTATTCTTTCCCCCACTGGGCTGCAACTCTGTTCAGGACTTTAGGATACGGGCGCCGCCATCTTGACTCAGAAGCATCACATTTACTGAGGAGAGGAGAGTGGGATAGGGGGGTGGGTTATAGCTGTGTTTTGCTCAGACAGAGCAGAACTGGGGTCAGGAAAAGGTCAGCAATCCCAGAATGCAGAGCAGCACAGTCAGAGGGCATTTCCTGTTTGCATGCTGTCTGATGTCCTATGAGCCGCCATCTTGGATGTTTAAAGGCTCATAACATGCAGTAGATGCAGGTAGGATGATTTTTAATGTGAGCAATCTGTATGTACAGGATGAGGGAAACATATAAGATAGACTCTTATTCAGAGTGAAGGACCGCTTTAAATGGTCAAGCCAGTGCAACCAAAGCATTTCCAAAGCCTATTACTGATTTGGACATGTACTGAAGCGCTACTTTTCTGAAAGCAATAATTAGAACTTGGGTGCAGACTATCACTGGTTTTAGAGGAAAATAAAACAAGGTCACCTTATCTTCATTTGGACTGACCGTCTAAACAGCAAATGGATCCACTGTAAAATGAAAAGGAAATCAGGTAATCATAGGCCCTTATTTATGAAGGAATAGCGACAGGTAGCGACTGGTGTGCGGCCGGTAATGACGGGCCCCGCCACGAGAACGCCGGCTCCCCACCACAATCACACATTTATCAAGCCAATCCTGCTTAGCCACTGAGATAGCGCCATATAGCGATTCATTCATCATTATTCCAGCCTCAGCCCACAGCGCCAGTGTCCGACCTTGAACAGCAACAGGTATGACCTCTCGCTACCTGGCGCTCTCCAATGCATTTCAATGGAACAATCTTTAAATATTCATAATTAATTGTTATTAATTTTTTTTTTTTTATGTGAAAAATTCTGTGACCACTTCTGCCATTTTGATTTTTAAGGGAAAAAAATAAATAAATTGTACAGAATTGATATTACAGGTCTGATATTAATGTATTCATATTACTAATTTTTTTAAAAAACTTGTTTTTTTTTTGGTTTCCAAAAATATGGTTGTTTTGGGGTTAAAAAACTACTTTTAACCCATCGCCGCCAGCGCTCTGGGGTTTAAACAAGCATTTCACAGCGCAAGAATTTTTTGAGCGTGATTTTTTAATGAATATGGTGGGAGCCGGTCGCTAGGGCCAGTGGCTATCATGCGCTCCCATACACCGCGGAACCTGTCAAATAGCGACTCCTCACCCAATATTCAACATTACGGCAAACCGACTGAGTCGCTATCAACTACCGAACAACGGCCAAGCACTGCGACTACTAGCGGGCGCTCTGAAAATGCTGCTACAGTCGCTCAACTGTCGCTACCTGCCGCTATTAATGAATCGGCCTCCCAGTCAACATATATTGCATTACATATCCAAGCTGTTCGCTGGCCATCATGTATGGATAAGAGGACATGTGTTGATCGCTATGTGTTTGATTCAACAAACATAGAAAAAAAAATGTTGGTTGGAAAATTGAATTGCATGCGAAAAACTTAAGCTTAAAACTTAAACTTCGAGTGCTTTAATAAACCTGAATAATTCAATTTGTCCAGTGAAATAGGCTTGAAAATGTGGTGAAAATGTACGTTTCCATGCGAAAATGGCTTTAGCAAGGGAAAATTTAATGAAAAATAGGCTCGAATTTTCCAGCTGAAAATGGAAATTCTCTGAAAAATATTGCTTTGTGACTTTCTGACAATTACTTTTTATTGCACTTGTACTAGTCACTTTGTTATGTAGGATCACATTTATCCATGTAATGCTAGATATGTATTTAATAACAGATCAAGACAGCTGGACTTGCTTTTTTCTTTTGCTGCACATGCTTTTATTTTGCTTCATCCCATTGCGGATGTATGTGAAAATTCAACATTGCCTATTGGGAAAGGGGGCTGGATAACTTGCAATTGCATATATTTAGTACACCTACTGCAGTTACATTTTTATTTTTTTTATTGTTTCAATTTAAATGAAAATAAATAATGGCTTTAGATCGATTTTTTACTTCATGAGAGAAGACAAGTGAAAAATAAGTGTAGAAAATGAAGCATGTCTTTTTCTTTGCTGAATCACAAGAATTTGACGGATTTCTTGTTACCAACTTTGTTAAATCAAGGCCTAGGTTTCTATACAAGTAAAAAAAATGCCACTATCTTTGTAGCAGGAGCTGTTTCTGGTCAGAAGTGGGACCCGATGATCTCAAACAGCTTGAATATGTAATACAATATTATGTTAAATAATAGTCAAGTGTTTAGTGCAAAGGAGGGCTTATCTATTAAAGTGCATAGAAACGGGGAGGCCGATTCATTAATAGCGGCAGGTAGCGACAGTTGAGCGACTGCAGCAGTATTTTCACAGCGCCCGCTAGTAGTCGCTGTGCTTGGCCGTTGTTCGGTTGTTGATAGCGACTCAGTCGGTGTGCAGTAATGTTGAATACAAGGTGACGAGTCGCTATTTGACAGGTTCCGCAATGTATGGGTGCGCATGATAGCGACTGGTCAGAGCGACCGGCTCCCTCCATATTCATCAAAAAATCAGGCTCAAAAAATTCAAGCGCTGTGAAATACATGTTTAAAGTGGACCAACACCCAGGATTTTGACTATCCTGGGTCTTGGTCCACTTCGGTGGGGCACCCCCGATCGGGGTGCCCCGCTGTGTGAAACCCCCCCTAACCCCCCGAAAAACTCACCTCTCCCCGCGCCGACGTACAAGGGAAGATCTGGAACGTCTAAGCGGCGGCGGTCGCCGCCGCCTCCCTCGCGTCACTTTTGACGCACGCGCGCCCGCGCCGGCCATTCGCAGACGGCCGGCGCGGAGGCGCGCACGCCTACAGGGGCGCGAGGGAGGCGGCGGCGGCCGGCCGCCGCCGAAGATAAGGTAGGTGAGTTGGGGTGTTTGGGGGGGGTTTCACCCCGCGGGACATCCCGATCTCGGATGTCCCGCGGGGTGGGGGGTGATCGGCCCGGGAATCTTATAGATTCCCGGGCCGATCACCCGTGGGTGTTGGTCCACTTTAAACCCCAGAGCGCTAGCGGCGATGTGTTAAAAGTAGTTTTTTAACCCCCAAACCACCATATTTTTGGAAACCGAAAAAAAATAAAAATTTTTAAAGAATTTAGTAATATGAATACAATAATATCAGACCTGTAATATCAATTCTGCACAAATTTTTTTTTTTTTTTTAACTTTCTCTAAAATGATCTAACATGGCAGAAGTGGTCACAGAATTTTTCACATTAAAAATAAAAACATTAATAACAATTAATTATTAATATTTAAAGATTGTTCCATTGAAATGCATTGGAAAGTGCCAGGTAGCGAGAGGTCATACCTGTCGCTGTTCAAGGTCGGACGCTGGCGCTGTGGGCTGAGGCTGGAATAATGATGAATGAGTCGCTATATGGCGCAATCTCAGTCGCTAAGCAGGATTGGCTTGATAAATGTGTGATTGTGGTGGGGAGCCGGCGTTCTCGTGGCGGTGCCCATCATTACCGGTCGCTCACCAGTTGCTACCAGTCGCTATTCCTTCATAAATAAGGGCCAAAGTAACAAAGTGCTAACAGTGCAAAATCAATCTATATAAAATTAATATGAAAAAGATACAAAGATGTACAATCAATATTATTAATCATAACCTTATCAAAGTGCCCTTAGTAATCAAAATTTTATAGACGTGGTTTTAAATCTATAAACTGAAAAAAAGAACCAAGAATATAAACATAACAGGCTCCAGTCCAGCACAGACTGGGACCCCACACACCACTATTTTTAAATAATACCACTTGAATCACATAAACCATATGAAAGACAGGTCCCACAATAGAAAACAAAGATAAAGGATACTGCCCTGTTTAAGATGGTCACAGGAAGGCCCTGGGTCGGTGTGCGTGGGCTTTGATAACGTTATGATTAATAATATTGATTGTACATATATCTTTTTCATATTAATTTTATATAAGTTGATTTTGCACCTTGTTTCTATGCACTTTAATAGATGGGCCGTTCTTTGCACATCTTAAAAATTGATAGCATCACACAGCACTGGGTCACTTTAGTAGTTCTTGGTTTTTATAATTACAATTGGATTTAGGATATAAATTATTCTGCCCCCTTATACTTATCATATATATATTTAATGTATTAACATTTGGTCTAGAGGCAGTGTTGATGAGAGTTTTTTAACAGTTTTATCTTGGATTCTGTCTTTCATGTGTATGTTTGATCAATAAATTCATTTATATTTTTTTATATATTTGGGCCAGTTGTGTCCCATTTCAAGAGCTGGTTTGGAAAAATTCAATTTTTCAGGCTGTTTTTCACCATTTTGAGCTATACATGTTTAACTGTGATTTTTGAAGGGGTGTCCAGAGATTTCCCAGGAAAATTATATATTGTGATTTCAGCAGAGTTTAACATGGAATGTCTTGTTTGTAATTTTTTTTTGTGCTTTTTTTTTAATTTTTGGGGTGTTTTTCATAAAAATCATATTGCATGTAAGCCCCACGCCTTCCTGGTTACAGCGATACCACGTAAGTATCGGAAGACACCCTTTCCTGCCCCGGAGACACCCCAAACTGAAACAGAGCTTTAGGAGATTTTCAAATAAAATACTACTACTATGCGCACCTTAAAGTTTCTCCCCTTAACATTTGAAATACCCCGCCATATTATATGTTCTCTCAAAGTACACACCTCAAGCTTTCTAGACGTACCAGGCTTGTTGTCGTGGGTGCAATTTTATCGATGCAAACCCTCAAGGAATTGACTGGTTGCACAGCTTTTCCATAACAAAAGCAGAGTAAAAAACTCATTTCTCTAAAATATCAATATGCAAACAGGAAAAATCAAGCAAAATCTAAAAGTGCATAGTCCCCCCAAACAAAACATACCCGACATGCATAGTTACTTCAACCCTTTAATTGCCAGCCCACTTGAGATTTTGTCACCATCTGTTGACAGGTTATTTTTTACCATTTCACGCTATGTACAATTAACTGTGATTTTTGTAGGAATTTCCATAAAAAATTACATTTTGTTTTTTTCAGCATAGTTTGGCATTTAACGTGAAAAAAGAAAGTTATATTTTTTAACGTCGTCGCTTTTTAAAATAAAAAAAATATTTTTTTTAAGAAACTCATATTGTGAAAGCTCCATTCCTTCTGATTATAATGGTATCACATATGTATCAGTAGCCCCCCATTCCTGCCCAGGAGACCCCCCCAAACTGAAAAGAGCGCTTTATGACATTTTCAAATGAGATACAACTACTACGTGCACTATCAAGCATAACTAGCCCGGGCAACGGCTATGGGGGCTTGTAGAGACCAGGGCACGGGGGACAGTCTGGGTGTCCCCCCGGCCGTGGAGAGGACTGCGGGCCTCAGACTCTTCTGCTGCCCCTCCCGGGCTTTGGGGAGGCAGGAAATGGGGGGGCTGGGGGTTAATAGCAAGTTACCCACTGGCCCCGGGTGACTTGCCAGCACCTCAAGCCTTGTGAACTGGTATAGGGGTTTCATGGATCCCTTGCAAGTTCACAAAGGGTTAACTGTAAAATAACACAGACACCGCAGAGTGAAATGTCATTTAATAAAAGGATTTATTTTTCTTTACTCACCTCCTGTCCTCTGTCCCACGTGAATCGCATGTCCAGCGCCGATCACAGCTGTCACTGACAGCTAACCAGCAATCAGTGATCGGAGTCCCCTGTCTCCACACCCGCTCTCCACCAATAACCCGCTGCTTCTGACAGCTCTGCCAGTGCCAGAAGCGTCCTTTTATATTGGAGGAGAGGGAAGATGTCATCCTGCTCCTCCTATAAAAGGCAGGGCTGTCGCAAAGGAGGGGGGCAGCAACAGGCATTCCCCTGCCAACTGAAAACCCCAGGAAATGGGGGACTGGAGGCCCACTGGGTGAAGAGAAGGCCTTCTTCGATAGATCCTACGCAAAGGTGAGCTTGTTTTTTTTTTATACTAGGAAAAATGTGAATTTCGCATAGCTGACATGAAATTCAAGTGAATGAGCAGCGGGAGCACGCACGGATCTGGGGGATGCCATTTCTTGATTTACCTGCAGCAGCCATGGGAGACCGGGAGGAGCGGCGTGTGGCCCTTGGTTAAGGTAAGGTTTTTTTTTCTTTGTAACCCCCGTTAATATTGACTGAAGTTCGGCTTTAAATTATCTGACAATAGGCTCAAAGCCCAGCTCATTCCAATTCCAGAAATCAAAAAGATGGCTACATGCGTACCCTGCAACCCTAGAAACAGGAAATACAGGGACGCGCAATGAAGGCGGTGAGGGGAGGAAGGAGTGCGCTGCCTGCCAGCGGGGGATGTTGTGCAAAATGGCAACTATTAAATAACAGTAATGCATAACATGCATTTATGATCCTAAATATACTTATAAAATGCAGCAAATCATATTAAGCAATTGATAGATAATGAATCGAACCTTAATACATAATTAATATTATTCAAGATGTTTATGAAAACGATAAATTATTTCTAAAATTATACCATAATGAAAATCATCCTAAGTGATTGTAATAGTTTAAACATTATTATTTTGTTTGATATTTAATAAATCAATTATATTAATTAATACATATATTATCATAATTGGAAGTAGAATAAATGGCATATTAACCTACAACACAGCAGCACTAAATTAGATGTGGAGGCCGATTCACTACAAACGCCAGGTATTGCCAGATGAGAGTCTGTATAGCGGCGCTTAGAGAGACCGCTAGTAGACGCTGTAAGCGGGTATCGGGTGCTGTAACCTAGCGTCTCGGTCGCTCTAGTAACCTGGCCGGTATTGATGAATGTGATGTGTGTTGGGCGCTGTAACAACAGTATAGCGCTGCAGTGAGCGAGAGGTAGCACCAGCTCAGTGCGCCCGGCACTCACGGCTCCACACCATATTTAACAAAACACTAGACACACACAGCATCGGCGCTCTAAAGCTGGTCACTGTAGCATAGAGCGCCATGCGCTGTGTGATCAAAGTCTGTTTTTGTACACATATCCACCTGTAACAAAGCGAAAACCCATGGAATGACATTGTTATAACACTGTGGCAATAACACTTTAGTGCCAGACCTGTAATGACAATTCTGCATAAAAATATTAAAAGTCCAAAAAATGTATAAAAGTGTTTGTTTGCAGCCAGGAGAGGTCACACAATGATTGGAGCAAAAAATAAATAAATAAATTGGCATTGAAGCCCTATTGAAAGGTACTACATGGCGCTCGTGAGCCTAGAGCACCGGCGCTATACGCTGAGCCCCCTGGATTAATCCATGTGACGCTACATGGCGCTGTTACGTGTCGCTCACCAGATTCGCTTTCTTAAATGTGGTTTTGCGTACAGCGCCCAGCGTTCACCGGACGCTGCCTGCCGCTACCAGGCACTACCCGGCGCTATCGGTTCTTAAATAACCCCCTAAGATAAATTATTACTATTGGTCATTTATATAGCTTCGTCATCTTTCACAGGGCTGTACTAAGATAAATAATTATAAATGACCAATATTTGCCTATAATCTATGACTATATAGAGCCTTTTGGAGATAAGGCTTAGGATGTTATAACCATATTTTAACACTTATTAATAAATAATAGTAGCCTATTGTGTTGATTACAATAACTTATACATTTGTGCATATTCAAACCTAATGGTGTACTGGTATTCAATAGTAAAATCCACCTGGATTGTTTGGTTAAAAGCAACTTTCTCAGGCCTCCCCCTCTTTTTTACTTGAATTACTCTCTCTATAATTTGTAATTTTAATCCTGTTGTAGTACCCGAGTCACACTGTAGACAATGTTTCGCCACATGGGAGATATTTGTCACATACTGTTTATTTATATCCCCCATGTGTTCCATCATTCTCCTTTTACAGGCCCTAATCGCGCAGCCTGCATATTGTAACCTGCAAAGATAGCAAGAGATGAGATATACAACAGATTTTGTCTCACAGTTCATAAAACTGGTAATTCTATGTCATTTGTTTGTTACAAAAGAAACAAAAACTGTCTCCTGGATCAATACATTTACAGACGCGACACTGCGGCTTGCCACATCTGAAACACCCTTTTAGATGTGGCCACGTCTTAGACCGATTCATTTTTTTCAGGCAACATACTAGGAGAGAGAATACTGCTCAAGTTGGGTGCTCTTCTTGCTGCTACATTAATGCTCCCCCCCCAATGATGGGTCCCAACCTATTATATCTGTTGCAAGTATAGATACATTTTGTTTAATAATACCACTAATTTGATTAAAGAGGAATATTGTGCCTAAAATAAAAAGGGGCCGGCTATCCCCCCCATTGGCCCCTACTTACCTTTTGAATCTTTCAGGGCCCTATACTCACCCCACGTCTGCTTAGCCATCTGTTAATGACAAGAATGGCCTTAGCCGTGCCCGTCAATGTTCCACGGTGATCTTGCAGCTCAGCGGATTTTCGCAGGATTTCGGAAGATGCAGGTGCAAGGTGAGTAAATACTGCCCAAAGGTAAAACTGGAGGGGGGCAGCAGATGGTGGAAGCTTGGGGTAGGTTTTCTTCTGTGCAATTTTTCTTTAGCAGCAACAGTTCTCCAGTAAGTATTGCTTTTATGGTATGTGCCGGATGGGCACTGCCCGCATGTAGAATGCAATTACCTTCTGTCGGATTGTTATAGTTAGAAAGAATAATCCTGTCATGCTTAAAGCAGACCAAAACCCACATTTTAAACTAGTATCCCCCAAATCCCTCCCCCCATGAAGAGCACCTTTTGCCAATTTTCACGGCTCCTGCTTCAATCTAATACCAGATAATGGTGCCTGTTTTAGCTGTAAAGCCCCGCCTCCTCCACTGTTGTGGGTGGCAATTATGTCATTGCCACACCTATGCAATGACTGGTCACGTGTCATCATACACCTAGGGACAGCAAAACACAGTGTTCCAGGATGATTAAAAAAAGGGAAAATATTAATTTCTAGCTTTACACCCTAAGAAAAGAATATCGTCAGGGGCTTTGGCCAAATGTATTTTTCAGTGGGTGTTGGTCCGCTTTAATGGTCAATAATAAATCCAAATATGGAAGGGATGTGAAATCATATGCCATAGTAAGAATTAAATTAAAATTATTCAGATTCATGTATAGTACAAATTGCTGTCATTTCTCCACTATACCAGTCCACATGACAACGAGATTTAGCGAAAAAATAAAGCTTTTCAATGTATTCATATTCCCCAAAAAATACAATTCTGTGAGTACTCACCTGTAGAATTGATTTTGTAATATACAGCACGTCCTGTTTCACTAAATTCTTTACGCTTGGGATATACGCCACAAGGTGGCGCAGTGGACTGCAGAAAAGACTTGTGGCACCTCCCGGTCCTATAAAGGGACAGGAACCTCCCACAAATTCCCAGTGTTACAAAGCAGTTAGACAAGAAGCCGGGAGAATAAAAAAGAAGGAACCCCAACCAAACATCTGAACAAATCACCATACAGAGGTAACCAAGAATAATGATATTAATAATGACAAGGGAGGGGTGAAACAGGACATGCTGTATACTACAAAATCAATTTTACAGGTGAGTACTCACAGAATTGTATTTTTCCCAGTATACAGCGTTTCCTGTTTCACTAAATTCTTTACGCTTGGGACGTCCAAAAGCAGTGTCCGTAAAGTAGGGAGGGATCCCCAAAGAAAAATGGCGGGCAGTTTAAACCACTGCCGCCTGAAGAACTTTGAACTATGAACAGAAGACCAAGTTGCGGCCTTACAAACTTGTTCAACAGAAGCCCAAGAGGCACCAATAGCACGAGTGGAATGAGCAGTAAGGCGGAAGGGAGGTTCCTTCCCCTTAGAAGAATAGGCTTGCACCACCGCCTGACGAATCCACTTGCCGATAGTGGACTTAGCCGGAGGCAAACCCTTCCTAGGACCAGAAGGAAGAACAAAAAAAGCATCAGTCTTCCTGAATGATTCAGTAGCTACCAAGTAAAACTTCAGAACCCTGACCACATCTAAAGAGAGCAGAGTCCTCTCCTTGGAATTAGCAGGATTAGGACACAAGGAATGAAAAGACAATGTCCTGATTAAGATGAAAAGCCGACACAACCTTAGGCAAGAAATCTGGCTTAAACCGAAACACCACCTTGTCCTGGTGCCACTCAAAATAAGGAGGTTTGATGGAAAGCGCCGCCAACTCAGAAACACGCCTGACAGAAGTGATAGCCACCAAAAAGGCTACCTTAAGAGTCAAAATGGACAAAGCGGCCTCACGGAGAGGCTTAAAGGGACGACCCTGCAGAGCAGATAACACCAGATTCAAAACCCAAACTGGTAACATAGGCTTACGTGGCGGACGCACGTGAGAAACCCCCTGGAAAAAGGTCTTAACCAAACGGTGACTGGCAAAAGATCTTTGGAAAAAAATTGCCAGAGCTGAAACATGACTTTTGAGGGTACTAAGCTGAAGGCCCAAATCCAAACCACGTTGCAAAAATTCCAAAATCCTGGGAATAGAAAACACCCGACAGGGAAGAGATTTAGACTCACACCAGGCAATGTAAGCATGCCATACCCTGTAGTAGATAAAGGACGAGGACTTCTTCCTAGCCCTAATCATGGTATCAACAACAAAGGCAGGCAACCCTTTTTCCATCAAGATGGAGGTTTCAGCAGCCAAGCCGTCAAAGCCAGCGTTTGTAAATTGGGATGGCACAGCTGTCCCTGAGAGAGCAGATCTGGATCCTTGGGCAGGACGTACTGATCTACTGCCAGCTGCACGATGCCTGCGAACCACACCCCTCTTGGCCAACAGGGAGCCACCAGAATGGCTGGCACCCCTTCCTGGGCTATCTTGCGCAGCACCCTGCCCAGCAGAGGAAACGGAGGGAACACATAGAGGAACCGAAACCCCTTCCAAGGCATTGCTAGAGCATCCGTGGCAAAGGCCAGAGGATCCTGTGACAGAGAGACAAAGAATGCAAGTTTGTGACATGAAGCAAACAGGTCCACATCCGGTAGACCCCAGTGGTGGCACAGGGAGTGAAACACCCTGTTGTTGAGAGACCACTCCCCCAGCCGAGACATCCCCCTGCTCAAGGAGTCTGCCTCCAGGTTCTCCACTCCTGGGAAGTAAACTGCCGATATGCAGGGGGACATTCTCCTCCGCCCAAGACAGTATCAGGGACACTTCCTTGAGGGCTCGCTTGCTCCGAGTCCCTCCCTGATGATTGATGTAGGAAACCGCCGTCTGGTTGTCCGAGAGTATCTGAACAGCCCGACCCCGAAGGTGTGAGGTCAACTGGGAAAGAACCAACCTTATCACCCATAGTTCCAGAATGTTGATGGGGGCATGGGCCTCCTGAGGGCCCCACTGACCCTGGAATTTCAGGGACTTCCAGAATCCCCCCCTGTCAGACTGGCATCTGTGGTGACAGTCTCCCAGCACGGGGGCAGAAAGGTCCTGCCCACTAGGAGATTCCTTGAGTCCAGCCACCACGAGAGGGACTGACTGACCCGGCAAATTCCTGATCCAGGGACACTGGGTCCCGATCCCAAACTGACAAGAGGTGCAACTGAAGAGGTCTCATGTGAAACTGAGCATAGGGGACCGCCTCGAAACATGACACCATCAGGCCCACCAACTGCATCCCCTGCCGAATGGAGGAATGAGGGCAAGAAAGTAGAGACCATGCCTGCGTCTGCAGGCTCTCCACCTTCCACTGAGGTAGAAAAACCTTGACCTGAGATGTATCCAGAGTCATGCCCAGAAAGGACGTCACCAAGGACAAAGACAGTGAAGACTTGGGGTAGTGTGGAGACCACCACCTGGGTATCCAGCTCGGCCTGATGGAAGGACTGAGACGCAATCAGAATGTCGTCCAGATAAGGAAGGATGCGAATTCCCTGAGATCTTAACAGAGCCATCAACCCCGCCAGCACCTTGGTGAAGACCCGAGGGGCTGAGGTAAGACCGAACGGTAAGGCCACAAATTGGTAGTGCTGATCCTCCAGAGCGAACCTGAGAAATCTCTGATGACCTGGAAAGATTGGAACATGAAGGTAAGCATCTTTAATGTCCACAGAAGTCATGAAGTCGCCCAGGCGCAAGGTACTGACCGCCGAGCGCAGAGTCTCCATGCGAAAATGCTTGAACCTGACAAATTTGTTGAGGAGCTTCAAATCCAGGATAGGCCTCAGGGACCCATCCTTTTTGGAAACAGTGAACAGATTGGAATAGAAACCTCTGCCCCTTTCCTGGAAGGGCACCAGGCAAATGACCCCCTAATGCAAAAGGGTTTGGACTGCAAGCCCTGAGCTGACAAGGGATTTTGAACCATCTGGGATATGATGAATCTTGGGGGCAGACAGGCTGCAAACTTTATCTTGTACCCGGAGGACACCACCTCCTGAATCCACTGAAGAGTTCTCCCTCTTCTAGGGGGTAAAGGCCAGGAAAGAATACTGTCCCTCATCATGATTCCCCGCTAGCATGTCCCTCGCTAGGGGTCAAATGCAGGCGCGGGGGGGTAGGTGATGTAGAAGGGGGTGCAGAGCTGGGCAGCGTAGCAGGCAACCCAGACTGCAGCGCAAGTACCTTCTGAGCGCAGGGCACACATACCCTGACACCATCACTCACAGGGGATACCCCACACGCGGCACACAGCTGGGCTTGTCCCGAAGGAACCCCAAGCACATTATCCCCGGAAGCCTCCATATGGTGATTAGAGTGGGCACACTGGCCAGTATAGGGTTAATGCTAGCAAGAGCCACCCGGGATGCCCCAAACCCCGCTAGGGAAGGTGGGAGAAGGAAGGGAAGAGGGCCGGGAGAAACCACAGTCACGTTTATCCCACCTGAAAGACATAAGAAAACCACACATAACATCCCATAATGTGGCGACAAAAGCACAATACAACCCCAAAGGGGATTCACGGACCAAGAAGCCGATCGCACATCCAGACAGGCCAGCAGCGCACCGCAGTACCGCAGGTCAGGAGAAGTCTCAAGCCAAAATGGCGCCCGCAAGGACCTTGAGGGGCGGGCGCGGAGGTATGACGCAAAAAGCGTCATCGCGGGACCCGCCCCCCCGAAGAGCGCGAATCGCGCTCCACGTGACCCCCCAGCGCCAATGACAGTGCAGTAAAACACAAGGAGAATGTCGCTGTCAGCTCCCCAGGGAGAGGGCGAGGCGGGTAAGAGCAACGGTAGGCGTACCCAAGGCATGTCTTAGCTAGGGAGGAGAGGGGGCAGTGGAGGGGGGGTAGGGGAAGGCCCGCAATAAGGCAGGAAGGGGCATCCCACAAGGCTCACCATAAGCCTGAACCGCCTACCCTTGTAGGTACAGGGATTGTGGTTGGAGCAGCCTGGTGCTGTCCTACCTTCACCCGAACCAGGCAGCCGAGGCTGGGGGGCAGTGGGTCCAGAACAGGTGGAAATAGTCCTGCAGGGCCGCAGGCTGGTAAGCCCCGCTCGCCTGCGTAAAATAGAGAGCCATCTTCTATCTTCGCAGTCCAGACTGCAGAAGGAAACTGGGAATTTGTGGGAGGTTCCTGTCCTTTTATAGGGCCGGGAGGTGCCACAAGTCTTTTCTGCAGTCCACTGCGCCACCTTGTGGCGGATATCCCAAGCGTAAAGAATTTAGTGAAACAGGGCGTGCTGTATACTGGGAAAATAAGTTTCTTCCCACCAACCAACATACAAGTTGGCTAATGAGGGCGATACGGTGTGCCAAGCCCTGTTGCTGACCACTGCTTGTCTGACCCCATCTTTGTGTCAAGCCCTGTTGCTGATGATTGCATGTCTAATCACATCTTTGTTCTACGCCCTGTTTGTCCACTACTGCCTGTCTTAGTGCCAAGCCATGTTGCCGACTACTGTCAGGACCTCCTGGCTTAAAACTTAGTTTTTCCTAGGTTTTTCGTATTGTATTATAGTTTTCCTCTTCTGAAATGTGAAATAAACCTTGTGCTCCCAGACCTGTTAACTATCTATCAGCATGCTGTTTCCAGCAGGCAGCGGCGACATCCAAAAGGTAAGTAGGGGCCGATGGGGGGGGGGGGGGGGGGGGGAATGGGCCCCTTATTATTTTACGTCTGAAGTTCCTCTGTTTAAGCCCTAATTTTATATTTATTTTGTTTTTTTCATATGTACAACTGTCCTGTATCATAAGTCTGTGCATAATATAAACCTTTTATACACAGCGTGGTAAAGTGTATGGGAAGGTGCTGGATGGTGTCTATTTCTCCCTTGCTTTTCTCAATCAGGCACGATCCATGCCAGGTTTACAGGACCCCAGTCCACATTCCCACTCCTCTATGGGGTTTTCCCCTGATCCCAGTTCTCACACAGGTGATGAGGCTAATTGCAAGGAAGCCTAATAAAAGGAGCCGCTGAGGTTTCCAGTTTGCTGTTGGACAGCCTGGGATGAGGAGCCCAGGCCTTGCTGCTCCCTGTACTGAATTGCAGCCGAAGGACTTTTTTGTGCCAACTGATCTTGGAACTTGTGGATTAACAGCCTGGACTTGTATGCCCTGAAAGAGGACCTGTTACAACAAGGACTTACAGTGCCTTGCATTATCCTACCCTGGACATTTTTAGAGCTGATGAGGTAACCGCTTGCTGTACTGCATTGTTACTGCAACCTTCTCTGAAGCTAAGAGATATTGGCTGTTTTATTTTCAATAAAACGCTTATCATTTGAACAAGAACTGTAGTCCGAATCATTGCCGTTGGCCCCAGATCCTGACAACAGTCATTGGTGTGATTCCTTTTGTCTCCCACAACCTAGAATATTCAGTGAGCAGTTGTTGTTACATTAATCATTGATATTTTATTGATGTTTTTTATCATATTAATTGTTTACAAAAATACAATTCTGTGATTACTCACCTGTAGAATTGATTTTACTGTGTTCAGCATGGCCTGTTTCATTTCAATCATTACTTCTGGGTATTCCGCCACAAGGTGGCGCAGTTGACTGCAGAGGACTTGTGGCTCCTCCCGGCCCTAAAAAGAGCCAGGAATCACCCATAGACCCCTAGTGTTGAAAAGCAGTTATGCAAGAAGCTGGGAGATAAACCATGATAAAAAATACACAGCCTCACAAAAAATAACTTTTGAACAAATCACCATAAAGAGGCAACCAAGGACAACGATAACAAGGGAGGGATGAAACAGGCCGTGCTGTACACAGTAAAATCAATTCTACAGGTGAGTAATCACAGAATTGTACTTTTCCAAGTGTACAGCACGGCCTGTTTCATTTCAATCATTACTTCTGGGACATCCAAAAGCAGTGTCCGCAAGGTAGGGTGGGGTCCCCAATGAGTAACGGCAGGCAGTTCAAGCCACTACCTCCTGAAGCACCTTGTGGCCAAAAACAGCATCAGCTGAGGCCCTAACATCAACCTTGTAAAATTTAGAGAAAGTATGAACAGAAGACCACGTAGCGGCCTTACAAACTTGTTCAACAGAAGCCTGGTGCTGAAAAGCCCAAGAGGCACCAATAGCCCTAGTAGAGTGAGCAGTAACGCGGGAGAGAGGTTCCTTCCCTTTGGCAGAATAAGCTTGCACAACCGCCTGTCTAATCCACTTGCTGATAGTGGATTTGGCTGTAGGCAAGCCCTTCCTAGGTCCAGAAGGAAGAACAAAAAGAGAGTCAGACTTCCTAAAGGGCTCAGTAGCGACCAGATCATACTTAAGCGCCCTGACCACATCCTGAAAATGAAGGTTCCGTTCCTTGGAATTAGCAGGGGCAGGCCAATAGGAAGGTAAGACAGTAGCCTCGATTCAAAGACACATTCGTCCGGACTTCCGTAGCTGTCTGTGAAAGTTTGGGTGGGTGTTAGTCTTTTTTTTGCTTTTTTTCGTTCATTTTTCATTCGTACGAACGTTCGGGAAAATGTGTATATGCGCTTTAGATGAACGGAAGCAAATCGGAACATTTCCGTTAGTTCAGATCATTTTCCAAACAAAATCAGAAATTTTTCGTTTGTTCAGATAACTTCCGTTGTTGGGATGGGTTTCCGTCTGATTCAGAGAGCTGATTTCCAACGGACCACCACCCTATAAATCCATTTCATTTCCGATCCACTTACGGGACCTTTGAGGGCTCGGATTGCTATTGTTGAACATGTTTTGCGGCTATGTGGAGGAGTCTGCGCGCCTTTAGCACCAAGGCATTGCATGTATCAGCATGGCCGAGGCCATAAATTGTATAGCAATGCATACCTGAATCAATACATTTCATGTATGCCTTATAGAAGCATTTTAATGCTGACCTTAATTAGTACTTAGCATGTAAACATTTATTTTCCCACACATCCATATAATTGCTATATTTTTTTAGACTTATGTCCTTTGTGAATTATATTTGGATTGTTGAACTTGAATCTTAATTTGTTGTAGGAGTTATTGTTTAAGTCGGTTACCTTTGCTCTGTGTAATTATTTTATATTTGGTTGCAGGAACCGCAAGATGTGCCACTCACACAACATACAAGCAGTCTTTGGTTCAGCTATGCGATTCCTCAGTGTTCTTGCAGGGCATCCAGGGTCGTCCCATGATGCTTATATATTGCAGAGCTCCGGCTTATTTCGTCAGTTTGAGTCAGGAGAATTATCTGGTGGATGGCTCCTGGGTAAGTTTGCTCACATTCCATCAATCCATTTTCACTGTATGGCAATGAATATAGTTGATGACTCATGGCTTAACCTATTGCTGTTTTTAGCCCTTGATGACATGTTAAACAATATTGTAGCTTAGAATGTGTATTTTATGTTATTATTTTTAAATTCTTTCAGGGGATTCTGGATATCCACTCCTGCCCTTGCTCCTGATGCCCGTTCTTTGCCTGCAGAATGCACCATGCAAAACCCGGCCCGTGGTGGCGAGGGCCCTCTGGCTTTTGAAGTCCAGATTTAGGTGTTTGGACCATACAGGGGGGGGCACTGCAGTATGACCCCCACAAGGTTATATCAATATTTTAATTTAAGTTTTTTAACAGGGACCACACGTGCCAGAGTGGCACAACTGAGTGTCAGGGTCCTTCAGTTGGTGGGCGAGATGCAGGAGCTGCGCAACTCGTTGGGGACCACAGATGAAGAATAATGTTCTGTGGCCTGCCATAGCTATGTATTTTTTTTTTTATAGTTGTAAAAATTAGAAATCTTCTAAATTTTTTAAAATGTTATATTTTATGATGGAATCCAAAAAAAAAAAATGTTACAGTGTCATTTCATTTACAAAATACATTAACACAAAACTAATGGGCCCAGAAATATTTAAAGATGAATATTCACATGACCGAGAAGTGATTTGGGTGAGCTTTAAGGGTCCAAAAGGGAAGATGGAGGATAGTGCTAAGTGATTTAGGTGAGCTTTAAGGGTCCAAAAGGGAAGATGGAGGATAGTGCTAAGTGATTTAGGTGAGCTTTAAGGGTTCAAAAGGGAAGATGGAGGATAGTGCTAAGTGGTTTAGCTAAACATTGTAGTAGAAGTGAGGGTGACAAATATGTAGGCGAGCACTTTAATGAGTTAAGTTTGTAGTGCGCAGGCGCAAGATAGTAAGGATTTCCGTCTGGACGAATATTTATTGAAAAAGGGAAACAGAATCTAACTGGAAACGTAAAGGATTCGTTGGAGGATACGATGGGAAAAGGGCAAAAACGAAAGCCTACGTTGTAACATGTGAAAATGAAACGGAAAAGTCACGATGGAAAATGACATCCTCGTATTCGTAATCTGCCGTACGAACGGACGGAAACTTTACAGAAGGTTTTCAATGCATGCATAGAATCGCTCGCACACTCATACGAGAACGGAAACATTTCACAAAAAAAACAGATCGGCACTAAAACAGAAGTTTTTTTTTGTCACTCTGAATTGAGCCTAATGTCCTCATTGAGATGAAAGGCAGATACAATCTTGGGCAAAAATCCCGGGTTAAGACGGAACACCACCTTATCCTGATGCCGCTCAAAATAAGGAGGTTTCATGGAAAGCGCCGCCAGCTCAGATACTCGGCGCAAAGGAGTAATAGCCACCAAAAAGGCTACATTAAGAGTCAGAATGGACAAAGCGGCCTTACACAGAGGCTCGAAGGGAGGACCCTGTAGAGCAGAAAGCACCAAGTTTAAATCCCAAACCGGTAACAGAGGCTTATGCGGCGGACGCACATGAGTAGCTCCCTGGAAAAAAGTCTTGACAAGCCTATGATTGGCAAAAGATCTTTGAAAAAAAATTGCCAGAGCCGAAACCTGTCCCTTGAGGGTACTAAGTTGTAGACCCGAATCCAGACCATGCTGCAAAAACTCCAGAATCCTGGGAATGGAGAATTCACGACAAGATAGAGACTTGGACTCACACCAAGCAATATAAGCATGCCAGACCCTGTAGTAAATAGTAGACAAAGATTTTTTCTGAGCCTGAATCAAAATAACAACAATAGAGGCAGGCAAACCCTTGCCCCTCAAGATGGAGGTTTCAGCCGCCAAGCTGTTAAAGCCAGCGTTTGTAAATTGGGATGGAGCAGCAGCCCCTGAGTGAGAAGCTCTGGATCGTCGGGCAAGATGTACCGATCCACTGCCATCTGGACGACGTCCGCAAACCATACCCTCCTCGGCCAGCGGGGGGCCACTAGAATGGCCGTTACCCCCTCCTGGGCTATCTTGCGCAGCACACGACCCAGCAGAGGAAAGGGAGGGAATACATAGAGGAGCCGAAACTCCGTCCAGGGAATCACTAGCGTGTCCGTGGCGAAGGCCAGAGGATCCTTTGACAGGGAGACGAATCTTGGAAGCTTGTGATTGTGACGGGACGCAAACTGGTCCAAATCCAGCTGACCCCAGCGGCGGCACAAAGCGTGAAATACCTTGTTGCTGAGAGACCATTCCCCCAGACGAGACGTCCCCCTGCTCCACCCCCGGAATGTAAACCGCTGAGAGGCAGGGAACAGTCTCCTCCGCCCATGATAAGATCAGAGACACTTCCTTGAGGGCTCGCTTGCTCCGGGTCCCTCTCTGATGATTGATATAGGCAACCGTCGTCTGATTGTCCGAGCGGACTTGTACGGCACGACCCTGAAGGTGGGGAGTCAACTGGGAGAGCACCAACCTGATCGCCCTTAGCTCTAGGATGTTGATGGGTGTGTGGACCTCCTGGGGACCCCACTGACCCTGGAACTTTAGTGACTGCCAAACTCCCCCCCCCCCCCCCCCAGACAGACTGGCGTCCGTAGTGACAATCTCCCATCGCGGAGGCAGAAAGGACCTGCCCACTAGAAGATTCCTCGAGTCCAACCACCACGAGAGGGACTGTCTGACCAGAGGGGACAGGGCAAACTCCTGATCCATGGACTCCTGAGTCCGATCCCAAGCCGACACGAGATGTAACTGAAGAGGTCTCATGTGGAACTGAGCAAAGGGAACCGCCTCGAAGCAGGACACCATTAGCCCCACCAACTGCATCCCCAGATGGATGGAGGGGTGAGGACACGACAGCAGGGCCCACGCCTGCTACTGAAGGCCCTCCACCTTCTGCTGAGGGAAGAAAACCTTGACCTGAGAAGTATCCAGCGTCATGCCCAGGAAGGACCTCACCAAAGACGGAAATAGTGAAGACTTGGGATAGTTGATCACCCAGCCGAAGGACTCGAGAGTGGACGTCACCACCTGAGTATCCATCTCGGCTGAGACTGAGCAGCAATCAGAATGTCGTCCAGGTAAGGGAAGATGCGGATGCCCTGGTTCCTCGGAGAGCCATAACACCAGCCAGCACCTTGGTGAAAACCCGAAGAGCCGAGGTGATACCAAACAGCAAGGCCACAAACTGGTAGTGTTGATCCCCCAGAGCGAACCTCAGGAATCTCTGGTGACCTGGGAAGATCGGAACGTGAAGGTAGGCATCCTTGATGTCCACCGTGGTCATGAAATCGCCCGGCCGAAGGGAACTTACGTCCGAGTGTAATGCCTCTATGTGAAAGTGCTTGAACCTGACAAATTTGTTGAGGCCCTTTAAGTCCAGGATGGGCCTCAGGGAGCCGTCCTTCTTGGGCACCGTGAACAAGTTGGAGTAGTAACCCTGACCCTGTTCCTGAAGAGGTACCTGACAAATGACTCCGGATGCCAGAAGACGTTGTACGGCCAAACGCAGTCCCTGAGCCGACACGGGGTTTAGAGATATCCGGGACCGGAGGAATCTTGGGGGCGGCCAGGCTGCAAACTCTATCTTGTATCCGGAGGAAACCACCTCCTGAATCCACCGGTTTGAGATGCGCAGTTTCCAGATGTGAGCAAAAAGCCGAAGCTGTCCCCCCACCAGGTCAGGTGAGGGCGCCTCCTCATGCCTGAGGGGCCTTGGTAGGGGGTTAGGGCTTGGTTCCCCAGGAGAGACCGGGGCGACCGCAGGATCTGCCTCGACCCCAAGAGTCTCTGCGACTACCTGAAAAGGAGGATCCACGACCTCCCCTTGAAGGTCGAAAGGAAGAGGATCCCTGAAAGGGCCGAGCCTGCTTTCTACGCTGGGAAAGCCTACCATCCTTGGTCAGAGCGTCAAGACGCTCATTGAAGAGACCAAGACCAGTGGAAGGGAGCCCAGTGAGGGACTTCTTATCGGCAATGTCCGCCGCCCCCTGACGCAACCAGACGGACCGACGCATAGCAACCAGCAGGGCTGAGGCCCTACCACCAAGCCGGACAGCGTCATCCATGGCAGACAGCACAAAGGCAACAAAGTCAGAGCAAAGCAAAAGATCCTTATAATCCTCCATGAACTTGCGAGATCAGGCGGCCTCAGCAAGGCGCCTGACCTTCTTTTTAATAGCAATGGCCACAATAGCCACGGCGCAGACCGGACGCAAGCCGGCCCCTACAAAGGTGAAGGCATGACAAGCCAGCTGATCCATGCGTCGGTCTGCTCTATCAAGCAAGGTGGTGGTGTCGGGGGACGGCATGACCGAAGTGTTGGATAGCCCCAGGACCGCGCCGTCCACCTCAGGTGGGCACGACCAGCGCCTAACCAAATCGCCTAACCTTCTATCCAACCCCTTGGGCACCGAAGGTAACCTGTTAGGGCGTTCCCACTCCTTAAGGACTATATTAGAAAAATGGCCCTGTTCCGGGAACTCCAGGCATTGCTTGCCGGGGCGGAAGAGCTCGCCTTGCTTCTTCTTCGCCACCTTTGGGGGAGCGATGTGTAATGTATCAAAAACAACCGACAGGAGCCTGTCGGTATCATCCGGGAGCCAGGTATCCTTGTCCGAGGAAGATCCTAAATCATTATCATATTCGCCCTGACGATCCCCAGAGGAATCCGAGTCACGAAACAACTCCCCCTCCTCCGGGGAATCACGGCCACCATACATGTCAAGGCCCTCGTCCTCATCGGCAAAGAGGGACACATCCGCGTCTAGGTGCCCCTTTTTTGCTAGAGGCCTTGCCCGCAGCCGGCCGGGCCAGTTGTCGCTCAATCCTGGCCACGCGCAGCACCCTATCCGATTGCGACCCCCTGCTGGCTTCCCCCTCGCTGGGAGCTAAATGCAGGCGTGGGGGGGTAGTAGATGCTGTCAGGAGGACAGGACTGGAAAGAGAGACGCTCAGCCCAGCCTGTTCCGTGATAATACTTTGGGAGCACGGAACACAAACAGCGCCGCCTCCACTCAAAGGGGATGCGCCGCACATGACACACAGTCGAGCCTGCCCAGAGGGGCCCCCAAGCTTGCTATCCCCAGAAGCCTCCATATGGTGATTATCAAACAAAAAGGCACAGGTGTAAGGCTAAATAAGAGCTCACCCGGGATGCCCCCACATAGAAGGGACCAAGGGAGGGTATGGAACTGGGAGAAACCACAATAATGCTATCCCGTCTGCAAGATATAAGCATAGAAAATCATGAGTATCCCACAGCACATGCACCAATCAATCAGACCCGCAGGATCGACTCACGAACCAGCTGTCAGGGCCGCAGGATTGGTTGCCCCGCTGGCCTGTGAATAACCATAGAGAGCCATCTTCGGTCTTCCCAGTCATGACTGCAGAGAAAACACTCTGGGTCTATGGGTGTTTCCTGGCTCTTTTTAGGGCCGGGAGGAGCCACAAGTCTTCTGCAGTCAACTGCGCCACCTTGTGGCGGAATACCCAGAAGTAATGATTGAAATGAAACAGGCCGTGCTGTACACTTGGAAAACTACTCTCTTCTTCCATTTTACTGTAAGTCCCTTTTCAAAAGGTTTGTTCTGAATGTAAAAAATTAAAAGAATAAAAAAAAAAAAAGATTTAGAGAAAAAAAACTCTTTCTGATCCTACCTTGCAATTCTATATCTGTCCTTTTTCTTTTCTTTTGAATGTATTTACCCTTCCTGAGAAGAAACAAGTATTGCTCTTGACTAAAACCTAGAAAGGTTGGACACATGCGGAGCCGCCGATTTATCTTCATAACAGATTTCCTTTTTATCTGCTCACCCAGCATGGAAGTGGAATTATCTGTAAGAGCGGAATATCTCCCCCATACTGGTATAATATTACCCTATGCTGGTACACTTATATGGTCACTCGATTGCAATCTAGCCTGCATCTTCCCCAACAGCTGCATATAGGTTGCTGAATTCCACCAATCAATATTTAATTAAAGTTACGCTCAGGATGTTAGTTGCAGGCTTCATCAGTTAGGCCCCGGTCGGAAATCATAGACTAGTCTAAATCTGTCCAATAAAATTAGAAAAAGGTGATTGATTTAAAAAGAAAAAAAAAAAACAGAAAAAGAGCGAACGTTACACATTTAAAAAGCCAGGTAAAAATGTACCCCGGTAGCTTACGAGGAGACTAGCTTACTATATGATGCCAAGCTTACAAGATGACTAGCTTACTACATGATGCCAAGCTTACAAGGCAACTAGCTTACTATATGATGCCAAGCTTATGAGGAGATTAGCTTACTATATGATGCCAAGCTTACAAGGAGATTAGCTTACTACATGATGCCAAGCTTACAAGATGACTAGCTTACAACGTGATGCCAAGCTTACAAGTCAACTAGCTTACTACATGATGCAGACAGAGCTTACGAGGATATTAGCTTACTACATGATGCCAAGCTTACAAGGCAACTAGTTTCTTATTTGATGCCAAGCTTACGAGGAGACTAGCTTACTACATGATGCCAAGCTTACAAGGAGACTAGCTTACTACATGATGCCAAGCTTACAAGATGACTAGCTTACTACATGATGCCAAGCTTACAAGGCAACTAGCTTACTACATGATGCCAAGCTTACCAGGTGACTAGCTTACTACATAAGATATCAAGCTTACAAGGCGACTAGCTTACTACATGATGCCAAGCTTACAGGGCGACTAGCTTACTACATGATGCCAAGCTTACAGGGCGACTAGCTTACTACATGATGCCAAGCTTACAAGGCAATTAGCTTACTACATGAGACAGCAAGCTTACGAGGCACTGGCTTACTACATGATGCTTTTTCTAAAGTGAAAAAAAAAAACAACAGAAATTTACAATTGTAAAACAATGAATGTGATTCAGAACTTTTTGCAAGTTTTTACTACTCTTACAAATTATTTACAGCTGCCCTGAGCAGGTGTAAAAATACTCAGCACAATCCTTATGTATTTTTTTACATAAAAAGCCAGGTCAGCAATTGCCAGCATGTTTTTTCAATCAGTGTACATGCTGACATTAACTAAAAAATGACTACCAAAATTTTGCCAGATTGGCAGCCTTGGTTGGTCTTCAAAGATACTACCCACTAGCAAACAGTCATGGGCATTTTAAGCCTTATGGATGGTATATCATTAACTGGACCACCCCCCCCCTTTTTTTTCTTTTCCCTATTTCTAGTCTCTTCTCCTTTTTATACTTACACTTCTACACCTCTTTCCAATTTTTCCTCTCATGTGGGTAACATTATTATTCACGCCTCATGAATAACTATTGAGTACTGCTACATTGCTACTCAGTCGGAAATGATTCTGTGCCGGACACCCCCCCCCCCCTCATCAGTCACAGGAGCGATGCCACACCCTCTTCATTCATTGTGAAGGAGGGCATGTACTTAGGCCTGACATGCCCGCTCCATTGCAGTGAATGGAGAGGGTGTGTTAGCACTCCTATGATTGATGGCGGAGGGGCACAAGTAGGACATAAAAGTGTTGCAGATTGCTTTTTGGATCCCAGGCAGCGCGAGATTCAAACCAGCAATCAGCAAAGAGTTTCTGATTGTTGGAGTTGGACAGATCAACTGCTGGGGACAAAGAGAGAGTACCCTTTTTTCCAGAGGGTAGTTTACATTTTTAATATTTCGTGTGTTAGAGCAGTGGTGCTCAACCTTTTTCGGTATAAGGGCCGCATTGTCTTATTGTTACTATTCAAGGAGCTGCAATAAAATTTAGACTGCCAACAATGCAAAACCATTTACTGGAGGTGAGAAGAGGTGAGGTGGGAAGGAATGGAAAAAGGTAAGGCAGCTAGAGGTAAATTGAGCAGAGGTGAGGTGGGCAGAGTTGATATGGAAAGAGGTAAGCCGAGGTAGGAAAAGGTTAGGTGAGGGTAAGATGTTCAGAGAAGTGATGGACAGAGGCGAGGTGGAAAGAGATGTTTAGAGATGTGTGTCACCCTCCTCTACAGAGACGATCATAGGTGCCCCACTTTTTGCTTTGGGAGTTAAACTGACAAGCAGCTTGCACTGCAGGCAAGGCAAGCTCTGCTCTCCAACTCTGCAATGGGTACAGGGGCCACAACTGAAGGCAGTGAGGCCCACAGGCCCCAGGTTGTGCATCCATGTGTTAGACCAATAAAAGTGGGGCTCTAGGGTACAGCTCCTGCCAGCCAGCATAGGGCAAGAATAACACAGGCTAACTTAACCCTTTACATGGAATGTCCCTTTGATGCAGAAAGGCAACCGGCTCTGATTGGACAAGAGCTTGTGCATGCCCATTGGACTGGGGAAAGGTGAGTTTCCCCCCACAGGGGTTTCAACCAGTGGGAATCTTTTAGATTTCAGGGCGGTCGCTGGTGGGTTCTGTTCTGCTTTAAATCACTGAATGCAATAACTTTTCTTTGCACATCAGAGTTATAACATCGCCAGTTTGTGATCCAAGATGCCAAGAGTCTCGTTAAATGGCCATTATCCCCCTTTCACAATGTTGCTCATGCTGAGAAGGGATGATTTCTAGCTGCCATCATGAACACCAAGCCAGCTCGCTTCTGTCTCACAGAGCCCATTAACCGGGGTTATGTTGCCATATCTATGGCAGACCATAAATAACATTGTTATCACCTGTTTGCAAACACTCTGCACCTTTGGTCATGGCTATGGCTTATGGTCATATGCTAGAGATGTTGGCTTTTCTAAAGCATTTGAAACTGTGCCCCAGGTAATCACCTGATTCCAGGCATTTCTAGGCACACGCTGCCGTACTATGCCTGGTGCACCAGTCTGGTGATCTGGAGGAAGGGCCATGATTCTTTTTTTCATTTTATTTGAAACAGTTCAAAAATAAATAAATAAAGTTAACTCCTGCATATCTGTAGGAATAAATCCAACTGTAATATCGTTTTTTTTATTAACTTCAATACGTTTCATCCATCTGCCTTTCCCAATAGCGGGATGAAGAACAAAACATGTGAATCAAAAGGAAAAAAAACAAGTCCAGTTGCCTTGATCTATTACTAAATGCATATCTAGCATCACCTGATTTCAGGCATTTCTAGACACACACTGCAGCAGGGGGCACCTCCAAGTGTGCGCCACATCTCCTGCCCCCCTCAAGTCCAGAGACAGCTGGCCTGGAAAAGGCGAGTATAGTAGACTGCATGGCTAAGGGTGGCAAGAGGGTGGTTTATGCTTAAAATGGACCTAAAGTTTCCCTGAAATAGACTTGGGAGGGGGAGTGTAGGTCCACTTTTGCAGCTCCTTGTCTATGTCTGTTGTCCCACCTGCTGTTGGATGATTTTAATGTCTACAATAAATGGAGAGTGGTATTTGAAGTGCTGGCGTACACATTAAAGGGTGCAGGATGCCAGATCGGTTTACTGAAGAAATGGGGATAGGGGCCCATGGAACGTGTGGTGGGTTACTTATAAAGTGGTGGTGGGGGGACCCGTGGATTGCTGGTCCTTATTGAATTATGTTGATTGCATTGGGTTTAAACTTGATTGTCTTTGATCACCAACAATAGTTTATAGTTTCACTTTATCTTTGTATCCCAGTTCTGACTGTTATCCTACCAGTTTGACACAGTGAACAACCTTTACACATTTGATATATATTGATATTTATTTACTTATAGGTAGGATGTGTTTTGCTTAGTATCAGGGGTATTTATTTATTAGATTTATCATGTATAAATCAGGACATAAGTCATAGACAGGGCCTATTTGTTGTTTGATATGTAATATTTAATAAGGAATATGGTATGAAAAATCACTATGGGTATTGGTCTCACGCCTAGCCTCCACCTCCCGTTGTATTGTGTTTTGTTGTGTTGTTTAGTGTTATTTGTATTTTAGATGATTTTATTCCGAGCGGTAATTTGTATTTTCATTTTAATTTTTTCCGATTAAAGGGACACAGGCAAAGTGCATAAACTGTCATTCAGCAGCTCACCTCATCATGGCTGCTGTCAGATGGGAGAGTTCTCCAATATGAACTCTCCGTCAGGGGAACAGATTGTTTGGCCAGAGCGAAGACACAGGAACAATGGAAATGCTCTAACAAGGCTTTTATTAATAAAGTCAAAGGAAACTAATAGATCTTCCATTCAGATACAAAATAAAAGGGACAAGAAACAAGGCTAACTAACAAAATAACTAATAAGGAAAACAACGGAAACCCTAAGGTGCTGGCGCACTCACCCAAGGCCTCAGAACAGGTGCCAGCAGTAAGCAGCCTCAGGGAAGCCAGGGAGAGGCCTGCTTGCCACTAGACTCCACAGAGGTACAGGTTCAAGTTCAGGTTCAGATACAGACTCAGGTTCAGATTCACATTCAGAGCACCAGCATGAACAGCCACAAACAGATTCCAAACAAAGCACACAAAACTAAACAAAATCCTGCTGCACCAGGTGGAGGGCGGATCCACATAAATAGCCCTAACACCAGGTGCAGCAGAAGATGGGGAGAGAGAGCAGCCAGGGCTCTGCTGACACCCGCTGGTGGCTGACAGAACTGCAGATGGAGTGATAAATAATGCCAGCCACCAATTGGGGATCAGCAAAACCCGGGGTTCTTACAGCTGCGCTCTCCCTACCTGTCAGAACGCAGCTGCTTCAGAAAATAGAAACAAGGCAAAGAGTAATGGCACACACCCTGAATTCCTTTGGCTTAGACCACCAATCATAGGGCTAAACTGGTGGTCTACAGCTACACATCAACAGGCTGTGGACACTGGGAGAACAGCCAGGGTGATGAGAATGCCTGTCTTAAGACCCCGCCCATTATGCTGATTATTATTTGGCATCACAGAGCCAAGGGCCACGTACACATAATTCAGAACCAGAATCCTGAAGTGAAACTGTAAATCTCAATATCTCAGCTATTTCTTCTTCAATTAAAAAAATGGAAAACAGTTTAGGACTGTGCCAAATGTAGCCCGAAAC
The DNA here is from genome assembly GCA_027917425.1 of Gastrophryne carolinensis. Lineage (NCBI taxonomy): Eukaryota > Metazoa > Chordata > Amphibia > Anura > Microhylidae > Gastrophryne > Gastrophryne carolinensis. Next base: position 503,211,490 of record CM051236.1, on the reverse strand, counting down.
AATGGTGTAACAATTACCTTTGCCTGAAGTATCCCTTTAACCCTTTAAGTGCCAGCCTACCTAGATTTTTTGTCACACTCTGTTGCCAGACTACTTTTCACATTTTTGCGCTACACATGTTCAACCTTGATTTTTGAAGGGATTTCCAAGGATTTTCCAGGAAAATTATATATTGTTTTTTTGGGCTTCAACATGAAATGTCTTGTTTGGCCTTCTTTTAGTGTATTCTCAATACTTTTTGGTGAAATATGTGCAAAAAAATAAAAAAAATCTATTTTTTACAATTTGTAGTGTTTTTTTGTAATAAAAAGTGTAAGTTTGTTAATAAAATATTAATGCGTGTGAAAGCCCTATTTCTCCCGGTTACAACGGTACCACATATGTATTGGTATACAAACTGAAACAGCAGTTTAGGAGATTTCAGATAGGATACAACTATGCAATATCATTGCATAGTTGTAAGGGGGGGGGACCTCATTTTTTTGGGGAATCTAAAGGGTTAAAAACCCTTAAAATCCCCCCAAAAATGACGCAGGGTCCCCCTTACCCAGCATTACCGACCCGGACCAGCTATGGGGGCTTGTAGAACAGGGCGCAGGGGCCAGCGTTGGTGGCCCCTGGCCCTGCAGGCTACTAGCCCACATAGCCACTAAGTGGCCCGGGCCCTTCTGCCCCCCCGGCCGTTGGGGAGGCAGGTAATGGGGGGCTGGGGGTTATGGCAAGTCACCTGCTAGCCGCAGGTGATTGCCAGCCCCAGAGCCTTGTGAACTGGTATAAGGGGTCTCATGGACCCCTTACCAGTTCACAAATAGTTAAAAGTAAAAAAAGACACAAACACAAAATTCTTTCTTGTTTGTGTATTCTTGTTTTTACTTATACTTACCTCCCATCCAGTGTCCCGCGCCGCTGCAGATGACACTTGTCGCTAGTGATCGGAGCAGGGAGGGTGGGAGGCAGGGAGATCAGAGCCTCCCTGCCTGCCACCCTCCCTGCTCCGATCGCTAACGACAAGTGACAGTCGGAGCCCGGGTGCCAGTATAGAGGAGCGGGATGACGTCATCCTGCTCCTCCCACAAGTGGGCAGGGCTAGGGGCGGGGCCAGCGCCGGACAGAGAGGACGGTGAGGGCCCATTGATGGGTCCTCACCCAAAGAGTGGTAAGTCCAGGGGGGGGATCAGAGCCCCCCCCCCCCCCCCCCGGTGAAGAGAAGACCCGGAGAGAGCGATCGGACTGCGAGGTGAGTTTGTGTCATTATTATTATTTTTTTTTTTCTTTCAGATGGCGCGGGGGGGGGGGGGGGCCTTTTCCGGGCCCCGTCCTGAAGATCAAGAGGCCCCCCAATTTATCCATTGGATTGTATGTCCCAAAATGGGCTCTCATAGATTAGAGTTAGGACTGCACCCCACAGAGGCACCTTGGCGCTCGGTGCTGCAGCTTCAGCTACTTCTGCAGATGTGTGACAACCAAGACCTCTGTTTTTAACCAGATTTAGAGACAAATTCTAGGTTTGCCAGCGAGCTAACAGGGTTGAGTACTGTGGCTTTTTAAGAATTAATTTGGAAATCAGACAGACATACTCCCTGTAACTGATATTATTTTATATTTCTCACTTATATTTTAGCCCACTGCAGGACCATACAAGCTGTACCAAAATGATCCTGAAACTGGTCCCTCTTGAATTAAAACAGCGATGAACAGCTAAAGAGGAGACAATCTTCACAGTGTTATCACCATTACAGCAGCTCGCTGCACACATCACAGAAAGCTGTACACCCACTGTGAGCTATTTACATTTTATTAGATATGTCATGGCTGCTTTATGATGATGTATCAAAGCTGATTACAATTGAAACAATTATGATACATCAACTGCAGTCTAGGTAACACTCACCGCGGAGCTGGCAGGCTTTTCATAATGACTTGTCTTGCTTGTTCCATTCAGGGTGGCAGGAGTGAGAGATAATGCAACACGTTTTTTTAAAATCCCAATGTGATTTAAAGCACTATGCGTGTTGTCGCCTGTTCACTGTATGAACAGTGTGTGTATGCCCTTATAGCATACAGTGCCCAGAACAGCGCAGGATTCCCAACCAGGTGCGTCCGACACTGGGAAAAGACAAGCATTTTACCCGATTATTATCGGGTTTACAAAGTAGTAATTACAGACAGGGTAGAAACATACAGTACATATACTCTTTCAAATGCAGTTTTACAGAGTTAACAATGGATATTCTGAATACAAGATACAATAGGAGAGCTTACAGTCTAAAGGAAGAGGGGTGATGACGAGGGGGAGAGATCAGTAGTGAGCTTTGTGGCATCAGTAGTGAGCTTTGTGGCATGCGCCCTTTAGAAAATTGGTTAAGCCAGATTGTATGCTTGTCTAAATAAGGGCACCTTTGAAGGTTTTGAGAGTTGTGGAGTGGCGGATTGGGCGGGGGAGGGTGTTCCAGAAGATTGGAGTTGCACGTGAGAAGTCTTGGAGGCGGGCATGAGAGGAGGTGACCAAGTGACTGCGTCTAGGTTGGTATTGTTGGATTAGAGATGAGATGTAGGGAGGGGCCTGGTTGGAGAGAGCTTTGTATGCGAGAGTTAGAGTTTTGAACAGGATTCGCTGTTGGACTGGCAGCCAGTGTAGGGATTGGCAGAGAGGCGCAGAGCTGGATGAGCGGGAGGAGAGATTGATGAGGCGAGCAGCAGAGTTCAGGATAGATTGGAGGGGTTCCAGTCTGTTAGTTGGTAAGCCACAAAGAAGGATGTTGCAGTAATCCTGACAAAATATGACCAGGGCATGCACTAACATTTTAGTGGTATCAGGTGAGAGAAAGTGACGGATGCCTGAGATGTTTTTAAGTTGGAGGCGACAGGAGGTGGCCAGGGAGTGAATATGTGGTTTGAATGAGAGTGCAGAGTTCAGAATGACTCCTAGGCACTGAGCTTGGGGAGTTGCTGTTATTGTGTAATTGTTGACAGAAATAGATGTGTTAGAGAGGAAGGGGGGGGGGAGGAGGGAAAATGACCAGTTCTGTCTTGTCCATGAGCTTGAGGTAGCGAGATGACATGAATGAAGAAATAGCTGAGAGGCAGTTGGGGGGGCGAGATAGGAGAGAGGAGAAATTGGGGCCTGAGAGATATATCTGAGTGTCATCCGCATAGAAGTGGTATTGAAAGCCTAGTGAAGTTATAAGTTTGCCAAGGTCATAGGTGTAGACTGAGAAAAGTAGGGGGCCTAGGACAGAACCTTGTGGCACACCAACAGAAAGAGAACGTGAGGATGAGACTGTGTTAGAATAGGATACACTGAATGATCTATCTGAGAGGTAAGAGGTGAGCCAAGAGAGTGCAAGACCTTGAACCCCAAGAGAGGAAAGAATATCAAGAAGCAGGGAGTGGTCGACAGTGTCAAAGGCTGAGGAGAGGTCAAGAAGGATGAGGATGGAGTAGTGACCTTTGCTTTTGGCCGTGAGCAGATCATTGGTGACTTTGGTGAGGGCAGTTTCAGTGGAGTCGTTATGGCGGAATCCTGATTGTAAGGGATCAAGTATGTTGTTTGTAGATAACTATTGTACCAGTTCTGAGTGGACATGTTGTTCAAGAAGTTTGGAGGAGAAAGGGAGTAGTGGGATAGGGCGATAGCTGGAGAGGGCAGAGGGGTCGAGAGAGGATTTCTTGATTATCGGAGTAATAACTGCATGTTTGTAGGAAGAAGGAAAGGTACAAGTGGAGAGGGAAAGGTTGAATATAGAGGTTAAGGCTGGAGTGAGGGATGGAGACAGTTGAGGAATAAGGTGGGATGGAATAGGATCGAGAAAGCAGGTAGTCAGGTGGGCCCTAGAAAGGAGAGAGGTTAGTCCAAGTTCAGTTATTGGAGTAAAGAAAGTAAGAGAGTAAGGCAGGGGGATTGTTTGAAGTGATGAGGGATTCTGAGGGGCAAAGCCAAGTCGAATGTTGTCATTTCTTTCTTTGAAGAATGTAGAAAATTCTTCTGCTGTTATTTGGGAGGTTGGAGGAGGGGGTGGTGGGCGGAGTAGAGAACTGAAAGTGTTGAATAGTTGTTTGGGATTCCGGGCTTGTGCAGAAATCAGTGAAGAGAAATATGCTTGCTCATCAGATGAAAGGGCCGTCCTGAGTTTCTGAAGGGCTTGTTTATAGAACAGAAAGTCAGGACTGGCTTTGGTTTTCCTCCATTGCCGTTCAGCAGCTCGAGACAGCTGTTTCAATCTGGTTGTGCTTGCTTAGCAGATGAAAGGGGTATGGGGCATCCTTTTTTTAACCAGATGTACGTCCCAAATTGGAATGCCCCAGGAGTAATTATGTGCACCTCCAGTCATTTTAAAGGGCAACAACACCCAATAAGTTGACTTTATAGGGTGTTGTTGCTCTCTGGCGAGGAATTCTGATTTGGGATGCCCCAATGTGTGTATCGTCCAGAGTCACCTGTAAACCCACCTTTTCCCCATTAGCACCTCGCATGCTCATTCTATTCAGATTTTCTTCACTCCACCGACAGGAGTGCGGCAAGAAACACTGAATGGAGCGAGCCCTGACGACCACATCCCGACCCCTGAGTGTAGCTGTGGGCGCACCCATGTCAGCCATTCAGAAAGATCTGAAGCGAGCACGCTCGTAGATGGTATGCTGGGGATGTGGTCATGGCTCCGTTTCGAGGAAGAGGTGAGTGGATTGGGTGATCTGGGGGGGTTCCTCAGTTCGGGATGCCCCATAAAAAAGTAGACCATTCTCCTCCAAGAGTCTTATAGACTCCTCTTTAAAGTTGACCAAAAACCCTGGATTTTCACTATTCCATGTTTTGGTCCATCCCCTGGATTGGCATGCCCTGCTGTGTGAAACCTTGTAGTTTTCTTACCTTAACCACGCCGCCCACGCTGCTGGTGTGGTTCGCCTCCAACCAGCTGAATGGAATCTTATCCTTCCGAACGATCGTTGTACAGCATCACTTGTATCCTTCGGCCATGCACAGGCATTCAGTTACGCCGGACGCGCATAGCTGGAGAGGGACAAAAATCATGCTGCCACTGGCCACGCATGATCCATAGGCTTGTGGTAAAGATAAGAAATAAGGGCGAACGGCGAGGTTGTACTCAGCGAGGCATCCCAGTTTGAGGAAATCTAAGCGAATGCAAATATTCTGTCACTTTGTGTCTCCTTATAATAGGAACCTTCATAATATAGTATTCCTATTATGTACATGCCAGCACTCTGCTGCCTGGTAAAATATGCTAATCTCCTGCCCAGAATGAAGAGAAAATAATGATTTATTAACAGAACAAAGTTCCATAAAGAAAGTGGAAGGCAGCCTTTCCAGACTTTATCCTGAGCTATAAATAATGCATTCTGTGTGACTGGCAAATGTGCCGCTCTATAGCAACTCAAATCATAGCACAGGGGCAAAATAAATAAAATATTCCATATATTGGATATTAATTTTATATATATACTTAATAGATCAGTTACTGTAAACACAATTTATGTCGCTGCACCGGCAAAACATATATAACACCAAAAACTATCCCCTCGATTCAAAGAGCAAAAGTTAATTGATTTCGGATCGAGAATCGTAAGTTTGGGTGGGTGTTAGTCATTTTTTCCTGTTTTTTTGGCCATTTCCGACTCGCACGAGCCTACGTTCGAATTCGTATATGCTCTTACGATCATCGCAAGTTCGTTCCTAAATTTTAGGATCAAAACGTAAAACTTAGGATCAAATCCTAAAACTTAGGATCAAAACGTAAAACTTAGGATAATCAGATGTGTTTAGGTGTGATTTAGAGAACAGTTTTCAAACCTCTAAATACGTTTTAAAAGAAAGCCACTGCCGACACCTTTTAGCAGTCGGATTGCTGTTCTTGAACAGGTTTTTTGGCTATGTGGAGGAGTCTGCGCGTCTTGAGCTCCAATGAACTGCATGTATCAGCATGGCCGAGGCCCTAAATTGTATGGCAATGCATACCTGATTCATGTATGCCTTATAAAAGCATTTTAATGTGGACCTTAATTAGTCCTTTGCATGTAAACCTTTATTTTGCAATACATCCATATATTTGCGTTAATTAAAGAAACTTATGTCCTTTGTTATTTATTTTTAAATTGATGTACTAGAATAATATTTTTAGATTGAATTTATTGGTGTAGTTGTTTACCTTTGCTTTGTTTAATTATTTAAGCACATCTTTGGTCAGATGCATCACACTTACTGAGGAGAGGAGAGCGGGATAAAGTGCAGGATGTGGGTTACTGCTGTATTTTGCACAGACACAGCAGAGCTGGGGGCACGGAAAGGTCAGAAATCAAAGAATGCAGAGCAACACAGTCACAAGGCCCTTTCTGTTTGCAGGCTGCCCGAGAATACCTGAGCCGCCATCTTGGCTGTTTCTAGGCTCATAACATGCAGAAGTTGCTGGGTGTTTTTTAATATTTGAGAGCAATCTGTATGTAGAGGGTGTGGGTAACCACACACAAAATTTTAAGTTGTACCATTTGAAGCCAAAATATTAAAATTAAATCCACAAGTAAAAAATGCAAGTTAACTAAAAATTAAACAAAGTAAGATTTACTTATGCAAATGCATTCATTAATGGTTGGTTACTACAAAATGAATGAAATAAAGAAAAATAAAAGACCAAATATTTAGAATGCACTTTAATGAGGTAAGTTTGTAGTGCGCAGGCGCAAGATCAGAAGGATTTACGTCCAGACAAAAAAGGAAAAAGGGCAAAACCAATGTTGCAACCTGAGAAATGAAACGGAAAATTCAGGATGGAAACTGACATAGGTCTTATTCCCGAACTGCCATACGAACGGACGTACATTTTAGGATAGAAACGTATTTGCTTATAGAATCACTCGCAAGTTCATACGAACGCACGAGCGTTCGGGAAAAATAGGATGATCGGCACCCAAATCCAAGCTGTTACATGTTTCTTTGAATCGACCCTTATATGTAAGTGTGCGGTGATATGGTAGAACAATGCAATATCAAAGAAAATGTGCTATTATTGTATCATTTTTAATTTAGATTTTGGACATAAATTCGAAGGGAACTGAGGAAGCCATACAGGTGAAACTTTTCCGCCCAGTCTTTCCTATAGCTTATGAGTGGATGAGCTGTCTCTCTGATTCTCATAAACACAAGACTGGTGAACACACTAAATGCTAAAATTGAATATATTCACTTGGTGCTCCTTTTTAAAAATGACGTCGCAATTTGTTGTTCTTTAATCCATTGATGAAATAAATAAATGTAATGTTTGTTATCTATATCAAATTATCAATACTTGTATTTTTGATGTGATCAAAACAAGCGAGGTCAAGCTAAATTAAGTACGTTGGGAAAGGCTTTATTCATAACGAAACTCCAGATTTATTCACTCATATACCCTCTAGCCAAGAGGAATTCCTTGTATTTCTGTATGCAATGTGTATACTTACTACCTATTTAAAGTGGACCAACACCCAGGATTTTGACTATCCTGGGTTTTGGTCCACTTCCCCGGGGCACCCGGGGGTGCCCCGCTGTGTGAATCCCCCCAGAACTCCCAGACCAACTCACCTCACCTCGCTTCTACGGCGCATGCGCAGCCTCTCATCCAATCAGTGCGCTCGGAGCCGCTGTGGTATGCGTGTCAATGAGACGTCTTACCGCAGCGGCTCTGAGCACGCTTGCGGCCGTATCTCGCGCTTCCTTCTAACAGGGAGCGCGCCCGCGCCAGCCATTAGTGAATCTGCTAGAGAGAAGCGCGAGATGCGCATGCGCCGTTGGACCGGCAATCAGGTAAGTGCAGCGGGCATCCTGGGGGGGTTTCACACAGTGGAGCATCCCGATTTTGTATGCCCCACGGAGAGGGATTGGATCGGCCCAGGAATCTTATAGATCACGCTGGTTGTTGGTCCACTTTAAAGAAATTAAACTGATTCAAATTCAATAAAGTGCAGATAGGCTCTCAACCAAGATCATACTCTTCTCCACTAATGTGAAGAGGCTCTTCACTTTTTTTTTTTGTGCAACAGGCAAAAGCTACGGAGAAGAGAAAAAAAAGAATTTCTTAGGCAGGTTTAGCTGTAAGAGATCTAATGTATAATTTATCTTTCTTTGAGAACACAGACCTCTACCATTCAGAGGTAATAGAATAATGAAGCGGCTGCCCTTTATAATTTACTGTTAGAAGAACCTAATAGCAGTGAACAAGCTCTCTCAGTAAAGCAGACAGCGAGGAGTCACCTGCAACAAAGGGGATTTCTGAATAGAATTCTGCTGCACTTGGCAGGGTGAAATATTCCAGATGGGGAAAGGGCACAGGAGACCAATCTACACAGGTTCTTATCAGAAAAAAATTTCTACGCCGGGCAGATGAGTTCCACTTCCAGTGAACACAAAATAATACTGAAATTCCTCCAGCAGATAATCATACGCCGCTAAAATCAAAGAGAAGAAAAGAAACAGCAGAGATTAGACTGTGGTTGTGAACTTCTGTTGGGAACTCACCGGGATAGAAAATAAGTGTAATCCTTACATTCAATAAATAGATTCGGCCTGATTAATGTCAGTAAGGAAGGCCACATGCTATAATATACAGTACAATAATAGGTGAGTGAAGGCAAGGGGTTAATTACTGTATTTTTCGCACTATAAGATGCACCTGACCATAAGACGGGCTTGGAGGAGGAAAATAAGAAAAATATTCCAAACCAAATGGTGTGATAAAATACCCTTCTCCCTAAGAACCTAATAACAGGCCATGTTCAGATGCCCCCCCCCCCCAGTCATCCCATAGTCTGTTACCTAATAACAGGAGCATGCAGAATCCTTCCCCAATCACCTCATTACACGGAGTGTGCCAAATCACCCCCAGTCGACTCACACCAACGTGCAGTATTCCGCCCCATCCATCCAGATTAGACAGTTTGCAGAATCCCCCCCCCAAATCACCCCATTACAGGCAGTGTGGCAGATTTCCGCCAATCACCCCATAACAGGCAGCATGCAGAATCCCCCCAATCCCCTTGTAACATGCAGTATGCAGAATCCCCACAATAACAGACAGTGTGGCATATTCTCCCATCCCCATAACAGGCAGTGTGCAAAGTCCCCCCCCCCATCCCCCTTGCAACAGACAATATGGCAGAATCCCATCCTCCTGTGCCCCAACACCCCCCCCCCCCTCCCGCTGAGGCCGGACGACAAAAACGTCTTATCTTGTCAGTGGCGCACAGGTGGATGCCCCAGAGAAAGTGCACAAATATCGACTTCCACCACTCTGGGCGCGTGCTCCCGTATAAAGGGGTGGGCGGAAGTGCCACAATAGAAGGCCTGGTCCTACTCACATGCGCTCGCAGGCACGCACCCCTCGGGTGTCTCCGTTTGGGCTGTGCATAGCAGGGGCCTTGCATGGTCACGTAGCTGATGGTACGCTGGTCTGTGCTGGCCCAGGAGGCCCCTCACCCTGTGTGCGATCTGTGCATACACAGCAGCCACTTCCTTGGCGCCAAAACTAGAAAGTTGTCTGCAGATCTTCTTGGAGTGACGCTTGACATTTGCCTGTTCCTGTGTGACTTCCTGGGTTGGCTTTCAGCTCTGACTTCTGGCTTTGTATTAAACCCGCTCTGGCTCTCAACCCTTGGCTTTGGACACTGACCTCTCTCTGGCTGTCGACCCCTGGCTTAATTGACTACCTGCATTGGCTCTCTGAACTTCAGCAGCCAATTATAGCTTTCCCTGGCTATGGACTCTCTGGCTTCCTTGCATCAGATTCTCCTAAAATGTGGACTGGACTATTCCCATATTTGGGCTCACAAGCCATTGCCAACAGTAGTGGGACCCTGACTTATCTGCAGTGCAGTCCGACCCCATTTACGGAAGGCTCTGGTGGAAACCCGATCTGTCAGCAGTCTCCCCACTCTGCAAACAGTGTGTGGTGTAGCGCTCTACCAGTTACTCCCCCCTAGCTCCCCTCAGTTACAGTCAGCTTTAATTCCCTATTGCCTTCCAGATCTCCTTGAGTTCCCGCCTCATGTTCCTGATTCTGCATCATCCTCATACTTGACACTCTGTCCCTCCCCTGCTGTTTCCCCAGTCTCCATTTTCTGGGGAGGCTGCAGGCGGTATTGCTGGCAGCTGTCTATATCTACATTGGCCTGGTCTCCAGAAAGGTACGTGACAGGAAGCCGCACTGTGCAGCAAATCCAAAATGGCTGCATCCAGCGCTGGGATCACCAACAACTGGATTCTATGTTTGATCAGTTTCTTTAATTTTCACATTTTTTCCATAAGACAAACAGAGATATCCCCCCTACCCTTTTGGGGGAAAAGTGTCATGTGGAATAAAAAATACAGGTTACAATTATTTTTTGTTGTTGACATACAGGTCTTTATGCACCAGGGTTCCTCCGTAAAGTGGACCAAAACCCAGGATTTTGACTATCCTGGGTTTTGGTCCATTCCACCGGGACACCCCGATTACTGAAGTTAACTCACCTCTTCCCGGTCCTACAGCGCATGCGCGGACGCTCATCCAATCAGCGTGCTCGTAGCTGCAGACGTCCCGCCGTCTAAGGCCAGCGGCTCCGAACGCGCTGGCGGCCGCATCCCCTGCTTCCCTCCAATAGGGAGCATGCCTGCGCTGGCCATTCACAAATGCCTGCTAGTGGGATAGTTGGGATGCGGCCGTGGCTCGCACATTCACATGCTCGCACAGGCCGTTGGACCAGGAAGCGAAGTAACTGTATGGGGGGGTTTCACACAGTGGGGCATCCTGAATTTGGATGCCCTGGGGGGAGGGAATCATCGGCCTAGGAATCTTATAGATTCCCGGGCTGATTTTGGTGGGTTTTGGTCCACTTTAAACATAGTAAACTAGCGTGGACTCCCCGACCTGTGCCCAGTAGAAGGGCATGTTTCTTATCTCAAGTACAAGATTCTTATTTCAAAATCCTCTAGATTTGATACAGTTTGTGATATCTTTTATAAAGTTTGTCAATGAAAAGCCAAAATGTTCCCTCCGGAGAATCACATAGATGTGATTAATACCCTGAGGAAACCCCGATGCACTGTAAAGACAAAACACGTGGGGATCTAAGCTGGTTTGATTATTTGTATTTATGTACGGTACATCTACAGTTTTATTTATGAAATTATTTTATTGCAAACTTTAAGGTTTACTATTTGATCTCATTAAATTGCATGTAGCTGTTTGGGGGTCATTTCTTTGATTTGGCTACTTAACTTGGTGGTCTTTAAAAAAAAAAAAAAAAAAACTATAAATGTTTTCTGTATTTATCTATCTCTTTGCAGTTCCCCTTTCATATGTAAGTTAGACAAAAAATAAGAAGCAAATGTGACATATATGGCGAGTCCCGTATGTTATAATGATGAGAATAGTAAAAGCCTTCCTCCCTCGCTATTTGAATTCTAATGCCAGAAAAAGTCTTTTGATCTACTTTGATGTGTAAAGGTTTATCTGCAATTATTTCTGTACGTTTTTATATCCTATATTTTTTCTTTGATTAAATAAAGGATACTAAGAAAAAAAAAATATAAAAAAGCCCATATAAAATGTCATAACCCGTGTCCTGCCGAAGTTTTCACCCTGTCTAAGGTTCTTTGTTTCATGGCAATGCTGCACATTAAAATCCAACTCAAGGTACCAGAAAAGTTTCTTTCAGTCAAGGTCGAGAAGTAGCTCCAAATGTGAGAGGCAGAAAATACTCACTGTCATGCAAAGCCTAAAGTCTATGGTCAGGCCAGATCTTTACCATAAGCCCGTGACGGAAATAAGCTGGACACGCACAGCTAAATACTCTCATAACGTGGGGGTGCAAGACCACACTGTACCCATCCAAACTGAGACAATATTGCTATAAGGGGGATTCTGGAAGCCCCACACAGGTCCCCAGTCGGTATGCACTCAACCCACAAAACAGTATCTAACACCACAATGTTGAATGCTAGAAAAAGTTTATTTACAAACTGAATTAGTTAATAAAAAGGACTCCTCAAGGAATTAATACACATAAACGCACAACAATTATAACATATTAAAAAACATATACACAAAATACAAACAGGGGGGGGGGGGGAGGAGGGAGGGAGTGAAGAGAAACGTAGGATTTGGTAATAATACAATATACAGCAATAATTGTGATTCCTGACAATAAAGGTATCACACTACCTAGTTCTATCCATGTCTACAGGCCCGTGCCCTCACATGCATATAATGTCTATAAGATCCTGGGCATTCACAAGTAAGATTAATGTATCCAAAACAAGCATGAATATGGATTCACAAAATTGAGCCCACTGGAGAATATCTGCCCCAGCAGACTGCAGAGAACTGGTCAATAAACTAATTATATCTAGTCAGGAAAAAGTAAGAAGAAAAGAATCACATTACCGTGTTAATGCTGTCTCCCACCTCCGAACCCCCCTGTGCAGCGGCCCGCCGACGCGTTCCGTGGCTTGCCCACTTCACCAGGGCACAAAGTGGCCTTTACCATAAGCCCATGAAGGTGGGTCTGTTTCTTGCTGCTGGACAGCCCAGGACATGTATCCAAAAAATCACGGGGGCAAGAGAGCAGATTTTCTGAAGCCTGAAGAAGTCACAGAAACACTAATTAGGGTCATGTAAAAAAAAAAGGATAAAACAGGCTGGAGTCAGCGGCAGACAGCAGGTTTGTAGTCAGTGAACAGGTGAAGGTCAGAGGTGAAGGTTCAGAGTTGAGGTTTTGTCGAAGGTAAAGTTGAGGAGATCGCAAATAGTGAGGCAAGCCAGGTTAAACACAGAAGACAAGGATACCACTGCAGGATAGCAAGGATTAGCAAATGTAACAGGGCGATAGAGTGGCTATTGCCTCTTGCATAAGTTTGTTGGGTTTTAGGAATAACTAGTGACCCATGGGTTTCGTTAGTGAAGAAAATTCAGTTTTAGTGTAGTGAGGGTATACAGCTAGTGATGAGAGAACCCACACAAGTTTGGGTTCATAATGTTCGAACGAGCTTGCCACAAAAGTTTGGTTTGGGTCCCTGTCCTCGACTGGAACCCCACTGAAGTCAATTGAGGACCACAAAAATGGCTGTAAGATGGGGGTAGTAAGGACTAGAGTGCTGGAAATTATGGGGGGGGTGCACCAGGGCGATTGCCCTGCATGAAATGAGCTAGGAAAAGTACTTGAAAAAATCAGGGAAAACAACGAAATCAAATGAATACATAAATTAAAAAAATGAATAATAATATATTGTTTTTAACAGGTGTCAGAGGACAATTTGGGGGTAACACCAGGGTGATTTCCCTGCACAAAATGGAGTAGGGGAAGTACACAAAATAATAACATTACATAAAACAACAAAAGTAAATAAATACATGCATAAATAAATTAAAAACAAATAAAATATACTTTTTTTCACAAGTGTCAGACTCAGAGGCCATTTTAGGGGTAACACCAGGGCGATTGCCCTGCCCAGAATGAGGTAGGGAAAGTACACAAAATTATAGCAGAAAACAAAATAGATATTTTTGTCTTTTATTAGATACGTCCTGTTTTTTTTATTAGTAAGGGGGGGTGGAGTCCATTTCCAAAGCTAACTGTCCATTTCATTGCCCGTCCAGGGACAGGTGGATCACATACTGAGGGACAGGTAGGGACAAAGGAACCTCTGCTGTTTGTCCTTTCATGCCTCTTCCAGGAACAAGCTGCTCATATACTGGGGGGGAGAGAAAAGCATCTGCTAAATTGTCCATGACAGGCCACTTCCAGGGACAGGTGGCTAATATGCTGAAGGGGGCAGGCCAAAAATGAAATCAGCAAATAAGGGACAGGGACGTGGATGTGGTGCTTCTGCTGCTGGTGATGGATGGAGCTGGTGCTGCAGGTAGAGGACATGCTAGATTTGTGTCTGCTACTGTACACCTTCCTCTGGTGCCAGCAGGTGCCAGGCTTTGCAGCGTATTCTTGTAGGCCCCAATACCACTGCCAGAATAGTGAGGTAAGACCAAGATGAGGAATTGATTGATTAGAATGCACACAGTGCACTAGTTCCAGTTCACCAGGAACCTGCAAAGCAAACAAAAAAACATTATTAGTATTATTGTATATTTACAGAGCACTATTGTATTCTGGGGACACTGAATAATCCTCACTACGTCCATGCCCAGGAGCCTGCAAAGCAAAAAGAAATACATTATTATTATAATTTTTGCCTCCACTCGTTGCCTCCTAACTCCCCTTTCTTCTTATTAAAAAGCGGTGGGAAATTACTCTTTCAAGCTGCCTGTCCCTGGATGTGCTATGAAACACAGTAGCTGCCTGTCCCTGTATATACAATTAAGAGGAGCAGTGAGTAGGTGTTTTTAAATGTGCCCAGTAGCTGGCAAGCCCTGGACATGCTATTAAATGGACAAAGAGCAAATGTTGTCTATGAGCAGCTGTATCAAACACCCAGTATTTACAATGCAATTCTACGCCCCAGGAAGTATCATGCAGGTGGTACTCACTGGGGAGCAGTTACTTCTAAACTCTAAAAAGAGTTTTTCAGGTGGTGCCCACGGGAATGGGTTTTTTTCTAAGCTCCAAAAAGTGTTATGCAGGTAGTGCCCACAGGGGAGCAGTTATTTCTAAGCTCCAAAAAGAGTTTTGCAGGTGGTGCTCACAGGGGAGCAGTTTTTTAAGCCCCAAGAAGTATAATGCAGGTGGTGCCCACAGGGGATCAGTAAACGGAATGCAGGTGGGGCCAACAAGTGGTGGGAAGATGGATAGAAGAGGAAGGATCAAGTTAATTGTGGGTATTAGATGGGGGAGATGCAGAGCTGGTATGGTCCTCGTAGGATCAGTAACAGAATGTGCTTATTAGGGAACAAATAACATGCTTATGGAGAGTGTTCCTATAGTTCAAGGCACTTAAAAATATTCGAGTAATCTAGTTGTACATATATTCCGTTATAGTACAATGTAATGGGATAGTGGCAATTTATGCACTGCTGGAGGGCCAGGAGAAAAATGTGCAAACAGCTCAGCATGGACTAGTGAAAGTACTAGGAAAATGCTGTATTTGGGGCCTCCACCAGATTTTTGCCCAGGGGCCTCCACCAAACTTAACCCGGCCATGTGTGGCAGTGGCAGATACATCTCCCCCAGCTGTGATGCACAGGTGCTGTGTGTCTTAGTTGGGGGGCGGGGGGTAGAGGGGTAAAATGGGGGAAGGGATTGGTGGGGAAGATCGGGAGGCCAGAGAGATGTTAAAAAAGAAATGAGTGTATTTCAGTACAGGGTCTAGATGAGATTCTAGTTCAGTCGTCCCCAAATTTGTCATGTGCTTCCTATGGACATTCCATGTACTGTATTTTTTCCCCTATAAGATGCACCTAGGATTTGGAGGAGGAAAATAAGAAAATAAATATTCTGAAACAAATGTTGTGCTAAAACCCCCCTTCCAAGAACCAAATAATAGGTAAGGTACAGAATCCCACCATTACAGGCAGAGTGGCATTCCCCCCCATCCCCCATGGCCAGTGTGACATTACCCCACACTTTCCTCATAGGCAGTGTGGCATTCCCTTCATCTCATTCCCATAGGCAGTGTGGCATTCCCCCTCCCATTCCCATAGGCAGTGTGGCATCCCCCCTCCTATTCCCCATAGGCAAAAGTAAAAAAAAAAAAAAGAAAGTTAACTCACCTTTCCATCCTTCCCGCTGTCCGCGCCATTTTCGCTGTATCTGCAGCCACTTGCACTCATAGACACCCAGCTTAGTACAGCGGTGGCTGTGCCCACCTGCTGTATGAAGCCAGTTGTCTGTGTATGCTGGTGCCGCTGAGATACACCTGCCCCTGCTGCTTCTTCTCCGCGGCGCTAGCACACACAGACACCAAGCTTCATACAACGGTGGGCACGGCTAATGCTGGAGCGTCACCTACGCCCACGATGTACAGAGACGGATGTCTGTGTGTGCTGGTGCCGCGGAGAAGGCGGTGGATACTGCAAAGACAGCAGGGACAGCACGAGCGGTAAGGATGTAAAAGTGAGTTTACTTTTTACATTTTTTTTTCCACATTTGCTCGATAAGACGCAGACTTTTTCCCCCCACTTTTGGGGAAAAATAGGTGCGTCTTATCGTGAGGAACTCACCTGTCCCAGGGGACCCGTGGCAAGCGTCTGCTGGCGAGCGCGGCGAGCCGCCCTGTCCACCTCACTTGCTCCCCTGCACCCTGCAGTAGTATGGGTGCGCGCACCCTTCTAATTGACAGAGCAGCTCGCAGCCGATGCCGCTTTATCTAATTAAAGTTATACTTTACCTGTGGGTATCAGGGGCTGGACAGCTTGACTGGTCAGGGCAGTCCAGCCCCTTGGATCACTTCCAATCACAGGTTGTATCAGTCGCACCAATCACTACATATAGTCCCCTGTATCCCTATTGGCCAGTCACCCTTTTAAATAAAGTTCAACCCTGACCACTTTGCCTATTATAGCCAGTATTGCTGAGGGAATAATTTAATGTTTGCTATTCTTGTGATTGACCCGGCTTTCGTCTGACCATCCCAGTTTGCTGCCCGAACCGAACCTTTGCCTGCCTGACCTCAAACTCAGTCTGACCCTTTGGATACTGCGTACCTCTGACCACTCGGCTTGACCCTCGGCTACTTCTGACCATTCTCCTGCCTAACCCTTGTGAGTAGATGCACCTTCAGACTGACTATTTGTGAACGACCTCTGCTTTGGGATACCCTCGTGTTTCTTCACCGTCAGCTGCCATCCTTTGCACCATCTAAGACCTGGGGGCAACCGTGTCCTGTGAGGCATATCGCGCGCCCCGGCGAGTGGGGGCTTGCCTATAGGCAGAAGCGGCGGTGGAGATTGGGGGTTGCCAGCTCACAGAAGGTAGGAGCCTCACAGGGCATTACACTTATAGGGAGAAAAAAACTGTGTTATATATATATATATTATAGTAAAGGGTAACAGACCACACAGTGGCCCCCTGAGGGAAGCACATTGCTTTAGATTTTTTTTTCTTAACTAAAAAGAAACCATTACTAGAATTCACCCAGATTTTCAGAAACCCTTTAAAGAGTTTGCAGTCTATAAAAAAATAGCAATTCATCGATTTAGCTCAGATAAAAGTCAGATCTACAAAGGCCCTGATGTCTTTGATTTCCAAAATAGTTATTTAAATTCTGCATGGCTCTGCAAGTGGCGCATAAAGGATTCTGCTCTCCCTCCCTCGCAGGTAGCAAATGACGACCAACCTAAGTCCTTAATTGGCCCATCAGAAATCCAGGACACAAGTGGCATTAATCGGGCTGTTTTTTTTTTTTTTTTGTTCAGTAGAATTAACATTTTTAATAGATTCTGTCTTCCTTCACAGTGATGGCTGCACTAAAATGATATTTCAATTTATGCTGAAACAGAAAAGAAATACATTTGACTTTGCAAAGTCTATTATTTCCACGGCAATTAAGAGACCGCTCAGGTAACAACTGAAATATGGTTGCTGGGGAAACTATTTGCTGCAGCCCTCTGATGTGATCAATAATGAAACCGTACTGTTTAGAGAATTATTAGCTATAATTACGTATAAAAGCAAACCGGTAAGATGTCTAACAAAGAGGGAATTTTAGTGCTCACTGTAAAATTATTTACTTAGAGTCCCGTAGGAGACACATCAGTCAATTATTTACAACTAGGTTATGTGACAATAGATCAATCTACCGGCGAGAAAACAAAATAAAGAGTGACTGAAACAAGGGAGGAAGCTCTATTTCCCATGGGACTCCATGGTATTAAAGTTCTCTTTTTATGAGATTGGTTCACATCAATTTTCACTCTTCAGTTTTATTGCCCTTGTCACCACTTTTTGCCTTTAAAATGGACCAAAACCAAATCTAGGGCTTTATTCATCAAGGGATAGCGATAGGTAGTGCGTTGTAAGCGACAGATAGCGACAGGTGAACACCGGCCGCAGCGCGCAATACCACATTTATTAAGCCGATTCTGGTGAGGGACTCTTACAGCGACACGTAGCGACCGATTCATCATCACAAACGGCTCAGTGGATCCCGGCAGCGCTCTAGCTTCCAGAGCACATGGCATTACCTGTCGCTCTCCCATTCATTTCAATGGACGTCCAGAATTGTCATTACAGGTCTGGTATTAACCCTTCTAGTGCCAGCTATGTGAGTCTCACGTAGCAGCCTCTACTCCACTTAAAGCGGACCTTCACTCTAAATAAGAGTCTATCTTATATGTTTCCCACACCCTGTACATACAGATTGCTCACATTAAAAATCATCCTACCTGCATCTACTGCATTTTATAAGCCTTTAAACATCCAAGATGGCGGCTTATGGAAGCTGCCATTTTTGCAGGCAGCCTGCAAACAGGAAGTGCCTGCAAACAGGAAGTGACTGTGCTGCTCTGCATTCTGGGACTGCTGACCTTTCCCTGACCCCAGCTCTGCTCTGTCTGAGCAAAGCACAGCTATAACCCGCCCCCCTGTACCTTATCCCACTCTCCTCTCCTCAGTAAGTGTGATGCTTCTGAGTCAAGATGGCGGCGCCCGTATCCTAAATTCCCGAACAGAGTTGCAGCCCAGTGGGGGAAAGTATAATAAATTAGTGACTAAACATGTAAAATATATTAATTTTAGATGCTGAGGAATTGTTTTTTAAGAGTTTGGGCTTTTCATTAAATCATGGTGAAGGTCCGGTTTAAGTGCCAGCTACGTGAGACTCACGTAGATGATTTTAAACCCCCACAGAATAAAAAATATTAAAGTTAAAAACTCACCTGACCTCTCGTTATATTAGGCCGGGTCTTCTCTTCACCTGGGGGGCATCCGATCCCCCCCCCAGGGCTCTTCTGTCTTTAAGAGGGCGCCCGAAATAGCGCCCCCCCCCCCACTTCGGCCACTGGCACAAAAAAAAAACAAAAAAAAACTGTGGCCGCGATCCCTCCCGCGGGGTCTCCTCTTCACCAAGGGGAGCCTCCGATCGCCCCCCTGGGCTCTTTTGTGGTGAGGAGAGTGTGAGAAATCTCACTCACTTCCTGGTTCGCGGCTGCTAGCCCCGCCCCTTAGGGGCGGATGACGTCATCGGTGACCCGGCACCTGTCACCCAGTAGCCGGGACCCGAGAAGCTCAGTCGCTGTTGGATATCGGAGGAGGAGGGTTGGTTACCTGCCCTCCTCCACCGATCTCCAGCAGCTGTCATCTGAGACATCATGGGATCGGGACATCAGAGGTGAGTAGAAAAAAAAAATAATAAATGTCATTTTTTCTAATGTGTGTGTGTGTGTGATTTATTTTTACTGTTAATCCCTTGTGAACTGGTAAGGGGTCCATGAGACCCCTATACCAGTTCACAAGGCTGGGGGGTGGCAAGTCACCTGCAACTAGACAGAACCTGTCACCCATGATTTCCTCTTTCTTCTCATAGACTTTCCACTTTCTCCTCATAGACTAAACCTGTCACCCCTGGATTTTATTCCTACCAGGAGAAGAAACCACAAGCTTGGCAGGAGTTTTATTCAGTTTGGGTGCATAAGTGACCCCTCCCCTCATTAGCCAAGGTATTTATATGGATTTTTAATATCACACAATTTAGCAATAGTGCTCCTTTAATATGCTCTGCCGAAGAAGTTGAATGGAAGAGAGCCGCGTCTGCGCCCAGGGAACGCCGGCGCGTTATGTATTAGGGCCGATCTGGAGGGTTTCCCACAGCAATTTAGGATGGACCATGTTTAAAGGAACATTCTAGTCTATATAACTTTTGTGGTTCATGGGAGCAGCCATGGTGGGATTATTGCAGCATGCCACTTCATTGTCTTCTATTAAAGTGGACCAAAACCCAGGATTTTGACTATCCTGGGTTTTGGTCATTTCCCCCGCGGCACCCTGCTCAGGGATGCCCCACTGCGTGAAACTCCCCAGATTGCCAAAGAGAACTCGCCTCTTCCTGGTCCTATATATTGTAGTGGTGAAGCCAGCAATTCACCCAGTATAGCTTCACACCATCGCACCTCCTCCACAGTGTTTAATAAACAAATTAGATAATCATAATGAATTCATAAATAATTTATTAATAATTACCCACAAAAATCACATGACAAACAATTAAAAAACATTTAAGACTAAACCGTACATTTCCCCAGGGCATCCCAGTTTATCCCAAATACCCATAACAATAATTTCTAAAGTGCATAAGTGCAAATCTGTGCAAATACAACATTAATGATACAACATGTGGCAAGACAGAGAAGATAAAAACAGATCAAAAGGTATCAAATACAACAAGCCAATTAACACACACACACATCACCTGATTGAGCAACTCTAATGTGTTCACAGGAATGCCCCAGTCAAGTAAGCTTGTTCTTTTTTGCAGTCTGCGGGACCAACACCCGGGTGTTGGTCCAGTTTAAACAATGTGCTTGCATCTTAGTTCCGCCCTGAAGAATCTACTGCTCTTGCCTGATGCTCCTTGTATACTGCTGTGGCCCCAGTCCAATGTTGTTGCCACAGGTGCTGCAAGGTGGGGGGCAACTTGCATTGGGCCTCCCCTTCAACCATGGGCCCCACGTAGCAGTTGCCTCCCCTGCCTCTATGGTATGTACGCCCATGCTCCTGCCCCACTTTTCCATGTGCACAATCCAACACAAAACGCTAGCCTAGACTTCTGGATCTCCCTCATTAGCATTGGGAGGTGCAAAACTTCTGTGGCTCCCATTTTTTTTTCTAAACTGTAATCCGATTCTTGGGAGCGTTCAAGGATGCAATACTAAAGGGAACATACAGCGCCACATTTATGATGGTGCTTTATCGATAAACAATAATAATAATTTATATATATATAGTCTGTCACAATAAATTTACCCACTGTCCAGTCCCATGACGTCCGCAGGCTCTGGCGTCCGGCGGAGGCTCCTTCCTCCTGGCAGCCGGCTCGAGCAGTGACAGCTCGAGCGGAGCAAAGTGTGCCCTCCTCCTCCTCTCCTCGTTTATGTGCTCATGCTTGTACGCGACTTTCTTATACCCTCTGGCGGCGCTGCAGACAGCGCGCCTGCCGGAGGATTAGTTAAAGGGCCAATGAGGCCTAATTTTGCTGGTGGGCATAACGCCCACCGCTAATAATGATACTGGGCAATCAGCCCACATGTTGTTAGTTAGGCCAATGAGCCCGAAAGTTTCCCCCGGCCAATCCCGTTACTTCCGGGTCATTAAAGGTTTTCACACCACACTCTCTCATTGCCCGTGATAGCGTGCTGCTGGGTGTGTTAGTATATAAGTTCCTTGTTCATTTCCGTTGCCGACCTTGTCTTGCTTGACCATCACATGATTACCGCCTGAACCGACACCTGCTTGTACCCTGACCATGAATCTGTCTAATCCATTGTGTTGCGTACCCGTGTCCTACTGGCTTGACCTCGACTCTTCTCTTGTCTCTCCCTTTGGTGCTGCGCTAGTAAGGACCGACTACCCCTGTATGATCCCAGCTTACCCGATATTGTCCAGTCTTCCCTTTGGTTCATCCGCCTTAACCCCTATAAGTTCACATCCATTGTGCTACGAAGTCCTGGGGCAACCGTGTCCGATGAGGCGTGTAAAGCACCCTGGGGGCTTGGCTATATGTGAAGCTAGCAGCAGAGATTGGGGGTTGTGGATTTACCCAGGAGGTGGGTGTCCCATGGGGCTTGACATTGTCTAGAGCAGGGGTAACTAACCAGTGGTACTCAAGCTCCCCTCTGGTGGTACCCAAGGCTACTGCGGGTCGGGAGTCGGGAGGACATGAAGCCCTGCAGACAGTAGGATGTGCCAGGTGGCCAAGTCAACAAGCTGCAGGAGAAAAGCATTTTGGGATGACAGAGGAGCTTGCCTTGTTGGACCTGTATAGCACTATAAAAAAAAAGCATGTGGTACTCCATGAATATATGCAAAATATTCCAAGCATGCCGCCACAATACAGTCAGTCTCTCTGGCCATAGAGACCTACTGTAGCTACTGTTCCAACCAGGAACAAGGCCTTCTGGCCTCTGCTCTTTGGAGCTCCTTGCACAGTATGTGTGGGAGTTTCTGCCCGGGCACCTCCTTGTGCCAACGTGTACCTAGTAACGGTCCCGACAGGTCCAAGGTACTCAGCCTGTTCTGGGCACCACCGACTTTGGGCCCCGTAGCACTTCCTGCAACTCTTTGTGCAGGCCTTTGCAGCACTGTTGCATGGACCATGCTGGCTTTGCATTTTCAAGGGAAAAAACAGCCAGCTGTGGCACCAAGAGCAAAAAGGTTGAATAGACTATGGAGGTGTTACATAGTGTTACCAACCAATCCTCCTTTGGATTAGGATCTCAAAGCATGCCAATCAGATTCTGGAACTAGTCAAACAAGCTGTATTCAAGCTCCCCTCTGGTGGTACCCAAGGCTACTGGGGGTAAATATCCTCGGGGTGGTCTGTATTAGTGCTGGTGGGGAGGTCAGTAATAGTGCTGGCAGGGTGGTACTTAAGATAATTGCAAAAAAGCACATGGTAGTCCATGGATATAGGTTGGGAAACCCTGGTCTAGACTGTTAAAGTGGAATAATATTTTATGACTACTAAACATTGCAGCAGTTAAACAGGGCAGATTCCCCATTTCATAAGGTCTGAGGGGTTCGCTATACTTCATTAGACCTGCGGCAAAGGCATCTGACTTTTTACTCAGCAGTGAATAATTCGCACTTACACGCATCGCTGGCTCAACCCGAAACAATTAAGCCCTTAATGTGCGCCGTCGACTGCTGTATCTGAAAGTGCCACTAAACGAGCCTAAGAAGAATAAGGATGAGCAGAACAATTTATTTCCTTTAATGACACTTACTTCTGAGCTTTAAAGTGTAACTCTATTTTGTAAAAGACTAAAGTATAGTTTCCTTTTTTTCTTCATCATGTGTTGGCAGGCACAGCAGGGCTAGATCCTACAAGTTGGCCATGTTGTCTCAGGGCCTTCGGACCATGTCACTCATGTTATTTCATCTTTCAAAAGCTCCAGTCCGGTCCATAATTCAGCGCCCACTCAATGTGAGCATTAACAGACTGATTCATTACTAGTGGCAGGTAACGGCAGATGAGTGTCTGTACAGCGGCGCTAAGAGCGACGCTAGTGGTTGCTCTGATCGGCCGTGAGTCGCTATTACAGAGCGCCTCAGCTGCTGTAGTAACATGGCCGGCATTAATGAATTTGATGTGTGAGTCGCTATAACACCAGTACAGCGCTATATGGGAGCGAACGGTAGCGACCGGTCAGTGTGAGCAACTCAAACCATATTCATCAAAAAAACAGCCTCACACAGCGCCGGCTCTCAAAATTGTGTCACTGTAGCCCAGAATGCCAGACGCTGTGTGATTAAAGTCCATTTTTGAACACATATCCACGAGTAACAAACTGCAAACATATGGAATTACATTGTTATTACATTGTGACATTAACACTTTAATACCAGACCTATAATGACAATTCTGCAAAAAAATATAAAAAAAATACAATTCTGTGATTACTCACCTGTAGAATTGGTATTATATGTATACAGCACGTCCTGTTCCAAAATATTCCTTACTCCTGGGTAATACATCCACGAGATGGCGCTGGACTGCAGAAAACAGCTTGTGGCTCCTCCCGGCCCTATATAAGTCAGGGACCTCCCACAAATTCCCCAGTATTGACAAGCAGTTAACAATAAGCCGGGAGAACAAAAATAACATATGAACAATCACTATACAGAGGTAACTAAGAACAATGACAACAAGGGCGGGGTGGAACAGGACGTCCTGTATACATATAATACCAATTCTACAGGTGAGTAATCACAGAATTGTATTATTCTAAGTATACAGCACGTCCTGTTCCAGAATATTCCTTACTCCTGAGACATCCAATAGCAGTGTCCGTAAGGTAGGGTAGGATCCCCAAAAAGTAACAGCGGGCAGTTTAAACCACTGCCGCCTGCAGAACTTTGCGGCCAAAAGCAGCGTCAGCTGAGGCCCTAACATCAACTTTGTAAAACTTAGAAAAAGTATGAACAGAAGACCAAGTAGGTTCCTTCCCTTTAGCAGAATAGGCTTGTATCACAGCCTGACGGATCCACTTGCTGATAGTAGACTTAGCTGGAGCCAGACCCTTCTTAGGTCCATACGGGAGCACAAAAAGGGCATCAGTCTTCCTGAAGGTTTCAGGAGCCACCAAATAAAACTTCAGGTTCCTAACCACATCCAAAGTGTGTAAAACCCACTCCTTAGGGTTACAAGGATTAGGGCACAGAGAAGGCAAAATGTCCTGATTGAGATGAAAAGCAGACACAACCTTAGGCAGAAAATCTGGCTTAAAACAAAACACCACCTTGTCCTGGTGTCTCTCAAAGTAAGGGGGTTTGATGGAAAGCGCCGCCAACTCAGAAACACGCCTAACAAAAGTGATAGCCACCAAAAAGGCTACCTTAAGCGTCAAAATGGACAAAGGGGCCTCACGCAAAGGCTCAAAGGGTGACCCCTGCAAGGCAGATAAGACCAAGTTCAAATCCCAGACTGGTAACATAGGCTTACGTGGAGGCCACACATGAGTAACCCCTTGGAAGAAGGTCTTAACCAGACGATGGTGAGCAAAGGATATTTGGAAGAAAATGGCCAAGGCCGAAACATGACCTTTAAAAGGTACCAAGTTGAAGACCCAAATCCAGACATGTTGCAGAAATTCTAGAATCCTAGGGATAGAAAACCCCCGACAGGGAAGCGACTTAGACTCACACCAGTCAATGTAACCATGCCATACCCTATAGTAGATGGAGGACGAGGACTTCTTCCTAGCCCTTATCATGGTATTAAAGTGGACCGTCACCCTCCCGTGATCGGCCCGGGAATCTATAAGATTCCCGGGCCGATCACCTCCCTCCCCGCGGGACATCCGAGATCGGGATGTCCCGCGGGGTGAAACCCCCCCAAACACCCCAAATCCCCTTACCCTGTCTTCCTCCTTCGCGCCCCTCTAGACGTGCGCGCGCCCGCGCTGGCCGTCTGTGAATGGCCGGCGCGGGCACGCGTCAAGAGTGACGCGCGGGAGGCGGCGGCGGGGGAGCCGCTTGTCCGTGGCTGTCAAAAGGCTTGTCCGTCGGCGCTGGGAGCGAGGAGAGGTGAGTTTTTCGGGTGATCGGGGGGGTTTCACACAGCGGGGCACCCCGATCGGGGGTGCCCCACCGAAGTGGACCAAGACCCAGGATAGTCAAAATCCTGGGTGTTGGTCCACTTTAACAACAGAGGCAGGCAGCCCCTTTTCCATCAAGATGGAGGTTTCAGCAGCCAGGCCGTCAAAGCCAGTGTTTGTAAATTGGGATGGCGTACCTACCCCTGAGTTAGCAAGTCTGGAACCTTCGGCGGGACGTACTGATCTACTGCCAACTGCACGATGTCTGCGAACCACACTCTTCTTGGCCAACGGGGTGCCACCAAGATGGTTGGCACCCCTTCCTGAGCTATCTTGCGCAGCACCCTGCCCAGCAGAGGAAAAGGAGGGAACACACAGAGAAGCTGAAAGCTCTTCCAAGACATCGCTAGTGCATCCATGGTCAAGGCCAGAGGGTCCTGGGACAGATAGACAAAGACTGGAAGCTTGTGATTGTGACGGGACGCAAACAGGTCCACATCCGGCTGACCCCAACGGTGGCATAGGGAGCGAAACACCCCGTTGCTGAGGGACCATTCTCCCAGACGAGAAGTCCCCCTGCTGAGTGAGTCTGTCTCCAGATTCTCCACTCCCGGGATGTACACCGCCGAGAGGCAGGGAACGTCTTCCTCTGCCCAGGACAGTATCAGGGACACTGCCTTAGGGGCCCTCTTGCTCTGGGTCTCTCCCTGATTATTGAGGTAGGCAACCGCCGTCTGGTTGTCCGAGCAGATCTGAACAGCCCGACCCCAAAGGTGTGGAGTCAGTGGGGCGAGAACCAACCGTATCGCCCTCAGTTCCAGAATGTTGATATGGGCGTGAGCTTCCTGAGGACCCCATTGACCCTGGAATTTCAGGGACTTCCAGAAGCCCCCCCAACCTGTCAGATTGGCATCTGTGGTGACTGTCTCCCAGCACGGAGTCAGAAAGGATCTGCCCACCAGCAGGTTTCTTGAGTCCAGCCACCACGAGAGAGATCGCTTGGCCAGAGGGGACAGAGCAAATACCTGATCCAGAGACACAGGGTCCCGATTCCAAACTGACAAGAGGTGAAGTTGAAGAGGTCTCATGTGAAACTGAGCGTATGGAACCGCCTCGAAGCAAGAACACCATCAGGCCAACCAGCTGCATCCCCTGCCGGATGGAGGGATGAGGGCAAGACAGAAGAAGCCTGGCTTGAGCTTGCAGACTGTCCACCTTCTGCTGAGGGAGAAAGATCTTGACCTGCGATGTATCCAGAGTCATGCCCAGAAAGGACCTCACCATGGTGACAGAGAAGACTTGGGGTGGTTGATCACCCAGCCGAAGGACTCCAGTGTGGACACCACCATCTGTGTATCCAGCTCGGCCTGCTGGAAGGACTGAGCCATGATGAGAATGTCGTCCAAGTAAGGAAGGATGCGAATGCCCTGAAATCTCAGCAGAGCCATTACGCCCGCCAGCCCCTTGGTGAACACCCTGGGAGCCGACGTTAGACCGAAGGGCAAGGCCACGAATTGGTAGTGCTGATCCTCCAGAGCGAACCTGAGGAATCTCTGATGACCTGGAAAGATTGGTACATGAAGGTAAGCGTCCTTGATGTCTACAGAGGTCATGAAGTCGCCCGGGCGTAGTGAATTTACAGCTGAACGAGTCTCCATGCGAAAGTGTTTGAATCTGACAAATTTGGATGGACCTGTCCTTTTTGGGAACCCTCTGCCCCTTTCCTTCAAAAGGTACTTGGCAGATGACCCCCAACTCCAGAAGGTTTTGGACAAGGAAGGTAAGGAACAGACCCTGGGCTAACAGAGGGTTTTGAGCTATCCGGGATTTGATGAATCTTGGGGGCAGCCAGGCTGCAACTCTTGTAACCGGAGGAAACTACCTCCTGAATCCACCAGTCTGAGACGTGAAGCCTCCAGACGTGAGCAAAGAGCTGAAGCCATCCCCCACCCGGATGGGTGAGGGCACCCCTTCATGCCTGAGGGGGCTTGGGGGAAGGCTTAGGCTTGGGACCCCAGGAGGGGCCGGGATGGCCACGTCCTCTGCCCCAAAATTCTCAGCGAGCCCCAGAAAGAGAGGTTCCTCGACCCATTCTGGAACCACGGAAGGAAGGGAGAAAGGCACCTGTTCCCCGAAAGGACCGGGACGGCCTCCTACGTTGAGGTAACCTGCCGCCCTTAGCAAACAAGTCCAAACGTTCACCAAAGAGGCGTAGCCCCTTAAAGGGAAAGCCAGTGAGGACCTTCTTAGCAGCATTATCAGCTACCCACTGACGCAGCCAAACAGAGTGGGCAGAAGTCCTTCCATACATTCTAATGGCATCATCCATGGCAGATAGAACATAAGCAACAAATTCATAGCAAAGCAGAAGAGATCTGTACTCTTCTCTTCCCGCGTCATCAGAGGCCCCATTCAAGAGACCCTTAAGCAGCCCTTTAATAGCAATAGCTGTAATGGCAGAGGCACAGACCGGGCGCAGCGCAGTCCCCACACAGGAAAAGGCATGGAAAGCCAGCTGGTCCATGCGCCGGTCCTCACCATCCCTCAGGGTAGTAGTGTCAGGGGAATGCATGACAGATGTATTGGACAGCCCCAGAATGGGCGTGTCCACCTCGGGAGGGCATGACCAACGCTTAATCAAATCAGCAGGAAAGGGATACGTCTTGTCCCAACTCTTTGGCACCCCAGGGAGCTTGCTAGGCCGTTCCCATTCTTTGAGCACCAGATTATTAAAGTGAGTCTGCTCCGGAAACTCCAAGTGTGGTTTAACCGTATGAAAGAGCTCACCCTGCTGCTGCGGAGCCACAACAGGAGGGGAGATACAAAGCACTTCAAAAATATGAGCCAAAAGTCTGTCAGTATCATCTGAGGACCATGGGTCTGTCCCAAGAGGAGACCCGGTACCACCATAAGCCTTAGGCCTTTCCTCAGATGATTCTGAATCAGAGAATAATTCCCCCTCCTCCAGGGGAGTATAACCGGTAATGTCAAAAAATTCCTCCATAGGAAAGAGGGAAATAGTGGGTGATAAATGCCGCTTCTTAGCAGAAGCCTTACGCGGGGCAGACCCAGCAATATGTTTTTCAATGCTGGCCATCCGTGCAGCCAAATCAGGTTAAGACTCCCCAGTGGTATGCACCTCACTGGGAGTCAGATGTAAGAGTGGGGGGGTAGGCGAAGCCAGAGGGGGCGCAGGCCCAGCAACAGGTAACCCAGACAGCAGCGCAAGTACCTGCTGGGCGCAGGGTACACACACCCTGACATCATCACTTATAGGGGATACCCCACACGCAATACACAGCCGGGCTTGTCCTGAAGGAACCCCAAGCACATTATCCTGAGAAGCCTCCATATGGTGATTATCGCGGCACCGCAGGCCGATAAGGGATTAACACTAAAAAAGCTACCCGGATGCCCCAAGAGCCCGCTAGGGAAGAGGGAGATATCAATTTTCAATAGCAATATAGTGGTTAATGCTAAATCAAGGGAGAGGACCGAGAGAAACCCCACAAAAAGTTTGACCCGCCTGAAAAACATAAGCAGACATCCCAGATAAGAAGACAATCAATAACATAATAACACAATAACAAGGCCAGCCTGCAGGGGCACTTACGGAACGCGGTAGGTAGAATGCAGACAATCAGACACGCAGCACGGGAGTCAAAATGGCGCACGCATATACCTCAAGGGACGGGCCACGGTGAAGTGATGCGGAAAACATCATCCGCAAGGCCCGCCCCCCCGAAGAGCGTGAAACGCGCCCACGTGATCAGGCCGGCCAATAGCGGCCCGGCAGCTCTGAGGTGAATGGGGCTGCCAGCCGTGGAGCGCAGTACAAACGCACAGCGGCGCGTGTTAAGAAAGTGACAAAACACAAATATATCTGACAGTTTTAAACCGCTAGACTACCCGCCCCCCCCCCCCGGAGATCTCGATCTCCCTAGGGGAGAGTGAGGGAGGATACAGCAGAATTCCCAGGGAGAATGGTGCCCAGGGAACTAATCTAAGAGAGGGTGGAGGGGGAATGGAAATAGGGTTTAACTGCACAGGATAACCTGGCAAAACCCATGAGGCAGTGGGGGCATCCCAAAAGGCTCACCATTAGCCTAAACCACCTACCCTGTTAGAGCAGGGACTGCGGTAGGAGCCTAGCTCCTCAGCACCTTCAGTACTGGTGGTTACTAACCTACCTTCACCAGAACCTTGTCAGCTGAGGCTGGGAGGCAGCATATAGTACGGAACGGGTGGGAATAGTCCTGCAGGGCCGCCCTGCTCACCTGCGCCACAAGAGACCTATCTTCTATCTTCTCAGCGCAGACTGCAGAAATGAACTGGGGAATTTGTGGGAGGTCCCTGAATTATATAGGGCCGGGAGGAGCCACAAGCTGTTTTCTGCATTCCAACGCCATCTTGTGGATGTATTACCCAGGAGTAAGGAATATTCTGGAACAGGACATGCTGTATACTTAGAATATCAAAAAAGTTTTCAAAAATGACATTTAATAGGCCAGGAGGTCTCGCAACGCAATCTCCACTGATGGCCACACCCGGCTTCACTGCAGCTGTGCGCACTCCGGCACCCAACCTTCATGAATTGCTGCGCATGGTAGAGCGTGCACCTGAACAGTGTGCTGAGGATGCAGCCAGCCGGCTGCACCTCATCACAGAGGCACTTTTGAGAGAGTCAGTGGAAAGCACAGCCGAAAGTATACAATAAACTGGACTGGACCGACAACCTTACAAGAATCCCTCCCCAGGGCAATTCAGATTGCTGCACATAAAAATTAATTGGTGGAGCTGGAGCTGCAGGCCACCTGCAAAGAGGAAGTACTGCTGGGTTTCCTGCTGCTGTGTATTGTGGGTTATGTCAGTTAAATCAGTAAGGTGGCATTTCAGCTCTGAGTGGATGACGGAGCAAATGTAAGTAATGACAGTGATTCAGTATCATGCATGCAGGCCTCACCAATTGCATTAGGGGGAAGTTAGGTTGGTTTAGTGTCCTTGTGAACCATGACCCTCTTTGGCACAGAACTGCCAGGTAGCATGCAGGTCTGCTTTAAATCTATGAATGCAAGCACTTGACAAACATATTTTAAATGTGATTGATGGGGGCTGTGCAAAACTTATACTGCCAATAAATTTAAAGGATAAGGCCACTTTCGATGGAATTTTTGAAAGTGTATATTTTTGTGTGCCAAAATGCGGTCTTAAAGGTGCTGATCTGATCTAGTATGTTTTATGTTTTCTAATGTTAGACAATGTGAGTTTTATGGAAGCGGTTTTCACTATCTGCAGTTGCAATTAGCAGTCTACACCAAGTTCAGAGTTGGTGTATGTTGCCAATAGCAACAGATTGCAGAAACCGATTGTAGGTAGTGAAAACTGCTTCCATGGAACACACATTTGCTGACACAGGAAAAAAATACTAGATCAGCTCAGCACATTGAGCAAATAATTTTGGCACAAAAAATAAATACTTTAAAAAATTCCATCAAAATTGGACTTAACCTTTAAATACGGACCCTGTGCCAATGACTGGATGGGAAGGAGTTACCTGTCTGTCATCTTACAGATATATTCCCTCATTGCTAGTGTTGGGTGAACCCTATAAGAAATCAATGGGGACCCAAACTATAAGAAATCAATGAGATCTGTCGTATGGCTGTCGGCGTTCTTTCCTGTCAAAATGTCAGCGGCCGCCCCCATGAGTTCACTTTACAATGTAAGCTGCTGTCAGTGTCCTCACTCATTGGGGGCGGCCATTTTCTGAAGCCCTGGCCGTAAACAATTTGACTGAGGAAAGAACGTTTTGTGGGGCTCAGGTAAGTTGTACAGTTGCTTCCTGCTGCTGCACATACTCTCCATTAGGTTAAAGTGGACCAATACCCAGGATTTTGACTGATTTTGTTCCTTTTCCCCAGGGCACCCCGATCGGGGATGCGTGAAACCCCCAAGATTGCCAAAGCCACCTCACCTCTTCCCAGTCCTACAGCACATGCGCGGCCGCTCGTCCAATCAGTGCACTCGGAACCGCTGATGTCACGTCGTCTAAGCCTTTGTCTAAGGCCAGTGGCTCAGAGCCCGCTGACGGCTGCATCCCCTGCTACCCTATAACAGTAAGTGTGCCTGCGCCGGCCATTCACAAACGCCTGGCACGGGCCGATCATCGTGGGTTTTGGTCCACCTTAGCTGGTTGATGGGCTGCTCAGGGCCAAACGTCAAACTTGAACACAGACTGGCTGATGTCCGAGTTTCGTAGCGAACTTTGCGGTTCCGGTTTGCCCAACACTATACATCACGTGTAATAATTGCAGAATACTACATGATCAGACTTTGCTATGACCTGTGTGGTAAGGTGCAAGGGGCCGTCATTGACGGAAGGTATGTGGCACCAAGGTACCTGGCCTTGGTGCAGTAAAACCATGTGTTTTGTTTCCCAGCATCAGGTGCTAATGGCAGTCTGGTGCTGAAGTTAGTATAGCTGAAAGGCTAACCCGGGACGGTTTTACTGGGATGGAGTAGAGCAGGGTGGGACTCCATCCCACTACCCAGGTCTGTGACTGGAGCTCACTTGTGGAGTGAGACTCTGTGTGCCTGGCTGAAAACTCCTATGCAGGCGGTTTCATGCGGACCCAAGGTGGATTTGGTTGCAAAGCAGCAACTTTGCCCAAGGACTAAAAACGCTGTTTGCCTGTCTGATTGACTTATGCTGCATTTTCCTGAAAAGGTGATGTAACCCGAAAGGGCATATGCTTTTATGGATTTTGGTGTGAATAAACACGGACTTTACGTTTAACTTTTTGCCTCTGAGCCTCTATACTGCAAACACCCTGCTGTCTACCAGAGCTAATCATCACATTTGGTGTCGGATGCGGGCAAAGCAGTGGGGCCGTTGCTAGGAGCAACCGACGGAAAAGTTTTTTTTGCATGTCCTACATTAAGCCTGCCAGGCTGCTACCTGTGACCGCAGACAAAATGGAGACTGTCGTGAAAGCGCTCATGGAGGCGAATCTGCAGCAGCGCGAGGCCAACAAGCAGCAGCGGGAGACCAACAAGCAGCAGCAGGAGACCAATCAGCTGCTATTGCAACATGTGATGGCGCTGCAAGCTGCAGGAGCACCCAAAAGTATTCCTGATGCCCGGAAAGCTGTCCGCTTGGCGCTTACAAAGATGACCCCTTCGGATGACGTTGAGACCGACCTGGTGGTGTTTGAAAAGGTGGCTGCAAGGGAGAAGTTGCCACATGACCAGTGGGCTGACGTCATCGCTCCATTTCTGGCTTCTGGACCCCAGCAGGTGTTGATCTTCCAGACGACCAAGCCGCTGACTACCCGACTCTGAAGGGTGAGATACTGGCCAGACTGGGGGTGAATGTGTGGGTTCGGGCTCAGCGGGTGCATCAGTGGAGCGATCAGTCGGCAGAGCCCGCCAGACCCCAGTACTATAAACTGCTGCACCTGCTGCAAAAATGGCTGCAGCCAGATTTATTAAGCCCCTCTGCCATGTTGGACCGCTTGCTGGCAGACATGTTCTGGAGGGCTTTACCGCACCCTCTCCAGCACTGGGTTGGCCAGGTATCCCCCGGCAACTCTCTAGAGATGGTGGACCTAGTGGAGCGATATGAGGCCACCAGGAACTTGCAAGGGGGCTCCACGGGGAGGGATTCGGGGAAACCCTGGAGGTCCCAGCCCCAGCCCCGGCGAGTGGCGTTCCCTAAACCCCCTCAGGACCTACCCCCCAAAGTCCCTGCCCCGGTGTTGTGTTGGGGGTGTAAGGAGCCGGGGGGGAGCCCATGGACGTGAACTTTGGTTACCACCCTTCAATGTATGCCAGGAGGCTGTGTGCTGCCGGTGTCCCTGAGCTTGTGGGGCAAAGTCCCCTCTGTCAGGTGAAAGTGGGAGATACCCTGGCTGTGGCCCTTTTAGACTGGAGTATGGTTACTCTGGTAAGACCCGCCATGGTACTGCCCGATGAGTACACTGGGCGGAAAACCGGGTTCTTGTGCATTCATGGGGGACTTGAGAGACTATGCCACAGCACAAGTGACTCTAACCACCGTCTCCGGTAGCTGGAACCACAAAGTCGCCGTTGCCGCTAAACTCCCGTACGAACTTATTATTGGGAGAGACTTTCCGGGGTTCATGTCACTGTGGACCAAGTTGGGTGTTCCGGAAACCCGCGAGGCGGGTGTGTCCCCAATAGACTGGCCCTACTCAGGGGTGACCGCAGAACCCTGGGAACCGGAGTCAGGAGGGACAACGGTAGGGGTGACCACCTCTACGGTGGAAGAGGGGGAGTCAACCCCACTGAGTGTTATGGTTGGAGATGTGGAAGAGTTGGCAACGGGTCCAGAGTTGGCAGATCTCCATGTCTCCACAGTTAATTTTGGTACAGCACAACACCAGGACCCGACTATCTCGGGCCTGGGAGAATGTTCTTGATGTGGAAGGTGAACCACAACAGCTAGGGGCGGAGTTACAGTTTCCTCGCTTTGTGGTTCACCAGGATATGCTGTACCGAGTAAACAAGGTACGTGAAGAGGTGGTGGAACAATTGGTGGTACCCAATCCCTATCGCAAGCTGGTGTTGGATTTGGCCCACCAACATGTTCTGGGGGGACACCTAGGCCAGCAGAAAATTCTGGACCGAATTTTAACGTTTCTACTGGCCCAGTGTCTACAAGGAGGTGGAGAGATCTTGTGAGTCCTGCCCAACATGTCAGATGACCAGCCCCCAGCCTCATTACCGTGGTCCCCTAGTTCCTCTCCCAGTTATTGAATGGATTGCCATGGATCTGGTGGGTCCAGTGCCAAAATCCGCAAGAGGGCACCAACATATTCTGGTGTAGGCCTACCTAAAGAGCTCCTTACCGATCAAGGTACCCCGTTTATGTCTAAAGTAATGAAAGAGCTCTGTAAGTTGTTGCAGGTGAAACAATTGCGGACATCCGTTTACCACCTGCAAACAGACGGCCTGGTAGAAAGGTTTAACCAAACTTTAAAAACCATGTTAAAACGGGTGGTCACCAAGGATGGGAAGAATTGGGACTTGCTGCTGCCCTACCTGATGTTCGCAGTGCGAGAGGTGCCCCAGGCCTCTACGGGGTTCTAGCCCTTTGAACTCTTATACGGACGGCATCCACGGGGCCTGTTGGATATAGCCAAGGAGGCTTGGGAACAGCAACCCACACCCCACAAAAGTGTGGTAGAGTACGTTACTCACCTACAGGAACGGATAGAGACCGTGTTGCTGCTGGTGAGGGAACATATGGAGGCAGCGCAGCGGGTCCAAAGCAGGATTTATAACTGGCAAGCCAGGGTACGGAACTTTAACCCAGGTGACAGGGTTGTGGTTCTGGTACCCACAGTGGACAGTAAATCTCTGGCTAGGTGGCAGGGTCCCTACGAGGTGATTGGGAAAGTGACTTACAAGGTACATCAGCTCGGGCGGAGAAAGCCAGAGCAGGTGTACCATGTAAACCTGCTGAAGCTGTGGAAAGACAGGGAGACCCCTGTGGGTGACAGTCCCCAACCAGGTATGTTAGGGGTGGAGCTTCCCGTCCCTCGGTCTGCTGTTAGAGAAGCGGTAGTTGAGGTGAAAGCTGGCGACAACCTCTCCTCTAAACAGACCCAGGAAGCCAGGGAGTTTGTCAGCAGAAACACGGACGTGTTTTCAGAACTCCCTGGGCGCACTTATGTTATCCAACATGACATTGTCACGGAGCCTCAGGGTAAGATCCGGTTGAAGCCTTACCGGATACCTGAGTCCCGGCGACAAGCTATCACGGAAGAAGTGCAGCAAATGCTCCGGTTAGACGTGATTGAAGAATCAAAGAGTGAGTGGGCCAGCCCAATAGTCTTGATTCCCAAGGCCGATGGTACGTTGCGGTTTTGTAACGATTTCCGCAAACTTAACGAAATTTCTAAGTTTGATGCCTACCCTATGCCCCGAGTAGACGAGCTTATTGAGAAGCTAGGCCAAGCCCGGTATTTTTCTGTTTTGGACCTCACAAAAGGGTACTGGCAGGTACCCTTGACTGAGGCTGCCAAGGAGAAAACAGCCTTTATCACACCAGAAGGACTGTTCCAGTACATGGTATTACCCTTTGGTTTACATGGCGCTCCCGCTACGTTCCAAAGGTTAATGGATATTGTCCTCCGGCCACATCGTCGGTATGCTTCGGCCTATCTGGACGATATAATTATCCATAGTACGGATTGGGAAAGTCACCTGCCCAAAGTCCAGGCTGTAGTGGATTCCCTCAGGAAGGCTGGTTTGACGGCAAACCCGAAAAAATGTGCCTTAGGCTTAGAAGAAACTAGATACCTGGGCTATGTGATTGGGCGAGGAGTGGTCAAGCCCCAGGTTAACAAAATAGAAGCCATCCGTAGCTGGCCACGTCCTAACACTACCCGCCAAGTGAAGGCATTTCTGGGGTTGGTGGGGTATTAAATGAGGTTCATTCCCAATTTTGCCACCGTAGGGGCACCATTGACAGACCTGTTAAAGGGTCGCAAGTCTGTCATGGTGAAATGGAATGAACAGGCCGAAAAAGCGTTCTCCGCTTTGAAGTCTGCCCTGTGTTGGTTTAAGAGGGAGTTTATAGTGCAGACCGATGCCTCCGAGGTAGGTCTCGGTGCTGTACTGTCTCAGGAAGTCAACGGGGAAGAACACCCCGTTGTCTACGTGAGTCGCAAATTGACACCTGTGGAGACCCGGTATAGTATCGTGGAGAGAGAGTGTTTGGCCATTAAGTGGGCCCTTGAGTCTCTTCGCTACTACTTGCTGGGGAGAAGTTTCCGTCTGATTACGGACCATTCTCCCCTCAAGTGCATGTGCCAGGCTAAGGACAGGAATGCCAGGGTCAACCGGTGGTTCCTGCCCTTGCAAAATTTCAAGTTCTCCGTAGAGCACAGAAGGGGACGGTTGTTGGGTAATGCGGATGCCCTGTCCCGGGCACATTGTTTGTCGTGTGTCCACCCCCTCAGGGTTGAACAAAGGGGGGGGGGGTGTGTGGTAAGGTGCAAGGGGCCGTCATTGACGGAAGGTATGTGGCACCAAGGTACCTGGCCTTGGTGCAGTAAAACCATGTGTTTTGTTTCCCAGCATCAGCTGCTAATGGCAGTCTGGTGCTGAAGTTATTATGGCTGAAAGGCTAACCCGGGACGGTTTTACTGGGATGGAGTAGAGCAGGGTGGGACTCCATCCCACTACCCAGGTCCAGGTTTTACAGGCCGCATAAATAGCCTGGGGAATCAGCTGTGCACTGGCTGTGTCTGGAGCTCACTTGTGGAGTGAGACTCTGTGTGCCTGGCTGAAAACTCCTGTGCAGGCTGTTTCATGCGGACTCAAGGTGGATTTGGTTGCAAAGCAGCAACTTTGCCCAAGGACTAAAAATGCTGTTTGCCTGTCTGATTGACTTATGCTGCATTTTCCTGAAAAGGTGATGTAACCCGAAAGGGCATATGCTTTTATGGATTTTGGTGTGAATAAACACGGACTTTAAGTTTAACTTTTCGCCTCTGAGCCTCTATACTGCTAACATCCTGCTGTCCACCAGAGCTAATCATCACACCTGCCATGAGTCCCTTAGTTTTTTGTTCTGATCAAACTGCTCACATTAATCCAGCAGGCTGGGACAGTCTCACTGTGAAGTTTCTGGTTTGGATGCCCAGTATTGACCTGTACCAGGGCCTAGCTGGAGCCAGTGGTAGCCATACCTTAAACAGTTCAGATGCAGGTTTCTTTAACACTCAATATAATGCACTTGTGCTTTGTGCTATCTTGAAATCTTCAACATTTTTCAATGGCTTCAGTACTGAGATAATCTAATTAGTCGAGCTGTGTTTCTGTCTTAAACCGGACCTTCAGCGTGATTTAATGAAAAGCCCAAACTCTTAAACGGTTCCCCAGCATCTAAAATTAATATATTTTACGTTTTTAGTCACTAACTTATTATTCTTTCCCCCACTGGGCTGTAACTCTGTTCAGGAATTTAGGATACGGGTGCCGCCATCTTGACTCAGAAGCATCACACTTACTGAGGAGAGAAGAGTGGGATGAGGTACAGGGGGGGCGGGTTATAGCTGTGCTTTGCTCAGACAGAGCAGAGCTGGCGTCAGGTAAAGGTCAGCAGTCCCAGAATGCAGAGCAGCACAGTCAGGAGGCACTTCCTGTTTGCAGGCTGCCTGATAAGATGGCGGCTTCCATAAGCCGCCATCTTGGATGTTTAAAGGCTCATAACATGCAGTAGATGCAGGTAGGATGATTTTTAATGTGAGCAATCTGTATGTACAGGGTGGGGGAAACATATAAGATAGGCTCTTATTCAGGGTGAAGGTCCGCTTTAACAATGGCTTTATCTACTGTATATTCCTAAAAAAAAAAAAAAAAAAAAAAACGCAACTACATTAAATTAGAGCCCCAACTATTAAAAAACATAGCTTTTTACTCTACTGTATGTCCAAAATACAAATGGTCCTGAACAGGCCTCCTTGTAATAAAGCCTTACAAAAGTAAGAAACCAATTTCTTACATTAGCAACTCTATTATACGATTGGAAACCCCTCATTATTCAAGACATTTCACAGGTTTTTTATTTTAATATAAAACTAGCCTGGCTTATATACTTGAGTGTGATTCAATCAGCAGAACCCATTCGCTACAATAAGCCATTCAGCATAAGAGGCCACTAATGTTAAACTGTAAAAACCTTGACTAGAGGTGGTAGACTGTAGCATCATCAACCTCGCACTTGACCAAAACTCATATGAATGATTTGTCCCCTCTTTTGGAGATTTCCCTAGCGCCATCCGGATTTGGATGCCTTGTAGTGTTAACCCCTGGTTTGCCAGTATACTCACCTTGATCTGCGATCCCATGGCTGCAGCTAAGCTTAACTGCACTCTGCAGCATCCCCATTGCCTTAGGCCTCTGCAGTCTTGCTGGCAGACCTTTCGGTGGCCAAAGCGTCATGCATGCGTTGTGCGACCTAGCCGGGGTCCCCAACCCTCCTCATCAAGGCCAACCAAAAGTTCATGTTTTGTGGATTTCCACATAGCTGGCTCTAAAGGTCTGTTGCTGCACTATTTACTTAATCTGTGGGTCTGTGTGGAGATCTACAAAACATGACCTGTTGCTGGGCCTTGAAGAAGGGTGTTGGGGACCCCTGAGATACAGGTGGACCAAAACCCAGGATTTTGACTATCCTGGGTTTTGGTCCTTTCCCCGGGGGCACCCCGATCGGGCTGTGTGAAACCCCCCCAGATCGCCGCAGCCAACTCCCCTCTTCCCTGTCCCACGGCGCGTCTAAGAGCAGCGTCTCCACTTCCCTCTAGCAGTGTACGTGCCCGTGCCAGGCATTTGTGAATGGCGCTAGCACGCTCCCTGTTAGAGGGAGGCGGAGGATGCGGCCATCAGAGCCGCATCCTCCGGGGAAAGGGCCAAAACCCAGGATAGTTGACTATCCTATTGACTATCCTGGGTTTTGGTCTACTTAAACCGGACCTTCACCATGATTTATTGAAAAGCCCAAACCCTTAAAAAATGATTCCCCAGCATCTAAAGTTAATATATTTTAAGTTTTTAGTCACTTACTTATAATTCTTTCCCCCACTGGGCTGCAACTCTTTTCAGGACTTTAGGATACGGGTGCCGCCATCTTGACTCAGAAGCATCACACTTACTGAGAAGAGGAGAGCAGGATAAAGTACAGGGGGGCAGGGTTATAGCTGTGCTTTGCTCAGACAGAGCAGAGCTGGGGTCAGGAAAAGGTCAGCAATCCCAGAATGCAGAGCAGCACAGTCAGAAGGCACTTCCTGTTTGCAGGCTGCCTGACGTTCCATGAGCCGCAATCTTGGATGTTTACAGGCTCATAACATGCAGTAGATGCAGGTAGGATGAGTTTTAATGTGGGCAATCTGTATGTACAGGGTGTGGGAAACATATAATATAGGCTCTTATTCAGGGTGAGGGTCCGGATTAATGTGAGCAATCTGTATGTACAGGGTGGGGGAAACATATAAGATAGACTCTTATTTAGAGTGAAGGACTGCTTTAAACTGGACCTTCAGCATCATTTAATGAAAAGACCAAACCCTTAAACTATTCTCCAGCATCTAAAATTAATATATTTTTACGTTTTTAGTCACTTATTATTCTTTCCCCACTGGGCTGCAACTCTTGACTCAGAAGCATCACATTCTGAGGAGAGGAGAGTGGGGTAAAGTTCAGAGGCGGGGTTATAGCTGTGCTTTGCACAGACAGAGCAGAGCTGGGGTCAGGGAAAGGACAGCAATCCCAGAATGCACAGCCAGAAGACCTGTTTGCAGGCTGCCTGATGCTCCATGAGCTGCCATCTTGGATGTTTAAAGGCTCATAACATGCAGTAGATGCAGGTAGGATCATTTTTAATGTGAGCAATCTGTATGTACAGGGTGTGGGAAACATATAATATAGACTCTTATTCAGATAATAGCGCCCGTATCCTAGATTGCCGACCACAGGCCAGTGGGGGGAAAAAATAAAATGTAAGTGATTAAAAATGGTGAATATATTAATTTTAGATGCTGGGGGATTGTTTTTAAGGGTTTGGGCTTTTCATTAAAGGATGCTGAAGGTCCGGTTTAACTTGTCATCCGACTGGATTTCAAAGCTTCCCAGGGAAATTCATTTGCCCCGATGTATTCGCACAGATATAAGCTTAATGGGCTTTTGGCACCACTCTGATTATGGTAAATAGATTATGCTTACTGGATCACACCCAAGAATATATGCCAGGATCTTCATCCAAGGGCCTTATTCATGAAGGGATAGCGCCAGGTAGTACCTTGTAAGTGACAGGTAGCGTCAGGTGAACGCCGGACACGGCAGCAATTACACATTTATGAAGCCGAATCTGGTGAGCGACTAGAACAACGCCATGTAGCGTACGAGTCATCATTGTCCCAGGCTCA
Source organism: Gastrophryne carolinensis (assembly GCA_027917425.1). Lineage (NCBI taxonomy): Eukaryota > Metazoa > Chordata > Amphibia > Anura > Microhylidae > Gastrophryne > Gastrophryne carolinensis. The sequence goes on along the minus strand of CM051236.1, from coordinate 503,171,373 downwards.
GCGTACAGCGTTCAGCCTTGCAGAGCGCGACGTATTACCTCTCACTACTTGGCGCTCTCCCATACATTTCTATGGACGTTCCTTAAAGTGGACCAACACCCTCCCATAATCGGCCCGGGAATCTATAAGATTCCCGGACTGATCAGCCCCCTGACTGCGGGGCACCCCGATCGCTGTGTGAAATCCCCCAGAAACCCCTAAATCCCTACCTGATCCTCGATCCAGCGGCGCCCACCGCCGCCTCCCGTGTGTCTCTCTAGCAGGATGCACACCCGCACCGGCCGTTTGTGAAACGCCCTGTAAGAGTGACGCGCGGGAGGCGGCGGCGGGCGCGCTCTCTTGTCCGTCGCTGCCTCCCGCCTGTCCGTCGGTGGGGATTGGCAGCAGCGGGGAGAGGTGAGTTTTTGGGGCTTTCTGGGGGGTTTCACACAGCAGGGCACCCCCGATCGGGGACCAAAACCCAGGATAGTCAAAATCCTGGGTGTTGGTCCACTTTAAATTCCTTTCCTGATCCCAATTTTTTTTTTTTTAATAAAATCTCAAATATTTCTGACATGTATCCTGGCCTAGAAATTGACATTTTTGATGTTACAATGTAATAATGTAATTCCATGTGTTTTCGCTTTGTTAATAGTGGATACATGTTCCAAAACAGCCTTTAATCACACAGCCTCTGGCGCTATGGGCTACAATGACCCGATTTTGAGCGCCAGAACTGTTTGAGGCTGTTTTTTTTATGAATGTGGTGTGATTCAGTCGCACTGAGCTGGCGGTACCGTTCACTCCCATACAGCGTAGTACTGCGACTTACACAACATATTCATCAATGCTGGACAGCGACTGAGGTGCTTTGAAACAACTAACCATGGCCGAGCACAGCGACTACTTTCGGTCGCTCTGAAATCCGCTCTACAGACGCTCATCGGTCGCTACCTGGCGTTAGTAATGAATCAGCCTGCCCGTCACATGAGAATCAGATTTATTTGTTAGGTATAGACATACAAGGGAGTAGGGGAATCAACAATTCTTTTTTAAAATTGAAAAGAAGACTACGGGCTAGATAGTGGGGTACAGGGACATAATATACTGGGGTATCTATGTGCTGTATTATACTGTCTTATGTGCAATCTGTAGGGATTGGTCCAAAATCCCTTGGAGTCTCTAGGAAATATACACATAGTGGTACTGTGTCCGTCCGCGCAAATACTCTTCCTCACCTAAAGTAATGGACCCGATGGGATTCGACCCCTGTCCCTGTTGCTTAACGCCGACCTTCACCCTGAATAATAGTCTATCTTATATGTTTCCCACATCCTGAACATACAGATTGCCCACATTAAAAATCATCCTACCTGCATCTACTGCATTTTCTGAGCCTTTAAACATCCAAGATGGCGGCCCATGGAGCATCAGGCTGCCTGCAAACAGTGTGTCTTCTGAATGTGCTGCTCTGCATTCTTGTAATACTGTCCTTTTCCTGAACCCAGCTCTGCTCTGTCTGTGCAAAGCACAGCTATAACCTGCCCCCTGTACTCTATCCTGCTCTCCTCTCCTCAGTAGGTGATGCTTCTGAAGCAAGATGGCGGCGCCTGTATCTTAGAGTCCTAAACAAAGTTGCAGCCCGGTGGGGGAAAGAATAATAAGTAAGTGACTAAAAACTTAAAATGTATTAATTTTAGATGCTGGGGAATAATTTTTTTAAAATACCAGAAATTACTCCAAAACTACTGTCAGGTTACCAAAAATACCGTCTGTGCCGGTGAAATACCAGTTGGTGGCAACCTTAGCATTGCCCCTGGAGGCCCACGTATGTGCCATGGGATTGAATCCCTAGGTGACTATATGGTGAAACCAGGGTGTTTCACACAATGGGGTATCCCAAATCAGGATACCACCCAGCCCTGGAGTCTTAAAGGGCTGAGTGGAGAGGATTGTGTTCCGCTTTAAAGGATTTTTATACTATCTGGGCTGTTTTCTCATGAGCCCTGCTTTAGATGCAGCCAGCTATTAGTGACTTTAATGAACTATTTTATTGTGTACCCCAGCGTGAGATCATCTTGGATGACATCACATTCTGCAGAACCTGAAATTAAGTAATAAAAATAGCACAAGTGCAATGTGAAGTGCAATTGCCAGTGTGCATTTTGAATTCCAGCTCCAAACAAAGAGCAAAGGAACTACCCAGCCACAATGCTTAAAGTGGACCAACACCCACGGGTGATCGGCCCGGGAATCTATAAGATTCCCGGGCCGATCACCTCCCTCCCCGCGGGACATCCGAGATCGGGATGTCCCGCGGGGTGAAACCCCCCCAAACTCCTTACCTTATCTTCTAGACTTATCTTCTAGACGTGCGCGCGCCCGCGCCGGCCGTCTGTGAATGGCCGGCGCGGGCACCCGTCGTGAATGTCTGTCGGCGCTGGGAGCGGGGAGAGGTGAGTTTTTCGGGGGGGTTCGGGGGGGTTTCACACAGAGGGGCACCCCGATCGGGAGTGCCCCACCGAAGTGGACCAAGACCCAGGATAGTCAAAATCCTGGGTGTTGGTCCACTTTAAAGCGGTACAAATCCCCCAGAGGCGGGCCAGGAATTTGAAACATTCCAGGGCCGGCAGCTGGATTTTCTCATCCCGCATCGGGATCCCCCACTATGTGAAACCCCCCAGGAAGCCCCAAAAAGCTCACCTTGCCACCCTCCAACTGCGCATGCGCAGGCGCTTGTCCGATGAGAGCAGACTGTCATGCCAACGCCATTTGGCAGGTGGCTCTCATTGTTCAATTCATATAGGTGATACATTGATTAGAATGAGAGCCTCGTCATTGGTTGAAAGAGCCCACGCATGTGTCATTGGAGGGTGGTCTGATGAGTTTTTTGGGGGGTTTCACATAGCGGGGCATCCTGCGTTGGGATGCCATGGGGGGGCACAGAACAAAACCTGGGAAAGTCAAATTCTCAGGTTTTGTTCCACTTTAAAGCCTAAAGCCCTCATTTTTGCATCTCTAACCCCTCTCCTGACCCCCTGATTAGACTATCAGGCTGATTCATTAATAGCGCCAGGTAGCGACAGATGAGCGTCAGTAGCATTATTTTCACAGCGCCCGCTAGTATTCGCTGTGCTTGGCCGTTGTTCGGCTGTTGACAGCGACTCAGTCGGTGTGCGGTCATGTTGAATACGGGGTTAGGAGTCGCTGTTTGACAGGTTCCGCGCTGTATGGGAGCGCATGACAGCGAACGGCCATAGCGAACGGCTCCCAGCATATTCATTAACAAATCACGCTCCAAAAATTCTTGCGCTGTGAAATGCTTGTTTAAACCCCAGAGCGCTGGCGGCGATGGGTTAAAAGTAGTTTTTTAGCCCCCAAGCAACCATATTTTTAGAAAAAAAAAAAACATGTTTTTCAAAACATTTTGTAATATGAATACATTAATATCAGACCTGTAATATTAATTCTGCACAAATTTTTTTTTTTTTTTTTTAAGCGTAAAAAAAAATCTAACATTGCAGAAGTGGTCACAGAATTTTTGACATTAAAAAAAAAAAAAAAAAAAAATTAATAGCAATTAATTATGAATATTTAAAGATTGCTCCATTGAAATGCATTGGAGAGCGCCAGGTAGCGAGAGGTCATACCGGTCGCTGTTCAAGGTCGCTCGCTGGCGCTGTGGGGTGAGGCTGGAATAATGGTGAATGATTCGCTATCTGGCGCTCTGTCAGTCGCTAAGCAGGATCGGCTTCATAAATGTGTGATTGCGGAGGGGAGCCGGCGTTCTCGTGGCGGTGACCGTCATTACCGTTTGCTCACCATTCGCTACCTGGCGCTATCCCTTGTTAAATAAGGGCCTATGTTAACTGTCCTGCATTGTTAGAGGTCAGACACTGCTGGAGGAAGAGGGTTTAAACACTGTTTGTGCCAGGGAAGGTGCCAGGGAACACTAAGCTAACTTAACTTACCTTTTACTGGTAGATCCCTGTCCAAGCAAATTCCTGCAATAGGAAATGTCTTTTCTGCCTTAGGACGAGGACAATCGAGACAAGACAATAGATTCTCTGTAAGTCATGGCAGGACTGCTGCTTGTGACTGGCAGGGGGCAGGAGGGTATGTGACCAAACCGGTAATTAATATATATATATATATATAATCTTGGCTGACCCCTGCTCTGTATAACTCTCCTCAGGTCTCCCCCTTCTACCTGCCCCATCATATAATCCCCTGCATGCACACAGGGTCAGTTGGGAATTTCTCCCCAGCATAAACAAAGTAATGGAGTAAGGGTTATCAGAAATTACCCAGCCATAGAAAGAAGAGACAGGGCCAATATCCTGTCCCTGCCCCCCCTTCCATGGAATGTCCTCCTCATCCCCCCTCCCCGTGGAATCCCAGGACAGATGGGGGATATCATATGGACCAACTTTCAGGTACCCAAAGATGGAGAATCCCAGATGCACCAATCAAACAGTGGGTGACTCCAATCGCTCTGCCCAATAGGAGGGGTCAGAGGCTGACCCCTGGTTAGAGGAAATAAGGTGAACTTTTAGATTGGCCAGAGGAACACTCTAATGTTACCATCAAGGGTGACACACGCTCCATTGTAACATCTAAGGAGGAGACCAGGAGCTGTGGGCCTTTGGGAGACGTATGAGGACCGACAGACAATTGATTTGATCGAATTGCAGCCCAGACAGACTCTAAGTATTTTTTTCCTTTTTTTGAATTTGTATTGCTATCTATTTATTTGTACTGTGTTTTATAGTTAATCCTGTTTTATCACCTTGCGCCGCTTTTCTCATTGTTTTTGTGTTTTGTTTAAATAAATTAGGAAATACAGCAGAGGGTCACTAATGCTCTGAATTAAGGATCTAAAAATCTCACACTAATTCTGAAGAGCCTGGCTACATTACTTGCCTAGGCCCCTGCCTGGAAGTGGTTGTTTGTTGATCGATTTTTTCGATCTGATTGTGATGTGTGTGGCTTAGATAGTGGAGAATATGCCACTTTTTTTTCTTATTCTGGTGGCAGCATTTTATAGCTACGCGTGTTGACGATTGAACAACGTCTAACGTTGCAATGACACATGTGGAGTGCGATACAGCACAGCACATGCGCACGCAGCGGCGGAATCACTTGCATTCCTTTTTGGCTGTGCATGGCCAAGCCTGTCCTAACTGAGTGGTTGTGCATGGTCATGCACAGCTGCAAGTGATGCTAGGATTCCTTTCAGCTTCTCCAGCCATACATTTATATGTGTGGCCAGAGAAGCTGATTGGACGAGAGGCCACACATTCGCCATTGGACCGAAGAGAGGGGAGTTTACGGGGTGGACGGCAGGTTTTCACGCAGCAGGGCATCCCAAACTGGAGTGCCTCAGGGGGAACAAACAGAAACCCAGAAAAGTGCAAATCCCAGGTTTTGGTCCCTTTTTTAAGAGAAACATCAGACCTAAAATAAAATGGGGACAATTCCCCCCCCCCCCCCATCGGCCCCTACTTACCTTTTCCAGTTGCTTCAGGGCCCGATCCTCACCCCGCCATCCCCTTAGTCATCTGTAACTGACAAGCAGGGCCTTAGCCGTGCTCATCAATGTCCCGTAGCGATCTCGCAGCTCAGCAAAGTCTCGTGGGATTTCGGGTAGCTCCATTGCATGCTATTCATGAGCACTGCGCAGGTGCAAGATTGGAGGCCATGCGCAGTGCCTGATGGGATGCAGAATGCCGTCGCCCATCAGAAGGTCACCCGGAAATCGAGGGACCCAGAAGACCCCTGACTAGGTGAGTAAATAATGCCCAAAGGTAAGACTGGAGGGGGGCAGCAGATCGGTGAGGCTTAGGGGAGGTTTTAACCTCCCCTGATGTTCCTCTTTAACCTCCTTAGCGGTGATCCCGAGCGTGACTCGGGGTTAATTTGCGCTGTAAGTAGCGGTAACCCTGAGTCACGCTCGGGATCTATTTGGCAGAGGAGCAGGGCGGCGCAGTCTCCTTACCAAATCCCTGCAATCCAGCGATGTCCCCGCTGCGATCGCAGGCAAGACCCGCGGCTGCGGCGTCCGTCGCACTTCCGGGTTCCGTCTCTGTGAGCCGCAGAGGCTCATGGGGGCGGAGCCGTGCGTCAGAGACAAATGTAATGGTAACGCTTTCGTTACCATTACATTTGCCTCTATCATAACGCCAGGGGGGTTAAAGGGACATTCCAGACAAAGGGTTAAATGAGTCTGCTTTCTGCTCAGGTGGTGGAGGGGATAACTATACTCACCTCTCCTGCAATCACATCTATCAGTGGGCAGATGCAGGATGCAATTGCTATGGTCTTGCAGGGAGGGGAGTATTTTGGGCTCCGGGGGGGCACAAACTTGCAAGGGGCTATGCACAAGGGGCATCATCAATCAGGATGCCCCGCCCTCCCAGTCAAAAGCAGCGATGGTTCCAGGCAAAGATTCAAATGAGCCTGCTTTCTGCTTTCCCCATGCTGGCTGTCAAGGGATTCCTTTTTCATTCACCAGCACTTTGCATTCCCTGATAAACCTTATAGAACTTTATGCTGACTCATTTCCCAAAATAAATGGACTTCGGAGGGGACTGAAACATTAGGGTTGATTCCGTTTTTTTACTTTTTTTTGAGAGAAATATTTTTTGCTTAGTACAATTCAGCATTATATTTAGCTGTGAATGTAAAAAAAAATGTGCACAGCTTATTATGGTGCTGAATAGGACCAAGGGAGAAAACAATGTGAAGAGTTTTCTCTCAAAAAATACACAAGTGAAAAAAATACGGTGCTGAATCCACCCCATGGAGACATGCATGGATGAGTCATCCTCTACTAATGAAGAGACCCTGCAGAGCGGATAGAGTTCACCAAGACCTATTAGGAAATAAAAAGCAGGCTGGATAAAAGATGTAGGCCCTGACAGCCAGCAGGTGGAGAACAAAAAGAAGGCTAAATTAACCCTTTGCCTGAAATATCTCAAAACCCAAGCCCGACGGCCATGGAATCTCTAAGACTCGGGTTGCCTTGCTGTGTAAAACCCCCCAGGTCACCCGGTAAACTCACCTTCTCCCTCGATCCAACCCCTTGCATGCGTGAACAGCGGACACTGCCTGCTTTATGTGTCCCCGGATGCGCACCTGCGCCAGGCATTTGTGAATGGCCGGCACAGGCGCGCCACTGTTAGAGGGTACCAGGAATGTGGCTTCCGGCAGCAGAGTCCGTAGACGGGCCAAGATAAGTTTGCGTCAGCGTTAGGGGTGTGAATTGGCAAGAATCTGGCAATACGATATGTATCGCGATACTTTCTATTCATTTGGAGTTTTTAGGCAAAACCCCTATTCAACAGCCCGTTCACTTGACCACATCACAAATAGCATATATAAAAACATGTAATTTATTTAGTGTTCATTAAAAGGTTTTTGGTCATGATTAATTATGAATTAAAAAAAAAAAAGAAATCTGTACTTTACAAGCTTTCATGATACACAGTACTGAATTCCATTAAGAAGAGGATTCATGCTTTCTCTCTCTCTGTAAGGTTCAGGGTAAACATGTTTCGCCTGTACGGCTTTCTCAGTACCCCATACACTGTACAGAAATAATAACAACACATCTTACTTTATGATCACATATGCAATAGCATCAAGTAGTACAATGATCCAAATAAAGAAATGATTTAAATAGCTGGAAGAGGAGGTGCATGCAAATAACCATAGACAGTACCTGGTGTAAGCGGGAAAACAATCAGCAGTGACGGACAACGGATTTGAACGGCAAAACTGCTTTTATTCAGCAAAGTTCAGTAGATAGTCCAAAGATTTCAGCATAAATGCAGAAAACAAAAAGGGTTACTTCACCAACCAAATAGCCCTGGGCTTCAGTACTCCAGCAAGCTGATCAATTCCAGTCCACTTTACAGGGCGTAGCAGCCCTCTGCTCAATGTCCAGTGCTCTCCTCCTTTGTACATAAAAGGGTCAATTCAGCACCAGGTAAGAGTTTTCACTCCTTTTTTTCTGAGAGAAAACTGCCATTGACTTTCATTGTCTACCTTGGGGCTGATTCAGAGCCAGGTGAGAATTCTCATTCCTTTTTTTGGAAGAGAAAACTGCCATTGACTTTCATTGTCTGCCTTGGGGCTGATTCAGAGCCAGGTGAAAATTTACACCCGGTAGACGGTGAAAGTGAATGGCAGTTTTGTCTCCTGAAAAAGAAGTGAGAATTCTCACCTGGCTCCGAATCGAACCCCAAAGAAGTGGTGCCGCGGGTTGTCCAGACATGAAAAGTACATTCTGGGTGAAGATGTTACAATAGAAAAAAAAAAGCTCCACTTGTTCACGGTGCAGCTCAGCCTGGGCTCACTCCAACAGGCTGGTCATCAACAAAGGAAAGGCCGTGTGCTCTCTTCTTATACAGGCTTCCCCTGTAATCAGCGTGCACACTTGTGGAGGGCCTTAGAACATGTAACAACCCGTAAGGGAATTGGGGAAGTGACCCGGGTCCTGAAAACCCGGCCCGGATTGTGCTTTATACAGCCAAGCAGGGGAGAAATAGACATTTTGATACAATTTACCACACTGGTTTAAACATCAAATGTGAACTTTGCCCTTTGATGTATCACGATAGACATATGACGATCTGATATATCACGATTATGCCTCAAAGACGATATATTGCGATGTTTTTAATGCATATAGCTTTGGAAAACCTAATCTACACATCAATACAACATTCACACACACATACATACATACATACATACATACATACATACATAACAATGCAGGACAACTCTCGCGGGATCTCGTTGTTTCTCTGCTGCGGATGGGACAGAGCTGCTGAATAACAGGCTCTTGTGCAGTACACTGCCAACTAGTGGTCGGGAGTAAATGTTACCTATAAATAGTTTCTAAAAAAATCGATTCGAACATATTTTGAATCAAACTGAGCAAAGGGGGTGGGAGTAGCTCCATCACTATTTTTTATACAAAATCATCATCATTATTATTCAGGGCCTGGGAACCAATTTACCGCCCAGTTTAACCCACTCATCATCCAAGTATTAAGCACCAAAATTAAGAGTAGGGACCACACTAAACACAGAGTTGCCTTGCCGGGACAGTGTGGCTTCCACATGTATCTGCAGATATGTGCAACCAAATCTCTGTCTTTCCACACAGCTAGACATGTTTGTTGCTTGATATTTAGATGATGAGAGGGTTAAACTGGGCGGTAAATTAGTTCCCAGGCCCTGAATAATAATAATAAATTTGTATAAATAATAGTGATTGAGGTGCTCCCACCCCCCTTTATTTATTTTGAATCAATACTAGTATTGTCTAATGAAATATCGCGACAGAATTGATTTTTTCTGACACCCCTAGAGTTTATGAACAAGTGGAGCTTTTTTTTTTTCTATTGTAACATAACAGTAAAATGAAGCTATGACACTATATGAAGGTGATAGACAGAGGATACATCTTCACCCAGAATGTACTTTTCATGTCTGGACACCCCGCGGCACCACTTCTTTGGGGGTCGATTCAGAGCCAGGTGAGAATTCTCACTCCTTTTTCAGGAGAGAACTGCCATTCACTTTCACCGTCTACCGGGTGAAAATTTTCACCTGCCTCTGAATCAGCCCCAAGGCAGGCAATGAAAGTCAATGGCAGTTTTCTCTCAGAAAAAAAGGAGTGAAAACTCTCACCTGGTGCTGAAATTACTCTTTTAAAGGAGGAGAGCAGAACCTGTCCGCATGTACCCTGAATTGAGAGCAACCTATAAAGGATGAAACGCGCAGCAGGAAGGAGGCAGACGCTCTGGGGAACGATTTCGCTGTTACTGGCGGCAGCTAAATAAATACATCAGTCTGGTCTGAAGAATAACGGCACATCTTAGCTCAGCTCACAGATATTAAACTGGTTATGGCGGATAACAACTTGTACCTCTGTGCCCTCCAAATGCCCCTGTCACAGTACACACACCAAACTCCAGCATGATCCGGGGGGGGGGGGGCATAGGTGTTATTATCAAAGACCTGCTCTAAGCTGGGACATATCTGAAAGAAAACAAGTAGGATAATTTATTATTGATACATGGAGTCCAAGTTTTCTATTGTTCTCTAACAGGCTGATTCATTACTAACGTCAGGTAGCCACAGCTGAGCGTCTGTAGCACGGATTTCAGAGCGACCGCTAGTAGTCGCTGTGCTCGGCCATGGTTAGTTGTTTCAGAAAGCCTCAGGTGCTGTCTGGCATTGATGAATATGATGTGTGAGTCGCTGTATGGGAGCGAACGGTAGCTCCAGCTCAGCGCGACTGACACACCACATTCATCAAAAAAACAGACTCACACATCGCCGGCGCTCAAAATCGGGTCGTTGTAGCCCATAGCACCAGACGCTGTGTGATTAAAGTCTGTTTATGAACATGTATCCACTAGTAACTAAGCAAAAACATATGGAATTATGTTGTTATAACATTGTAACATGAACACTTTAATATCAGACATGTAAGGACAATTCTGCATAAAAATATTATTAATCCAAAAAGTTTTCAAAAATGTCATTTTCTAGGCCATGATACATGTCAAAGTTTTGAGATTTTATAAAAAAAAAAATTGGGATCAGGAAAGGGATTTAACGATCTTTCATAGAAATGTATGGGAGAGCGCCAGGTAGCGAGAGGTAAGACGTGGCGCTCTGCAAGGCTGAACACCGGCGCTGTACGCTGAGCCTGGGATAATGATGAATCGTACACTACATGGCGTTGCTCCAGTCGCTCACCAGATTCGGCTTCATAAATGTGTAATTGCTCAGGGCCGGATTATGAAAGGGGCGCAAGGGGCTCTAGCCCCGGGGCCTCGACCACTTGCCCTGCAAAGGGGGCCTCCACCAACCTTTGGGTTATGGTCTAGTCCAGGAGGCTTTTCAGTCTTTGCTTTGACGGGCTGCAGGGCCAGCAGCAAAGCTATCAACGGCAGTGGGTGCCCCCCGCATTTGGGCAGCCAAAGCCGCCACAAGGCAGGACGGAGAGTCTAGAGCAGCAAAGCTGCCATCAGAAATGCTACAGTGTGGTTGGGTGCAGAGTAGTCAATCAATGGCAGCTCACTGTACATAAGCCTTCTGCTGGACCAGCTGGGTGACTACAGCACCCCCCCCCCCAATCCAGAATGGCAAAGCAGGAGTTCCAGAGCAGCCCGCACCCGCACCAGGGACTCGATCTGACGTTCCAGTAAGTAGGTGGGGGCCAGACAACCATCAGTTAATTGGCTGGACTATTATTTTAAAAGGAAAAAAATACTGTATCTGGGACCTCTACCAGATTTTGTGCCCAAGGGCCTCCACCACACTTAATCCGGCCCTGGCCTTGCTGTAAGGGTTCTCGCTCGATGTTGACTCCAGGAAAAGTCCTTACATTAGGGTAATAACCTCCTGTCACCAGGAGAGGTCATCAGACTGTGCTGGTGATCATGCAAAGCTGAATGTCTCCTCACTGGTAGAAAGAGATGCTCCACCTTCAGTTGTAGATCACAATGTGGAGAGCACATACCAGGTGGAGCCCTGTCTGCGAAAAACCCAAGTTTTCACTGCCTGGTAAAGGTGGTCCCGGTACCTGTTGCCCACAACCCAGGTCTCGACCCAGCAACCCTAAAGGACCTCCCCGGTCTTTTCTAGGGATAACCGGCTTTGCTGCATGGGAGGTCCCATGGTCGTGCTCAGGAGGTCAAGAGACTGAACAGACAGGCAGTGGTTCCTGGATCCAGAAAGCATATGTTACATAGGAAAAGAGGGGGAATCAGATGTGTGGATTTTCACAGATTACAAGTAGGATTTTGCACATGCCAGGCACATGCTTAATTATTCCTATGCCCTTATCCCCAGTGAGAACAATGTAACGAGCCATTTTAAGGCATATCAAAAATAAAATTCTGTGAGTACTCACCTGTAGAATTGGTTTTGTCTGTGCTCGGTCCGAGCTGTCCCAGTTATCCATATACGTGTGGCTGTTCCGCCACCAGGTGGCGCCAGTTACTGCAAGATCCAGAGCTGTAACTCCTCCCGGCCTCCTATAAAAGGATCTGTCTCCATAGAGTTCCCCAGAATGTCAAAAAGCAGTAAATGAGACAGGCCGGGAGGCCAAGAAAACATGTTAACTAACATGCTACAGCATGTACTCTCTCCAAAACAAGGTAAGGACAACGGCCAATACAAAAGACAATAATCACCATAAAAGGCAAACAGAGGAAATGAACCAAGGGCTGGGTGGGACAGCCCGGACCGAACATAGGGAAAAATACAATTTTGTGAGTACTCACCTGTAGACTTGGTTTTGCCTGTGTTCGGTCCAGGCTGTCCATATACGTGTGGGACATCCAAAAGCAGTGTCCATAATAGGGCGGAATCCCCAGACCGGAACAGCATGTAGTTCATTTCACTACTGCCTGAAGCACCTTTCGGCCAAAAGCAGCATCAGCTGAGGCCAAAACATCAACCTTGTAAAACTTAGTAAAGGTATGAACCGAAGACCAGGTAGCGGCCTTACAAACTTGTTCAACAGAAGCCTGGTGCTGAAAAGCCCAGGAAGCACCAATAGCTCTAGTAGAGTCAGCGGTAACACGAAAGGGTGGATCCTTCCCCTTGGCAGAATAGGCTTGCACCACCGCCTGTCTAATCCACCTACTAAGAGTGGACTTAGCCGGAGACAAACCCTTCCTAGCACCTTCAGAGAGAACAAAAAGAGAATCTGACTTCCTGAAGGAAACAGTCGCAACTAGATAGTACTTAATGGCTCTGACCACATCCAAGGAATGAAGGGCCCGTTCCTTAGAGTTAGACGGTTCCGGACACAGAGAAGGCAGAATAACAGAGAAACAACCTTAAGCAAAAAATCAGGTTTAAAGCGAAAAACCACGTTATCCTTATGCCGCTCAAAGTAAGGAGGCTTCATACAAAGTGCGGGCAATTCGGACACCCGGCACACCGAGGTGATGGCTACCAAAAATACCACCTTTAGGGTCAAGATAGACAATGCAGCGTCGCACAAGGGCTCAAAGGGAGGACCCTGGAGCGCAAAAAGCACCAAATTCAAATTCCACACCAGTAGTACAGGCTTATGCGGTGGCCGAACATGGGTCACTCCTTGGAAAAAAGCCCTGATCAGCCTATGCTTGGCAAAGGATCTTTGGAAGAAGATGCCCAAGGTCGAGCCTGGCCCTTAAGGGTGTCCAGCTGTAGACCCAAGTCCAAGCCATGTTGTAGGAATTCTAAAATCCTGGAAATGGAAAAGGTACGAAAGGGAAAACTCTTGGATTCACACCAAGAAATGTAAGCACGCCAAACTCTGTAGTAAATCATGGAGGAAGACTTCTTCTGTGCCTGAATCATGGTCTGAATAACTGTGCTCGACAGCCCCTTTTCCGTTAGGGTTGAGGATTCAATAGCCAGGCTGTCAAAGCCAGCGTTTGTAAATTGGGGTGCCGCAACGACCCCTGCGTGAGAAGCCCTGGGTCGTCGGGCATGACGTAGCGATCGACCGACATTTGGATTATGTCCGCGAACCAACTCCGCCTCGGCCAGCGAGGAGCCACCAGGATGGTTGGCACCCCCTCCTGGGCTATCTTGAACAGCACTTGGCCCAGGAGAGGAAACGGAGGGAAAGCATAAAGGAGCCTGAACTCTGTCCACGGAATCGTCAGAGCGTCTGTGGCGAAGGCCAGAGGATCTCTTGACAGGGAGACGAACCTTGGAAGCTCGTGATTGTGTCTGGAAGCAAACAGATCCACGTCCGGCTGACCCCAGCGGAGACAAAGAGCGTGAAAGATCTTGTTGCTGAGAGACCATTCCCCCAGACGAGAAGTTCCCCTGCTCAGGGAGTCTGCCTCCTGGTTTTCTAACCCGGGGATGTAAACCGCCGAGATGAAGGGAACATTCTCCTCCGTCCAAGTCAGAATCTGAGACACTTCCTGAAGGGCTCGCTCGCTCCGAGTCCTGCCTTGGTGATTGATGTAGGCAACAGCCGTCTGATTGTCCGAGCGGACCTGGACAGCCCGACCCCTTAGATGCGGAGTCAATTGAAGAAGTACCAACCGTATCGCTCTCAGCTCCAGGAGATTGATGGGTAGATATCTGGAGTCCAACCACCACAAGAGGGACTGTCTGACCCTGGGGGACAGTAAAAATTCCTGATCCAGAGACTCCTGCGTCCGGTCCCAAACGGACAACAGATTAAATTGAAGAGGTCTCATGTGGAACTGGGCGAAGGGCACTGCCTCGAGGCAGGACACCATGAGGCCCACCAGTTTCATCCCCAGATGGATCGAAGGTCGCTGACAAGCCAGTAGGACCTGCGCCTGGAGGCCCTCCACCTTCTGCTGGGGGAGGAACACCTTGACTTGAGAGGTGTCCAACATCATGCCCAGGAAGGACCTCACCATTGGGGGAGTGATAGAAGACTTGGGGTAAATGATTACCCATCCGAAATCCTCGAGAGTAGATAACACCGTCCGAGTGTTGCTCTTGGTCTGCTGAAGGGACTGAGCCGCAATCAGCAAATTGTCCAGATAAGGAAGGACCCAAATGCCCCGGTTCCTCAAAATGGCCATGACGCCTGCCAGCACCTTCTTGAACACACGGGGAGCAGAAGCTATCCCGAACGGTAATGCCACAAACTGGTAATGCTGATCCTCCAGCGCAAACCTTAGGAACTTCTGATGTCCGTGAAAAATCGGGATGTGCAGATAAGCATCCTTGATGTCCACCGTGGTCATGAAGTCGCCGGGCCGAAGCGAACTCACCGCGGACCGCAAGGTCTCCATGCGGAAATGTCTGACTCTGACAAACTTGTTGAGGCCCTTCAGATCCAAGATAGGTCACAGCATTCCGTCCTTCTTGGGCACTGTGAACAGATTGGAATAGAAACCTCGTCCCCGCTCCTGGCGAGGCACGGGACAAATCACACCTGATAGCAGAAGGCTCTGAACGACCATCCTTAGGCCCTGTGCCGTCAATGCGTTCCGGGAAATCCGTGACCAAAGAAATCTTGAGGGCTGCCAAACTGCCAGCTCTATCTTGTACCCGGAAGACACCACCTCCTGAATCCACCGATCCGAGACGTGCTGTCTCCACATGTGAGCAAAGAGCAGTAGCCGTCCCCCCACCCGGATGGCTGAGGGCGCCTCCTCATGCCTGACAGGGCTTGGACTTAGCTCCCCAGGAAGGAATTGAATCGACTGCGGGACCTACCTCGTCCCCAGGAAACTCTGCGGCAACTTGAAAATAAAGAGCCTCTTCCTCCTCGAAAGGAGCGAAAGCCCGAAAAGGTCGCCCAGGCTTCAGTCGCTGAGGGAGTCTTCCTCTTCCTCCTCGAAAGGAGCAAAAGCCCGAAAAGGTCGCGCAGGCTTCAGTCGCTGAGGGAGTCTTCCATCCTTGGCCAGAAGATCCAGGAAGGGGATACTAGTGAGCGCCTTTTTGGCCGCAGCGTCAGCCGACCACTGCCGCAGCCAGAGCGAACGACGAAGCTCGACAAGCAGAGCCGAGGCCCTGGCGCCAAGCCGAACACTATCGTACATGGCCGAGACTACAAAAGCAATAAAATCCACGCAGGCCTTGAGATCTGTATACTCCTTCGCCTGCTTGCGAGATTTGGTAAAATCAACAAGGCGTCTCACCTTTTTCCTGATGGCCAAAGATACGATGGCCGCGGCACAGACAGGGCTAAGCCCAGCACCCACAAAAGTGAACACATGACAAGCCAGCTGATCCATGCGCCTGTCAGCAGGGTCACGCAAGGAAGCAGTATCGGGTGACGGCATAACCGCAGTGTTGGATAACCCTGAGACGGGGGCATCCACCTCGGGGGGACGGGACCAGAGGCAGATCAGCTCCTCAGGGAAGGGATACCGCCTGTCCAGACTCTTAGGCACTGATGGCAATTTATTAGGCCTTTCCCATTCTTTAAACACCATGTCGGAGAAATGGCCCTGTTCTGGGAAGACCAACCTCTGTCTCACAGGCCGGAATAAATGTCCCTGCTTCTTTTTAGCCGCTTTAGGAGGGACAATATGCAGGGTCTCAAAAACAGCAGCCAGCAATTTTTCTGTGTCGTCAGGGAGCCACATATCCTCATCGGAGGAGGAGCCGAGCTCACGGTCATAACCAACCGACCGACCCCCTGAGGAAGCAGAGTCTCTAAAAAGCTCTTCCTCCTCCATGGAATCCCGACCGACAAAAAGGTCATCATCGTCAGCAAAATTCAAATAAGCCGGCTCTAAGTGCCGCTTCTTACATTGCCTTGCCCGTAGCCGAACGAGATAGCTGTCTCTCGATGCTGGCCACCCAATGTGCCAAATCGGCCTGGGACCCCCTGCTGGTTCCCCCTCACTAAGGGCTGACTGCAGCACTGGGGGGGGGGGGGGGTAGGTGAGACTGCAAGCAAGGGCGGGTTAAGGGCAAGGATGCCCGCCCTATCATGTTCCAAATATACGCTCCTGGCGCAAGTGACACAAACAGTGTCACGCCCAGGGGGCAGGTACTGCACATGGGGCAGAGCTTCACCCGCCCGGAAGGGGCCCCTAGCTCACTATCCCCAGAAGCCTCCATTATGGTGGTTATAGTATAAAAAATATAGGTTGCCAGGAACAAAGGCCCAAAACCTAGAGCAGACCCCCAAAAAGTCCCTCTTATGTGATCCCTCTTACGGGAGAGGGCACGGAAAGAGATGCGGAGCTGGGAGGGGGGGCGTAGGAGACCCATAGGAACCACAACCCACAGCTGACAAGGGATCCCACCTAGAAGACACAATGGAAAAAGCCATGAGATCCCACAACACATGCAAACCAAATTAAAAAAAAAAAAAAATATATATATATATATATATATATATATATATATATATACAAAAAGGGACTCACGGACCGCAGGTGGCCTATTCGATAGCCCAGGCAGACAGGGGTCCACGTCGCTGGCTGCAGCACGAGACAGCGCAGAATGAGGCTATATGCGGCTCGGCCTCAGGCTTCCCCCCACGAGGGGAAAAATGGCGCTGACTGGTCCGCGCTCGCTATAACGCGGAATGCGAACGAGCGACTGCAGCCTGAGGGAAAATGGCGCCCGCAGAAGAAGGGAGGGAGGGCGTCCCACAGAGGAGCCTCTTCCTCCCCCACGGCAGCGGAGCGCAGGCACCCCGCAGACAGAGAGGCCGCAGCACACAGAGCGGCGACCACACGGACGCCGCACGCCCCCCCCCTCACAGCAGCCAGACAGATGGAGGGGGGAAGGGAGGTAGGTATCAGTGAAGTAAATAATGCACAGTAACACACACAGAGAAATAATAAAGCTGTGGGACAGATGGGATAAGAGTAAAGTGGTTCCTCCCCCCCAATAGGCTCACCATCGCCTATGGCCGGCTACCCTTTCAGGGAGAGTCTGCAGCCCAGAGCCTAGCTCTGTGAACGCCCGACCCCAGCGTTCTCCCTACCTTCACCTGTTCCAGTCGGCCGAGGCTGGGAGGCATACTGGGTTCACAGGAACAGGGGCAATAGGGCGGCAGCGGCAGACAGGCTTAAAAATGCCCCGCTCAACTGCCATGATTCAGAGAGTGTTTCCAGACAAATTTCGCAGTAACTACTGCAAGATAAATCTGGGGAACTCTATGGAGGCAGATCCTGTTATAGGAGGCCGGTAGGAGTTACAGCTCTGGATCTTGCAGTAACTGGGGCCACCTGGTGGCAGAATACCCACACGTATATGGATAACTGGGACAGCCCGGACCGAACACAGGGAAAATATCTGATTATATACAGTATTTATGCATTCTAAGAGAAGCAGATTTCTTTGCAGTCATTTCTGGGACATTGCTGGGAAGGACGTGTCATGGGGCAGCTTTGAGTCACGAGCATGCTCTGCTGTGGTTAGCTGTGGGACCACTGTGGCTGCCCACAACCCAGGTCTCGACCCTGCAACCCTAAAGGACCTCCCCGGTCTTTTCTAGGGATAACAGGATTTGCTGCATGGGAGGTCCCATAGTCGTGCTCAGGAGGTCAAGGGACTGAACAGACAGGCAGTGGTTCCTGGATCCAGAAGGCAGATGTCACATAGGAAAAGAGGGGGAATCAGATGTGTGGATTTTCACACATCACGAGTAGGATTTTGCATATCCCATCCCAAATGCATTTTGCGCTTGTGCAGCCTTAAATACTCCAGGGCCTCCCGAGTTCCAGTCCTTGGGGCATCCTGAATTGAGATGCCCCGCTGTGTGACACCCCCATGAACCCCGGAAACACTCACCTTCTCCCAGAGCCCTCACAGCATCTGTGCACTTCGGGCGCATCCCCGCTCA
The DNA here is from genome assembly GCA_027917425.1 of Gastrophryne carolinensis. Classification (NCBI taxonomy): domain Eukaryota; kingdom Metazoa; phylum Chordata; class Amphibia; order Anura; family Microhylidae; genus Gastrophryne; species Gastrophryne carolinensis. The sequence goes on along the minus strand of CM051236.1, from coordinate 503,153,060 downwards.
CCTCTAGCTGTGTGCATGCCCAGCCTTCCTGAAGGGAGCCGAGTGACAGTGAGCGCGCTGATTGGCTGAGCGCTCTCTCCCCGGGTCTGCGGTGTGGGAGCAGAAGGAAGGTGAGTGAAACGGGGCGTATTGGGGGGGTACACACAGCGCCGAGCTCAGCCAATCAGCGCACTCGCTCTCACCCGAGTCGGCACCGTGGGAGCAGAAGGAAGGTTAGTGAAACAGGGCGACTTGGGGGAGTACACACAGTGGGGCATCCCAGTTCGGGATACCACCGCAGAGAGGAACACACAGGAAAGTGAAATTCGTGTTGTTCCAGGCACATGCTAAATTCTTCCTCCCCCCTTATCCCCCATTAAAACAATGTACCAAAAGCCATTGTGAAGGCATGTCAAAATATGTGATTCTATACAGTATAAATACCTTATGTATTCTAAGAGAAGCCGATTTCTTTGCAGTCATCGCTGGGAAGGACAGGAATGGGGCAGCTTTGAGTCACGAGCATGCTCTGCTGTGGTTAAACAGCTGTGGGACCACTGTGGCTGCCCACAACACAGGTCTCGACCCTGCAACCCTAAAGGTCTTTTCTAGGGGTAACAGGCTTAGCTGCATCGGAGGTCCCATGTCGTGCTCAGGGAGGTCAAGGGACTGAACAGACAAGCAGTTGTTCCTGGATCCGGAGTCAGATGTCACTTAGGAAAAGAGGGGGAATCAGATGTGTGGATTTTCACACATCACGACTAGGATTTTGCACATACTACCCCAAATGCATTTTGCATTTGTGCAGCCTTAAAGACTCCAGGGCCTTAAAGACTCAAGGTGCACCATGACATCTTTAAAGTGGACCTTCACCCTTATCTTATATGTTTCCCACACCCTGTACATACAGATTGCTCACATTAATCCAGACCTTCACCCTGAATAAGAGCCTATCTTATATGTTTCCCACACCCTGTACATACAGATTGCTCACATTAAAAATCACCCTACCTGCATCTACTGCATGTTATGAGCCTGTAAACATCCAAGATGGCGGCTCATGGAACGTCAGGCAGCCTGCATATAGGAAGTGCCTTCTGACTGTGCTGCTCTGCATTCTGGGATTGCTGACATTTTCTTGACCCCAGCTCTGCTCTGTCTGTGCAAAGCACAGCTATAACCCCACCCCCCCTGTACTTTATCCTGCTCTCCTCAGTAGGTGATGCTTCTAAGTCAAGATGGAGGCGTCATATCCTAGAGTCCTGAACAGAGTTGCAGCCCATTGGGGGATAGTTTTTTAGGGTTTGGGCTTTTCATTAAATCATGCTGAAGGTCCGGTTTAAGTCATTTTTGACTGTTGGTCCGCTTTAAATCTCATCACTAGTCCAAAGATACTGGCCCGGACGTAACCTCCTTTTGCCATCCACTGCTGTAGAGTAATTCATCCCCTGCGCTGCACGCTCCCTGCTCAGTGTGAAGAACACGAAGAGCAAGGATGCCGCTGAGCTCATTTCCAGGGCCAGATTAGTCTACAGACTTGGATAGAGGCTAGGTGAGTGTAAGGCACAGGCAGGGGGTTATATAGCCATTCCTATGGAATCATCTCCGAACCAAAAGACAGTTTTGACTTTGACTTAGTTAAAAAAAAAATCCCATACATAGATGCAAAATACAGGTAAGAAAAAGTTCTTGTGCGATAATCATCTCCAGTCTTTTTCCCGTATTCTAAGCGAGGCAATTTAAATAACTAAATACACAGATCATCTTTATTCATAACTATAATCTATGGAAATGCTGCATAATTAGCAATTTACTTCTAAACGTTAAACTGCAATGTGCGCTTCGCGTGATGGGGCGACGTTTTAGGGGAAATTATGCAGCAGAAACAAGTCTGGCTCTAATCAGCAATTGTTTGCTGTCTTCTGGCAAGAGTTTTCAAAATGATGGCTTAAAGTGGACCAACACCCACCCCTGAATCTTATAGATTCCCGGGCCGATCAGCTCCCTCCCCGCGGGGCATCCGAAATTGGGATGCCCCGCCGTGTCGGAGCTATGATTGGACTTGAGCCCGCGCATGCACCATTGGACCAGGAAGAGGTGAGTTTGGCTGGGCGACCTGGGGGTTTCACACAGCAGAGCATCCTGATTTTGCCTCCAGGGCCTCCGTTGTTTTTAAAGTGGACCAACACCCAGGATTTTCACTATCCTGGGTGTTGGTCCACTTCCGCGAGGCACCCTGATCGGGGGTGCCCCGCTGTGTGAAACCCCCCAGAAAGCCCCTAAAATCTTACCTTATCGGCAACGGATAAGCGACGGATAAGCCTCTAGCAGGGCGCGCTCCCGCGCCGGCCGTTTGTGAATGGCCGGCGCGCACCCTGTAACAGGGACGCGCGAGAGGCGGCTGCGGCTTATCCGTCGCTTGTCCGTCGCCGATAAGGTAAGATTTTAGGGGCTTTCTGGGGGGTTTCACACAGCGGGGCACCCCCGATCGGGATGCTCCCGCGGAAGTGGACCAACACCCAGGATAGTGAAAATCCTGGGCGTTGGTCCACTTTAAAAACAACGGAGGCCCTGGAGGCAAAATCAGGATGCTCTCCTGTGTGAAACCCCCAGGTCGCCCAGCCAAACTCACCTCTTCCTGGTCCAATGGTGCATGCGCGGGCTCAAGTCCAATCATAGCTCCGACACGCTTCAATGGGCGACAAGAGCGGCAACCTAACTGAATGGCCCGAGCATTCAGCTCCCTCTTGTAAATAATCGGTTTGCCAAATTACATGGGAACGGCAAACGACTCTGATTGGACGAGAACCTGCGCATGCATCGTTGAATACCGGCGAACTGGGGGCTTCACCTGGGGAAAGTGAGTTTGTGTAAGGCCAAGATTACTACTGTATGTGGGTGTTAAAGCGAAACAAAACCCAGGCTGGCCAGGCCTGGAATCTAAAAGAGATTTAGGGTACTGGCCTATTACATTAACTAACACTACAATGAAAGAAAACACAAACCTCCCCCTACCATGAGTGGATGAGCTGTGCCACTGCTACTGCTGCCATCACTGCAAAATATGGGGGAAAATGGAGAAAAGGGGACGGCGAGACTAAAAAAAAAAAAAATGCAATAAAATGGAACGTAAATGGAACATAAAGTAAAGAACGTGGGAAAGAGGAAGAGAGGAAAACTGTGACAGCAGAAGAGGGAACAACATCCAGGAAAAGAAAATGCAGAAAAGCAGACTTAGGCCCTTATTCATCAAGCGATAGCGCCAGGTAGTGTCTCACTAGCGCCAGGTAGCGCCAGCTATCGGCGGCTACCGACTCCAGAACGCCAGGCGGCGGATACAATCACGCATTTATCACGCTAAATGAGGCTAGCGCCGTCGAGAGCGTCAGCTAGCGTGGGATTCATCATGTAGCGGACTGCAACGAACAGCACCGCTGCTAATCCCATCACAGCGCCAGGTATGACCTCTCGCTACCTGGTGCTCTCCAATACATTTCAATGGAGCAATCTTTAAATATTCATAATTCATTGATATGAATGTTTTTTTTTTTTAAATGTCAAAAATTCTGTGACTACTTCGGCAGTTTTTTTTTAGTTTTTTTTTTAAGGTAAAAAAAAATTAAAATAAATTTGTGCAGAATTGATATCACAGGTCTGATATTAATGTATTCACATTACAAAATGTTTAGAAAAACTTGTTTAATTTTATAATCAAAAAATATGGTTGTTTGGGGGTTAAAAAACTACTTTTAACCCATCGCCGCCAGCGCTCTGGGGTTTAAACATGCATTTCACAGCGCGAGAATTTTTGGAGCGTGATTTGTTAATGAATATGCTGGGAGCCGTTCGCTATGGCCATTCGCTGTCAGGCGCTCCCATACAGCGCGGAACCTGTCAAACCGCGACTCCTAACCCCGTATTCAACATTACCGCACACCGACTGAGTCGCTGTCAACAACCGAACAACGGCCAAGCACAGTGAATACTAGCGGGCACTGTGAAAATCACGCTACTGGCGCTCATCTGTAGCTACCTGGCGCTATTAATGAATCGGCCTCCCCATGGAGTTAGAATGATATGGGCAGGCTGATTCATTACTAGCGCCAGGTAACGGCAGATGAGCATCTGTACAGCGGCGCTAAGAGTGACCGCTATTACAGAGCGCCTCAGTCGCTGGCCGGCATTGATGAATTTGATGTGTGAGTCGCTATAACATCAGTATTGCACTATATGGGAGTAAACGGTAGCGACTGGTCAGTGTGAGCGACTCAAACCATATTCAACAAAAAAAACAGCCTCACACAGCGCCGGCGCTCAAAATTGTGTCGCTGTAGCCCAGAGCGCCAGAAGCTGTGTGATTAAAGTCTGTTTTTGAACACATATCCACTAGTAACAAAGCGAAAACACGTGGAATGACATTATTACATTGTAACATGAACACTTTAATACCAGATCTGTAATGACAATTCTGTATATATATATATATATATATATATATCAAAAAAGTTTTCAAAAATGACTTTTTATAGGCCAGGAAAGGTCACACAATGATTTGATAAAAAAAAAAAAAAAAAAAAAAAAAAAACACTAAAATAAAAAATAAAAGAAAACCCTGTTTAAAGAGAAGAAAGGTAACGTCCACTGAAATGTATTTGAGAGTGACAGGTAGCGACAGGTAATACCAGGCACTATACGCTGCGTCGTCTGTGATGATGAATCAGGCGCTACATGGCGCTGTTACAGTCGCTCACCGTAATCGCTTTGATAAATGTGGCATTGCGTACAGCGCCCGGTGTTCACCAGACGCTACCTGCCGCTATCCCTTGATTAATAAACCCCTCACTATTACAGTAACTGATACCACGATGAAACAAAACAGAAACCTCCCCCTACCATGAGTAGATGAGCTGTGCTCCTCCACTGCCACTGCTACTGCTGCCATCACTGCAAAATATGGGGGGAAACGAATGGAGAAGAGGGGTTGGCAAGACTAAAAGAAAATGCAAAAAGATGCAATAAAATGGACCGTAAATGGAACATAAAGTAAAGAACGTGGGAAAGGGGAAGAAAGAGAAAAGGTGAAAGTGAGGAAAACTGCGACCGCAGCAGAGGGGACAACATCCAGGAAAAGGAAATGCAGGAAAGCAGACTGAATGGAGCTAGAATGCTACTAAATCAGTAAAAAATCTATGCTGGTGGCCAAGTTTAGAATGCTGCTGCTGCTGCCACCTGCTGGCTGTGCAGAGTGTCAGCTCAATACTTCTCATAAAACTTAAAGGGATTTTTCATTCTAAAAGGGTAAAGTGGGACAAAACCCAGGATTTTGACTATCCTGGGATTTGGTCTTTTCCCCCCAGGCACCCTGATCGGGGATGCCCCACTGTGTGAACCCCCCCCCCCAGGTCGCCTGATCTCACTCATCCTTCCTCGGTCCTACAGTGCATGCACAGCCTCTTGTCCAGTCAGCACGCCCGGATCCGCTCCCGTCCCTTAGTTCAAGAGATCCAAGCATGTTTGTGGCCGCATCACCGACTACCCCTAATCAGAGAGCATGCCCTGCTAAAGGGATAGCGGGGATGTGGCCGCTGCTCGTGCATGCGCCGTTGGACCGGGAAAGAAGGTGAGGTTTCGGACAACCTGGGGGCTTTGACATAGCGGAGCATCCTGAATGTGGATACTCCGGGGGACCAAGTATGCCTGCCCTGGAGTCTCAGGGTTTTGGTCTACTAAAATAAACAGCAGTTTACTAGGCCAAGTGTTCCTCCAGCACTGTGCCTCCTCTCAGCTTGGCACCATGAATGCGGAAATACACTTTATATGCATTATCTGCCCCTCGATTGCCAGCCCACCGATGTGGGCCACCAATATTAGGCTTAAAGTGGACCAACACCCAGGATTTTGACTATCCTGGGTCTTGGTCCACTTCGGTGGGGCACCCCCGATCGGGGTGCCTTGCTGTGTGAAACCCCCCGAAAAACTCACCTCTCCCCGCTCCCAGCGCCGATGGACAAGGAATCTGACAGCCGCGGACAAGCGGCTCCTCCGCCGCCGCCTCCCGCGCGTCCCTCTTGCCGCGCGCGCGCCCGCGCGCGCCTGCCATTCGCAGACGGCCGGCGCGGGCACGCCTAGAGGGGCGCGAGGGAGGAGTTTGGGGTGTTTCGGGGGGTTTCACCCCGCGGGACATCCCGATCTCGGATGTCCCGCGGGGAGGGAGGTGATCGGCCCGGGAATCTTATAGATTCCCGGGCCGATCACCCGTGGGTGTTGGTCCACTTTAAAGCGGTCCTTCACTCTGAATAAAAGTCTATCTTATGTTTCCCACACCCTGTACATACAGATTGCCCACATTAAAAATCATCCTACCTGCATCTACTGCATGTTATGAGCCTTTAAACATCCAAGATGGCAGCTCATGGAACATCAGGCAGCCTGCAAACAGGAAGTGCCTTCTGACTGTGCTGCTCTGCATTCTGGGATTGCTGACCTTTTCCTGACCCCAGCTCTGCTCTGTCTGAGCAAAGCACGGCTATAACCCTCCCCCCGTACTTTATCCCACTCTCCTCTCCTCAGTAGGTGTGATGCTTCTGAGTCAAGATGGTGCCGCCCGTATCCTAAAGTTCTTAACAACGTTGCAGCCCAGTGGGGGAAAGAATAATAAGTAGGTGACTAAAAACTTAAAATATATTAATTTTAGATGCTGGGGAATAGTTTTTTAAGGGTTTGGGCTTTTCAATAAATCATGGCGAAGGTCCAGTTTAAAGTGGACCAACACCCAGGATTTTGACTATCCTGGGTTTTGGTCCACTTCGGCGGGGCACCCCGATCGGGGGTGCCCCGCTGTGTGAAACCCCCCAGAAACCCCAAAAAACTCACCTCTCAACGCTCCCACGTGAACGCCGCAGCCAATCCCCGCCAACGTCCAGGAGGGGGACAGGAACGTCCAAGCCGCTTCCGCCGCCGCCTCCCGCGCGTCACTCTCGGCGCGCGCACGTCTGGAGGGGTGCGCGGGAGGCGGCGGCGGAAGCGGCGGCGGATCAGGTAAGATGTTTTGGGGGTTTCTGGGGGGTTTCACCCCGCGGGACATCCCGATCTCGGATGTCCCGCGGGGTGGGAGGTGATCGGCCCGGGAATCTTATAGATTTCCGGGCCGATCACCCCTGGGTGTTGGTCCACTTTAAGAAGCTAGTCCATACCACGCCTTCCTCTCTACCGATAGCTTGAATGGCACTTTCAGAGCTACCATTAAAGTGGACCAAAACCCAGCTCAGTCTTATAGATTCCTGGGCCAATAGATTCTCTCCCCGGGGCATCCCGATTGCCCCGTTTACTTACCTTGCTTCCCGTATGTGCAAGCCACGGCTGCATTCTCGCTATCCCATCCCCTTTTTTTTTTTAATATTCTTTATTTTTGCCTTTTCAGAAATAATGGTACAGAAAAAGTATAGCATATCACAAGGAGGACATTGAGAATTACACATTTCAAGCCCTTGTAAAAGGAAGTCAATGAGCATCATGTACAATACAGCAGTAGAATAAACCCTAAACTAAAAAACAAGCCATGAGTCTGTGTGGTCATTAATATGCTAAGTGGGGGGGGGGGGGGGGGAGAGCGGGCGGATCCCATCCCCTTCTAACTCCAGGCCCAGGCGCAGGCCCCCACTGCTGCTGCCGATAGCTTTGTTGCTGGCCCTGAGGCCCATCACACCAAAGACTGAAAAGCCTCCTGGGCCAGGCCCTCGCCCTTGCGCCCTCCTCATAATCCGGCCCTGTATATATATATATATATATATATATATATATATATATATCCTTTTTTCTCTCTCCCCCCCTTCCTCTCTCTAAAGATGTCCTTTATTCATAAATTGTAACTGGAGTTGGGCTCCTGAAATTATTTGACTTACACGATATTTACATGTAGGCTTAGAGGCCGATTCAGTAATAGCGCCAGGTAGCGACAGATGAGCGACTGTAGCAGTATTTTCACAGCGCCCGCTAGTAGTCGCTGTGCTTGGCCGTTGCTCGGTTGTTGACAGCGACTCAGTCGGTGTGCAGTAATGTTGAATATTGGGTGAGGAGTCGCTATTTGACAGGTTCCACGCTGTATGGGAGCGCATGATAGCGACTGGCCATAGCGACCGGCTCCCAGCATATTCATTAACAAATCACGATCAAAAAATTCTCGCGCTGTGAAATGCATGTTTAAACCCCAGAGCGCTGGCGGCGATGGGTTAAAAGTAGTTTTTTAACCCCCAAACAACCATATTTTTGGAAACCAAAAAAAACAAGTTTATAAAAACATTTTGTAATATGAATACATTAATATCAGACCTGTAATATCAATTCTGCACAAATTTTTTTTTTTTTTTTACCTTAAAAAAAAAATCTAACATTGCAGAAGTGGCCACAGAATTTTTCACATTTAAAAAAAAAAAAAAAAAAAAAAAAATATTACCAATTAATTATGAATATTTTAAGATTGTTCCATTGAAATGCATTGGAGAGCGCCAGGTAGCGAGAGGTCATACCTGTCGCTGTTCAAGGTCGGACGCTGGCGCTGTGGGCTGAGGATGGAATAACGATGAATGAGTGGTTATCTGGCGCTATCTCAGTCGCTAAGCAGGATCGGCTTAATAAGTGTGTGATTGTGGTGGGGAGCCGGCGTTCTCGTGGCGGTGCCTGTCATTACCAGTCGCTACCTGGCGCTATCCCTTGTTAAATAAGGGCCTTAGTGGCCTTTGTATGTGTTCATATATCAGCGAGTCACGCTGTCGGGAGCGTGTGAGTTGCAGGGCGTCGGTGCGGCAGATTGTATAAGATGTGATGAGGGGGCAGCGCGAGGTGTCTGCGGAAAGAAGTGTCATTTTCCCACTTGCCGATGTGACGGCATTCTCCTTCCTCACGTCTGAGCTTTGTGCGAACAGGTTTCCTGTGTGATTCTGGAACAAGCAAGGGTCCATTTTATCCGACAGGTTGTCATTTACTCTTTATTTAAAGTGGACCAAAACACAGGATTTAGACTATCCTGGGTTTTGCTAATAACATAGGATGGATATGCACAGCCTGGTGTATAAGTGGTGCAGGCCCTGGGGAAAATATATCACTATTCCCTGTCACAGATCAATGGGATCAATTCCCACACAACTGGCCGCACACAATGCGATCAAAATGTAATAAACAGGCCAATTCATTACTAACGCCAGGTAGCGGCAGATGAGCGTCTGTAGAGCGGATTACAGAGCGCACGCTAGTAGTCGCGCTGCTTGGCCATTGTTTCAGAGCACCTTAGTCGCTGTCCGGCATTGATGAATATATGTGAGTCGCTATACTACGCTGTATACGCCAGCTCAGTGCGACTGACTCACACCACATTCATAAAAAAAAAAAAAACAGCCACAAACAGCGCTGGTGCTCAAAATCTTGTAATTGTAGCCCATAGCGCCAGAGGCTGTGTGATTAAAGGCTGTTTTCAAAATGTATCCACTAGTAACAAAGCGAAAACATATGGAATGACATTGTTATTACATTGTAATATGAACACTTTAATACCAGACATGTAAGGACAATTCTGCATTAAGATATTATTAATCCAAAAAAAATGTCATTTTCTTACCCAGGATACGTGTCAGAAGTTTGTGTTTTTTTTTTTAGGGAAAAAAAATTGGGATCAGGAACGGGATTTAAAGCGGACCTTCACTCTGAATAAGAGTCTATCTTATATGTTTCCCACATCCTGTACATACAGATTGCCCACATTAATCCGGACCTTCACCCTGAATAAGAGCCTATCTTATATGTTTCCCACACCCTGTACATACAGATTGCCCACATTAATCCGGACCTTCACCCTGAATAAGAGTCTATCTTATATGTTTCCTACACCCTGTACATACAGATTGCCCACATTAATCCGGACCTTCACCCTGAATAAGAGCCTATCTTATACATTTCCCCCACCCTGTACATACAGATTGCTCACATTAAAAATCATCCTACCTGCATCTACTGCATGTTATGAGCCTTTAAACATCCAAGATGGCTGCTTATGGAAGCCGCCATCTTATCAGGCAGCCTGCAAACAGGAAGTGCCTCCTGACTGTGCTGCTCTGCATTCTGGGACTGTTGACCTTTTCCTGACCCCAGGTCTGCTCTGTCTGAGCAAAGCACAGCTATAACCTGCCCCCCTGTACCTTATCCCACCCTCCTCTCCTGTGTGATGCTTCTGAGTCAAGATGGCGGCGCCCGTATCCTAAATTCCTGAACAGAGTTGCAGCCCAGTGGGGGAAAGAATAATAAGTTAGTGACTAAAAACGTAAAATATATTAATTTTAGATGCTGGGGAATCGTTTTTTAAGAGTTTGGGCTTTTCATGAAATCACGCTGAAGGTCCGGTTTAAGGATCGTCCATAGAAATGTATGGGAGAGCACCAGGTAGCGACAGGTAAGACGTGGCGCTCTGCAAGGCTGAATGCTGGCGCTGTACGCTGAGCCTGGGATAATGATGAATCGTACGCTACATGGCGTTGTTCTAGTCGCTCACCAGATTCGCCTTCATAAATGTGTAATTGCGTGCCGTCTCCGGAGTTCACCTGCCGCTGTACAGCCACTACCTGGCGCTATCCCTTCATGAATAAGGCCCAAAGTTTGAAATGTGTTCAAGACTAACAAACATGACAAGATTAAAAAACATAAAACAAAAAGCTGGGTGGGGAGGAAAGTCGCGGCGTATTGGTTTACAATTATAGGACTAATTAATCCACAATTATTGTTAGATTAAAATGGTCCTTCACTCTGAATAAGAGCCTTTCTTATGTTTCCCACACCCTGTACATACAGATTGCCCACATTAATCCGGACCTTCACCCTGAATAAGAGCCTATCTTATATGTTTCCCACACCCTGTACATACAGATTGCTCACATTAATCCGGACCTTCACCCTGAATAAGAGCCTATCTTATATGTTTCCCACACCCTGTACATACAGATTGCTCACATTAATCCAGACCTTCACCCAGAATAAGAGCCTATCTTATATGTTTCCCACACCCTGTACATACAGATTGCTCACATTAATCCGGACCTTCACCCTGAATAAGAGTCTATCTTATATGTTTCCCACACCCTGTACATACAGATTGCTCACATTTAAAATCATCCTACCTGCATCTACTGCATGTTATGAGCCTTTAAACATCCAAGATGGCGGCTCATGTAACATCAGGCAGCCTGCAAACAGGAAGTGCCTTCTGACTGTGCTGCTCTGCATTCTGGGATTGCCGACCTTTTCCTGACCCCAGCTGTGCTCTGTCTGAGCAAAGCACAGCTATAACCCGCCCCCCTGTACTTTATCCCTCTCCTCAGTAAGTGTGATGCGTCTGAGTCAAGATGGCAGCGCCCGTATCCTAAATTCCTGAACAGAGTTGCAGCCCAGTGGGGGAAAGAATAATAAGTAAGTGACCAAAAACCTAAAATATATTAAATTTAGATGTTTTGGAATCATTTTATAAGGATTTGGGATTTTCAATAAATCATGGTGAAGGTCCGATTTAACTTTAGATGCTGGGGAATCGTTTTTTAAGGGTTTGGACTTTTCAATAAATCACGATGAAGGTCCGGTTTAATTAATTATTAAAGAATATTGGACAGCTGACCGCAGAAAAAGTGCTAATGCCAATTAATAAGAGGGTTTTGGTCTTTGCCCCCCGATCTCACTTTCCCTACCCCGGTCCTATGGCGCATGCACAGCCATCTTGTTCAATCAGCGCGCTCTGATCTGCTCCAGCCCCTTCGTCCAGGAGCTCGTCTAATGTGAGCGGATCCGAGCGCGCTGGCGGCCGCACCCCCCGCTACCCTCTAACAGGGAGCGTGCCCACGCCGGCCATTCACAAATGCCCGGTGCGGGCATGCGCCATGCTAAAAGGGTTTTGTCCTGTGCCCCAGGGGAATCCCAATTTGCCTGACACGGGCCCTGCTAAAGGTGTAGTAGATGTGACTCGTAAATGTGCTGTTGGGTTGAGCATGGTGGTGGGTGCTGAAGTGGGATGGTGTTGGGCACTGAAGGATACAGAGGATTGGCGTGGTGGTGGGCACTTCGGGATCTGCTGGGGTGGGCATGGGGTTGGGTGCTTAGGAATCTGGGGGGGAATGGACATGGTGGTGGGCACTGAGTTATCTGGGTCATGGGGTTGGGCTCTGGGGGGTATGGACAAGGTGGTGGGCACTGAAGTATCTGGTTCATGGGGTTGGGCTCTGGGCGGTATGGACATGGTGGTGGGCACTGAGGTATCTTGGTGATGGGGTTGGGCTCTGGGGGGTATGGACATGGTGGTGGGCACTGAGGTATCTGGGTCATGGGGTTGGGCTCTGGGGGGGTATGGACATGGTGGTGGGCACTGAGGTATCTGGGTCATGGGGTGGGCTCTGGGGGGGTATGGACATGGTGGTGGGCACTGAGGTATCTTGGTGATGGGGTTGGGCTCTGGGGGGGTATGGACATGGTGGTGGGCACTGAGGTATCTGGGTCATGGGGTGGGCTCTGGGGGGGTATGGACATGGTGGTGGGCACTGAGCTATCTTTGTTGATGGGGTTGGGCTCTGGGGGGTATGGACATGGTGGTGGGCACTGAAGTATCTGGGTCATGGGGTTGGGCTCTGGGGGGTATGGACATGGTGGTGGGCACTGAGGTATCTTGGTGATGGGGTTGGGCTCTGGGGAGTAAGGACATGGTGGTGGGCACTGAAGTATCTGGGTCATGGGGTTGGGCTCTGGGGGGTATGGACATGGTGGTGGGCACTGAGGTATCTTGGTGATGGGGTTGGGCTCTGGGGGGGTATGGACATGGTGGTGGGCACTGAGGTATCTGGGTCATGGGGTTGGGCTCTGGGGAGTAAGGACATGGTGGTGGGCACTGAGGTATCTGGGTCATGGGGTGGGCTCTGGGGGGGTATGGACATGGTGGTGGGCACTGAGGTATCTTGGTGATGGGGTTGGGCTCTGGGGAGTAAGGACATGGTGGTGGGCACTGAGGTATCTGGGTCATGGGGTTGGGCTCTGGGGAGTAAGGACATGGTGGTGGGCACTGAGGTATCTGGGTCATGGGGTTGGGCTCTGGGGAGTATGGACATGGTGGTGGGCACTGAGGTATCTGGGTCATGGGGTTGGGCTCTGGGGAGTATGGACATGGTGGTGGGCACTGAGGTATCTGGGTCATGGGGTTGGGCTCTGGGGGGGTATGGACATGGTGGTGGGCACTGAGGTATCTGGGTCATGGGGTGGGCTCTGGGGGGGTATGGACATGGTGGTGGGCACTGAGGTATCTTGGTGATGGGGTTGGGCTCTGGGGAGTAAGGACATGGTGGTGGGCACTGAGGTATCTGGGTCATGGGGTTGGGCTCTGGGGAGTATGGACATGGTGGTGGGCACTGAGGTATCTGGGTCATGGGGTTGGGCTCTGGGGAGTATGGACATGGTGGTGGGCACTGAGGTATCTGGGTCATGGGGTTGGGCTCTGGGGAGTATGGACATGGTGGTGGGCACTGAGGTATCTTGGTGATGGGGTTGGGCTCTGGGGGGGTATGGACATGGTGGTGGGCACTGAGGTATCTGGGTCATGGGGTGGGCTCTGGGGGGGTATGGACATGGTGGTGGGCACTGAGGTATCTGGGTCATGGGGTTGGGCTCTGGGGAGTATGGACATGGTGGTGGGCACTGAGGTATCTTGGCGATGGGGTTGGGCTCTGAGGGTATGGACATGGTGGTGGGCACGGAGGTATCTGGGTCATCTGGCCGCATCCCCAGCTACCCTATTACAGAGTGCGTGCCCACGCCGGCCATTCACAAATGCCTGGTGCGGCGCGCGCCCTGCTAAAACGGTCTTGCTCCGTGCCCCAGGGGCATCACAATTTGCCTGACACGGGCCCTGCTAAAGGTGTAGTAGATGCGCTGTTGAGTCGGGGATAAGGTATCGTTTAACTCCAGATTTAGGGAATTTCACACAGATGGGGAGACCCTGCTACCCTCTAAGAGTGAGTGCCCACATTCACAAATGCCTGGTGTGGGCGCTAAAGGTACAGCAGACGGCTGGCACAGCTCGCGCATGCGCTGCTGAATCGGGGGGGGGGGCTTTACATTCCGGTTCACAGCGGATCCCGAATCTGGATGCCCCAGGGACAGGGAATCAGATGGCCCTGGGGTGCTTTTGGTTAGTTTTGAACATGGATTTGGTCCCCTTTGAAGCACAGAAGGACTTATATTGTTATGATTGCAAAAATACTCACCCACCTACCTGACGGCGTCCATTGGCAAGGAAAGCTGCTGACGCTTGTTCCACACCCCCACTGGCCACCAGCCAGGTTTCCTGGTCGGGTGCATGCATGCGCATTCCCTAATGGCAAACCCCATTTGCTGCCCACAGCATATGAAGACCAGGTAAGTATTCTGCCAATTTTAAAGCGGTCCTTCACTCTGAATAAGAGTCTATCTTATATGTTTCCTCCCCCTGTACATACAGATTGCTCACATTAATCCGGACCTTCACCCTGAATAAGAGTCTATCTTATATGTTTCCCACACTCTGTACATACAGATTGCTGACATTAAAAATCATCCTACCTGCATCTACTGCATGTTATGAGCCTTTAAACATCCAAGATGGCGGCTCATGGAACATCAGGCAGCCTGCAAACAGGAAGTGCCTTCTGACTGTGCTGCTCTGCATTCTGGGATTGCTGTCCTTTTCCTGACCCCAGCTCTGCTCTGTCTGAGCAAAGCACAGCTATAAAACCCACCCCCTGTACTTTATCCCACTCTCCTCTCCTCAGTAAATGTGATGCTTCTGAGTCAAGATGGCGGCGCCCATATCCTAAAGTCCTGAAGAGTTGCAGCCCAGTGGGGGAAAGAATAATATGTAAATGACTAAAAACTTAAAATATATTAACTTTAGATGCTGGGGAATGGTTTTTTAAGAGTTTGGGGCTTTTCAATAAATCACGGTGAAGGTCCGGTTTAAGCTGTCACATAAGCTCAAAACCCAGCTTGAGATTCCCGGGCTGACTGATTCCCTCCCCAGGGGCATCCAAAATCGGGATGCCCCGCTGTGTGCAACTCCCCAGGTCGCCCCCGTTCCCTTACCTTTCTTCCCAGTCCAACGTCGCATGTGCGGGCCGCATCCCCGCTATCCCTCTAGCAGGACACGTGCCCGCAGCAGGCAATTGTGAATGGCCGGAAGAGGACACGCTCCCTGTTAGAGGGAAGCGGGGGATGCAGCCACCAGCGCGCTCGGAGCCGCTGGCGTTAGACGCGGTCTTAAATGGCGTGACGTCAGCGGCTCCGAGCGCGCTGATTGGACGAGCGGCCGAGCATACACTGTAGGACCGGGATGAGGTGAGTTTCTGCGGGCTTTCACACAGGGGTGCCCCAGAGGAAAGGACCAATACCCAGGATAGTCAAAATCCTGGGTTTTGGTCTACTTGTTTTCAAACCAAGATTGCTGGGAGTGTGAGAGGACCTAAATTCTAGACTTCATCTGGACCTTCACCATGATTTAATGAAAAGCCCAAACCCTGAAAAAACTATTCCCCAGCATCTAAAATTAACATATTTTAAGTTTTTAGTCACTTATTATTCTTTCCCCCACTGGGCCGCAACTCTGTTCAGGACTCTAGGATACGGGCGCCGCCATCTTGACTCAGAAGCATCACATATCGAGAAGATCAGGATAAAGTACAGGGGGCGGGTTATAGCTGTGCTTTGCACAGACAGAGCAGAGCTGGGGTCAGGGAAAGGACAGCAATCCAGGAATGCAGAGCGACACAGTCAGAAGACACTTCCTGTTTGCAGGCTGCCTGATGCTTCATAAGCCACCGTCTTGAAAGTTTAAAGGCTTATAACAAGCAGTAGATGCAGGTAGGATGTTTAATGTGAGCAATCTGTATGTACAAGGTGTGGAAAAC
Source organism: Gastrophryne carolinensis (assembly GCA_027917425.1). Lineage (NCBI taxonomy): Eukaryota > Metazoa > Chordata > Amphibia > Anura > Microhylidae > Gastrophryne > Gastrophryne carolinensis. The sequence goes on along the minus strand of CM051236.1, from coordinate 503,137,131 downwards.
ATATAAGATTGGCTCTTATTCAGGGTGATGGTCCGGATTAATGTGAGCAATCTGTATGTGTACAAGGTGTGGAAAATATATAAGATAGGCTCTTATTCAGGGTGAAGGTCCGGATTAATGTGGGCAATCTGTATGTACAGGGTGTGGGAAACATATAACATAGGCTCTTATTCAGGGTGAAGGTCCGGTTTCAGTTACTCGTCACACTAGCCTCAAGTTGAAAAAGATGGTAGTAAAAAAATTCAATTCATGAGGAAAAAAAGGGACGAGAATTTCACGGTTAGTGAATCACCAGGAAGACAATGAAAGTCAATGGCAATTTTCTATTACCGAGTAAACAGTTCAATACTTCAGGAGTAAAAAAAAGTGCCATCTAATGATTCCCTAAAAGTGAAATTCTCAGGCTTTTTTTATCATGAATTGAATTTTCTCTTAGTGAATCAATGGCATTGTGTTTTATTCCTTAGTAACCTCAGATACTGCTCCGGTTATCCCCCAGCCCCATCACATCTCTCACAAATCACCATGATGGCGCGGCCGGTTTTGGCGCGCCTTTGCTCTGAGGTAAGGCGCGTGGTGTGCCGGGAGAAGGAAGGTCACGTGACGCTCCAGGGTTTGGTCCTGTGCGGAGCAGCGACTCCAGGCGCCATTATCACGTGGTGAAGCGGTGCGGGATCGATAGCGAGAGGCGGCCATGCCGAACAAGAAGGCCTCACGGAACGCTTATTTCTTCTTTGCCCTGGAGATGATCCCGGAGCTGAGGCGGCGGGGCCTGCAGGTGTCCGGGGTGCGGGACGCCATTCCGCTCTGCTCCGGGGACTGGGCGGTGAGTGGCGGAAGTGAAGGCCTTTATTGTGGCGTCCGGTCTTGTGGGATAGGTGGAGGTCACTATGGTGGGTGCTGAGGAATCTGGGGGATGGGCGTTGTGGTGGAATATAGGGGATGGCCATGGTGGTGGGTGCTGAGGGATCTGGGGGATGGCCATGGTGGTGGGCGCTGAGGGATCTGGGGGATGGCCATGGTGGTGGGCGCTGAGGGATCTGGGGGATGGCCATGGTGGTGGGTGCTGAGGGATCTGGGGGATGGCCATGGTGGTGGGTGCTGAGGGATCTGCGGGATGGCCATGGTGGTGGGTGCTGAGGGATCTGGGGGATGGCCATGGTGGTGGGTGCTGAGGGATCTGGGGGATGGCCATGGTGGTGGGTGCTGAGGGATCTGGGGGATGGCCATGGTGGTGGGTGCTGAGGGATCCGCGGGATGGCCATGGTGGTGGGTGCTGAGGGATCTGCGGGATGGCCATGGTGGTGGGTGCTGAGGGATCTGCGGGATGGCCATGGTGGTGGGTGCTGAAGTGGGTTGGGCGCTAAAGGATACAGAGGATTGGCGTGGTGGTGGGCACTTCGGGATCTTCTGGGGTGGACATTGTGGTGGGGTTGGGTGCTGAGGTATGATGGTGGTGGGCACTGAGGTATCTGGGTCATGGGGTTGGGCTCTGGGGGGCATGGACATGGTGCTAGGCATGGAGTTATCTTGGTGATGGGGTTGGGTCCTGAGGTATAATGAGGTTGGGCTCTGGGGGGTATAGACATGGTGGTGGGCACTGAGGTATCTGGGTGATGGGGTTGGGTTCGAGGGGATATGGACGTGATGGGCACGGGTTCATGGGGTTGGGTGCTGGGGGGATGGACATGGTGGGCACTGAGGTATCTGGGTAATGGGGTTGGGCGCTGGGGGGATGGATATGGTGGTGGCCACTGAGGTATAATGGGATGGGCATGGTGGTGGGCGCTGAGGAATCTAGGGGGATGGACATGGTGGTGGGCACTGAGGTATCTGGGTCATGGGGTTGGGCTCTGGGGGGGATGGACATGGTGTTGGGCACTGAGGTGTAATGGGATGGGCATGGTGGTGGGCGCTGAGGAATTTTGGGGGATGGTCATGGTGGTGGACACTGAGGAATCTGGGGGGATGGTGGTGGGTGCTGGGGGGGATGGGGTTTGGGTGCTGGGGGATGGGCATGGTGGTGGGTGCTGGGGGGGATCTGGGGGATGGGCATGGTGGTGGTGGATGCTGAGGGATCTGTGGGGAGGGGGTTTGATGCTGAGGTATCTGGGTTATGGGCATGGTGGTGAGTGCTGAGGTATCTGGGGGGTGGGCATGGGGTTGGGCGTGAAGGCATCTGGGGGGTAGGAATGGTGGCGTGCCCTTAGGGGTCTGGGGGTGGCCAAGGTGGTGGACCTTGAGGAATTTGGAGGATGGGCATGGTGGTAATCTGGGGAATTGGCATTGTGGTGGGCTCTTAGGGATAAGGGGCTGGGTATAGTGATGGGCCCTGAGGGGTCTAAGGGATGGGTGTGACAGTGGGCCCTGAGGGATAGGGGGATAGCTACTGTATAGGGATTGTGTTTATGGGGGATTGGTATGGTGGTAGGCTTTGAGAAATAAAGGTTGGTGGCCTATGGGCAATGGACATAGTGGTTGGGGGGGGGCTATGGAGGTTGGGCATGGTGGTTGGCCCTGAGGGATTATGGGGGTTGGGCATGGTGGTTGGCCCTGGGGGTTTGGGCATGGTGGTTGGCCCTGAGGGATTGGGGGTTTGGGCATGGTGGTTGGCCCTGAGGGATTGGGGGTTTGGGCATGGTGGTTGGCCCTGAGGGATTGGGGGTTTGGGCATGGTGGTTGGCCCTGAGGGATTGGGGGTTTGGGCATGGTGGTTGGCCCTGAGGGATTGGGGGGGTTGGGCATGGTGGTTGGCCCTGAGGGATTGGGTGGGGAGGGCTGTGGGCATGCGCATGGATCTGGGAGATAGGCATGGTGGTGGGCTGTGGGATGGGCATGGCGCTGGGATCGGGGGGGGTGGGCAAGGTGGTGGTGGGATGTGATGAATGGCATTAATGGGCATGGTGAACCATGCTGGATGGGTATAGTGGTGGGTCCCGCCAGCAATTTATTACGCCACCCAAACAAATTACATTCTTGGGTGTTCCTCCCTGAGGGGCATCCCGTTTGCTGCCCTGCTGTACGTAACCCTATGAATCGCCTGAAAACTCACCTTTTCCTGGTTCTCACATGGCGGTGCTCATTGGCCCCCATCCCTGCTCAAACGAGCCGCCTGCCAAATGACATTGTCACAGCAGGCAGCTCTCATTGGACAAGAGCTCATGCATGCGCCGTTGGAGCGTAGTGAAGTGAGTTTTTCGGGCTTCCTGGGAGGGAATCCACGGGCATAGAACAAAACCCGTGAATTTCTTCTTTAAAGCATAAGTTCAGTCCATGGCAGGGTTACAAAAAAAATTAACTACTCACCTTATCCGGGATCCAGCGGCATTCCCCCAGAATCTCGGGTTGTGGGCACAGAGTGGCAGGTCTGTCACCCAATCCTTTGCCACAGTGTGACTGTAGTGGTCATCCACTCAGGTCTATGGTTGGGGGGGGTGGGGGGGGGGGGTGACACAGTGCTTGACTCTTAAGGGGAAAGGAAAATGGGTTTTCCTGGTAGCACTCAGCATTACAACGATGGTGTTGGGCCCCCAGGGATGGACATTTTGGTAGGCTGAGGTGTGGTAGGTTCTTTAAGTGGATCAAAACCCGGGATTTTTACTATCTTGAGTATTGGTCCTTTCCCCCGGGGCAATGGGGCTGCATGAAACCCATGAAAATAAGAGGGTCTTATGACCAGTGGATTTACTTTACCAAATCAATATCTACACAAGGAAAAGACTTTCTAAACCGCAGAGATCGGTTATGAATCAATTGCCTACCAGATATGTATACATGTAAATATGTTTTGTATAGTAGATTAAACAAGAATTAGTTGATTGCATAAAGAAATATTGTTTTTTCTTTTGAACTGCATTGAATATTAATAATAGAATAAGGACCAATCCCAGTGTGTGACTTAGAGGAATTTCCCCTCCTTATCCTCGAGAGGGACCCCCTTGACGCACACTTTCTGGCGGCCATAATTGTTGTCGGACAGTGTGAACCAAGGAAGACCCCCTCGAGAAAGAAGGGGCCCCCCCCCCCCCCGAACTGCATGAAACCCCCAGATTGCCTAAGGCAACTCGCCTCTTCCCGGTCCTACGGCGCCCTCTCTGGACATCAGCCAGGTTTCCTGGTTGGGTGTACGCATTCCCTAATGGAAGACCCCATTTGCTGCCCACAGTCCCATGTGAAGACCAAGTAAGTGCTCTGCCAATTTTAAAGCGGACCAAAACCCAGGATTTTGACTATCCTGGGTTTTGGTCCTTTCCCCCACGGCCTGCATGAAACCCAGCACGGGGGAAAGGTTCCTAGGTTCCCTCCTTTAATCATCCGGGGAGGGGAAAGGACCTATGTGTGGGAATTTTGTGCAGACCTTATGAGACTGTCCCTGAATTATGCAAATTTTAGCATAGTGTTCACATGTCATGAAAAACAGGGAAACGCAAACAATAATCTATTAACAAAATGTTCACTATAAATGGAACATGTACAAATGATAAACCAGTAGCGGGTTTGCAATTTGTAGCAAGTCGTAAATAGTCTGTAGCAAGAAGTTTGTAGCAAGTATTGGTTTATTTTTTAGGCTTTCTGCAGACACGTTTCGTGGTGAATGCTGCTTCTTCAGTGCACATACAGCTCATTAGTAAAATTACTGTAGTTCAAATACAAATAGATTGATTATTGGTAACTTTCAGTGTAATACATGATCTGTTTAGTCATATAATAGATTGTACATAAATAAATACCTTGCGTGATTCATTTGTGAAATCTGTGTCTTTCCTTGCCTTTTCCCTCGTATGTCTAAGGGATTAAAGTGGACCAACACCCAGGATTTTGACTATCCTGGGTTTTGGTCCACTTCGGTGGGTGCCCCGCTGTCTGAAACCCCCCAGAAATACTCACCTCACCACGCTCCCACGTGACCGCGCCAGCCAATCACAGCGCTCAGAGCCGCTGTGGTATGCGCGTCCAAGGCTCTGAGCGCTGGAGGCCGCGTCTCGCGCTTCCCTCTAACAGGGAGCGCGCCTGCGCCGGCCATTCACAAACGGCCGGCGCGGGTGCGCGCCCTGCTAGAGGGATTTCGGATGCCCCGCGGGGAGGGATCTGGTCGGTCCGGGAATCTTATAGATTTCTGGGCCGATCCCCCCTGGGTGTTGGTCCACTTTAAGCCTGGTAGGGAGTTGGATGTGGGGTAGGTATTAGAAATAATTCGTAGAAAAAAGTAATGTGTATAGGGGGTTAAATACCTTAGATGGTTGATAGGGGGCGCTGTTGTCCATCCAGTGTATATCAGTGTAAAGTCCTAATGAAGACAAGTGCAAATGCAAGTTTTAGTGGCTGAGGTTCCCAGGTTAAATGTAACGTTTTGAGGATGAAAGTAAAAGGAAAAGTACTTACAATTGAGTGTAGGAGCTTGAGACGCTTGTCAGTTCACTGGCAAGCGGGGTTGTCGCGCCAGGTTAGAGAGATGTGCTGCACTGTCAGGTGTGCTTTTAAAGTGGACCAACACCCAGGATTTTGACTATCCTGAATTTTGGTCCACTGCGGTGGGGCACCCCGATCGGGGGTGCCCTGCTGTGTGAAACCCCCCCAGAAAGCCCCCAAAACTCACCTGTCCCAGCTCCCACGTGACGCTGCAGCCAATCCCCAGGGAGCGCGCCGGCCATTCACAAACGACCAGCGCGGGTGCGCGCCCTGCTAGAGGGATGCGCGAGCGGCAGCTCACGCATGCGCCGCTGGATCGAGGAGCAGGTAGGGATTTCGGGGCTTTCTGGGGGGGTTTCACACAGCGGGGCACTCCCGATCGGGTTGCCCCGCAGGCCCGATGCTGAGATTCCCGGGCTGATCAGCATCGGGTGTTGGTCCACTTTAAAGCAGAGAGGGCATGAAACCCCCCCCCCCCCCCCCGATCGCCTAAGCCAACTCACCTCTTCCCAGTCCAACGCACATGCGTGGCCGCTCGTCCAATCAGCGCACTCGGAGCCACTGACGTCACACCATCTAAGGCTTTGTCTAAGAGCAGCGGCTCAGAGCCCGCCGCATCCTCCGCTTCCCTCTAACAGGGAGCGTGCCAGTGGTTCTGTTTTGGGGGCAGGGGCGGCATTTGGGGACTTGTCTGCATCTCCTAGATGCTATAGGGAAAGGCCATGGGGCTAATGCCGTAGGGATCCCGAACCTTTCCTACCCCAGGATTGGCAAAGGAAGTCATTGGCCCCCCACCAGTCAATATCCCGGGGGTTGTTCCACTTTCAATTTGACCTCCAAATATTCAGTCATTTAGTTTGAACTGGCTTTAATCAACTTTATACTGTATCAGTGGTCGCATTACCAACATCTATGGACTGTGTGCGCGCTGCTGCCCAGTCATTCAGATAGTCGGGGGACTGCTTATGCTCACAATTGAGCTGGTTGCTCAGCATTAACAGAGCTGTTTGCCTAGCATTAAAGCGGACCAACAGTCCAAAACAGTAAAAAATGACTCGGAGGAAATTACAGGTCATGGGAAGTTAGTAAAAACTCCCCAGACCTGGCTTGCCCATCCCCCCTGCCCCTCGGTTTACAATAGTAAATGGAAACTTGCCTCTCCCAGTTGTTTTGCGCTCCGCATCCCTCCGCTCTTCTGTCGTGCAGCGCCATCTTGGAATGTCAGTTTTTTCCAACTGTGCCAGACGGTCTGGTTTAAATAAGCAGCTTTATGATGGGTGCCATTGGACCACTTTGGGATGCCCCGGTCAATATCCCAGATTATGTTCCACTTTGAAGTGCACCTCCAAACATTGTCATTTAAATCATCAAGATTCCATGGCCGCTTGGTTTCTTCCCTAGGAGCATCCAGATTCAGGATGGCACACTGAAACCCCTGGGTCACCTGGTAAACTCTTCGAATAAGGACCTATCTGGTCTGAAACGTCGGATACCGAGCATCTGCTTATGCTGTAACTTTATAAACTTTCTCCTGATGGACTGTTTGGTTGTGCTCTGATTGCACTACGCTAATATACGCCTTTTGTGCCATTCTCCATAATGTCATACGCTTATTCTGATGTGATCGGAGGTAAACTGTACATTGGTGCCACGCGGCGGCGTATTGCACCTACTGCGTTTTTTGGCTGACAACCACGCTATTTGAGTTATCTTCCTATGTTATGCTATACGATCGGATGTAAACTGAACAGTAGTGCCACCTGGTGGCGTTTCTATGATACTTCGATACTAATATATGGCATTTGGGTAATTTGGTCTATTTCTACTTGACTAATGATGGTGAATATTTTATTTCTTTAAACTGGTAGAAGAAACTAATGTATATATTTGTACTAACTGTGCACTATTTTGAATACACTATTTTATGCAATCTACAACCCGCATTAGTAAGGTGTGCATTCTTTTTATATTATTTTTTATATTATTCGAATGCTTTGTGTTGATCCTAATGGGGAAAGGGATCCTTCTGAAAAAGAAATTGCACCCATATATGATAGCTTAAACTCTGCCTTAGTGTGCGGGAATACTGAACTAAATATTCACCTGGTAAACTCGCCTTTCTTCCCCGCTCTAACGGCGCATATACCTTTAGCAGGGGGCACACCCATGCCAGGCATGTATTTGGCTCAGCTTAGACAAATGGGCAAGAGCGGATCCGAGAGCACTGATTGGGTGAGAGGCTGCACATGAATCTGGAGGAAGAGGATGGAGGGACCAGCAATCCTGTCCCGCTCTGCTGAGCTGATTGGGTGACATTATGAAAGAATGTCATTGGCTGAACCTGTAAACCCCAATATCTCAGCCATTTCTGCTTCAATTTAGAAATGAAAAACAGTTTAGGACAGTGCTAAATGTAGCCCAACACAATGCAGTAACAATTACCTTTGCCTAGCACTTTAAACATTGATGAGGGAGAGCCTAAGCTCACCATAACATGTGTTCTAAATATGGGGTTTGTCAAAGGAAAGCTCCCTTTTTGGTGGTCTGCCTTATTGATTTAGTCTTCTGTGATGCAAAATCAACCTGTGTTAGGAATATAAGAACCACTGAAACAGCATGCTGATAAGTGGGGCACAGTCCTGTGTGTCTGTCTTGGGTGGGGTCAGATGACATTTAAATAAATGTTTGGGGGCCTGAGCCCGGTCCTCATTGAAATCATGATGGCTGTGGTGCCCGCTGTAACTTGCCCAGGGTGGATAAAAATCAATGTTTTTTTTTTTTTAAAAATCAAAAAAATCTGTTTTTTTTTTATTTCAATCTGATTTTTTTTATTTAAATCGGATTTTTTTGATTTAAATTGGATTTTTTTTCAATAAACTGCTTTTTGAGGAAAATATTTTACCATCCAAAGGTTTCTTCCATCATGAGATAAAGCTGAGTTGTTTAACTCAGTAGAATAAAGGCTGTATATGTGTAACATTCACAATGCCATGCTCTTCCAGAGGTTTCTGTAGGATTAGTGGGCAGTTTCTCTCCTATATTATCACAGACGCTCGCTTTACTTACGCAGTTCTCAAAACTGAATTTGACTCCGCAGAGGTCCCGGCCTCTTCTTCACAGCAAAAATGTTACAATATGAACAGAGTTGAGAAAATGACCTTAAAGTGGACCAACACCCAGGGGGGATCGGCCCGGGAATCTATAAGATTCCCGGACCGATCAGATCCCTCCCCGCGGGGCATCCGAAATCGTGATGTCCCGCGGGGAGGAACCCCCCAGGAGGCCCACAATCTATATATATATATATATATATATATATATATATATATATATATATATATATATATATATATATATATATATATATATATATATATATATATATTTTGTTTAGCCAAATTAGTTAACAAAACATGGATGTTTGTTTAAGCAAATAACTTATGCTGTAATGTTGTTATTGTTTCAGTTGAATAAATCTATTTAAATTGTTATTAAGGTCAGGATTATTTTTCTCCTTCCTAAGTACAACAGAACAGTGGTGTCCAAATATGAATGATTAACCCATTAAACTGGGGAGAAAAAAGTAATATAAAAAGTAATATAAAAAGTGATTCTAAAAATCTTCATCTACTTGCATGTTAAAATAGCAAGAACTAGTTTAGGTAGAAACTTTGATTTAAATCACTGATTTAAATCAAGCCTTACTGACTAGTGATTTAAATCGTGATTTAAATCAGTTAGATTTAAATCAAATCCACCCTGAACTTGCCTCAACCCTGGGATCCTCTTCCTGTCTGCTGTGACTTCCTTTAAACAGAATGCTGGGTGCTGGCTCCCACCCGATGCTCAGCAGCCCATCAACCAGCTTTTTTTGGGCCGGACGCATAACTCAAACACAGACTTCTTACTGAAGTTCGGGTTTGGGAACCTGAAAGTGGACCAACACCCAGGATTTTGACTATCCTGGGTTTTGGTCCACTTCGCTGTGTGAAACCCCCCAGAAACCCCAAAAAACTCACCTCTCAACGCTCCCACGTGAACGCCGCAGCCAATCCCCGCCAACGTCCAGGCGGGGATCAGGAACGTCCAAGCCGCCTCCCGCGCGTCACTCTCGGCGCACGCCCCCGCCGGCCATTCACAGAGGGGAGGCGGCGGCGGCGGATCAGGTAAGATGTTTTTGGGGTTTCTGGGGGGTTTCACCCCGCGGGACATCCCGATCTCTGATGTCCCGTGGGGTGGGAGGTGATCGGCCTGGGAATCTTATACCCCTGGGTGTTGGTCCTCTTGAACTTGGAAAGTTTGGTACGAACCCGAGCTTTGTGATTTAGATTCGCCCATCACTAATTAGCAGCTTTGGCTCGACAGTCACAGTCATTACCTATGCAGCTGAGAAGCCGCTGCCAGCAACCTTTCAGCTACTGGAACACAAGACTGTGTCCACCCCCTATCTAAAGAGGTTGAATCGATGCAGATTAAAAATGCAAAAAATGTCCCAATAATAAAAATCCATATAAATGGGCTGGAGGGCAGGAGGAAAGGTCATTATACACCCAGCATCAAGAAATGTCTAGCCAGGCATTTTTTTTTTATATTAATGGAAGGAAGTGACCCCCTCCTCTCATTAGCCAATGTGTTTATATGGATTTTTAATATCACAAAATTTTGCGATAGTGATCCTTTAAACTTGCCATCTCTGGTAAACGCATTGTTTCTAGGGGGACCTTTTTTCTTTTATAACATTAAGTTGCAAAAAAGTAGAAAAGGTAAGCTCAGCACCTTTAGAACATCATATTGACACACAATATTGGAAACTTTGAGAAATGGCATTGAAAGTGGAATCGCCCAATATGATCAGCCTGCGGGCCAGAGTTTGATACGTGCCATAGAGGATAGTGAGCAGTATGAACGTTTCACATTGGATAAGTCACTTGGGCAGTATTGTGACGGCAACATTCACCGGGCCAGGACATTTTGGCTAGACAGTGCCAGGCATCTATTTACAACAATCACATGGGTGTCCAATGTGGGCTATTTAGGTTTATTTGTTTTTTCCCACTTGTATGTTGAAGCTTGGCTCCAGTGACAGGTGTTCCTGAGTGTTAAATATACTGTTCTTTTACTTTGCCTTTAGCTGTTATCGCCTGCGGATAAAGAGAGGTACGCAGAAAAAGCGAAAAAATTGAAGAATCGTGATCCAGAACCCACAGGTCCATTTAGAGCTTCAGGAAGTTTTCTGCATGGCAATGTGAGTGGGTCGTGAAAGTTAAGGGTCTTTTACGCTATATGTACTGAATTTGTCACCCCATAAGACGCTCTTATTCACACGGGGTGCACGTCTTATGGGCCGAATGTAACAAAAAAATATGTTCCAGTTCTGTGCAGCCACAGCCACTGGGAGGCCAGAAGATCGAGGGGCGCTGGGCGGCAGGGTGACTAAAGCCCGCCTGCTGTCCCCACCACCTCCGCTGCTTCTCCTTCCTGGACGCTCGGCACAAGCCACACCCACCCCCTACACGGAGCCGGGTGTTTGCATGTGCCCGCACCAGAGAAGTAGATCTTCGGCCGCTGTGGCTGCCCGAAATGGGAGGGGTGAGAATGCCACACTGCCTATATGGGGAATGGGAGGGGAGATGCCACACTGCCTATATGGGGAATAGGAAGGGGGAATGCCACACTGCCTATATGGGGAATGGGAGGGGGGTATGCCACACTGCCTATATGGGGAATGGGAGGGGAGAATGCCACACTGCCTATATGGGGAATGGGAGGGGTGAGAATGCCACACTGCCTATATGGGAAATGGGAGGGGCGGAATGCCACACTGTCTATATGGGGAATGGGAGGGGTGAGAATACCACACTGCCTATATGGAGAATGGGAGGGGTGAGAATGCCACACACTGCCCATATGGGGAATGGGAGGGGTGAGAATGCCACACTGCCTGTAATTAGAGGATTCTGCATTATTGTCCTTGAGGCGATGACGTTTTAGCACACCATTTTGTTCAGCATATTTTTTTCTCATTTTCTTCCTCCAAATCCTAGGTGCGCCTTATGGGGTCGTTTGTCATATGCTTACATGTTGGTGCATTAGAAATGTGTAACTTTATCTTCCCAGCATTTTTATTATGTTTTTTTTTTTTTTTGGAAAGTCTAGTTGTGCTTATTAACATTTGTCTGTTTCATTGAGACCAAAAGAAGCTATATGTGGACCGCACCAGCACTATTTATCTAATGGTGTGCTCACTATTCTTGGTGTTAAATTGCCATACAGGAAAAGGATTTTTGTGTAGGGTCCCCACACACCCAATAGTTTTACACCAAGACAGATGGACAGAACAATAGGGCACTACCTCCTCATTAAATTATAAAAGATAATTTTATTGTATTATTTAGACTTTAATTCTAAAAAAAACACTAGACAATACATTTTAAAAAACATATAAAACACAATTCTACAAAACACACACAAGGGGGATTTATATCTCCCTGAGGAAGCAGCGTGTGGTCGCTGCGACACGCGTTGGCGGACTGACAGTAGGGGTAGGTCCAGTTGGTACACTTGCTTTATAATTGACACTGAATGTTCCATGTCTCTTTCAACCACTTTGGGTGGCTTCTAATGATTGTTATTATTAATTGGATAGTATATTTTGTATAGATTGCATTGCACAAGCACTTTTTGTGGTTGATATCTTTTGAAATATTTGCACATACATGCTTTTTGCACATTTTGTATAGAATTAATTTGATAGGATTGTATAGGTATTCAGATATATTTTTCTAGAAAATATCTTTTTATATTTTGTTTGTATATAATTGGAACTATGTGACTATGAAATCTTATATGGTACCCTGGCGCCCCCTTGTGTGTGTTTTGTAGAATTGTGTTTTATGTTTTTTAAAATGTATTGTCTAGTGTTTTTCTAGAATTAAGTCTACATAATACAATAAAATTATCTTTTATAATTTAATGAGGAGGTAGTGCCCTATTGTTCTGTCCATCTGTCTTGGTGTAAAACTATTGGGTGTGTGGGGACCCTATACAAAAATCCTTTATTTGTCTGTTTCATAGCACCTCTGTGGCACCGCATGTTTCTGGAGTATTGGTAGGTTTTTGCTTTGTGTTGGATCAGGTTCTTAAAGGGCCAATCCAGACATAATAAGAAAAAAAAATCTATAGAAACCCATTGTCCTCTGCAGGGGCCCACCCTTACAAGAAGACAGCACACCCATCCTCCAAAGATGGCGTTTACCTATTAGAATCAAAATGAAAGTATCAAAAAAGCTTTAACGTTTGTGCACAGAGGTACACAGAATTAGTCAAGCCATCCCTGCCATGTTACAAAATTATCTGATCATCCCTTTACATTTTAAAGCTGGAAGAGAGGCTTACTGTATCGTTGTATGCTGGTGATCCCACAGTGCATGTGCAGACAGCAGTATAGTGAAGCTGAAAATTTGTGCCGCGGGATTGCAGTGAGGTCTGTATTCTTAGTATACAGTACGTCCTGCTCCAAATCTAATACTTACACTTGGGATATACTCTGCCGGATGGCGCTGGACTGCAGAGACATCGAAAATGGGCTCCTCCCGGCCCCTCAAATACCCAGGTACACAATTCCCAGAATTTCTCTGGGACAAGAATATGGCTTTCTCTTCTCGCAGGTGAGCGGGGCTATTAGCCTGCGGCCCTGTAGGACTATTCCCACCCGTTCCATTAGTAATATGCCTCCCAGCCTTGGCTGCGCTGGTCGGGTGAAGGTAGGCAGCACCGCTGTTAGGTGCTTAGGAGCGCTGCTCCACCGCAATCCCCCCACCGGTAGGCGGTTCAGGCTTATGGTGAGCCTCTATGGGATGCCCCTCCCGCACTAGTGCCCCTGCCCATCGGTGGGCCCTGTTTAAGTGGCCGCTGTCCTCCCTCATTCTCCTTGTAACCTTCGGGGGAAAAGAAGGGTGTGTGTGTGTGTGTGTGTGTGTGTGTGTGTGTGTGTGTGTAAATGTGTATGCTATGCATTCTGTGTATTCTAAGTATGTCACACACCCCGCTTCAAGACATTCATTACACTTGGGTATACTGACCTGTAGATGGCGATCTTGCAGAGATAACAAAAAAAGATAAGACCCTCCCGGCCCATAAATACCTGGGACCTCCCACTCATTCCCCAGTCTTCCATCTCTGCAGAGGCGAGCAAGTCAGAAGATGTCTCCTCCTTGCAGGTAGCCGGGATGACTCCCGGCCACTTTTTATTCTTCTATTTCTGCCTGGATCCCTTCTCTTAAAGTGGACCAACACCCAGGATTTTGACTATCCTGGGTCTTGGTCCACTTCGGTGGGGCACCCCCGATCGGGGGGCCCCGCTGTGTGAAACCCCCCCGATCACCCAGAAAACTCACCTCTCCCCGCTCCCACGTGGCCGCGGACAAGCGATCTGACAGCAACGGACAAGCGGCTCCTCCGCCGCCTCCTGCGCATCCACAGACGGCCGGCACGCGCACGTCTAGAGGGGCGCAAGGGAGGCGGCGGCGGCGGCCGCCGCTGAAGACAAGGTAAGGGGATTTGGGGCGTTTGACCTTTGCGGGACATCCCGATCTCGGATGTCCCGCGGGGAGGGAGGTGATTGGCCCGGGAATCTTATAGATTCCCGGGCTGATCACGGGAGGGTGATGGTCCACTTTAAGTTACTTGCCTCCCAGCCTAGGCTGCTGGTCCGGGCAAAGGTAGTTGGCACCCCTGGTGCTTAGGAGCCGTGAGACCCCATAACAAGGGGTAGGCGGCTATCCGGCTTGGTGATCCTGGTTTGGGATGCCCCGTCTTTTGGCCCTACCCTGGCATGGATTCCCCCTCTCCCGGATACCCTTAGAAGGGGGGGGGGGTCCCTTTGGGGATTCATTCTTTATTACTGTGTGTGTGTGTTGGTGCTTAACTGAGTGTGTGTTATTCGACTGGTGCTGGCAGGATGGGGTGCCGGCGGTCCCCGCAGCGCCGGCTTGTGGTAAATGGCGCCTGTGGTGTTCGGTCCCGGCTTCTGGCCGGGAGATACGGGGGAGGGGCGGGCGCGAACCGCGCCGTCCCTCCCTCCCTCCTCCTCTGCTCTCCTCGTGTCCCCACGGTTCCTCTTGCCTTCGTGTGCTAATCAGGTGGGGCGAAGGTCTGGTGAGTGTTCTGTGGCCATCAGATTTTCTATCATTAACTCCTTATGGACATTGCCAGCATAGTCTTGAGTGTGTGTTTATTCTCAGTGTGTCACACACCCCGCTTCCCCTTTAATTCTTACGATCGGGTTACTCCACCGGCAGGTGGCGACGTTGCAGAGAGAAGTCTTGAAAACGAGCCCCCTTCCGGCCTACATATACCTCGGACCTCCCACTTAACACCCAGTGTTTTCTCTCTGCAAGATGCGACAAGACAGAAGAAAGAAGTCTCCTGCTTGCAGGTAGCAGGGGTCAGACCCCGGCATCCCCTTTTGGTCTATTTCTGCCCAGCTGTTTGTTTTTTTGTATACTCTGTTAAAAATGCTTGAAGCCTCCCAGCCTAGGCTGCTGGCTGGGCAATGGTAGACGGCACCTCATGGTGCCTAGGAGCTTAGCTCCTCCGCTCGTCCCCACGCGTGGGGCAACGCGGTTATCCGGCCGGTGATCTGGATTTGGGATGCCCCGTCCTGTTCCCCCCCCCCCTTTAGCCTAGCCTTCCCTCGCCTGGTTCCTTCTCCCTTAGCGTGGGGGGGGGCCCTTGGGGGTGTCATTTCTGGCCTTGTTTTGAGTGTGCCTTGCATGCATGTGTGTTTACATCCTTGCTGTATGTTTTAAGCACTGTTTATAGCTGGTGGGGCGGCGCTGCGGTCTAACCGCAGGTGTTCCTCTGCGGGGGCTCCTTTTTTCCGGGTGTCCCTGGTGGTCTAGTGGTGATGTATGTTTACTCTGGGGCGGGCGGGTGCCTTGTGTGTTTGCGGGCACCCGCCTCGCTCATGCGGCGTCGCCATTAGGCGAAGTCGTGGAGCTCTTCTCTAGGGGGCGGGTGCTGTGCTGACATGGCGGGGCCGGAGCGCTTTGCGCTCTTTGTCCGGCCCGCCCTGCGTCTTCCCTCCTCCGGCGTTGCTGCAGCTGTGTGCACGATTGGCCTGTGTCCGGGGCCGGGAGGGCTCTAAAGCTTGCGCAAGTATAATCTTTGCCTTTTGTCTGTTATGCAGTTCTGTACTTTTTTCATGCAGTATATATATATTCCTACGGGGCTGATTGTCATATGGTTGTAAATACTCATAGGATTGGTTGTACTGGCTCATCACTGTGATAGTGCACTTTTTATAAATGCCTTTGGGGTATAAATGGCTGCATTTTAATTCTAGAAATCATCAGATATATATTTATAAACATGTTCATATATATGTGTTTTTCAGTATACCTTGTTTATTTCAATGTATAGTGTCTGTGTGTTTGCTTGCAGCAGGCCTTTCGTTATATTCTCTGGGGGCTGATTGTGGTCTCTTTTCCTACAGGTCCGGGGATTTCCGCGCTTCGGTGGGCCCGGTCTGTTATACCTGGCTAGTCTTATTAGGTTAAAAAATCCTCCCACTCCCGGGACTTTAATTATTAAAGGGGTATCCCGGGTTGCTTAATGCGTAAATCCCTGGGTTATTGCGAATGCCATAAATTTTACCACATGGAGGCTTCCGACATTACCGGAAATGGCTCTTCGGGGCTATCCAGGCTGTGTGGGGGTTGTGGGGCTCCGCTCCCAGGCGATGTCATAATATGTATACCATGTGCACAGCAGAATATTGCGCGCCAGTCCGGCACTCCGGCTTCTGGCTCCGCGCAACTTCCGTCATCTCCTACCCCCCCACCTATTCCCGACCCCGTATGACGACGTCAAAGGTGGGGATTCGCAATCCGAGGTGTGTGCACGATTGGCCAGCCTCGAGAAAATAGTTTCCGCCGCGGTGGCTCAGAAGGCTACGGCTAAGCGGAAGCACCTTTCTCCGGCATCGCCTGTTCCGGAGGATGAGGTGTTGGAAGTGTTGGATTGGTCCGATTGTCCCCTGGCTGAGGAGGGGGAGCTCCTAGAGGAGTCGGACGAGCCTGTAGACCAGCAATTGGTTGGTACCGCTGGCGACCAGGCTGCGGGGGTGTTCCTGGACACTCCTTCCATTTTGGCTCAAATGTTTGAGATTTTGGCTTTGGATCCACCTAAGGCGGTCCCCCCCGCCAAAGGGTGAGTTGTTTGATGTGCCCCAGCCGCGTTTGGCGTTTCCCAAGCAACAACACTTTGTGAGGGTTGTCCTTAAGGAATGGGAACAACCCACGCGCCTTGTTGGAGTTCCTCCTAGTTGGGATAAGCGTTATCCCTTTCCGGAGTATTTGGTGAAGCTTTGGTCGATGCCCCCGTGTTGGGGCTGTCTAACTCGGCTGTGTTGCACTCCCCTGACACTACTACCATTAAGGATGGTGAGGATCGTCGGATTGATCAATTGGCTCACCATGGTTTTATCAGTGCTGGATCGGCACTGCGGCCGGTTTGTGCTTCGGCGCTTCTTCTGATGGCTGTTAGGTCCATTATTAGAGATTTGTACGCAGATCTTGATCCCACTTGTGATGAGTTTGGTTCTCTCAAGCAGTGTGAGTCGTTTATTTCCTTTGTCATGACCGCCCAGGACGATGCGCTTGCGATGTGTAGCAGAACCGCGGCACTGTTGGTTGCTATTCGTCGGTCAGTGTGGCTGCGCCAGTGGACGGCGGACTTAAACTCTAAGAAGTCGCTTACAGCTCTTCCTTTTGTAGGTTTGCGCCTGTTTGGCGACAAATTGGATTCAGTTACCAAGGGTGGTAAGTTGCCTCAATGCAAGAAGCCGCGTCGTTCCTTTCGGGGAGCGGCTTCCTTTAGTCCCTCCTTTCGGCCAGAGCGGGCAGAGGGGCCTCCTTTCCCGCTACCAGGGGTGCAGGTTGGACCCGGGGGAGGGGCTGTGGCCGTCCCGGTCAGTCCTGGGGCACCAAGCCTGCTGGTAAGCCCGCTCAGCAATGAGGGGGTGCCCTCACCCGTGCGGGTGGGGGTACAATTGCGACACTTCTCCCTGGTTTGGAACCAGGAGGTTCCGGACAGATGGATCCGGGAGGTGGTGTCGTCCAGTTACAAGCTGGAGTTCGAGTCTCGCCCTCCTTCACGGTTTTTCCGGTCTCGGGTGCCCACCGATCCTTTGGCCGCTCAGGGGCTCCTGGCGTCGGTG
Source organism: Gastrophryne carolinensis (assembly GCA_027917425.1). Taxonomy (NCBI): domain Eukaryota; kingdom Metazoa; phylum Chordata; class Amphibia; order Anura; family Microhylidae; genus Gastrophryne; species Gastrophryne carolinensis. The sequence goes on along the minus strand of CM051236.1, from coordinate 503,119,502 downwards.
AAGAATCTTCTGGAAATGGCGGTCATCCGGCCGGTGCCGCGCTTGGAGGTGGGCCTCGGGTTTTACTCCAGTCTTTTCACTGTCCCTAAGAAAGACGGGTCGGTTCGCCCCGTTCTGGATCTGAAGTTCCTCAACAGGTTCATCCGTACTCGGAAGTTTCGCATGGAAACTCTGCGATTGGCCATCGGTACTCTTCGACAGGGGGACATCAAGGATGCTTACCTTTATGTTCCCATCTGCCAGGCTCATCAACGTTTTCTTTGGATCGTAATGAAGGATTGGCATTTTCAATTCGTGGCACTTCCGTTTGGCCTTACCTCGGCTCCAAGAGTGTTCACCAAGGTGTTGGCAGGGGTGATGGCCATTCTCAGATCTCAAGGCATTCGCGTCGTACCTTATCTGGACGACCTTCTCATCATGGCTCCTTCTCTCAATCAATCGGAGACGGACACCAGGAAGGTGGTCTCCACGCTGGAAAGCTTCGGTTGGGTGATCAACTTTCTCAAGTCCTCCCTCGCCCCGGCCAGGGTGGTGTCCTTTCTGGGAATGCGGTTGGATTCTTGTCAACACAGGGTGTTTCTGCCTCAATCCAAGATTTGTCTGATTCAGGAATTGGCTCGGTTCCTTCTTTCCAATCCTCAACCGTCCATCCGTCTGGGGATGAGACTGGTAGGGTTGATGGTTGCCTCTTTCGAGGCAGTTCCTTTTGCTCAGTTTCACACAAGGACGCTTCAGCTTCATCTGTTGGCGTCTTGGGACTGGCGACCGCGGTCGTTGGATCGCCCCTTCCAGTTGTCCTCCCGGGTCCGGCAGTCCCTTCAATGGTGGTTGGTCTCGACCAATCTCTTGAGGGGCAGGTCTTTCCTGACTCCTCTCTGGGAAATTGTCACCACGGACGCCAGTCTTTCGGGATGGGGGGGGGATTCTGGAAGGATCTTCAGTTTCGGGGGCAGTGGGGACCTCGAGAGGCCCACTTGCCCATCAATGTTCTGGAACTGAGAGCCATCCGTCTGGTTCTCGTTCATTTGACTCAGCATGTTCTGGGCCTTCAGGTTCGTTCGGACAATCGGACGGCGGTTGCTTACATCAATCATCAGGGAGGGACTCGCAGTCTGGGTGCCCTCAGAGAGGTGTCCCTGATCCTGACCTGGGCGGAGGCCCATGTTCCTTGTCTCTCGGCAGTTTACATTCCGGGTGTGGAAAACAGGGAAGCGGATCTGTTGAGCAGGTGTTCTTCCCGTCTGGGAGAATGGGCTCTCCATCCTCAAGTTTTTCGGTCACTGTGTCTCCGGTGGGGGACACCGGAGGTGGACCTGTTTGCCTCTCGTCACAATTGCAGGCTTCCGACCTTCGTGTCGCTCTCCCAGGATCCTCTGGCTCTGGCGGTGGACGCCATGTCTCTGAGCTGGGGGGATCTGGGGTTTCTGTACCTTTTTCCTCCAATACCCATGCTAGGCAAGCTGGTACAGAAGCTGGCTCTGGAAAGGGTGTCCGCCATTCTCGTGGCTCCAAGGTGGCCAAGGCGAGTATGGTTCGCAGACATCGTTCGGCTGGCGGTGGATCAGATCGTTCTGCCTCTTCGGCCCGATCTGCTCACTCAGGGTCGGCTGTGTTACCCCCAATTTACCAACGCTGGGTTTGACGGCTTGGCTACTGAAACCTTCATCTTGGAGGAGGGTCTTTCTGACTCTGTTGTTAAGGCTCTGATCTGTGCCCGGAAGAGGTCTTCTTCTACCATCTACTTTAGGACTTGGAGAGCCTATATCGCTTTGTGTGAGGTTAGATCTTTGCCTTGTAGGGTCTTTTCGGTTTCCAGGATTCTGGATTTTTTTTTGCAATCAGGGCTGGACTCTGGTCTCCAGCTGAGTACTTTGAAAGGGCAGGTTTCTGCCTTGTCTAACTTTTTTCAGAAGCCTTTTGCGCTTCATCATTTAGTTAGACTTTTTTCCAGGGGGTTACGCATGTGCGGCCTCCCAGGAAGCCATTGCTCCCTGTTTGGGACTTGAACTTGGTTCTTTCTGCTCTTCAGGCTCCTCCCTTTGAGCCCTTGCAGGATATTGCTTTTTCTACCTTGACTCAGAAGATTGCCTTCTTGGTGGCTATCACTTCGGTTCGGCGTGTCTCGGAGTTGGCGACCTTGTCGATTCAGGCGCCCTACTTTGAGAGGCATCAGGACAAGGTGGTCTTTCGTTTCAAACCGGACTTTCTTCCTAAGGTTGTTTCTGCTTTTCATTTGAATCAGGATATTGTTCTTCCCTCCTTGTGTCCTAAGCCTAAGAATGACAAGGAGAGGGTTTTGCATTGTTTGGATGTAGTACGCTGTGTTAAGTACTTTTTGCTTACTACTTCTCCTTTTCGTAAGACTGATGCCTTTTTTGTTGTGCCCTGTGGGCCTAGGAAGGGTTTGGCTCCGGCCAAGTCTTCCATTAGCAAATGGATTCGTCAGGCGATTGTTGGGGCCTATTCGGCCAAGGGGAAGGTTTCCCCTTTTCGTATCACTGCTCATTCTACTCGTGCTGTTGGAGCGTCTTGGGCTTTTCAGCACCAAGCTTCTGTTGAACAAGTTTGTAAGGCCGCTACTTGGTCTTCTGTTCATACTTTTTCTAAGTTTTACAGGGTTGATGTGCGGGCCTCAGCGGATGCTGTGTTTGGCCGCAAGGTTCTGCAGACCGCAGTCGTTTAAGTTATGCTTCATTTTGCTGTTGGATACCCACCCCTTGTGGACACTGCTTTTGGATGTCCCGATTGTAAGAATTAAAGGGGAAGCGGGGTGTGTGACACACTGAGAATATACCATTTTGTGAGTACTCACCTGTAAAATGGATATTGTGTCACACACCCCGCTTCCCCCTTTAATTCTGACGATAGGGTTATCCTCCAGCAGGAGGCGACGTTGCAGAGAGAAGTCTTGAAAAACGAGCCCCTCCCGGTCTACATATACCTGGGACCTCCCACTTAACACCCAGTGAATTCAAACAGCAGTAAGACAAGGTACCAGGAAATCCAACGGAAATCCAACGATAACCTTCAAAAAATAAAGGAAAGCTTCACCATATAGGGGATCCAGGATACCAAAAAAGGGCGGGTGAAGCGGGGTGTGTGACACACTGACAATATCCATTTTACAGGTGAGTACTCACAAAATTGTATTTTTTGTCCCATTCTCCAGCATCTCCTTTTCTAGGATTGCATTTGGATTCGGCTCCGGCTAGTTCCTTCTTCTTTGGCTATAGGTGAACTTCTGGGACGAGTTCTCTGTCCCTCTTTGCTGGTATCTTACCTTCACCAGGCAGGATTGTGGCTGGTGGGCTCGTTGGTGGCGTATCAGATGCTGTCCCTTATATACCGAGCCCTTGGGCTCTTCGGCACAGTAGGTTATTGATCCTACATGGGGTTCCAGCACCCCTGGAGCTAGGTCGGTGCTCATTCCCCCTTGGTACGGTGTTTTCTCTTGAGCTGATTATATTCAAGGGCCCTGTCAGGGGGCACCCCCTTCCTTGCTTGCACCTTCCTGTGCATGGTCACCTTGGGTACCAGGTCTCGCAGGTTGGAGGGGGGGGGGGATTTCTTCTTCCAAAAAACCCCCGTGGTTCCTGGGGAGGGTCCCTTAGAGGGTCCATCTACCTACTGGCTTTGTTAAAACAATAAGCCTCCAGTTGACTATACTACCGGACTTCTCCTCTTCAGGACCTGTGTATTTGGGGACTCTTGGCCTGTTGGAAGACAATGGCCTGTTTGATTATTGTTCTGGAGCTTGAAGCAGGATGTTTCCGCTGGTAGGTTCCTGATCCTGTTCTGGGTGGGGGTCTACGTCCCCTTCTCTTCAGTGGTATTCGCTCCAATGGGTGTCTTTCAGTGGCAGATTGTGCTATCCTGGTGTCCCTCTGAGAGCCAACTAGGGTGGCTCTGTTGGGTCTCGCCTATATCACAGGGGCCCTGCCCTTGTTTTTTACTGTCCCAGAATATTCTGACTCTGGTCATGGGGGCTTAGTAATATTGTGTATAGACTTTCTATTTTATATGTCTTCTCTTCATTCACCCTGCTATGTGGGTTTTCTGTGCTCGGTCGTGCTGATAATGAGACCCGTGAGCTTGTTGGTCACTGGGTAGCCTAATGAACTGTGGTTTGCAGATGCTTCTGATAAGATCAGCTGACCTGTACGCTCTCTCGGGAGTGCGGCTCTGCCCTTGTCAGGCTCCGTCTTATTTTGTCCCAATCTACAGACTCTGGTCTGGGGCTTGACAGCTGATTCATTCACACCTTGGAGACGGGCTTATCTTCTGAGTGACTTGGTATATGGGGGGCTAGGAGCAAGCTTCCTTGGCTTCTTCTTCCTCAAGTCTGTTGTGGGTTAGGGTGTACCCATATTGATTGGCATGAGTCTTGGTCTCTACCCTGTTGGACGTTCTCGGTTCCCGGGGTTCTGGAGTTGTTCCAGCGTAGGTTGGGGTTGGCTCCCCATCTAGGTACTTTGAAGGTTCAGATTCTGTCCTGTCTGCCTTCCTGTAGAAGTCTGGTTCAGTCTTCCTTGTTCGAGTTCTCTTGGGGATTGCTCAAAGACCTCTCTCAAGTAGTTCTATGGTCCCTGTTGGGATCAATTTTCATTCTGTTGGCCCTGCGGATTTTCCCTTGGGTCTTATTCTGGTTGCTGTCTGAGCTGTTTTTGTAGCCCCTCTGGGGGCTTACACACCATTATGTGGTGGTATTCCGCCTTACGCCGGATCATTTTGTCCGAGGTGGTGTTTTATGATCCTTATTTGAGTCCTTTTAGTCTGCCTATGGGCCTTATTCTTGGTAAGGCTGAAGTGAGGGGGTCTACATTCCCTCAACAGGTGTTGCACTCTTCCTGGTCGTTTCTTGTCCCTTAGGGGGACTGATGCCCTTTGGGGTCGGCGGGCGCCTCCACTAGTATGCGCCTGATTTCGTTTGCTTCCAGGGCCTTGCGCCCTTTGGACTGTTCTTACTTGGATGCCTTGCCTCCCTGGTCCTGGGTACAGTTTTCGGCTTCTGGCTGATCCTTGTTAGTGAAAGGGTCAGTATCCCCCTTGTCTTGCGGGAGCCCAGCTTTCAATTCCCCGTTGGGGAGAGTTCTGAGTTTTACCCAGGCGTCTGTTGCATTTGGGCTGGTTAGGCAGTTACTCTGGCCTATTCTTTTTAGGGGGAAGAACTTCCCCCTCTCTGTTCTGTTCCACTTGTGCTTGGGTAACTTTCGCCCTTCAGCACCAGGTTTCTGTTAAGCAGGTTGCTAGACTGCTGCTTGTTTTCTGTTCATGCCTTTTCAAAGGTTTTGTTATGGAATTGACGTTAGAGCTTTTGCTCATGTCGTTCTTGGTAGCAAGGTTTGCAGGTGACAGCTCCTTTACTGTCTGCTGTGCCTTTGTTGTTGGGGATCCCACACTACCTTATGGACACTGGTATTGGATGTCCCATGTGTAAGTATTAGATGGAGCAGGACGTGCTGTATGCTTAGAATAATACAATTCTGTGAAATACTCACCTGTAGAATTGGTGTTATACGCATACAGCACGTCCTGCTCCACCCCACCCTGGTTTCACTTTGTTCTGGATCCCCTGTATGGTGATTGTTATCATTGTTATTCATTGTTATTATTGCCAGTTTTATTAGATGGAGCAGGACGTGCTCTATGCGTATAATAACCAATCCTACAGGTGAGTATTTCACAGAATTGTATTTTCTGCTTGGCGCCGTTTCTTCTGAGGTGCACAGCCTCCTGGCTGGGAACCGCGCTGCTGTGGGAGGGAGGGTGGGGCCGGCGCGGCTGATTTGTATACCATGTGCACAAAAGGCCATAACGCGGCAGTCGGGTTCCCAGGCGTCTGGGTCAGCTCTGCCCGCTTCATCGCCTACCCCTCCTCGTCTTATCCGTACCCCAAGTGACACGGTCACTAGCGGGGAGTCGCACTCTGATGTTTGTGCTAGATTGGCCAGCATTGAGAGATTTATTTCTAGCGCGGTGGGCAAAAAGGCCAATGCTAAGAAGTGACATTTGTCGCCGGCCTTGTCGGTTTTGGATTTTGATGAGGATGAGTGGTCGGATTATTCTCCGTTAAGGGGGAATTGTTTGAGGAATCAGAAACTGAGGATGTGCAGTTTTTTGATAATGATGTTGGGCAGGCGCTGGGGGATGCCGTTGACATCACTAAAGTTGTCGCCAATCTCCTGGAGGTTCTTGGATATATCCCCGCCGGAGGCGGCCCCTCTCAAAAAAGGGGAATTTTTTGGGTCCTCCAAGGTCATTTTGAAGAATTGATCCTGAGGGAATGGGGGACACCTAGTCGGCTTCCCGGCGTTCCTCAGGGTTGGGATAGGAAGTATCCCTTCCCGGTTGAAGCGGTGAAGCGCTGGTCTTCCCCTCCCGAGGTCGATGCACCTGTTTTAGGGTTGTCCAACACCTCTGTTGTCCACACCCCTGATGCCACTACCCTTAAAGATGGTGAGGATAAGCACATTGATCAGATGGCATGTCATGCCTTTGCCAGTGTGGGTTCTGCCTTACGGCCTGTGTGTGCATCTGCGCTAGCAGCTGTGGCTACTAGGTCTCTGGTTAGGGATTTGTTAAATGGTGCTCAACTTGATCCGGCCAGCGCTGAGTTCACTGCCCTTAAAAGGTGTGATTTGTTCATGGATTTTGTCTTGGCTGCTATGGAAGACACTATTGTCATGTGTAGTAGAACTTCTGCCTTATTGGTGGCCATGCGCCGATCGGTCTGGCTTCGCCAATGGCTGGCGGACTTTGCGGCCAAGAAATCGCTCACAGCTCTTCCCTTCCTGGGTACGCGGCTGTTTGGAGATAAGTTGAATATGGTGGCAAAGGGAGGTAAGTTACCTCAGCGTAAGAAGCAGCGTCGCTCCTTTCGGGGGGCAAGCTCCTTCAATCCTTCCTTTCGAGGTGCCAGAGACCCATGCTGGATCTGAAGATTCTCAACAGGTTCATCAGAACCAAGAAGTTCCGCATGGAGACTCTGCGCTCTGCCATCAATTCCCTTCGTCAAGGGGACTTTATGACATCCATAGACATCAAGGATGTTTACCTGCATGTTCCAATTTTCCCAGCGCATCGGAGATTCCTTAGGTCTGTGGTGGACGATCAACATTTTCAGGTTGTGGCCCTTTCCGGGCTGACCTCTGCGCCGAGGGTCTTCACCAAGGTTCTGGCGGGCATAATGGCCCTGCTCAGAGCTCAGGGCATTCGCATCGTACCGTATCTGGACGACCTGCTGATTTCAGCTCCCTCCCTCAGTCAGTCGGAGCTGGACACCAACAGGGTGGTGTCGACTCTGGAGAGGTTTGGTTGGGTGATCAACCGCCCCAAATCTTCTCTCTCTCCTTCAAGGGAGATTTCATTCCTGGGCATGAATCTGGATACCATTCAAGCCAGAGTGTCTCTACCTCAGCCCAAGACGCAGGGGGTTCTGGATCTGATTCGCCTTCTTCTGGCCAATCCTTGCCCCTCGATCTGGCTGGGGATGAAACTGGTAGGTTTGATGGCTTCCTTCGAGGCAGTTCCCTTTGCTCAGTTCCACATGAGGTCGCTCCAACTCCACCTATTGATGCGCTGGGACAGATGTCCGCTGTCATTGGATCAGTCATTTCTGATGTCTCCCAGGGTTTGGCAGTCACTTCAGTGGTGGCTGGAGCCAGGCAATCTGATGAGGGGCAGATTTCTGGCCCCTTGTTGGGGGACGGTTACCACGGTTGCCAGCCTGTCGGGCTGGGGAGGTTTCTGGAAAAATCTTCAGTTCAGGAGGTTGTGGGGTCCTCAGGAGGCTCTCACCCCCATCAATGGCCTGGAGCTCAGAGCTATCCGGCTTGTTCTTTCACGGCTGACACCTCACTTACATGGCTTACCGGTTCAGGTTCGATCAGACAATCGGACGGCGGTAGCCTACATCAATCACCAAGGAGGGACTCGCAGCAGGAGTGCCCTCAGGGAAGTCTCTCTGATCCTGCATTGGGCGGAGAGCAATGTTCCTTGCATTTCGGCAATCTACATTCCGGGAGTGGAGAACACGGAGGCGGATTCCCTGAGCAAGGGGTTCTCTCACCAGGGAGAGTGGTCTCTCAACCCTGGGGTTTTTCAGTTTCTTTGTCGCAAGTGTGGGACTCCGGAGGTGGATCTCTTTGCCTCACGGCACAAAAACTCCCGGCCTTTGTGTCTCTATCTCAGGATCCTCTAGCTCTGGCAGTGGATGCCTTGTCCCTTGCTTGGAAGGATCTGGGGTTTCTGTACCTGTTTCCTCCCTTCTCCATGCCAGGCAAGGTAGTTTGCAAACTGGCTCTGGAAGGGGCACCAGCAATTCTGGTGGCTCCAAGGTGGCCAAGAAGGGTTTGGTGCGCAGACGTTGTAAGGCTGGCGGTAGATCAGTTCCGGCTTCCCATGTTTCTGGATCTGTTATCTCCGGGTCAACTACTTTATCCCAATTTACCAACGCTGGCTTTGATGGCTTGGCTGTTGAAACCCTCATTCTGAAGGAGGAAGGTTTGTCTGAGGCTGTTGTTCAGACTTTGTTTAGAGCTAGGAAGCGGTCCTCTTCTGGCGTTTACTATAGGACTTGGCGGTCCTATATTGACTGGTGTGAGGCTAGGGCCTTGCCTTGCAGGGTGTTTTCGATCCCTAGGATTTTGGAGTTTCTTCAGCACGGTCTGGATCTTGGGTTCCAGCTTAGTACCTTGAAGGGACAGGTCTCTGCTCTGTCTGTTTTATTCCAAAGATCTTTTGCCAGGGGGTCACTCATGTTCGACCCCCCCCCCCCCCCCCGGAAGGCTATGGTTCCTGTTTGGGATTTGAATTTGGTTCTTTCGGCTCTCCAGGGTCCTCCTTTTGAGCCGTTACAGGATATTGCTTTTTCTGTTTTCACTCAAAAGGTTGCCTTCTTGGTGGCTATTACCCCTGTTGATTCAGGCCCTTACTTTGTAAGACACCAGGACAAGGTGGTCTTTCGCTTTAAGCCAGATTTCCTTCCTAAGGTGGTTTCTGCTTTCCATCTCAATCAGGATATTGTTCTCCCTTCCTTGTGTCCTAAGCCTAGCAATGACAAGGAAAGGGTTTTGCACAATTTGGATGTGGTTCGCTGTATTAAGTACTATTCGGTGACTACTTCTTCTTTCCGCAAGACGGATGCCTTTTTCGTGGTGCCCTGCGGGCCCAGGAAAGGTTTGGCGCCCGCCAAGTCTACCATTAGCAAATGGATTTGTCAGGCCATTGTTGGAGCCTATTCTGCTAAGGGGAGGACTCCCCCTTTTAGGGTCACTGCTCATTCTACTCGTGCTGTTGGAGCGTCCTGGGCTTTTCAGCACCAGGCTTCTGATGAACAAGTTTGTAAGGCTGCTACTTGGTCTTCTGTTCATACTTTTTCCAAGTTTTACAAGGTTGATGTGCGGGCTTCAGCGGATGCCGCTTTTGGCCGCAAGGTTCTGCAAGCTGCAGTGGTTTAAGTTGGTGCATTCTTTACTGTTTATGGTTCCCACCCATGACGGACACTGCTATTGGATGTCCCAAATGTCATGAAGAGTTGAAGCGGAGTGTATGTCACACTTGGAATAATACCGTTTTGTGATTACTCACCTTTAAAACGGATATTATAAGTGTGACATACACTCCGCTTCACCCCACCCTTTTGGTATTTTGGATCCTTTATATGGTGAACCTTTGTTTCTTGGTTGTTAGTATTGTTATATTTTCTTCTTCCTTACTGCTATTTTACACTGGTGAATTGGTGGGAGGTCCTAGGTATTTATGGACTGGGAGGAGCTCCTTTTTTGCATTCATCTCTACTGGAGAATAACCCAAATGTCATGAAGAGTTGAAGCGGAGTGTATGTCACACCTATAATATCCGTTTTAAAGGTGAGGACTCACAAAATGGTATTTTTCAGCACCAGGCTTCTGTTGAACAAGTTTGTAAGGCTGTTACTTGGTCTTCTGTTCATGCCTTTTCCAAGTTTTATAAGGTTGATGTGCGGGCCTCAGCGGATGCTGTTTTTGGACGCAAGGTTCTGCAAGCTGCAGTAGTTTAAATTGGTGCATTTTTTGCTGTATTTGGATCCCCCACCCATGACGGACACTGCTATTGGATGTCCCACGTGTAATTAATCTTCTGAAGCAGGGTGTGAGACATACTTGGAATAATACCATTTTGTGATTACTCACCTGTAAAATGGGTATTATAAGTATGTCTCACACCCTGCTTCATCCCACCCTGAGTTTTTTCTTGGATACTCTATATGGTGAAACTTTTTTCTCTTTGATTTATTGGCTCTTTCTGGTCCCCTTACTGCTTTCTTATACTGGGGAATGTGTGGGAGGTCCCAGGTATTTATGGGCCGGGAGGGGCTTCTTTTTTTCTAGTCATCTCTGCAGAAGTTCGCCCTTTACTGGCTATAACCCACGTGTAGTTAATCTTCTGAAGCAGGGTGTGAGACATACTTATAATACCCATTTTACAGGTGAGTAATCACAAAATGGTATTTTTAAGTAACCCTATCCCATTAGAAGGATAGGATTTGGTATCCGAAGCTGTGGCCTAGAACAAAGGTTCTCAACTTTTTACGCCAAGTACCCCCTAGCAACAAGCAGTTATAACCAAATACCCCCAAAGAAGAGATCAAATTAATAATGTCACTCATCCTTTAGACCAGGGGTACTCAACCTTCTTGTAAAGGTCCATTTAAAGGCATCCGCTGAGAGGTGAAGGTCTGGATGGAGGGCTGTTGCTTAAGGGGGGGTGGATAGAAATCAGGACACTGGGACACTATAGATTCCCCAGGCAAAACTAAAAAAGGCTGCTTGCCCCCATCCCAAAAACCCTACAGGGCACTATGAAGAAACAGGAGCTACATATTGAGTGCAGGGCTGTCAGGGCAGGGGTCCGGAAATCTGGTGCCGAGGTCCGCCAGTTGAGTATCGCTGCTTTAGACTGTAAGCTCGCAAGGGCCTCTATTGTATCTTGTATTCAGAATATTCATTGTAAACTCTGTAAAACTGCATTTGTAGTAGTCTATGTGCTGTATTTTTCTACCCTGTCTGTAATTACTACTTTGTACAGCGCTACGGAAGATGCTGGCGCTGCATAAATAAACAATAATAATGTTACCAAAATAAGTAGGTCACAGGCATTGTAGCATGTTTTGAAGCAGGCAAGAATGTTTTACTTTTAAAATATAATACCATACCTATCAGACCCCTTTTTTTTTTGTGCAGCCTGGAACATTGCAGAGTACCCCCTGATGTACCCTTACCGCAGGTTGAGAAACGACCTAGAATATGAAGCTCGGCCTAGGCACCTATAGACGCAATTTGTTGGTCTTGTACACCAAACTTGCCCTCCTAAAGCTGGAACCTGCTGAACCCCGGGTCAGACACCTGGGCTCTCAGGAGTGCAGTAGACTCTGCGGAGGTGACCGTAGAGGGAACCTTGTGCCGTTATGGCACTTTTTGATCTGAGAAGTGAACTGTTAAAGTAGAATACATTCACAGACTTTCATTCCTATCAAAAACTGGAAAAGAGCTTAAGCATATAATTGTATTGTCTTACAGGCCTTGATTCACTACGAGTTGAAAAAAAAAAATCATGGTAGTAAAAAATTCAGTTCATGAGAAAAAAGCCTGAGAATGTCACGGTTAGTGAATCGCCAGATAGGAAAACAATGAACGTCAAAGGCACTTTTTACTACAGGTAAAATAGTTCAATACTTTTCTCAGGAGTAAAAAGGTGCCATTGGCTTTCATTGTCTTCCTGTCTGGTGATTCACTAACAGTGACATTCTCTGGCTTTTTTCCAATTAATTTAATTTTTTACTGCCACAAGAATCTTTCAACATTTAGTGAATCAAGGACACAGTATTGATGCACAGTAATGTGGAGCTGTACCTTGGCTCATTATATGATTCTTCTTTATAAAGGAGCAACAGAAGGCGAAAATGTCAAGAAAACATCTAGAGGAATTTTACAGAAAAACTGATGGTAAGTATGCATTCTTTAGTGTCTAGCACGTTCCCATGTGCCTAGTAAACAAAGTGTGCAGTGTTAAATTAACATAACTGCAAATGTCATTTCAGGACCTGAAAAGTCGGATGCACCTTACTGGGCATGAAATGTTTAGAACATTGTTATTCTTAGTATATAGTACGTCCTGCTCCAGATATAGTACTTACACTTGGGTGCTCCTCCCGGCCCCTCAAATACCCAGGGACCTCCCACAAATCCCCAGATTTCTCTGCAGTGCTGACTGCGAAGACATGAAGTATCACTCTCTCGCAGGTGAGCGGGGCTATTAAAGCCTGCAGCCCTGTCGGACTATTCCCACCCGTCCTCCTTGTGATGTGCCTCCCAGCCTGGGCTGCGCTGGTCGGGTGAAGGTAGGCAGCACCATGCGTGCTTATGGAGCCATGCTCCACCGCATTCCCCCACCAAAGGGTAGGCGGTTTAGGCTGATGGTGAGCCTCTAGTGGATGCCCCTCCCGCATTATTGCCCCGTGTAGCGGTGGGCCCTATCCAAAGGGTCGCCATCTTCTCTCGTTCCCCCCCCCCCGTAGCTCGGGGGGGGGTGTAGGTGGTCTCAGTGTATTGGATTACACGCTTGTGGCCTTTAGTAATGTCATTTGACTGTATACTGGGTGTCAGACGCCGCGCTGCTTCGCAGCCTTATGTGTGTATCTGCCGCCGCCGCGCGCACCTCTTTGCTTCACTGGATGTGCTGTGCCGGGCGTCGTCGTCGCCTCATTGGCAAATCATCTATTATAACTGTGTCATACACTGCGCTCCTCTCGACAACCTTGTCTACTGTCTTAGAGTTTCGCGATCTTCAGGGAGGGGGGCGGGGACCTGGCTTGGCGCACTCCGCGTCACGGGCCGCTCTGACCCGCCCTTCGAGGTTCGCTTGGCGCCATTTTGATGGTAGTCGCGCGCGCACGCGTGCTATCGGTCCTCTCCTTCCGTGGTCTGTAAGTGCCCTCACGGGCGATTTTCATGCTCCTTGCTTACTGTGCATGGTTCTGACACCCTTTATTCCCCTTATGTCTTTCAGACGGTTGAATCCAGAGGCTTCTCCCAGCCCGGCGTAATTGCCAGTTGGGCCTAGTATAATTACTCCCACTTCCCTGCGGGTCATTGGGGCATCCAGGGTAGCTTCAGCGTCAATCCCTACTAGCCTATTTGGCCTATTAATCACCATATGGAGGCATCCCAGGATATTGTGACCGGGGTTCCTTCGGGACAAGCCCGGCTGTGTGTAGCTTGTGGGGTCTCCCTTATCAGCAGTGACAATGCACGGGTCTGCGTCCCTTGTGCACAGCAGGCGCTAATGGTACTTCCCGCCCCTCCGGTGGCTGGGCCTGCACCTCGCCTCACTTCACCTACTCCCCCAAGCCTGACTCTAACCCCCAATACAAGTGGGGATTCTCATCCTGACGTGGCTGCTAGACTGGCCAGTGTTGAAAAATTGCTTGCTAATACCTTAGTGCGTAAGGCCACCGCAAAAAAAGCGGCACTTAGCTCCTGATACCGCTCTTTTCCCTACGGAGTCTGATGAGTTCTTGCATCTATATGGCCATACCCCCTCAGACGAAGGGGAGCTGTTCTCTGACTCGGGGTCATCTGACGAGAAGTCAAGCTTCCCAATCTCTACGTCAGGTCGAGTTAGCTACTCGGCGGGTGGCGTCCATTGCGAGTCATTTGGATGGGTGTTCAATCACCTCAAGTCCTCCTGATTGGTATCTCCATTCCTAGGGATGAATCTAGATTCGGTTCAGGCGAGCACCTTCCTTCCTCCCTCAACAATAAGGTGGACAATCTGGTTGCGTGGGTTCAGCCCCTCCTTGCTGTTCCAGTCCCTTCACCAGGCAGGAATGCAGCTGGTGGGCCCGTTTGGTGACTTGCTTAGAAGAAGAATACTCCTCTAACTGGGGCCTTTCTGCAACTTCTATTGTTAATACTGGACTGGGACCCAGCATCCCTGGAGCAGGGTCATGTGTGCCCTCCCCCTTGGTTAGGAGTCCCTCTTGGAGTGGATTTACTCTAGGAACCTGTCTGGGGGCAGTTCCCTTCTTGCCCTTCCTCGAGACGGTCACCATGGATGCCAACCTATCAGGTTGATGGGGAGGTTCTTCTGTAACCCCATGCGGGTGCGGGGAAGGTGGGGCCTTTAGGAGGTCCATGCACCTATCTATATTGAAACAGTGAGTTTTCAGGTTGACGCTGTCTCGCCTGACTTCTCCTCTTCACTGCCTGCCTGCCTGTTTGGCGGCGCTCGGTCTTTCTGATGACTGTGGCCTACCTTAATCATCTGTGTGGGACCTGGAGCAGGATGGTCCCCCAGGAAGGTTTATGTTCCTATCTGGGTGGAGGACAATGTTGCCTGCATATCAGTGGTATTCGCTCCAGTGGAGGTCCCTCTGTGACAGGATGTGCTAATTCTTGTGTCACTATGAAGTTCAACCAGTGTGGATCTGTTTGGTGCCCCGTCAAGCTCTTACCACTCATTTCCCTGCGCCTGGATCCTCTGGCCGTGGTCATGATGATTTAGTAATTTTATGACCGGACATTCTGGTCTGTATGTCTTATCTCCGTTCCCCCTGCTAGGCGGGGTTCTGTGCAGAATTGCTCTGGTAGGGGGACCATTGATACTGGTGGCCTAGTGGCGTGTGGATTCGCAGACGTGATACCTAGGGTAGTAGTTCTGTATGTTCTGCTAGGGGTGCCGCCCTGTTTCGCTCAGGGCCTCCTTTACGTCACTCCAATCTACAGTCTCTGGCCTAGCCGGCCTGGCTGCTGGTTCTTCCGTCCTTATGGAGACAGGCTTCTCTCCTCTGTGTTCATGACTATTGGAAGTCTAAGAGCGGGGCTCTTCTTCTTCTTCCATCTCTTATGAGGTATGGCTTACCCATATGGATTGGTGTTAGTCTAGGTCTCTTCCCTGTTGGGCATTCTCTGTTCTCAGGGCTCTAGAGTTATTACAGCATGGCTTGGAGTTGGCTCTACAACTCGGTACTCTGAAGGGTCAGGTTCTGCCCTGTTCGCCTTCCTGCAGAAGTCTTTCGCTTATTTTCCTTGGCTAAGCATTCTTTCGGGGGTTGCTCATTGCGTTTCCCACGTAATTCTATGGTCCTTGTTGGGAATTGGATTCTTATGCTGTTTGCCTTGCGGGGTGTTCCTTCCGGACCGATTCAGGATGCTGTCTGGCTGTCTTTCTGAGCGGGCGGCTCTGTTTCGCTAGCCCCCGTTCCTTGATATGCACCAGGATAAGGTGGTGCTCCGCTTTATGCCGGACCTTCTGCCTATGGTGGTGGCTTAGGCTCATGTATTTAAGACATTGTCTTTCTTCTGTGCTTTTTTCCTAGTAACGCTGAGGCAAGGGGGTTTACTTTCCCTCAACAGGTGCTGGAATTTTTTTCCTGGATTGTCTCTTGTCCCTTAGGGGGACTGATGCCCCTTGGGGTTTGTGGGCATCTACCTCTGTATGTGCCTGATCTCATCTGCTTCCAGGGGTTAAGCAGCCCTTGGCCTAGCCTTTACTTGGATGGTTTTCCCTTCTGGTCCTAGGGAAGGTTTGGCTTCTTCCTGGACTATTGTTAGCGTTTGATCTTGTCAGGCTGTTACTCAGGCCTATTCCTTTGAGGTGATGAGTTTCTTCTCACTTTATTCTGATTCTACTGGTGACTTGGTATCCTTGGGCCTTTCAGAACTAGGTTTTGTTGTACAAGTTTGCTAGACCACTACTTGGTTTTTCGTTCATACCTTTTCAAAGGTTTTTATGATGTTGACGTTGGAGCCTTTGCTCATGCCGCTTTCGGTGGCTAGGTTTGCAGGTGACAGTGTCTCTACTGTCTGCTGTGCCTTTTTTGTTGGGGGATCCCACCCTACTTTATGGACACTGCTATTGGATGTCCCAAGTGTAAGTATTATATCTGGAGCAGGACGTACTGTATACTAAGAATAATACAATTCTGTGAAATACCCACCTGTAGAATTGGTATTATACGTATACAGTACGTCCTGCTCCACCCCACCCTGGTTTTTGCATTGTTCTGGATCCCCTGTATGGTGATTGTTATTATTGTTATCATTACCAGTTTGTTTTGGTTGTTAACTTCTCCCGGCTTCTTTCTCACTGCTTTTCAATGCTGGGGATTTGTGGGAGGTCCCTGGGTATATGAAGGGCCGGGAGGAGCCGTTTTTTTTGCATGTCTGCAGTGCACAGCGCCATCTGGCGGAGGACAACCCAAGTGTAAGTATTATATCTGGAGCAGGACGTACTGTATATGTATAATACCAATTCTACAGGTGAGTATTTCACAGAATTGTATTTTTTTTTCTTATTTTCTCAAATATTCTGCCCCTCTGCCTTCTGTATAATGTCCACTTGCATTTTTACATTGGTACTAGTCCTACCTATCAATCGTTGCTAGTTTATCTGTTGTTGCACATCCCTATGTTTAAAGTACTACTGCCAACGATCTTTGTTTGCAGGTTTGGAGAAAAAAGTGATTTATATCATCAATATATTCAGCCATGGGGAAATGCCCAGTTTATGTGAGCAGAAGTTTGTTCCATGTGAGATTGGCTGCGTGCGGTACTCTCTGAAAGATGGAATTCTGAAGTCCTTTCATGATTTTATTCACCCAGGTGGGTAATGGATCACTGTGCAGAATACTTTGGTTAATGGGACAGACAATGCATGTGTGTGTGAATATATTCTGCCTCTGGGCGGTTGGGTTTGAAGCCCTCCCTGAGGTGTTGTGTGAGCATCTTGACTTCCCCTGGTTCTGTTCTTTTCCTCCTGGGACATCCAGAATTGTGATGCCCTATCATGTGAATGCCACACAATGAGGAATCTCACTGTTTCCTCCAAATATCCCCAGAAGTGGCACCACTACAACTATGTAAATGTAATAAGGATTTTATTGTGAAAAAAGGCCAAAATATTTACATACAGACATCATATGTTAAAAAACGCATACCACAAACAGACACTAGAGGGCGTTGCTGTAGGGCCACCTGTTATAATCTATAATAGTAGTAAAAGGGCAATTATGGACTGACCTGTCAAAAGTAATTCCCTGTGTTACCAATCACAAAGATATTCGGTGCAAACAATAGTAAGCAATAAGGTTGTGCAAACATATCTGTATATAAAGTGCTAAATATTGAGGACAAACCGGGTGGCAATGTAAAAGGTACAGTCCAAACATGACCTAAAAGATTTCTCACATCTCCATGTCACAGGTGGCTCAACTGGTAACCAGACACCCCCACCTCCACGCCGACGTGTTCCGTGACGTCACACGTCACTTCCTCACCCCATTGCCACCCTGTTTGTCCTCAATATTTAGCACTTATGCACTTTTATATATAGATATATTTTCCTATTGCATGGCACGGCCTGCTTCAAGAAGTCCTTATGTATGGGATATTCCGCCACAAGGTGGCACAGTGTACTGCAGAAGAGTTGTGGCTCCTCCCGGTACCATATGAAAACAGGATCACCAATAGACTTTCCCAGTGTTTCCTTTGCAGTGATACTGCGAAGATAGAAGATGGCTCTTTATATTGCGCAGGTGAGCGGGGCAACCAAGCCTGCGGCCCTGCATGTCTATTTCCACCCGCTTCCGGACCCTCTGTGCCTCCCAGCCTCGGCTGACGGATCGGGTGAAGGTAAAGGAGCACTAGGGTCAGGTGCTCAAGGAGCGCTGCTCCAAGCCGCAGACCCTTTACCACAAAGGGTGGCCAGCCATAGGCTTTATGGTGAGCCTTCTTAGGGATGTGGAGTCCTGCCTTAGCTTCTGAGGGGGTGAGTGATGTTTTGGGTTACTGGTTAGTCCCACCCTGTGTTTGCCTTATTCTAAGTATTTCACACACCCCGCTTCAAGACATTTATTACACTTGGGTATACTGACCTGTAGATGGCGATCTTGCAGAGATAACAAAGGCAAGACCCTCTCGGCCCATAAATACCTGGGACCTCCCACTCATTCCCCAGTCTTCCATCTCTGCAGAGGCGGCCAAGTCAAAAGATGTCTCCTCCTTGCAGGTAGCCGGGATGACTCCCGGCCACTTTTTATTCTATTTCTGCCCGGGGGGGAGGCGGGGCAGGGCGCTTGCGGGGCCCCGTGCTGCGGGCGCTGTGTGTTAGGTCCCGGCTTGTGGCCGGGAGATACGGGGGAGGGGCGATGCGCGAACCGCGCCGGCCCGCCCTCCCTCCTCTGCTCTCCTCGTGTCCCCACGGTTCCTCTTGCCGCCGTGCGGTAATCAGGTGGGGCGAAGGTCTAGTAAGTGGCCTGTGGCCATCAGATTTTCTATCATTAACTCCTTATGGACATTGCCAGCATAGTCTGAGTGTGTGGTTTTTTTGTGTGTTCCAGGTGGACCATTGACACTATTAAAGGGGGATTCTCTCGGTCCTAAGGTCCCTGGTTAAAATTAGTGGCTTAAAATTCCTCCCACTCGGGACTTAAAGGGGCATCCCGGGTTGCATTACTGCGTAATTCCCTCGGAGCATTGTGTGTCTATATATATATATATATATATATATATATATATATATATATATATATATATAATATATATATATATATATATATTTTTAAAAATCACCGTATGGAGGCATCCCCGGATACTGGGCTTGTGCCCCCCTTGGGGCAATCCAGGCTGTGTTTGGGGTGTGGGGTATCCCTTTTGGGGGATGATGTATTTCTTTGTGTACCCTGTGCGCAGCGGTCTATTACGCAGCAGACGGGATCTCAGGCGTCCGGTTCTGCTCCGCCAGTCTCCTCTCCGTCTCCCCCTCGCTTGACACGTACCCCATGTGATGTGGTCATTGGCGGGGAGTCGCAATCTGAGGTGTGTGCCAGATTGGCCAATCTTGAAAAATTGTTTTCCAGTGCCGTTGCTAAAAAGGCCACGGCAAAGAGAAAACATTTGTATACGGCTGCGCAGGCCTTGATGGGGAGGATTTTGACTCCCTGGATTGGTCTGATTTTTCCCCGCGTGAGGAAGGGGAGTTGTATGAGGAGTCTGACTCCGATGATCAGCAGTTTGTGGGCGCTGATAGGGTGATTCTTTGGATACCGCTAGGGTCCTGGCTCATATGTTTGAGGTCCTGGCTATTTCTCCTCCCGAGGCGGCTCCTCCGCTGAAGGGGGAGTTCTTTGAAGTAACTAAGCCGCGCTTGGAATTTCCTTAAAGGCATTTTGATGGTATCATTCTCAAGGAATGGGAGAGGCTGACTCGGCTTCCGGGTGTTTCGCCGGGTTGGGACAAGAAATATTCCTTTCCGGCGGACACGGTGAAGCACTGGTCGTCCCATCCCCGAGGTGGATGCTCCTGTTTTGGGGTTGTCCAGCTCCGCAGTCCTCCATTCTCCGGAGTGCACTACTCTCAAGGATGGTGAGGATAAACGCATTGACCAGATGGCTTGTCATGGTTTTGACAGTGTTGGATCGGCCAGATCAGGCCCGTCCCTCGAGGTTCGCTGGGCGCCATTTTGACGGTCTTCGCGCGTGGTTGCGATCCGCCTCCTCCCTTGGTCATGTAAGTGCCCTCCTGGGCGTTTTTTTGTTCCTATGAGCTGCGCATGGCACTTACACCCCCCTCTTATCCCCTTTTATGTCTTTCAGACGCCAAGATTTCGGTGGCTTCCCCCGGCCTGACATATGTTATAGCGGGTTCACATAAAAAATTCTCCCACATTCCTAGCGGGTCTTGGGGCATCCAGGGTTGCCTATTGCGTAAATCCCTGCGGGCATACTGCTCAGATAATCACCATATGGAGGCATTTCAGAATTATTTACCCGGGGTCCCTCGGGGACAAGCCCGGACGTGTACAGTGTCAGCCCCATGCTGATGCTGACAGAGCATGGGTCTGCGGACCGTGTGCTGAACAGGCACTGACCCTGCAATCAGGTTTGCCAGTGGCTGCACCTCACTTCAATACTCCCGTCTCCCCGGACCTAAACCTCACTCCGGATGAGTCTCACTCAAGCGGGGATGACTAGCAAGTCGTGCCGCGCAGGCTGCCTACGGCTGAGCAGGTGCTATCTAGTTTGGCGGAGTGTATGGGCCCTGGAAAGAAGCGGTCCCTGACGCATCCTGGCTCTCCGGTTCCTAACGAAACCGATGAATCTGCTGCTATGCAGGACCTGGATCCTTCTGATGAAGGTGAGCTATTCTCCGATTCGGGCTTCTCAGATGGGATGCCCTGGAGCCGTGATGATTCTGGCCCCGGTTCTTGGGGCCTGTGTGACACTGATGAACTACTTATAAAGATCTTTGAGGTTTTGTCAATCTCTCCTCCTGGAGAGGCTCCCAAGCCTAAGGGGGAGAGTTTCCACACAGCGACACCGCGCTTGGAATTTCTGGAACAGGAGCATTTCCAGGCTCTTATATCCAAAGAATGGGAATCGCCTTGTAAACTTAAAGGGGTTCCAGGGGTCTGGGATTGGAAGTACCCTTTTCCCCCTGAGGTGGTTAACTTTTGGTCAGCACCTCCTGTGGTGGATGCACCAATTATAGGGGTTACTAACCCCCCCCTTCATGACTGCCCCTCATTATCGTACCCTTCGGGATGCTTTTTTTTTTTTTGGCTCAGTTTAGATCTTCATAGCCTTTTTCAGAGTCTATCATCTATATTGAGAAGATCACTTTTACATCATTGCCAGGTTTGATCTGCTTACGTGCATTTGTCAATAAAGAATGTTTTACCCAGTTTACTAAGTGTGGAGCCGTTCTTTTGACAATCCCTATGTGTCCCTACCCCCATCCTTTCCCTAGAGTGCCCCCCCCCCAAGAAGAAGAAAACAAAACCTCTCCAAAAACCCCCCACCTCCCCAACCTAGTGCCACGGGTAGAAATAAATGATAGAGTATGTTGAGATTTGAAGTATATAAACCTATATACGTGTAGTTTAACACGTGTATATGCACCAGTACCCCCTCATTTTGCCTGGCTTACTTATTTGCCCAAACGTCCATTGACAGTTGTCTCTCTATCGCTCTCTCTCTCTTTTTTTTTTTTTTTGACCGGCGCATTGACAGACTGGCTTCCCACGCCTTTTCGTGTGCAGGGACGGCTCTGCACCCGGTCTGTGCCGCGGCCATCACTGCGGTGGCCGCCAGGACTCTCATTAGAAAACGACTTGATCACCGACCTGAGGACCTCCCCTGGGAGGTATTTTAGTGCGCTCTCAGACTGTGATGTCTTTGTAAGGTTTATCCTCTCAGCGCTGGATGACACCATTAAGATGTGTGCTAGAACCTCTGCCCTTGTGGTAGCTATTCGCCGCCTGGTCTGGCTGCGACAGTGGGGTGCTGACGATTATACGAAAAAGGCTCTCACTGGCCTTCCTTTCAGAGGACGGCATCTATTTGGGGCCCGTTTGGACCTTTTTGGAAAAAAGGTTAAGGCACCCCTACGCAGAAGGCCGTCTCGGCCTCCTCGGGGCAGGGACACCCCTCCCCCTCCCTACGTTAGTGTCAAACACGAACCTGAGGTGTGCTTCCAACTTTTCGGAGTGGATTTCCACCACGGGGTGGGCAGGCAACGCCCTGGGCCCTCTGGCAGGGCTAAGTCCAAATCTGCCAAGTCTTCCCAAGCATGAAGGGACGCCTTCAGGCAGGATTGCAGCTGGTGGGCCCGTTGGTGGCGTATCAGATGATGTCACTTATATACAGAGCCTTTGGTCTCTTCGGCACAGTAGGTTATTGATCCTAGATGGGGTTCCAGCACCCCGGGAGCTAGGTCTGTGCTCATTCCCCTTTGGTACGGTGATTCCTCTTGAGCTGGTTATATTCAAGGACCCTGTCAGGGGGCACCCCCTTTTTTGCTTGCATCTTCCTATGAATGGTCACCTTGGGTACCAAGTCGCGCAGGTTGGCGGGGGGGGGGGGGGTCCCCAACCCTGTCCTCAAGGCCCACCAACAGGCCAGGTTTTGCAGATCTCCACAAAGATGCACAGGTGGAGTAATTAGTGCAGCTGCAGAGCAATAGAGCTGGCTATTTGGAGATCCAAAAAACATGACATGTTGGTGGGCCTTGAGGACAGGGTTGAGGACCACTGCCTTAGAGGGTCCATCTTACCTACTGGCTTTGTTAACACAATGAGCCTTCAGTTGACTCTATACTGCTGGACTTCTCTTTAGGACCTGTCTATTTGGGGACTCTTGGCCTGTTGGAAGACAATGGCCTGTTTTATTATTGGTCTGGAGCTTGAAGCAGGATGATTCTCCTGGAAGGTCCCTGATCCTGATCTGGGTGGGGGTCTACGTCCCCTGCTCCTCAGTGGTATTCGCTCCAATGGATGTCTTTCAGTGGCAGGTTGTGCTATCCTGGTGTCTCTCTGAGAGCCAACTAGAGTGGCTCTGTTGGGTCTCGCTTATATCACAGGGGCTCTGCCCCAGAATATTCTGACTCTGGTCATGGGGGCTTAGTAAATTTTTGTCTAGACTTTCTATTTTATATGTCTTCTCTTCATTCACCCTGCTATGTGGGGTTCTGCGCACGGTCGTGCTGATAAAGAGACCTGTGAGATTGATGGCCCCTGGGTGGCCTAGTGAACTGTGGTTCGCAGATGCTTCTGCTGAGGTCAGCGGACCTGTACGCTCTCAGGAGTGCGGTTCTGCCCTTGTCAGGCTCCTTATGTCGTCCCAATCTACAGACTCTAGTCTGGGGCTTGACAGCTGATTCACCCCTTTGGAGACGGATTTATCTTCTGGGTGACTTGGTCTATGGGGGGCTGGGAGCAAGCTTCCTTGTCTTCCTCTTCCTCCGTCTATTGTGGGTTATTGTGTACCCATATTGATTGGCATGAGTCTTGGTCTCTCCCCTGTTGGACGTTCTCGGTTCCCAGGGTTCTAGAGTTGTTAAGAGCATAGGTTGGGGTTGGCTCCCCATCTAGGTACTCTAAAGGTTCAGGTTCTGTCCTGTCTGCCTTCCTGTAGAAGTCTGGTTCTGTCTTCCTTGTTAGGAGTTCTCTTGGGGATTGCTCAGGGGCATCTCCCAAGTAGTTCTATGGTCCCTGTTGGGATCAATTTTCATTCTGTTTGCCCTGCGGATTGTTCCCTTGGGACTTATTCTGGATGCTGTCTGAGCGGTTTTGTAGTTCAAGTCGCCCCTCCGGGGGCTGTTGCTTCAGTCAGACGTGTGCCTGAGAAGGTGGCTCTGATTACTTAGCCCTCGTTCAAAATATATATATATATCTATCATGATGTGGTGGTATTCAGCCTTACGCCGGACCCTTTTGTCCAAGATGGTGTTTTATGATCATTATTTAAGTCCTTTTAGTCTGCCTATGGGCCTTATTCTTAATAATGCTGAAGTAAGGGGTCTACATTTCCTCAACAGGTGTTGAAATTTTCCTGGTTGTTTCTTGTCCCTTAGGGGGACTGAGGCCCTTTGGGATCTGCAGGCGCCTCCATATGTATGCGCCTGATCTCGTTTGCTTCCAGGGCCTATGCGCCCTTTGGACTGATCTTACTTGGATGGTTTGCCTTCCTGGTCCTGTGTAAAGGTTGGCGGGAGACCAGTTTTCATTCCCCGTTGGGGAGAGTTCTGAGTTTTACCGAGGCTTCTGTTGCCTTTGGGCTGGTTAGGCCGCTACACTGGCCTATTCCTTTAAGGGGGAAGAATCTCCCTCTCTCTTTTTTTTTTTTTTTTTATTCCGTTCTATTGGTGTTTGGGTACCTTTGGCCCTTCAGCACCAGGTTTTCTGTTGAATAAGTTGCTAGACCGCTGCTTGTTTCTGTTCATACCTTTTCAAAGATTTTGTTATGGGATTGACGTTAGAGCCTTTGCTCATGTCGTACTTGGTAGCAAAGTTTTGCAGGTGACAGCGCCTTTACTGTCTGCTGTGCCTTTTTTGTTGGGGATCCCACCCTACTTTATGGACACTGCTATGGGATGTCCCACGTGTAAGTATTATATTGGAGCAGGACATACTGTATGCTTAGAATAATACAATTCTGTGAAATACTCACCTGTAGAATTGGTATTATACGCATACAGTACGTCCTGCTCCACCCCACCCTGGTTTTACATTTTCTGGATCCCCTGTATGGTGATTATCATTGCTATTGTTACCAGTTTGGTGGTTGTTTTCTCCCGGCTTCTTTTCTCACTGCTTTTCAATACTGGCGATTTGTGGGAGGTCCCTGGGTATATGAAGGGCCGGGAGGAGCCTGTTTTTGCATGTCTGCAGTGAACAGCGCCCTCTGGCGGAGGATTACCCACGTGTAAGTATTATATTGGAGCAGGACGTACTGTATGCGTATAATACCAATTCTACAGGTGAGTATTTCACAGAATTGTATATTCTAAGCATACAGCACGTCCTGCTCCAGATGTAGTAATAACATGTGGGTAATCCTCTGCCTCCGGCGCCGTGCACTGCAGACATGTAGAAAACAAGCTCCTCCCAGCCCTACATATACCGAGGGACCTCCCACAAATCCCCAGATTTCTCTGCAGTGCTGGAACTGCGAAGACATGAAGTATCACGCGCTTGCAGGCGAGCGGGGCTTACAGCCCGAGGCCCTGCGGGACTATTTCCACCGTCCTTTTGCGAAGCACATGCCTCCCAGCCTGGGCTGTGTTGGTCGGGTGAAGGTAGGCAGCACCCAGTGTGCTTACGGAGCTAGACTCCACCGCAATCCCCCACCATAGGGTAGGCGGTCAAGGCTAATGGTGAGCCTTTAGTGGATGCCCCTCCCCGCATCATTGCCCCACGCCCCATGTAGCGGTGAACCCCGAGTGCTGGGTCACCACCTTCCTCGGTTCCCCCCGTTAGTGGGGGGAAAAAGAGGGGGGGGGGGGTTGTGTATACGTTGGCCTAACCTTGCCCTATTACACTGTTTGCTTATAGCCTTATTGGTTACCGGGGGTCAGAGCCGCACTTCAAGCATTATGTTAATGTCGGCAGCAGCGCATTTAATGTACCTTGGTTTTGGCGCGTACGGCGGCTCCGTTTAGCGGCGCTATGGCGTTTATTACTGTCTCCTCTTTCTGTCTTGTTCCGCGCTTAGAGCTTCGCGCTCTCCGGGGGGGGGGGACACTGCTATTGGATGTCCCACATGTTATTACTACATCTGGAGCAGGATGTGCTGTATGCTTAGAATAATACAATTCTGTGAAATACTCACCTGTAGAATTGGTATTATACGCATACAGCACGTCCTGCTCCACCCCACCCTGGTTTCACGTTGTTCTGGATCCCCTGTATGGTGGTTATTATCTTGAGATTATTGCCAGTCTCTGGGTGGTTGGTTTTCTCCTGGCTTCTCCTTCTCTTTGCTTTTCAATGCTGGGGATTTGTGGGAGGTCCCTCGGTATATGTAGGGCCGGGAGGAGCTTGTTTTCTACATGTCTGCAGTGCACGGCGCCGGAGGCGGAGGATTACCCACGTTATTAATACATCTGGAGCAGGACGTGCTGTATGCGTATAATACCAATTCTACAGGTGAGTACTTCACAGAATTGTATTTTTTTCAATGCTGGGGATTGTGGAAGGTCCCTGGGTATTTGAGGGGCCGGGAGGAGCCCGTTTTCGATGTCTCTGCAGTCCAGCGCCATCTGGCGGAGTATTACCCGATTGTAAGTATTCTATCTGGAGCAGGACGTACTGTATACTCATAATATCAATTCTACAGGTGAGTAATCAGAGAATTGTATTTTTTCCGCTTTAAAGCCACTTCTGAGATGTTACGATGCATGTTTATTGGCCATTCCTACATTGTGTGACGTATGTGTAATATATATTTTTTTCTCTTTGCAGGAGCTCTGCCACTTGGTTTCCGTTATCACTGTGAGGCTGGAAGTAAGAGACTTATACAAATTTTCTTTAATCTGTCTGCACATCGGCCTCAAATTCATTAATTGTTCGCTGCAATTATATCCGTGGACTGACTTTTTTTTTCCCCCCCACTTAGGTGCTTCAACACATCAGATCCCTGTATCTGGGTTTGAGCTTGCCAACAAGAACTATCGCTACTTGCACCATAGTTTGTGTGAATTTGTGTCTCCTGTGCCTGGTTTGTGGACCACACTTTATTGCAGGGTTTGTTTTTTTTCCCTTCATTTAAGTTTTGCTACACCATTCTTTTAGCTTATCTGGCTATTTAAACCGAACCTTCAGCATGATTTGATGAAATGCCCAAACCCTTAAAATAAATACAATTCTGTGAAACTCACCTGTTTTTGTTTTATATTGTTTTTTTTATATGCAGTCTAGGTCGTCCCAAGTGATGACATGTGGGTAGTTTGCCCCTAGGGGGGCGCTCGACTGCAAGATCAAAGATGTAGCTCCTCCCGGCCCCCTATAAAGGCAGGTGTCCCTCTATCATTCTCCAGTGGTTAAAAAGCAGTAGACAAAAAGACAGGCCGGGAGGCCCCAGAAACCATGGTACTTCACACAGCTTCAGCGTGTACTCTCTCTAACAAGATTTATGAAAACCTGTCCAATGAATAAAAATGGTAATCACCATAACGGGCAAAAAGGGAAAAAATGAACAACAAGGGCGGGGTGGGATGACCTGGACTGGATATAATCAAAAACAATTCTACAGATGAGTTTCACAGAATTGTATTATTCTAAGTATGTCTCACACCCTGCTTCGGAAATATTCATTACACTTGGGTTATGTCCAGTAGAGGGCGAACTTCTGCAGAGATGAATAGAAAAAATGAAGCCCCTCCCGGCCCATAAATACCTGGGACCTCCCACACATTCCCCAGTAATAGTCTCTGCAGACGGCGAGCAAGTCAGAAGATGAAGTCTCCTCCTTGCAGGTAAGCCGGGTTCACAAACGGCCATTTTTTATCCCTATTTCTGCCCGGACCTAGTTATGCTTAAGTCCCCTAATGCCTCCCAGCCTTGGCTGTAGGTCCGGGTGAAGGTAGGATTCACCTTAAGCTTAAGCTATGCTCCTCCGTGAGACCACATTACAAGGGGTAGGCGGCTACCAGGTTGGTGAGCCTGGTTTGGGATGCCCTGTCCATTTCCCCCTGCTCTACTACCGTAGTTGGGGATCCTTTATTCCCTTTATTCTCGGGGGGGGGGGGGGGGGGCTGTGACTTCTCCCTTGATTTTAACTTCATTGATCCTCCCTTTTGTATGCGTGTGTGTGTGATTTTACTGTACAGCTTGATGCATGCGGCGGCCGTATTGAGAGCCGGCCGCCCTGTCCGGCTCCGCACGTTTGGCTGCTCAGTTCTAGAGGATGAGCTTCTCCCCCTCCTTTCTGTGAGGAGAGGGGGCGGGCGCGCTAGCGGCGGCCTGCCCCACTCTCTCTGGCACCCTCGGCGGCGCCCGGTCAATGGATATGAATTCTCATTGCTGGGCGAGGATGGGGAGGGGGCGGGGCCAGGCGCGCGATCCGCGCTGGCCCACCCTTCTTCCTTTTCTGCCTTCTGTTCAGGCTGGGGATCGCCATTTGTCGTGCTGCGAGTGCCCTGCCGGGCTTTGCTTGTTGTGCATTGTTTTGATTTGCACCTTATCCAGCGCGGTGGCGGCCATTAGTTTTATTGTACTACTTGCGCATACATTATTATACATTATTATATTATTATATACATTACTATTAGTACTATATACTATGTTATATACAATGTTATATATACCTATATATACCCATATATATATTTATTTTATATGTTTTGCCAACGCTCTTTGTGCATTCTGCATGTATGAGTGCTTGTCTATGGTGTACCTTACTTACGGGGACCCACATTTTGTTATTGTGTCCCGGGGTCCCCTGGCCAAAAAATAAGGGCTTGCAAATCCTCCCACTAACGGACTTAAGGGGCATCCCGGGTAGCTTTCTAGCTTAATTCCTGCTGGTCATTGCGACTGCCATACAAATCACCATATGGAGGCTCCCCAGGATACCGAGCTCCAGGTCCCTTCGGGGCAATCCCGGCAGTGTGTGGGTTGGGGGATATCCCTAGCGGGGGATAATGTGCTGGTTTGCATACCATGTGTTCAGCAGGCCATAACGCGGCAGTCGGGCCCAGGCGTCTGGGTCAGTGCCGCCGGCCTCGTCACCTACCCCACCTTGATCCATACCCCAAGTGACACTGTCATTAGCGGGGAGTCGCAATCTGATGTATGTGCTAGAGTGGCCAACATCGTGAAATTGATTCTAGCTCTGCGGCCAGGTAGGCCCCGGCTAAGAGAAGGCATCTGTCACCGCCTGCGCCGGTTCTCGATGATCATGGTTCCCTTGACTGGTCTTTTTATTCTTAGTTTACAGTACGTCCTGCTCCAGATATAATACTTACACTTGGGTTATCCTCCGCCAGATGGCGCTGTACTGCAGAAGCATGCGAAAACTGGCTCCTCCCGGCCCTTCATATACCCAGGGACCTCCCACAAATCCCCAGATTTCTCTGCAGTGCTGACTGCGAAGACATGAAGTATCACTCTCTCGCAGGTGCGCGGGGCTATAAAAGCCTGCGGCCCTGTTGGACTGCTCCCACCCGTCCTCCATGTGATGTGCCTCCCAGCTTGGGCTGCGTCTGTCTGGTGAAGGTAGGCAGGACCTTGTGTGCTTATGGAGCCATGCTCCACCACAGTCCCCCACCAAAGGGTAGGCGGTTTAGGCTTATGGTGAGCCTCTAGAGGATGCCCCTCCCTTGCTATTCCCCATGCCCCGTGTAGCGGTGGGCCCGCAGGGAGTTCTTCATCCCTAAGATCCTGAAATTTTTACAACACGGATTAGAGCTGGGGTTAAAGCTCAGTACTCAGACAGGGCAGAAACCTGACCCTTCAGTTTTCTTTCAGAAATCCTTTGCTCAGCATCACCTGGTTAAGACCTTCTTTCAGGGGGTCACCCACGTGCGTCCCCCAAGTAAGCCTACGGTTCCTGTTTGGGACTTGAACCTGGTTTTGTCTGCCTTGCAGGGTGCTCCCTTTGAGCCTATTCAGGATGCTGCCTTGGCTGTACTTACCCTCAAGGTGGTTTTTCTGGTGGCTATCACTTCGGTCAGGTGTGTTTCGGAGCTGGCGGCGTTGTCTATTCAGCCCCCATACTACGAGAGACACCAGGACAAGGTGGTGTTCCGCTTTAAGCCAGACTTTCTGCCGAAGGTGGTGTCAGCCTTTCACTTGAATCAGGATATTTTGCTTCCTTCATTGTGTCCTAATCCTAGTAACGCTAAGGAAAGGGTTCTGCATTCCTTGGATGTGGTCAGGTGTCTGAAGTATTACCTGGTAATCACTGCGGCCTTCAGGAAGACTGATGCTCTTTTTGTGGTCCTAGGAAGGGTTTGGCTCCGGCCAAGTCTACTATTAGCAAATGGATTCGTCAGGCTGTGATTCAAGCCTATTCTGCTAAGGGGAAGAGTCCTCCCTTCCGCCTTACTGCTCATTCTACTCGTGCTATCGGGGCCTCTTGGGCCTTCCAGCACCAGGCCTCGGTTGAACAGGTTTGCAAGGCCGCTACTTGGTCTTCTGTTCATACCTTTTCGAAGTTTTACAAGGTTGATGTTAGGGCTTCAGCAGATGCTGCTTTTGGCCGTAAGCTTTTGCAAGCGGTAGTAGTTTGAACTGCCTGTTGTCACCTTTGGTTGTTGGGGGATCCCACCCTACTTTATGGACACTGCTATTGGATGTCCCAAGTGTAAGTTTTATATCTGGAGCAGGACGTACTGTATACTAAGAATAATGCAATTCTGTGAAATACTCACCTGTAGAATTGGTATTATAAGTATACAGTACGTCCCGCTCCACCCCACCCTGTTGTTGCATTATTCCGGATCCCCTGTATGGTGATTGTTATCTTGTTATTGTTACCAGTTGTTTCTGGGTGGTTTTTAATTCTCCCGGCTTCTTGTTCACTGCTTTTCAATGCTGGGGATTTGTGGGAGGTCCCTGGGTATATGAAGGGGCGGGAGGAGCCTGTTTTCACATGCTTCTGCAATACAGCGCCATCTGGCGGAGGATAACCCAAGTGTAAGTATTATATCTGGAGCAGGACGTACTGTATACTTATAATACCAATTTTACAGGTGAGTATTTCACATAATTGTATTATTCCCCGCTTGCGGAAGGGGAACTGTTTACGGAATCTGATGCCTCAGAGGATCAGCAGTTTTAGATGCTGATGCTGGGCAGGGGCTTGGGGATGCCGTGGATACCCCCAAGATCCTGGCCCATTTATTTGAGGTGTTGGCTATTTCTCTTCCAGCGGAGTCCACTCCGCAGAAGGGGGAAGTTTTTGGGACCTCTAGGCCTCGTCTGGAGTTCCCATATCAGATACATTTCGAATATTTGATTCTTAAGGAATGGGAAGGGCTTCCTGGATTTCCTCAGGGGTGGGATAGGAAGTATCCCTTCCCGGTAGACGCGGTGAAGCGCTGGTCGTCCCCTCCCGAGGTCGATGCGCCCGTTCTGGGATTGTCCAACACCTCCATTGTATATTCTCCAGACGCCACCACTCTTAAAGATGGTGAGGACAAACGCTTTGATCAGATGGCATGCCATGCCTTTGCCAGTGTGGGTTCAGCCTTGCGGCCTGTTTGTGCCTGTGGCTACCAGGTGTGTGGTTAGGGACCTGTTGAGTGGTTCCCAGCTTAACCCGGCCAGTGATGAATTCACAGCCCTTAAGCGGTGTAAATTATTTGTGACCTTAGTATACAGTACGTCCTGCTCCAGATATAATACTTACACTCGGGGTTATCCTCCGCCAGATGGCGCTGTACTGCAGAAGCATGCAAAAAACAGGCTCCTCCCGACCCTTCAAATACCCAGGGACCTCCCATGAATCCCACCAGATTTCTCTGCAGTGCTGACTGCGAAGACATGAAGTATCACTCTCTCGCAGGTGAGCGGGGCTATCAAGCCTGCGGCCCTGTTGGACTATTCCCACCCGTCCTCCCTGTGATGTGCCTCCCAGCTTGCGCTGCGTCGGCCAGGTGAAGGTAGGCAGCACCTTGTGTGCTTATGGAGCCATGCTCCACCACAGTCCCCCACCAAAGGGTAGGCGGTTTAGGCTAATGGTGAGCTTCTAGAGGATGCCCTCCCACGCTATTATCCCATGCCCCGTGTAGCGGTGGGCCCTATACAAAGGGTCGCCATCCTCCCTCGTTCCCCCCGTAGTCGGGGCGGAAAGAAAGGGGGGGTATGTGTGTGTGTAGCAAGGTCTTGTGTATGTTTTACACGTCATGGCCTTAGTCTGACCGGACTAGTATCCCAGGGGACAGAGCCGCGCAGTTAGTTCCTTCTGTGTAATTGTCGCCGCCGCGCGCACTTCTTCCTTTGCTGGATGTGCGGTGCCGGGCGTCGACGTCTCCTCAGACGCTGCAGCGTCTTCATTGGCAAATCATCTCCTATAGTGTCCCAAAAACTCCCGGCGAGTTTGGTGTTGGTGAGGCCTTAGAGGGTCCTTACTTCTTTGGAAGTTTAAGCAGAAAGCATTTTTCAGTTGGCTCTTCTCGCTTGGCCGTTCCCCCTTCGGAATTGCCAGGCTGGGGGTGCTCGGTCCGTCTGACGACAGACGTATACTACATTAACCATTGGCAGGGGCCTGGAGCTGGCTGACCTTCCAGGGAGTGTCTATGTTCCCTTCTGGGCGGAGACAATGCTCCCTGCATGTTAGTGATATTAGCTCCGGCGAAGCCCCTCTGCGACAGGATGTGCTAATCCCCGTGTCGTTATGGAGCCCATCCAGTCATGGATCTGTTGGATTCTGTCACCTTCACAGGCTATCGGCCTTTGTTTCCCTGTCCCAGGATCCTATGTCAGTGGTCCGGATGCCCTTAGTACCGTCTTGACAGGACGTCGGTTCTGTATGTCCTTCTCCGTTCCCTCTGCTAGGCAGGGTTATGCTGAAGATTACTCTGGTAAGGGTACCGGTGATTCTGGTGGCCCCCAGTTGACCTAGTGTAGTGTGGTTACAGACATGGTACTGCGGTCAGTAGTTCTGCATCTTGCCTGGAGTGTTAGTTGATCACTCAGGGTCCCTCCCTTACGTCCCTATAATTCATGGTCCCTGGCCTAGTCGATCTGTCTGCTGAAACATACATCTTGTTGGAGACAAGTTTTAGCTGTCTCGGTGTTGGTGACTATGGGAAGGCTAGGAGTAAGCCTCTTCCTCGTCGTCTTATATTGTTGTTGGGTATGGCATACCCACATTTATTGGGGCGAGTCTAGTACTCTTATTGTTGAACGTTCTCGGTTCCCAGGTTCCAGTGTGGCTTTCAGCGGGAATTGGAGTTGGTTCCCAGCTCAGTTCTCTGAGGGCTCAGGCTCTGCCCTGTCCACCTTGCCTTAGCAGTCTCTGGTTCAGTCTTACTTGGTTAAGACTTCTTCAGGGGGTGCTCATGTGCGTCCTCCATATACTCCTCTGGTCCCTGTTGGGATTGAAGTTGAATTCATTCTGTCTGCTTGCAGGATTGTCCCTTGGTCCTATTCAGGACGCTGTCTGGATGTCCTTAACCTCAAGGTTGTCCTTCTGGTGACTGTTGCCTTGGTCAGGCGTGTGTTAGCGGGCGGTTTCGGTATACCTAGCTTTCCTTGAGATACACCAAGATAGGGTGCAGTTCCGCCTGAGGCCGGATTGTCTACATCTGTGGGTGTCGTATGTTCAATTATCTGAGATATTGTTTCCACGGCTGTCCCCCTTCCTTGCAACGTCGAGGAAGTGGTTCTGCATTCCTTATGCAGGTGTTGGCAGTTTTTTCTTAGAAGTCACTGTGTTCCTTAGGGGAACTGAGGTTCCTTGGTGCTTGGGGTCATTACATCCTGAATGTGCTCATTCTCGCTG
Source organism: Gastrophryne carolinensis (assembly GCA_027917425.1). Classification (NCBI taxonomy): domain Eukaryota; kingdom Metazoa; phylum Chordata; class Amphibia; order Anura; family Microhylidae; genus Gastrophryne; species Gastrophryne carolinensis. The sequence continues at coordinate 503,086,735 of CM051236.1, read as the reverse complement.
CTCTCGGAGTTGGGCGGTTTGGTCCTGGTTGTTACCTTAATGGATGTTACTCCTAGTACCTTGTTGTTTGGCCTTGGCTTCTGCCAAATTCATTGCTTATCGGATTGTCAGACTATTACTCAGGCCTATTCAAACTGTCATTGCCAGCCGAATAATCCACAGTGGAGCGTGAATCATCAGGCAACTCATCTTCCTCCACAGAGCCCAGATCATCAAAGAGATCGTCATTATCCGAGTAAACAGGCTCGAGGTGCCGTTTCTTACTTGTGGCTTTCTTAGGAGCCGTCCGCGAGATCTGTCTCTCGAGATTGGCCAGCCTATGTGCCAAGTCAGCATGAGACCCCCTGCTGGCTCGCCCCTCCCTGGGGGCTGAGTGCAGCAGCGGAGGGTCCGGAGAGGCCGCAGGCAGCGAATGGCTAGGGGCAGGGACGCTCGCCCGGTCATGGTCCAAAATAATGCCTCTGGCGCAAGTGGTGCAAACACTGCTGAGTCCGCCCAGAGGATTCCTACTGCACAAGGGGCAGAGCCTTTCCTGCCCAAATGGGGCCCCAGCTCACTATCCCCTGATGCCTCCATTATGGTGATAAAAAATGGTCAAAATCAGTAAGGTTACAAGACACTAATGGCCCAAACCTATAAGGTGATCCCTCTTAATAAAAAGGGGGACCGGGAGGAACCACAACCCTCAAGCCTATACAAGAGAGGGGGAGAAATGCCCATGATCAGAATAAGCAAGATGCAATTGGTCATAATATAAGCCAGAAAAAAAAGAGGGACTCACGACACCGACAGAGGGACAGCGCAGCCTCCGATGAGGAGTGTGATCCCCCAGCAGTAGCAACAGGAAAAAGCCAGGCTTCGCAGCGTCCAGCAGGCCCCAGCAACAAGCCCCATCAGCAGCGCGCAGGCCAGTTGTAGAAGGATCCTCGAGGGGGGTGCGGCTTCAGCTGGACGTGATGACGCAGACGCGCATCGTCAGGCTCCGCCCCTTCCGGCGGCACACGAGAAGACGCGCCCGCCCCCTTCCAATGCTGCCCAGACAGTGAATGGCAGCGAATGCGCACACTGCGCCCAGCGTCACAGCGCCGCACCAGTGGCGTGAACCTCCCCGTGAATCTTTATAGGGGGTCGGGAGGAGCTACATCTTTTGATCTTGCAGTCGAGCGCCCCCTAGGGGCGAACTACCCACATGTCATCACTTGGGACGACCTGGATTGGATATAGGGAAAATATTGATTTTAGATGCTGGGGAATAGTTTGCGTTATTCTAAGCATACAGCACGTCCTGCTCCATCTATAATACTTACACATGGGTTATCTTCCGCCAGAGGGCGCTGTGCACTGCAGACATGCAAAAACAGGCTCCTCCCGGCCCTTCATATACCCAGGGACCTCCCAGATTTCTCCGCAGTGCTGAACTGCGAAGACATGAAGTATCACGCTCTCGCAGGCGAGCGGGGCTTTACAGCCCGAGGCCCTGCGGGACTATTTCCACCCATCCTCTTTGGAAGAATATGCCTCCCAGCCTGGGCTGCGTGGGTCGGGTGAAGGTAGGCAGCACCTTGTGTGCTGAACGGAGCCATGCTCCCCCACAATCCCCCACCATAGGGTAGGCGGTTAGGCCGATGGTGAGCCTCTAGTGGATGCCCCTCCCGCATTGTTGCCCGTGCCCCTCACAGATTCAGTCCGCTTCTCCTTCGCTTCCTCCCGTAACTCGGGGGAGAAAAGAAAGGGGGGGAGGTATGTGTGGCAGTCCTAGAGTGAAGTATCACGTTAAGGCCTTTGGTTTTTATTTTAATTGGGTGTCAGTGTTGCGCTCCTTCCTATACAGTTGCGAGCCTTTTGTCTTTCATTAACAACTGCCTAGACGGCAGCATCATTTCCAACATGACAGCATCTTTATGCATGCGCCTTCTATTCAACTGTCCTACTTATTTCTGTTGGTTAGAGCTTTGGGGGAGGCGGAGACTCGGCATGACGCGCTCCGCGTCACAGCCTGGTCTGGCCCGCCCCTCGAGGTTAGCTTGGCGCCATTTTGACAATCTTCGCGCGTGGTGTGGTCCGCCTCCTCCCTTGGTCATGTAAGTGCCCTCCGGGCGGCATGGTTCTATGTGTATTCGCTGCGCATGGCACTGACACCACCTCTCTTGTCCCATTATGTCTTTCAGACGCCAGGACTTCGGTGGCTTCTCCCGGCCTAACATATATTACAGCGGGTCCACATAACAAATTCTTGGGGCATCCAGGGTTGCCTATTGCGTAAATCCCTACGGGCATACTGCTCAGATAATTGCCATATGGAGGCATCTCAGAATTATGTACCCGGAGTCCCTCCGGGACATGACCGGCGGTGTGCAGTGTGTGGTCAGCCCCAGGCTGAGGCTGACAGAGCACGGGTCTGCGGACCGTGTGCTGAACAGGCAGGTCTGCCAGTGGCTGCACCTCCCTTCAATACACCCGTCTCCCCGGACCTAAATATCACTCCTGATGAGTCCCACTCGAGCGGGGATGACCTGCAAACCGTGCCGCGCGTGCTGCCTGGATTGGCGGAGCGTATGGGCCCTGGTAAGAAGCGGTCCCTGACGCCTCCTGGCTCTCCGGTTCCTAACGATACCGATGACTCTGCTGATATGCAAGACCTTGATCCTTCTGAGGAAGGTGAGCTATTCTCAGATTCGGGCTCCTCGAACAAGATGCCCGGGTGCTGTGATGATTCTGGGCCCAGTTCTTGGGGCCTGTGTGACACAGATGAAATTCTTATTAAGATCTTTGAGGTTTTGTCAATCTCCCCCCTTGGGGAGACCCCCAAGCCTAAGAAGGAGAGTTTCCATACAGTGCCACCACGCTTGGAGTTCCTGGAACAGGATCATTTCCAGAATCTTATATCCCAAGAATGGGAATCGCCTTGTAAACTTAAAGGGGTCCCAGGGGTCTGGGATTGGAAGTACCCTTTCCCTCCTGATGTGGTTAATTTTTGGTCAGCACCTCTTGTGGTGGATGCACCGGTTATAGGGGTTACTAACCCCCCTTTCATGACGGCTCCTTTTTCCCGTACCCTTCGGGATGCCGAGGACCGGCGCATTGACAGACTGGCTTCCCACGCCTTCTCGTGTGCAGGGACGGCTCTGCGCCCGGTCTGTGCCGCGGCCATCACTGCGGTGGCCGCCAGGACTCTTGTCAGAAAAGTACTAGATCACCGTCCTGAGGACCTCCCTTGGGGGGTGTTTAATGCGCTATCAGACTGTGATGCGTTTGTGAAGTTTATCCTGTCAGCACTGGATGACACCATTAAGATGTGTGCTAGAGCCTCTGCCCTTGTGGTAGCTATTCGCCGCCTGGTCTGGCTGCGACAGTGGGGTGCTGACGAGGCTACAAAAAAGGCTCTCACTTGCCTTCCCTTCAGAGGACGGCGATTATTTGGGGCCCATTTGGACCTTTTTGATAAAAAGGGGAAAGCACCCTTGCGCAGAAGGTCGCTCCGGCCTCTCCGTGGCAGGGTCGCCCCTCCACCTCCCTACGTTAGTGTCAAACGCGAACCTGGGGTGTGCTTCCAACTGTTCGGTGTGGATTTCCACCATGGCTTGGGCAGGCAACGCCCTGGGCCCTCTGGCAGGACTAAGTCCAAATCTGCCAAGACCTCCCAAGCATGAAGGGGTGCCCTCGCCCGTCTGGGCGAGGGTACTGCTGCAGCAGCTGTCCACCATCTAGGAATGTACCTTCTCCTTCTGGTGGTTCCAGGAGGTTGTCCACCTGGACACAGGATAGCTTTGCTGGGCGGTCCCTCTCAGTGGTTGTCAGGGTGCTTCTAGGCCTAAAGAGTTTGGGCTTACTTACAGGTTGCCCTTAACAGTATGGGGCTTTGGCCTCTATATTAACCTTCCTCCTTCCCTCAACAGTATGAGGCAGTCTGGGCCACGCGGGCCTATGGTAGGCCTGGCAATTCTACTCTCACAGGTAGTCCCTATATGACATCTCTGTCGTGGGACACAGGCGCCCTGTGCAAGGGGGGCTTCCGGCCTCCTGTGGAGTTCTAGATCTTCTTAGTTCCCCCTTGTGTCTGCTGGACACCAAGACCGTTACTAGGCGGTGTTGCAGGACCAACCCTGCGGATTGAGGCATTATTTGTGGCCTCTCTTTCGCTCCCAGGCTTCTCGCCATGGCGCAAATGGGGGTGATGTCTCGGACATGCCTGGGGGGGCGTCTGCATTGGGATCTACCGGGTCGTCTTTCCTTACTCCCCAATCTCTACGTCAGGCCGAGTGGATTGGTCGGCCGGCGGTGTCCCCTGGGAGCTACTGGATGGGTGCTCAGTCACCTCAATCCCTCATATCTCCATTCCTTGGATTCGGTTCAGGCTTGAGCCTTCTTCCTTGGCAACAAGTGGACTCCAGGTTACGGGGGCTCTGTCCCCCTTTGCTGGCATCTTACTTTCACCAGGCAGGATGGCAGCTGGTGGGCCCGTTGGTGGCGTATCAGATGATGTCCCTTATATACCGAGCCCTTGGGCTCTTCGGCACAGTAGGTTATTGATCCTACATGGGGTTCCAGCACCCCTGGGGCTTGGTCTGTGCTCATTCCCCCTTGGTAAGGTGGTTCCGCTTGAGCTGATCATATTCAAGGGCCCTGTCGGGGGGCACCCCCTTCTTTGCTTGCATCTTCCCGTGAATGGTCACCTTGGGTACCAAGTCTCGAAGGTCGGCGGGGGGGGGGGGGGGGAGAATTTCTTCCAAAACCCCCCGTGGTTCCTAGGTAGGGTCCACTAGAGGGTCCATCTTACCTACTGGTTTGTTAAAACGGTGAGCCTTCCGTTGACTCTATACGGCTGGACTCCTCTTTTAGGACCTCTCTATGTGGGGACTCTTGGCCTGTTGGAAGACAATGGCCTGTTTTATTATTGGTCTGGAGCTTGGAGCAGGATGATCCCTCTGGAGGGTTCCTGATCCTGATTGGTCGGGGGTCTACGCCCCCTGCTTCTCAGCGGTATTCGCTCCAATGGATGCCCTTCAGTGGCAGGTTATGCTATCATGGTGTCGCTCTTAGAGCCGACTAGGGTGGCTCTGTTGGGTCTCGCTTATACCACAGGGGCTCCGCCCTTGTTTTTTACTGTCCCAGAATATTCTGACTGGTCATGGGGGCTTAGTAAGATTATGCATAGACTTCTATTTTATATACCTTCTCTTCGTTCACCCTACTATGTGGGGTTCTGCGCACGGTTGTGCTGATATAGAGACCCGTGAGATTGATGGCCTGGATGGCCTTGTGAACTGTGTTCGCAGATGCTTCTGCTGAGGTGCTGACCTGTATGCTCTCTCAGGAGTGCAGTTCTGCCCTTGTCAGGTCCCTTCTTTTGTCATTCCAATATACAGACTCTTGTCTGGGGCTTGACAGCTGATTCATTCACCCCTTGGAGACGGGCTTTTCTTCTGGGTGACTCGGTATATGGGGGGCTAGGAGCAAGCTTCCTTGGCTTCCTCTTCCTCCCTCTATTGGGGTTTATGGTATACCATATTGATTGGCTTGAGTCTTGGTCTCTTCCCTGTTGGACGTTCTCTGTTCCCTGGGTTCTAGAGTAATTACAGCATAGGTTGGGGTTGGCTCCCCATCTAGGTACTCTGAAGGTTCAGGTTCTGTCCTGGCTGTCTTCCTGTAGGAGTCTGGTTCTGTCTTCCTTGTGAGGAGTTCTCTTGGGGATTGCTCAGGTGCATCCCCCAAGTAGTTCTATGGTCCCTGTTGGGATCAATTTTCATTTTGTTTGCCCTGCGGATTTTTCCCTGGGGACTTCTGCTGGATGCTGTCTGAGCTGCTTGGTAGTCCAAGTCGCTTCTCTGGGGGCTCCTGCCTCAGTCAGACGTGTGCCTGAGAAGGTGGATCTGATTACTTAGCCCTGGCTCGATGTGTATATGTGTGTGTGTGTGTATGTGTATATATATATAATCTATATGCACCCCATGCCGTGGGGGTATTCCTTCTTACACCGGACCTCCTGTCCAAGTGGTGTTTTATGATCATTGTTTTAGTCCGTTTAGTCTAACTACGGACCTTATTCTTAATAATGCTAATATGAAGGGTCTACATTCCCTCAACAGGTGTTGCAATTTTTCCCTGAGGGTCTCTTGTCCCTTAGGGGGACTGATGCTCTTGGAGTCTGCGGGCGCCTCCTTATGTATGCGCCTGATATCGCCTGCTTCCAGGGCCACTGCGTCCTTTGGATTAATCCTTCTTGGATGCCCCCTGGTCCTGAGTAAAGCCTTTGGCTTCTTGCTAGTGAAGGGGTCAGTATTCCCGCCTTCAGTCGGGTGCCCAGTTCTCTTTCCCCTTAGGGAGAGTTACAAGTTTTCCACAAGGCTTCTGTTGTCTGTGGGCTGGTTGGGTCGTTGTACTGGCCTATTCCTTTAAGGGGGAAGAATCTCCCCTTTTTTTTTGTCATTTTATTCCGTTATATTGGTGCTTGGCTACCATTGGCCCTTCAGCACCAGGTTTTTTCTGTTGAATAAGTTACTAGTCTGTTGCTTGTCTCTGTTCATACCTTCCAAAGGTCTTGTTATGAGATTGACGTTAGAGCCTCTGCTCATGTCATGCCTGTTGCAAAGATTTGCAGGTGACAGCGCCTTTACTGTCCGCTGTGCCTTGTTTTTGGGGATCCCACCCTACTTTATGGACACTGCTATTGGATGTCCCATGTGTAAGTATTATAGATGGAGCAGGACGTGCTGTATGCTTAGAAGAATACAATTCTGTGAGATACTCACCTGTAGAATTGGTATTATACGCATACAGCACGTCCTGCTCCACCCCACCCTGGTTTACATTTTTCTGGATCCCCTGTATGGTGATTGTTATCATTACTATTGTTACCAGTTGGTGGTTGGTTTCTCCCGGCTTCTTTCTCACTGCTTTTCAATACTGGGGATTTGTGGGGGGTCCCTGGGTATATGAAGGGCCGGGAGGAGCCTGTTTTTGCATGTCTGCAGTGCACAGCGCCCTCTGGCGGAGGATAACCCATGTGTAAGTATTATAGATGGAGCAGGACGTGCTGTATGCGTATAATACCAATTCTACAGGTGAGTATCTCAAAGAATTGTATTTTTAGTCACTTATTTTTTATTCCTTTCCCCACTGGGCTGCAACTGTGTTCAGGACTCTAGGATACGGGCGCCGCCATCTTGACATACTGAGCATCACACATACTAAGGAGAGGAGAGTCGGATAAAGTACAGGGGGCGGGATTATAGCTGTACTTTGAGCAGAGCTGGGGTCAGGGAAAGGACAGCAATCCCAGAATGCAGAGCGACAGTCAGAAGGCACTTCCTGTTTGCAGCCTGCCTGATGCCCTATGAGCCGCCATCTTGGATGTTTAAAGGCTTATAACATGCAATAGATGCAGGTAGGATGATTTTTAATGAGAGCAATCTGTATGTACAGGGTGTGGGAAACATATAAGATAGGCTCTTATTCAGGGTGATGGTCCGGGTTATTGTGGGCAATCTGTATGTACAGGGGAGGGGAAACATATAAGATAGGCTCTTATTCAGGGTGAAGGTCTGGATTTATTCTGCTGATGTGTTCTAACATATAATGGGCTTGATCGTCAGCAGCCCTTTGGTATGGAAGACAGTGGCCCCCAACCCTCTCCTCGAGGCCCAACAACAGGTCATGTTTTGTGGATCTCCACATAGCTGCCTCTATAGCTCTGCTGCTGCACTAATTACTTTACTTACTGTGTGTCTGTGTGGAGATCTTCAAAACCTGTCCTGTTGGTCAGGCCTAGGTCTCTTAAGCTAGTGCAAATTTCCTGGGAGACGGATAAGTTGCAAATTATCCCTCAAATGCAGATTCGTACCATAATAAATATACAAAACGCACACATAGTAAGCCTTACATCAGTGGTACACAACCCTCCTTCACAATGCCCACTTGCAGGCTGATTCATTACTAACGGCAGATAGCTTCTGTAGTGCGGATTTCAGAGCGACCGCTAGCAGTCGCTGTGCTCGGCCATGTTTCTTTGTTTCAGAGCACCTCAGTTGCTGGCCGGCATTGATGAATATGATGTGTGAGTTGCAGTACTACTCTGTATGGGAGCGAATGGTAGCGCCAGCTCAGTGCGACCGACTCGCACCACATTCATCAAAAAAAACAGCCTCAAACATCGCCCGCGCTCAAAATCATGTAGTTGTAGCCCATAGCGCCAGAGGCTGCGTGATTAAAGTCCTGTATTCTAAGTATGTCACACACCCCGCTTCAAGACATTCATTACACTTGGGTATACTGACCTGTAGATGGTGATCTTGCAGAGATGTCAATAATGGTAAGACCCTCCCGGCCCATAAATACCCAGGACCTCCCACTCATTCCCCAGTCTTCCATCTCTGCAGTGGCGAGCAAGTCAGAAGATGATGTCTCCTCCTTGCAGGTAGCCGGGATGACTCCCGGCCTTCTTTTCTTCTATTCCTGCCCGTATCCCCTTATTTAAATTACTTGCCTCCCAGCCTAGGCTGCTGGTCCGGGCAAAGGTAGTTGGCACCCCTGGTGCTTAGGAGCCGTGAGACCCCATAACAAGGGGTAGGCGGCTATCCGGGTTGGTGATCCCGGTTTGGGATGCCCCGTCCCTTGGCCCTACCCTGGCATGGATTCCCCCTCTCCCGGATACCCTTGGGGGGGGGGGGGGGGGCGCGGTTTCCTTATGGATTCCTCTCATTTATTGTGTGTGTGTGTTTAACTGTGTGCTTTTACCGTGCTGCGGGCGCGTTTTCATGTCCCGGCTTCCGGCCGGGAGAGACGGGGGAGGGGTGACGCGTGAACCGCGTCGGCCCGCCCTCCCTCCCTCCTACTGCACACTGCGCGTCTTCACTGTGCCTGGTGTGCGGTACTGAAGGTCGGGTGAGTGGCCTGATGGCCATCAGATTCATCTGTTTTTAACTCCTTTATACATTCTAGTATGGTCTGAGCGTGTGCTTGTGTTTTGTGTTCCAGGTGGACCATTGATCATATTAAAGGGGGGTTCTCCCGGTCCAGGGTCCCTGGTTAAAATTTTAGCTGGCTTAAAATCCTCCCACTCGGGACTTAAAGGGGCATCCCGGGTTGCATTATTGCGTAATTCCCTCGGAGCATTGTACACATATAGTTGTATGCTCCGCCAGTCTCCTCTCCGTCTCCCCCTCGCTTGACACGTACCCCATGTGACGTGGTCATTGGCAGGGAGTCGCAATCTGAGGTGTGTGCCAGATTGGCCAATCTTGAAAAATTGTTTTCCAGTGCCGTTGCTAAAAAGGCCACGGCAAAGAGAAAACATTTGTATACGGCCGCGCAGGGCCTTGATAGGGAGGATTTTGACTCCCTGGATTGGTCTGATTGTGCCCCGCGTGAGGAAGGGGAGCTGTATGAGGAGTCTGAGGGCTCCGATGATCATCAGTTTGTGGGCGCTGATACAGAGCAGGGCCAGGGGGACTCCTTGGATACCTCTAGGGTCCTGGCTCATATGTTTGAGGTCTTGGCTATTTCTCCCCCCGAGTTCTTTGAAGTGACCAAGCCGCGCTTGGAATTTCCTTATCAAAAGCATTTTTATGGTATCATTCTTAAGGAATGGGAGAGGCCGACTGGGCTTCCGGGTGTCTCCCAGCATGCCCCCCCCGGGGTGGAGGCTCCTGTTTTGGGGTTGTCTAGCTCCTCAGTCCTCCATTCTCTGGAGTGCACTACTCTCAAGGATGGTGAGGATAAACGCATTGACCAGATGGCTTGTCATGGTTTTGACAGTGTTGGATCGGCCTTGCGGCCGGTTTGTGCTTCTGCGCTTTTATTGGTAGCTGCCAGGTCGGTTGTTAGAGGACTGTTGGCCTCTTCCGGGCTTGACCCGGCTAGTGAGGAGTTTGCCGACCTTAAGCGCTGTGAGTTACAGGACGACACATTGGTGATGTGTAGCAGAGCTGCGGCCCTGCTTGTGGCTATCCGGCGGTCGGTTTGGTTACGCCAGTGGGCAGCTGATTTTGTGTCCAAAAAGTCGATTACGGCCCTTCCCTTTGTGGGGTTGCGGCTCTTTGGAGAGAGATTGGATTCGGTGGCAAAGGGAGGTAAGTTACCTCAGCGTAAGAAGCAGCGTCGCCCCTTTCGGGGGGCGGCTTCCTTCTCTCAGTCGTTTCGTGGGGCTAAAGTCGGCAGGGGTTCGGCTTTCCCCTCGTCCAGAGGGTATTCCTGGACCAGGGGCAGGGGACGGGCCCGTCCAGGACACAGCTGGGTCTCCAAGCCTAGAGCCGCTGCCAAGCCGGCTCAGCAATGAGGGGGCGCCCTCACCCTTGCGGGTGGGGGGACGGCTGCTACTCTTCTCCTGGGTTTGGGTCCAAGAGGTCTCGGACAGGTGGATTCAGGAAGTGGTGTCTTCCGGTTACAAGCTGGAGTTCGAGTTCCGGCCCCCTCCCAGATTCTTCAGTTCTCGGGTGCCGTCAGATCCTCTGGCCGCCCAGGGGCTTCGGGCGGCAGTAGCAAGTCTTTTGGACATGGCTGTCATCTGTCCGGTGCCCCACTCAGACCGGGGCCTGGGCTTCTATTCCAATTTGTTCACGGTGCCCAAGAGGGACGGATCCGTTCGTCCCATTCTGCGCTCAGCCATCCACTCACTTCGTCAGAGGGACTTCATGACGTCCATAGACATCAAGGATGCTTACCTGCATATTCCAATATTTCCGGCACACCAGAGATTCCTCAGGTTTGTCGTGGACAATCGACATTTTGTGGCTCTTCCGTTTGGCCTTACCTCGGCTCCAAGGGTTTTTACCAAGGTGTTGGCAGGAGTGATGGCCATCCTCAGAGCCAGGGTTATCTGCATCGTGCCCTATCTGGACGATCTTCTCATCATGGCGTCTTCTCTGTCAGGCGCAGTTGGATACCAGGACAGTGGTGTCCACTCTGGAGAGTTTCGGTTGGGTGATCAACTATCCCAAGTCCTGCCTCACTTCCTCCAGGGTGGTGGAGTTCCTGGGAATGTCGCTGGATACTTCTCAGGCCAGGGTGTTCCTCCCCCGAGCCAAGGTTCTTCTGATTCAGGAATTGACTCAGCGTCTCCTATCCATCCCCCGCCCGTCCATCCGGCTAGGGATGCGACTGGTGGGATTCATGGTGGCATCGTTCGAGGCGGTTCCCTTTGCCCAGTTTCACACAAGGACGCTCCAGCTCCATCTCTTGGCGGCCTGGGACGGGTCCCCATTGTCATTGGATCAGTCCTTTCTGATGTCCCCCCGGGTGCGGCGTTCCCTTCGGTGGTGGCTGAAACCGAGCAATCTGACGAGGGGCAGGTCTTTTCTGACCCCTCGTTGGGAGACTGTCACCACAGATGCCAGCCTGTCAGGTTGGGGGGGATTTTGGTAGGATCTTCAGTTTCAGGAGCTGTGGGGGCCTCAGGAGGCTCACGATCCCATCAATGTTCTGGAGCTGAGAGCCATCAGGTTGGTTCTGGCTCACTTGACTCATCAGTTACGGGGACTACCGGTTCAAGTTCGATCGGACGGCGGTCGCCTACATCAATCACCAGGGAGGGACTCGCAGCAGGCGTGCCCTCAGGGAAGCGTCTTTGTTTCTGGATTGGTCAGAGGGCAATGTCCCATGCATCTCGGCAGTGTACATTCCGGGAGTGGAGAACACGGAGGCAGACTCCCTGAGCAGGGGGTCATCTCGCCGGGGGGAAATGGTCGCTCTGCCCCAAGGTTTTTCGGTCGCTTTGCCTCCGGTGGGGGACTCCGGAGGTGGACCTCTTTGCCTCTCGTCACAAGCTTCCGTCATTTGTGTCTCTCTCTCGGAATCCGCTGGCTCTGGCAGCGGATGCCATGTCTCTGGAGGGATCTGGGGTTTCTATACCTGTTCCCTGGCCCTAGAGGGTGCGTCAGCAATCCTGGTTGCTCCAAGGTGGCCAAGACAGGTTCGGTTCGCAGACGTTAGGTTGGCAGAGGATCAGTTAGTTCTGCCCTTTCTGCCGGATCTACTCACTCAGGTTCCCCTGCTCTACACCCAATTTACCAACACTGGCTTTGACGCCGTTGCTGCTGAAACCTCCATCTTGAAGGAGGAAGGTCTTTCTGATGCTGTCATTCAGACTCTGGTTAGGGCTAGAAAGAAGTCTTCCTCTGCCATCTACTATAGGATTTGGAGGTCTTATATTGATTGGTGTGAGGTCAGGGCCTTGCCTTGCAGGGCGTTTTCTATCCCTAGGATCTTGGAATTTTTGCAACATGGTCTGGACCTAGGTTTGAAGCTTAGTACGCTGAAAGGGCATGTTTCTGCCCTGGCTGTTTTCTTTCAAATGTCTTTTGCTCTTCATCCTCTGGTTAAGACCTTTTTCCATGGGGTTACGCATGTGCGGCCTCCTAGGAAGCCTTTGGTCCCAGTTTGAGATTTGAATTTGGTTCTTTCTGCCTTGCAGGGTCCTCCTTTTGAACCTTTGCAGGATATTGCACTTTCTACGCTTACTCAGAAGGTTGTTTTTTTCTGGTTGCCATCACTGGGTCTTCTGGGTAATTCCTGCCCCCTTTATGGGCCGGGAGGAGCCACAAGTCTTCCTGCATTCGACTGTGCCACCTGGTGGCGGATTACCCAAATGTGAAGAATTACAGATGAAGCAACCCGTGCTGGATTACCATAAAAACAATACTACAGGTGAGTAATCAGAGTTGCATTTTTTGTTACTAATTTTGAGGAACACTATGTCACATTGGAGGATAAAATGTAAGTTTTTTTTTTTCTTTAGGAATATTGCTCTAGAAATCTTTCTTATTCTCGGTGTGCCACACACCCCGCTTCCCCTTTAATTCTTAACGATCGGGTTACTCACCAGCAGGTGACGACGTTGCAGAGAGTCTTGTAAACGAGCCCCTCCTGGCCTACATATACCTGGGACCTCCCACTGAATCACCAGTTTTTTCTCTCTGCATGAAGCGACAAGACAGAAGAATGAAGTCTCCTGCTTGCAGGTAGCCGGGGTAAAATCCGGCATCCCCTTTTGGTCTATTTCTGCCCAGTTCTAGTGTGTTTATTATGCCAAGTTAAATGGAAGCCTCCCAGCCTAGGCTGCGGGCTGGGCAAAGGTAGATGGCACTTTAGGTGCCTAGGAGCTTATCTCCTCCGCTCGACCCCAATGCGGCTATCCGGCTGGTGATCTGGATTTGGGATGCCCCTGTCCCGATGTCCCTTTAGGTCACCTTCTCCCACTTGGCCTTCTCCCTTCGCTGGGGGGGGGGTGTGTGTGTGTGTAATGTGCATGAGTGCTTTACTTTACTGTGAAAAGGCCTTGGTCAGCACATGGCCAGGGCTGCTGGGGCCTGTTTTTGACTGTTTGTTTTTCTGGCCCGCCCCTCGCTTCCCTGGTCTCATTAGAGACCTGGACGCTGCAGCTGGTGGGGGAAAAGCTTGCGGCTGAAAACTACACAGGCAAAACGGCCCCACCATTGCGCACGTGGGGCCGTTCTTATGCTATGGCTGCTTGTGCAGCATTTTTCTCCCTGGGGCATTTCTACTTATGGGGAATGTTGTTGTTTCACATAGGTGGTATATGTGCTCCAGTGGCTGCGATTGTTCACTTTACCTTGTGATAGATATAGATATATATATATATATATATATATATATATATATATATATATGCATTTATATATGTATATATATATGCATTTATATATGTATGTGTATGTACAGGTATGTGTATATTTATGTATGTGTATGGGCATGTATTTATACACAGTGTGTGCTCTGATTTTTTGCACTCTGCTTTGCCTTGAAATTACATGTGTCATGTATATTTATTCAAGATGTTTAAGCTAGCCATATATGTTTGCCTTATTGGTTATGTATGATTGTGGCTGGGGGACTGACTGTGGTCTCTTTTCCCCCACAGATTCTGGGATCCCCTCACTGCAGTGGCTCTCCCGGTCTGTTATACCTGGCTAGTCTTAGTCTCTAAATTGGGATTTTCCTAGGTATTAAAAAAAAAAAAAAAATCCTCCCACTTCCGGGACTTTAATTACAAAGGGGCATCCCGGGTTGCTTAATGCGTAAAACCCTGGGTTGTTGCAAATACCACAAATTCACCATATGGAGGCTTCCAATGTTACCGGAAATGGCTCCTCAGGGCTATCCAGGTTGTGGGGGGCTGTGGGGTTCCGCTCCCAGGCGATGTCATATTATGCGTTCCATGTGCTCAGCAGAACATTGCGCGCCAGTCCGTTGCTCCTGCTTCTGGCTCCTCGCAATTTCCGTCATCTCCTATCTCCCCCAACCTAGTCCGGACCCCGTGTGACACTGTCAAAAATGGGGATTCGCATTCCGAGGTGCATGCGTGGTTGGCCAACCTCGAGAAAATTATCCGCTTCAGTGGCTCAGAAGGCTACGGCAAAGCGGAAGCACCTTGCTCCTGTATGTGGAGGCAGACTCCCTGAGCAGAGGATGTTCTTGCCAGGGAGAATGGTCTCTCAATCCAAGGGTCTTTCAGTTCCTCTGTCACAAGTGGGGGACTCCACGGTTGGACCTGTTTGCTTCTCGTCACAAGCTGCCAGCTTTTGTGTCTCTATCCCAGAATCCTCTGGCAGTGGCAGCGGATGCCATGTCTCTAGCCTGGAAGGATCTGGGGTTTCTATATCTGTTTCCCCCATTCTCCATGGTCAGCAAGGTGGTGCGCAAGCTAGCACTGGAGGAGGTGGCAGCAATTCTGGTGGCGCCAAGGTGGCCAAGACATCTGTGGTACGCAGACGTCGTAAGGCTGGCAGTGGATCGTGTCCATCTGCCTTTTCTTCCAGATCTCATCACTCAGGGTCAACTTTGTTACCCCAATTTACAAACGCTGGCTTTGACGGCATGGCTGCTGAAGTCTCCATCTTGAACGAAGGAGGTCTTTCTGATGTGGTTATTCAGACTCTTATTAGAGCTAGGAAGAAGTCTTCCTCTGTCATTTATTACAGGACTTGGAGGTCCTATATTGATTGGTGTGAATCCAGGGCTTTGCCCTGTAGAGTATTTTCTATTCCTAGAATTCTGGAATATCTGCAACAAGGTTTGGATATGGGATTACAGATTAGTACTTTGAAAGGGCAAGTCTCTGCCTTGGCAATTTTCTTTCAAAGATCGTTTGCTCTTCATCCTTTGGTTAAGACCTTTTTCCAAGGAGTCGCGCATGTGCGGCCTCCCAGAAAGCCTTTACTTCCTTTTTGGGATCTTAATTTGGTGCTTTCGGCTATGCAAGCTGCTCCCTTTGAGCCATTGCAGGATATTCCTCTTCCTATACTTACTCAGAACGTTGCCTTTTTGGTTGCTATTACTTCTGTCCACCGAGTTTCTGAACTGGCGGCTTTGTCTATTCAAGCCCCTTATTTTGAGAGGCATCAAGATAAGGTTGTTTTCCGTTTTAAACCGGATTTCCTTCCTAAGGTGGTGTCTGCTTTCCACCTAAATCAGGATATAGTTCTTCCTTCCTTGTGTCCTAAACCTAGTAACGACAAGGAAAGGGTCTTACATTCTTTGGATGTAGTTCGTTGTGTCAAGTATTATTTAGTTACTACCTTGGCCTTCCGCAAGACAGATGCCTTTTTTGCTGTGCCTTCTGGGCCCAAGAAGGGTTTTGCCCTTGCCAAATCTTCCCTTAGTAAGTGGATACGTCAGGCTATCATTGGGGCCTATATGGCGAAGGGGAAGGTTCCCCCTTCTTCGTGTCACCGCTCATTCTACTCGTGCTATTGGAGCCTCTTGGGCTTTTCAGCACCAAGCTTCTGTTGAACAAGTCTGCAAGGCTGCGACTTGGTCTTCTGTGCATACTTTTTCTAAGTTTTACAAGGTTGATGTGCGGGCCTCAGCGGATGCTGTTTTTCGCCGCAAAGTTCTGCAAGCTGCAGTAATTTAAGTTATGCATTATTCCTTTGGGATCCCCACCCATTATAGACACTGCTATTGGATGTCCCAAGTGTCATGAATATCGGGAAGTGGGGGTGTGACATACTAGGAATAATACCATTTTGTGAGATACTCACCTGTAAAATGGTTATTACGAGTATGTCACACACCCCACTTCCCCCGCCCTTTTTTGTTCGAGGAATCCTTTATATGGTGATTATTATTATTTCAAATAATTTTACAATTATTGAATATAATTGACTCTTTTTGCTCTAAGGGATCCTTTATTTGGTATTTCAAATAATTTTACAATTATTGAATATAATTGGCTCTTTTTGTTCTAAGGGATCCTTTATTTGGTATTTCAAATAATTTTACAATTATTGAATATAATTGGCTCTTTTTGTTCTAAGGGATCCTTTATTTGGTGGTGGTATTCTCATATAATTTTACAATTATTGAATATAATTGGCTCTTCCTGGTTCTTCACTGCTGTTTAAGAAGACTGAGGAATAGTGGGAGGAACCCAGTACTTATGGACCAGGAGGGGCTCCTTTTTTCCATATCATTTCTGCAAGATCGCCCTCTACAGGCCGGGTTCCCAAGTGTCATGAATATCGGGAAGTGGGGGGTGTGACATACTCGTAATAACCATTTTAAAGTGGACCAACACCCAGGATTTTGACTATCCTGGGTTTTGGTCCACTTCGGTGGGGCACCCCGATCGGGGGTGCCCCACTGTGTGAAACCCCCCAGAAACCCCCAAAAACTCACCTCTCCCCGCTCCCACGTGAACGCCGCAGCCAATCCCCGCCAACGTCTAGGCGGGGGACAGGAACGTACAAGCCTCTTCCGCCGCCTCCCGCGCGTCACTCTCGGCGCGCGTGCGCCCCCGCCGGCCATCCACAGAGGGCCGGCACGGGCGCGCGCACGTCTGGAGGGCCGCGCGGGAGGCGGCGGCGGAAGCGGCGGCGGATCAGGTAAGATCTTTTTGGGGTTTCTGGGGGGTTTCATCCCGATCTCGGATGTCCCGCGGGGTGGGAGGTGATCGGCCCGGGAATCTTATAGATTTCCGGGCCGATCACCCCTGGGTGTTGGTCCACTTTAAAGGTGAGGAGCTCACAAAATGGTATTTTTTATATATATGTTTCCCTCCCTGCCCACAGCTTTATTTTGTGTGTGTGCTGCATGTTTGGTGCAACTTTCACAGTGCGCTCCTCACTGACAGGCAGTGAGGAGCGACCTCTACCCTCTTACCTCCCTGCGTTCTCGCGGCAGGCGCGCCCCGCGGGCCTCCTCTGCACCGCCGTGTGCGGCGCTGTCTGTGATGAGGGGAGGGGGGAGTGCACGCTACTGCCGTCGCTTGACAAGGGGCCGCCGCTATGACAGGCGGATTCAGGAGGGCAGCATTTCTTCTGCTGACGCACCGCGGGGGCGGGGCCCGGCGTCGGTGCGTAGCTGACGTCGCGCCAGTGCCCTCCCCTGAGGATCCTTCCAGAAGGAGCTTCTGTGGCAGGCACGCTGCTGTGCTGGAGCCAGGTGACCAGGCTTTCCTTGCTGCGGACGCTGCGGTGCTCCCTCCTGTCGGTTGCGGTGTCGTGAGTCCCTCCTTTTTGATTATTGTTGTACATATGCCTTATGTATTTATGTTAAGGACGTGGGCTAAGGTTGAGGATTGTGGTTCCTCCCGGTCCCCCTTTTTAATTAGAGGGATCGAATATTAGGCTTGGGCTGTTAGCGTCTAGTAGTCTTATTGAATTTTTACTATTCTTAATCACCATAATGGAGGCATCAGGGGATAGTAAGCCGGGGCCCCATTTGGGCAGGACAGACTCTGCCCCTTGTGCAGAAGGAATCCTCTGGGCGGATTCAGCACTATTTGTCCCACTTGCACCAAAGGCATTGTTTTGGACCATGAGCGGACGGTCGCCCCTGACCCTAGCCCTGTATTACCATCGGCCTCTCCGGACCCTCCGCTGCTTCATTCAGCCCCTAGTAAAGGGGGAGCCAGCAAGGGGTCTTATACTGATTTTGCGCACAGGCTGGCTAGTCTCGAGATGCAGATCTCGTTGACAGCTCCTAAGAAAGCCTCGAGTAAGAAGCGGCATCTGGAACCGATTTACTCGGATGACGATCTTTTTGATTGCTTGGGTTCTGCGGAGGAAGGTGAGTTGCCGGTGGAATATACCGCTGACGATGACAGTATCTCTGGTTCCTCCTCTGACGAGGATTCTTGTCTCCCGGATGATACGGAGAGTTTGCTATCTTCCGTCTTTTATACCCTACATATTGTTCCTCCCAGAGCAGCTAAGAGGAAGCAGGGTGATTTATTTCGGCCTGAGAGGCAAAGACGGGTCTTCCCGGAGCAGCCTCACTTTTCTAACATGATTCTTAAGCAATGGGAAAGGCCCAACAAGTTACCGTCAGTCCCTAAGGGCCTGGACCTCCCATGTCAGGCTTGTCCAATACCACTGTTATGCCGTCGCCTGACAATGGATCAGCTGGTCTGCCATGCGTTCACCTTTTGGTGGGGCTTTTTTTCGCCCTGCGTGTGCCTTGGCAATCGCCTCACTAGCCAACAGGAGAAAGGTGAGACACCTTGTGGGTAGAGCTAAGGCTCGCAAGCGGGCAGAGGAGTATAAGGAACTCAAGGCTTGCTTGGATTTCATTGGCCTTGTTGTCACTGCCATGGATGATGTGGTCAGGCTTGGCGCCAGAATTTCGGCCTTTCTCGTTGCTCTACGACGCTCGCTCTGGTTGACGCAGTGGTCGGCTGATGCGGCTGCCAAGAAGTCCCTCACAAGTCTACCTTTTGTGGGAAGCCGGCTGTTTGGGGAGCGCCTGGACCTTCTGGTCAAGGATGGTAGACTTCCTCAGAGAAGGAAACCTGCTCAGTCCTTTCGGAACCCCTCCTCTTATCGGTCCTTTCGAGGAGGAAGAGGATCTTCGTTTCCAGGTGGCCGCAGAGAAACCTGGGGCAGAGGTAGGTCCCGCAGCCGAGCCAACTCCTGGGGAGCTAAGGCCAAGCCCTCTCAGGCATGAGGGGGCGCCCTCACCAATCCGGGTGGGGGGATGGCTTCTGCTGTTCGCTCAGATCTGGAGGCGTCACGTCTCGGATCGGTGGATTCAGGAGGTTGTGTCCTCCGGTTACAAGATAGAGCTGGCAGCCAAGCCACCCACAAAATTCCTCAGTTCAAGGATATCTCAAAACCCGCTAAAGGCCCAAGTACTGAGAACGGCTGTTCAACATATCCTGCAGATAGGTGTGATTTGCCCTGTACCCCGGCAGGAACAGGGTCCAGGGATTCTACTCCAACCTGTTCACGGTTCCCAAATTGGACGGAACGCTACGGCCGATCCTGGACCTGAAGGGTCTCAACAGGTTTGTAAGAGTCAGACTTTTCTGCATGGAAACGTTGCGGTCGGCGGTGAGATCGCTTCGGCCCGGCGACTTCATTACCACGGTGGACATCGAGGCTTATCTGCACACCCCGATTTTCCAGAGACATCAGAAGTTCCTGATGTTTGCGTTGGAGGATCAACATTACCAGTTTGTAGGACTCCCCTTCGGCATATCCTCAGCCCCCCGTGTGTTCACCAAGGTGCTGGCGGGCATCATGGCTATCCTGAGGAGTTCGTGTGTTACCCTATCTGGACGATTTGCTGACGATTTTTCAGCCCTGTCACTTCTGCAGGCCGAGAGCGATACGGTCAACCCTTGAAGCCTTCGGTTGGGTAATCAATTACCCCAAGTCCCTCAACAGTGAGATCCTTCCTGGGAATGACGTTAGACACTGCTCAGGTCAAGGTTTTTCTGCATTAGCAGAAGGTTTTGAGTCTCCAGACGCAGGTGCAGGCCTTGCTGTTTTGTCAGCAGCCGTCTGTACATCTGGGGATGAGATTGGCCTGCCTAATAGTGTCCTGCTTCGAGGCAGGACCTGTAAAATTGTTTTTGTATCCATCCAGTCCAGGCTGTCCCACCCCGCCCTTGTGTTCATTGTGTCCTGTATGCCTGGTATGGTGATCAACCATTTTTGTTCATAGGACACTAGTTTTTCAGTTTTTTTTGATTAGAGAGAGTACAAGCTGAAGCTATGTGAAGTAACATGGTTTCTTAGGCCTCCCGGAGCTACATCTTTGATCTTGCAAGAGGCGAACACCCCAATCGTGAAGATATTGGGACGGCCTGGACAGGATGGATGTAAAAACAATTCTACAGGTGAGTTTCACAGAATTGTATTTGTTGAACACATATTCACCAGTAACAAAGCGAAAACATATGGAATGACATTATTACATTGTGACATTAACACTTTAATACCAGACCTATAATGACAATTCTGCATAAAAATATAAAAAATCAAAAAAGTTTTCAAAAATGACATTTAATAGGCCAGGAGAGGTCACACAATGATTTGAATAAAAAAATAAAAATTAAAGAAAAAAAAAACCCTGTTTAAAGTGAAGAAAAATATTGTCCATTGAAATGTATGGGAGAGCGACAGGTAATACCAGGCTAATTTTTCACATATCTTCCTTTTTCGATTTTTTAGAATAATGACCTATTCCGAGTTAAATGGTGTCTCCAGTGGCTTGCTGACAAAGCTGGTAAGTTTATTTTTTTTCTTTCTAAATATTCTACTCTAAATGCTCAGGAGGGGATAAGAAAAATAAGAGCATAGATTAGTGGCACATGTTTTCAGGCATGTTGTGGGGGAGTTGGGGCATTTGTATTTCCTTTGTATTCTTGCTTATGTGCTGTACAGTACACCATCCAGTTTTGCTTGAAACCCCACACCTAGTGTAGCTGTAACCAAGCAAGAAGACACCATGGAGAATATTGGACTGAAGATCAGTCACTGGAGCCAATTCAGCATGACACTTAATTGGTTTGGCTGCCTAATTAGGCAGAGGGTTTTAGATTCCCGGCCCAGGTGGATTTTGATCTGGTTTTAGTAGCCCTAAACTCATTGACCTCCTCAGGGCCATGTGAGTTACTTCAAACTATATAATGCAAGTTACTACCCAGTGTCTTCTCTGTGTTGCAGGAATGGATAACCATTTTGAATTGCAGGACATAGAAAGTTTAATTATTAAGTATTTTAGAGACAAACTTGATGAAGAACCTTCAAAATCTGCCATGCACCGCATGCTGGATGTCGTCCATTGGGATTATGCCAACAACACAAGGTAAGAAGGCCTCATAGTCAGCCACTTATTTTCCGCTGTTTTATTTTGCACCTGATGTATGCACTTTTTTTTTTATTATGTAATGTAATTGTTCTAAAATCAGGAGCTTTTTGTCTGTTTACAGGTGTCAATGGCATGAAGAGAATGACATGTGGTGCTGTGCTCTTGCAAGCTGCAAGAAAATTAGGCAAGTATATAAATACCCTCAGTGTGACGTATGATGAGCTCAGTTGTGCTGCGGGTTCATTATGGTGCTACTGTGGCTCTTATTTCACAATTGTTGGGAAGCTCTTGTGCTTTTTTTCCCATTTGGTATTATGGTTTATTTATAAAGCAGCATCATGGCATTGTACAAGGTGGGCATTCCAGTTTGGGATGCCCCACTGTGTGAAACACAGTCCAAACAAGTCGAGGGTAGCCGCACTCCTAACTTAGAAATGGAGTAGAACAGGTGGGCGCACAGTTAGCGGAGACACCGCATATCCAAGTCTAGCAAATAACAAGCACTCCAAAGTGATCTTCATAGATCAAGCCAATGTATTAAGTATAAGCAAACACATATCATATCATTTTGGGGGTATTAGGGGACCCCCTTCCGCAGGACATAGGTAACAAACAGAGAAAGAAAGCTGAAATGGCTTAAAACATGTAATGGGCTAATAGGGCTGCAGCAAAAACCCGCCTGACGTCATTGAAGACGTCAGCGGTGTGTCCCCATGGCCATGCATAAAAATTGCAAATAGAAAACACCCGCCAACGTTCTAGATTGGGCTGTATGGCGGGCACAGTGGTGGGATGGCTACTATGTATGTGGTTCACTTCCGATTATTGGATTACATAATGCTTTGATTACAGCTTTATATGTGTATTCTTAGTATACAGTATGTCCTGCTCCAAATATAATACTTACAATTGGTTATACTCCGCCAGATGGCGCTGGACTGCAGATGCATCGAAAATAGGCTCCTCCCGGCCCCTCAAATACCCGGGGACCTCCCACAAATCCCCAGAATTTCTCTGCAGTCTGGCTGTGAAGGACAAAAAATTGGCTCCCTACTCGCAGGTGAGCTGGGTTATTAACCTGTGGCCCTGTAGGACTATTCCCACCCGTTCCACTAGTATTATGCCTCCCAGCCTTGGCTGCGCTGGTCGGGTGAGGGTAGGCAGCACCGCCGTTGGTGCTTAGGAGCGCTGCTCCACTGCAATCCCCCACCAAAGGGTAGGCGGTTCAGGCTTATGGTGAGCCTCTATGGAATGCCCCTCCCGCACTATTGCCCCTGCCTATCAGTGGGCCCTAATTAAGTGGCCGCCGTCCTCCCTCATCCTCCTTGTAGTCTTCGGGGGAAAAGAGGGGGGGGGGTGTATGTGTATAGATATGTATGTTATGCACTCTGTGCTTTACACTCTTTTCACATGCCTTTTATTCTTGTGTCAGCCGCCGCACTGACTTGTCTTTACTGCATTTTTAATTTTGCTGCCGCCGCGCGCTGCCTTGGTTCCGTGCTTGGCGGCGGCATTACCTCAGGCGCTGGTGCGCCATCATCGGCTGCTTGCCGTTCTGGCTTCGCGCTCTTCGGGGGGGGGGCGGGTCCCGTCTTTGGCGCGTTCCGCGTCATCGCTGTTACTGGCCCGCCCCTCGAGGTATACCGACGCCATCTTTCCTTTTTATGCACGACGGACTCCTACCTACTGCGGTCCGTAAGTGCCCTCACGGGCGGCTTTATATTTTTCACTATTCTAAGTGTGCCATACACTCCACTTCGGTCTTCATGACATCTGGGTAATCTCCAGTAGAGGGCGAACTTCTGCAGAGATGAATGTGCAAAAGAAAGCCCCTCCCGTTCCATATATACCTGGGACCTCCCACCAATTCCCCAGTTTCTTCTCTGCAGAGAAGGCGACAAGACAGAAGATGAGGACTTCTTTACTTACAGGTAAGCTGGGCTCGCGCCCGGCCTTCTATTATCCCTATTACTGCCAGGACCCTTCTAAATTGCCCTATATTGAGCCTCCCAGCTTAGGCTGCGGGTCCTGGTGAAGGTAGGAGCACCCGATGGGTGCAGCAGGAGCACTGCTCCACCGTGAGACCTCACTATGGGGTAGGCGGTTTCCAGGTTTCTTGGTGATCCTGGTGTGGGATCCCCTGTCCCGTTAGGCTTATGGCCGGCTCCTGGCAGGATTCCCCCCCTTCCGGGTCCCTTATTCCCCACCGGGGGGGGGGGGGCCTGGCCGATATTTCGTTTTACCAGCCCTTGTCCCTGGCCGATATTTAGTTTTACCCAGCCCTTGTCCCTGTGTGTTTACGTGTGTGTGAGGTGTTTGCTGCCTTACTGGCTTACTTGGGATTGCTTACAGCCTAGGGATGCTTCTCCCCCTCAGGCTGCGTTCGGGAAGGGGGCGGGCCGGGCTCTCGGCGCGGCCGCGGTAGCCCCGCCCCCTTATTGCTGTGCTCGTTGTATAGGGGATCCACGTTGCTGGGGGGGCGTGGCCTCGGCAAACGCGCCTTCTGCGCTAGCCCGCCCTCCCCCTGCTCTCCCTCCTCAGGCACGAGGCTGCGTGGGGGCCATCTTTCCCTGGCAGGCCGCATAGCAATCGGTGTGGTAAGGGCCCGATGGCCATTTTCTTAGCTTGTGTGTGTGTGGGGGCACCCACTGGTCTCAATCCTGTGTGTGTGGATGTGCCTTAATCGCACTGTCTGGCTGGGTTACCTGTATATTTACAATGGTGTGGCTGCAAGATCAATTGCTGTGGTTTTTTAAATGTAATTTTATGGCCATTTTTACATAGCTCGGCGCTTATGTTGTTTGTTTTTGTGTGTTACAGGTTGCCCTGTATATGTGCATATTAAGGGGTCCCTCCTGGTCCTGGGGTCCCTTATATAAAAATTGTCCACCTAAAATCCTCCCACGGGACTTTTAAGGGGCATCCCGGGTTGCTTATGCGTAATTCCCTGCGGTCTTGCGTGGCCATGTGTGGGGTGCGGGGTATCCCTTATGGGGGAGAATGTGCTGATCTGTATACCATGCGCACAAAAGGCCATAACGCGGCAGTCTGGTACCCAGCCTTCTGGGTCGGCTCCTCCCACTTCATCGCCTTCCCCTCCCCACCTTATCCGTACCCCAAGTGACATTGGTACCAGTGGGGAGTCGCTTTCTCATGTTTGGGCTCGGTTGGCCAGCATCGAGAAAATGATTGCTAGCACGGTGGGCAAGAACGCCCAGGCTAAAAAGAGACATTTGTCGTCGGCCCAGCCATTGTGGGATATTGACGACGAGTCCGCTGATTTGTCCGATTATTCCCCGTTAGAGGAGGGGGGATTGTATCAGGATTCAGAGGCTGACTGTGTTCAGCCTGGGAATTCCAATGTCGGGCAGGCGCTGGGGGATGCCGTAGATACGGCCACTGTTTGGTCACATTTATTGGAGGTGTTGGATATTGAACCGCCTGAGACACCCCCTCTTAAGAAGCCCCATCTGGAATTCCCTACCCAGGGTCATTTTGATGCGCTGATCCTTAGAGAATGGGAGAGGCCCAGTCGGCTTCCTGGTGTTCCTCAGGGATGGGATAAGAAATATCCTTTTCCGGTGGAGGCGGTTAAGCGCTGGTCTTCTCCTCCCGAGGTCGACGCACCTGTTTTAGGTTTGACCAACTCTTCTGTGCTTAACACCCCTGATGCCACTTCCCTTAAGGATGGCGAGGCTAAGCGCCTTGATCAGATGCCCTGCGGCCTTTTAGTGCATCTGCCCTGGAAGACTCTATTGTGTGTAGTAGGACGTCAGCCTTACTGGTGGCCATGCGCAGATTGGTCTGGCTCCGTCGGTGGACAGCGGACGTTGGAGCCAAGAAGTCGCTCACAGCTCTTCCCTTCTTGGGTGCGCGGCTGTTTGGTGATAAATTGGATGCTGTTGCTAAAGGAGGTAAGTTACCTCAGCGGAGGAAACGGCGCCTCCCCTTTCGGGCGAGGGCCAGAGCGTCTAGGGGTCTGGCCTACTCAGGTGTCAGGGGCTCGTCCTGGAACAGAGGCAGAGGTCGTGCACGTCCCGCGGCTGCCTGGGGTTCCAAGCCCAAGCCTGCCGTTAAACCGGCTCAGCAATGAAGGGGCGCCCTCACCCGCAAGGGTGGGGGGGCGGCTGCGGCTCTTCTTCCAGGTCTGGACCCGGGAGGTCACAGACAATTGGATCTTGGAAGTGGTCTCCTCCGGGTACAAACTGGAGTTCGAGTTCTGGCCGCCCCCCAAGATTCTTAAGGTCTCGGGTGCCCTCGGACCCTCAGGCTGCACAGGGGCTCCTGTTAGCAGTAAAAAACCTTCTGGACATGGGGGTTATATGCCCGGTGCCTCTGGCGGAGAGAGGCATGGGTTTCTACTCCAACCTTTTCACGGTTCCCAAAAAGGAGGGTTCGGTGAGACCCATTCTAGATCTCAAGGTTCTCAACAGATTTCTCAGAGCCAAAAAGTTCTGCATGGAGACTCTGCACTCTGCTATCAATTCCCTTCGCCAAGGGGATTTTATGACATCCATAGACATCAAGGATGCGTATCTGCATGTTCTGGTCTTTCAGGCACATCAGAGATTCCTCCGATTTGCGGTGGAGGATCAACATTATCAGTTTGTAGCTCTTCCCTTCGGTCTGACCTCGGCACCGAGGGTCTTCACCAAGGTTTTGGCAGGCAGAATGGCTCTGCTCAGATCTCAGGGCATTCGCATTGTGCCTTATCTGGATGATCTGTTGATATCGGCTTCTTCCCTTCATCAGGCGGAACTGGACACCACCCAGGTGGTGTCGACCCTGGAGAGGTTCGGGTGGGTGATCAACCGCACCAAGTGTTCTCTCTCCCCGTCTCGTGTGATTTCATTTCTGGGCATGAATCTGGATACCTGTCGGGCCAGAGTGTTTCTGCCCCAGACCAAGGTGCAAGGGGATTCAGGGCCTGATCCGTCTTCTTCTGGCCAGTCCTTGTCCCTCTATCCGACAGGGGATGAAACTGGTGGGTGATGGTATCCTCCTTCGAGGTGGTGCCGTTTGCACAATTTCACATGAGTTCTCTTCAACTTCACCTATTGACATATTGGGACAGGTGCCTAGGGTTCGGCAGTCCTTTCGGTGGTGGCTGGATCTGGGGAAGGGCAGATCCTTTCTGGTCCCTTGTTGGGAGATGGTTACCACGGATGCCAGCCTGTCGGGCTGGGGAGGTTATTGGAAGAGTCATCAGTTCAGCGGGGTGTGGGGTCCCGAGGAGGCTCACACCCCATCAGTGTATTGGAGCTCAGAGCCATTCGACTGGTTCTGGCTCGGCTGACCCCACATTTACGGGGTCTTCCGGTGCAGATTCGTTCGGACAACCGAACGGCAGTGGCTTACATAAATCACCAAGGAGGGACTCGCAGCAGGAGTGCCCTCAGGGAAGTCTCTCTGATCCTGCACTGGGAGGAGAGCAATGTTCCTTGCCCTTCGGCAGTCTACATTCCGGGAGTGGAAAATACGGAGGCGGATTCCCTGAGCAGGGGATCTTCTCACCACGGAGAGTGGTCTCTCAACCCAGAGGTTTTTCTGGATCTTTGCCGCAAGTGGGGGACTCCGGAGGTGGATCTCTTTGCCTCGAGGCACAATCACAAACTTCCGCCTTTGTGTCTTTCTCAGGATCCCCTGTCTCTGGAAGTGGATGCCTTGTCACTGGCTTGGAAGGACCTGGGTTTTCTGTACCTGTTCCCACCTGTCTCCATGCTGGGCAAGGTAGTTCGCAAACTGGTTCTAGAAGGGGCACCAGCGATTCTGGTGGCTCCAAGGTGGCCAAGAAGGGTTTGGTACGCAGATGTAAGGATGGCCGTAGACCAGTACCGGCTTCCCTTGCTGCCGGACCTGCTATCTTAGGGTCATCTACTTTACCCCAATTTACAAACGCTGGCTTTGACGGCTTGGCTGCTGAAACCTTCATCTTGAAAGAGGAAGGTTTGTCTGAGGCTGTTGCTCAGGCCCTGATTAGGGCTAGGAAGCGGTCCTCTTCTGGCATTTACTATAGGACTTGGAGGTCGTATATTGATTGGTTTGAGGCTAGGGCCTTGCCTTGCAGGGTTTTTTCTATACCCAGGATTTTGGAGTTTCTTCAGCATAATCTGGGTCTTGGGTTCCAGCTTAGTACTTTGAAAGGATAGGTTTCTGCTCTGTCGGTTTTCTTCCAGAGGTCTTTTGCTTTACACCCGCTGGTTAAGACTTTTTTCCAAGGGGTCGCGCATGTGCGGCCCCCTCAGAAGGCTGTAGTCCCTGTTTGGGATTTGAATTTGGTTCTTTAGGCTCTGCAGGGTCCTCCTTTTGAGCCGTTACAGGATATTGCTCTTTCAGTTCTCACTCAGGTTGCTTTCTTGGTGGCTGTTACCTCTGTCCGGCGTGTCTTAGTTGGCGGCCCTGTCGATTCAGGCCCCTTACTTTGAGAGACACCAGGTTAAGGTGGTTTTTCTTTTCTTCCCAAGGTGGTGTCTGCTTTCCACCTCAATCAGGACATTGTTCTCCCTTCCTTGTGTCCTAAGCCTAACAATGACAAGGAGAGGGCTCTGCACAATTTGGATGTTGTTCACTGTGTGAAGTACTATTTGGTGACTACTTCTTCCTTCTGCAAGACGGACGACGTCGTCAAGCCATTGCTCGGGCCTATTCTGCTAAGGGAAGGACTGCCCCTTTTAGGGTCACTGCGCACTCTACTCATGCTGTTGGTGCATCCTGGGCTTTTCAGCACCATGGTTCTGTTGAACAAGTTTGTAAGGCTGCTACTTCATACTTCAAGTTTTACAAGGTTGATGTGCGGGCTTCAGCTGATGCTGTTTTTGGTCGCAAAGTTCTGCAAGCTGCAGTGGTTTGAGTTGGTACATTCTTTGCTGTTTCTGGTTCCCACCCATGACGGACACTGCTATTGGATGTCCCAGATGTTATGAAGATCGAAGTGGAGTGTATGGCACACTTAGAATAATACCGTTCTGTGAGTACTCACCTTTTTAACGGGTATTATGAGTGTGCCATACACTCCACTTCACCCCACCCCTTTTTTTCTGGTATTCTGGGGCTTTTTATTTGGTGAACCATTGATTTTGATTGTTAAGGTTTTATTTGGTTCTTCCTGGTCCCTTTACTGCTTTTATACACTGGGGAATTGGTGGGAGGTCCCAGGTATATATGGACCGGGAGGGGCTTTCTTTTTTTTGCATATCCATCTCTGCAGAAGTTCGCCCTCTACTGGAGATTTCCCAGATGTCATAAAGACCGAAGTGGAGTGTATGGCACACTCATAATACCCGTTTTAAAGGTGAGTACTCACAAAACGGTATTTTTGTTACGATGTACTCAAGGTCTTGTCTGCTTATGTCTTTCAGGCGGGATGAACCCTTCTTGGCTTCTCCCGGCCCTGTTTTAGTATATACTTGTAGGCCTTGTAAAAATTATACTCCCACTTCCCTAGCGGGTTATTGGGGCATCCAGGGTTGCTACATAGTGTAATTTCCTATCGGCGTATAGCGCCACTATAATCACCATATGGAGGCATCCCAGGATAATGTGACCGGGGTCCCTTTGGGACAAGACCGGCTGTGTGTAGCGTGTGGGCAGCCTCATGCTGACGCTGACAAGGCGCAGGTCTGTGTACCCTGTGCTGAGCAGGTGCTTGCATTGCAATCTGGCCTGCCAGTGGCTGCACCTCGTTTCACTTCGCCTACTCCCCCAAGCTTAAACCTCACTCCTACTGAGTTGCATACTAGTGGGGATTCTCAGCCTGATGTGTCTTCTAGACTGGCTACTGTAGAACAGTTGATTGCGAAGTCCTTAGCGCGTAAGGCCCCTGCTAAGAATGCTGCACTTGATGCCTAATGTTACTGTTTTCCCTATGGGAACTGAGGAGTTTTGGAACCTGTGTGGCTATACCCCGTCTGATGAAGAGTAGCTCTTGACTGATTCAGGCTCATCTGATGAGAGACCAAGGGGTCATGACGATTCTGGCTCTGACCCCTGGGCCCCGGATGACACGGACAGATTATTGACCCAGATTTTTGAGGTTCTGTCTATCTCTCTCCCTGTTTAGGCTCCCAAGCAAAGAGGGGAGCTTTTTCCATACAGCAAAATCACGTTTGGAATTTCCCGAGCAGGCACATTTCCATAACCTTGTGCTCAAGAAATGGGAGCGCCCCAGTAAACTTCCCGGGGTTCCAAAAAGTTGGAAGTATCCCTTTCCTGCTGAGCTGGGGGTCATCTGCCAGGTCCCCTTAAGAGAAAAGGGCAAAGGCTTTTATTCCAACCTATTCACAGTACCCAAAAAGGATGGTTCTGTCAGGCCAATCCTGGACTTAGAGATTCTCAACAAGTTTGTCAGGGGCAGGCGCTTTGGCATGGAAACTGCGCTCTGCCATCAGTTCCCTGCGCCAAGGGGATTTCATGACTTCTGTGGACATCAAAGATGCTTACCGTCATATTCCTGTGTTTCCAGGTCATCAAAGGTTCCTCAGGTTCATTCTGATGGATCAACACTGCCAGTTTGTGGCCTTGCCCTTCGTTCTCACTTCAGCTTCCAGGGTGTTCACCAAGGTGCTGGCTGGCGTGATGTATGCTCAGATGTCAGGGCATCCGCATGCTTCCCTATCTGGACGACATCCTCATCACTTCCCAGTCTCTACATCAGGCAGAGTTGGATACTCAGCTGGTGGTGTCCACTCTGGAGTCATTTGGGTGGGTGATCAACCACCCCAAGTCCTCACTGTCCCTTTCCTGGGTAACTCCATTCCTAGGAATAAGTCTGGATACAGTTCAGGCAAGGATCTTCCTTCCTCAGCAGAAGGTGGACAGTCTGATTGCACAGGCTCAGTCCCTCCTAGCTTGTCCCCATCCCTCCATCAGGCAGGGGATGCAGCTGGTGGGCCTGATGGTGGCATGCTTTGAAGCGGTCCCTTATGCTCAGTTCCACTTGAGGCCTCTGCAACTTCACCTATTGTCAGTATGGGACAAGGACCCAGCGTCCCTGGACAGGGTCTGTGTGCTCTCCCCCCTGGTCAGGAGGTCCCTCTTGTGGTGGATGGACCCAAGGAACCTGTTGGGGGGGCAGATCCTTTCTGCCCCTTCCTGGGAGACGGTCACCACGGATGCCAGTCTGTCAGGTTGGGGGGGTTTCTGGAAGTCCCTGCGGTTCCAGTGGAGGTGGGGCCCTCAGGAGCCCACACACCTATCAATGTCTTGGAGCTGCGGGCAATCAGGTTAGTTCTGGCTCACTTGACTACTCATCTTCGGGGCCTGCCTGTTCAGGTGCGATCGGACAACCAGACGGCAGTTGCCTACATCAATCATCAGGGAGGGACCCGGAGCAAGGCTGTGTACATCCCGGGGGTGGAGAATCGCCTGGCACTCTCTGAGCAGGGGGACCTCTCGCCAGGGAGAATGGTCCCTATGCAGCAGGGTGCTTCAATCTCTGTCACCGTTGGGGCCAACCAGATGTGGATCTGTTTGCGTCCCGCCACAATCACAAGCTCCCAGCTTTTGTCTCTCTGTCAGGGATCCTCTGGCCCTGACCTCGGATGCGCTAGTAATGTCATGGAAGGACTTTCAGTTCCTTTATGTCTTCCCTCCAATTCCCCTGCTGGGCAGGGTTCTGCGCAAGATTGCTCTGGAAGGGGCGCCAACAATTCTGGTGGCCCCCAGGTGACCAAGAAGAGTGTGGTTCGCAGACGTGGTACAGCTGGCAGTAGATCAGTACGCTCTGCCCTTGGTGCCAGATCTGCTCACTCAGGGCTCACTACGCCATCCCAATTTACAAACTCTGGCTTTGACGGCTTGGCTGCTGAAACCTCCATCTTGATGGAGAAGGGGCTGTCTTCCTCGGTTGTGGATACTTTGATTAAAGCTAGGAAGAAGTCTTCCTCTTCCATTTATTACAGGGTTTGGCGTGCCTACATTGACTGGTGTGAGTCTAAGTCTCTTCCCTGTCGTGTGTTCTCTATCCCCAGGATTCTGGAGTTCCTGCAGCATGGGTTGGAGATGGGGCTCCAACTCAGTACTCTGAAGGGTCAGGTTTCTGCCCTGGCTATTTTCTTCCAGAAGTCCTTTGCTTAGCACCCTCTGATCAGGACTTTTTTCCAGGGGGTCACTCATGTGCGTCCCCCACGTAAGCCTATGGTGCCTGTTTGGGATCTGAACTTGGTCCTGTCAGCCTTGCAGGTTGCTCCCTTTGAACCTGTGTAGGATGCTGGCTTGGCCATTCTTACGCTCAAGGTTGTGTTTCTGGTGGCTATCACTTCTGTCAGGCGTGTGTCTGAGTTGGCGGCGCTGTCCATTCAGCCTCTCTACTATGAGAGACACCAGGACAAGGTGGTGTTTCGTTTCAAACCTGACTTTCTGCCTAAGGTAGTGTCTGCTTTTCATTTGAATCAGGATTTTATGTGACCTTGGTCCTTCCGGGACAAGACCGGCTGTGTGCAGCATGTGGACTGCCCCATGCTGATGCGGACAGAGCACGGGTCTGCGGACCATGTGCTGAACAAGCACTGGCCCTGCAATCAGGGTTGCCAGTGGCTGCGCCTCGTTTCAATACACCTCTCTCCCCGTGCTTAAATCTCACTCCTGATGAGTCGCACTCAAGCGGGAATGAACAGCAAGTCGTGCCGCGCAGACTGCCTACGGCCGAGCAGGTGATTTCGAGGTTGGCAGAGCGCTTGGGCCCTAGTAAGAAGCGGTCCCTGATGCTTCCGGTTTCGCCCATTCCTTCTGAATCTGAAGAGTTCACTACTGAGCAGGGTTTTGCTCTTTATGATGAAGGTCGGCTATTCTCTGATTCGGGCTCCTCGGACGAGGGGCTGAGGAGTCATGATGATCCGGGCTCCGTGGGGCCTGTGTGACGCCGATGAATTACTGATAAAGATCTTCGAGGTCTTGTCTATTTCTATCCCTGGTGAGGCCTCTAGGCCTAGAAGGGAGAGTTTCCATACAGCGCCGCCGCGTTTGGAATTTCTGGAGCAGGATCACTTCCAGGCTCTTGTACTCAAAGAATGGCAATGCTCTAGCAAACTTCCAGGGGACTGGGATTGGAAATACCCTTTTCCCCCTGAGGTGGTTAACAGCTGGTCATCACCTCCCGTGGTGGATGCACCGATCATTGGGGTTCTTAACCCCCCCCTTTATTGCGGCCCCTAGTTATCGTACACTTCGGGATGCTGAGGACCGGCGCATTGATAGACTGGCTTCCCACGCCTTTTCTTGTGCAGGGACGACTCTGCGCCCAGTCTGTGCCGTGGCCATTGCTGCAGTGGCCACTAGGACCCTCATCAGAAAGCTGATTGATCATCAACCGAAGGATCTCCCCTGGGAGGTGTTTAATGCACTCTCCAGTTGTGATGTATTTGTAAGGTTTATCCTTTTGGCGCTGGATGACACCATCAGCATGTGCGCTAGAACTTCCGCCCTTGCTGTAGCTATACGCCGACTGGTCTGGCTGCGACAGTGGGGTGTTGATGAGGCTACGAAAAAGATTCCTACTGGGCTTCCCTTTAGAGGGCGACGCCTATTCGGGGCCCATCTGGACCTGGAAAAAAGGGCAAAACACCCCTTTACAGAAGGCAGCCCCGGCCTTCTCGAGGCAGGGGCACCCCTCCACCCCCCTATGTTAGCGTCAAACCAGAACCAGTGGTGTCCTTCCAGCTTTTTGGTATAGATCCCTGCCCCAGGAGTGGCAGACAGCGCCCTGGTCCCTCCGGCAGGACTAAGTCCAAGCCTGTTACAAAAACCCCCCAAGCATGATGGGGCTGGCCGCAGCACCTTGCCCCTATCAGGAGGCTGCATGCCTCGTTCTGATGGAGTCAGGAGGAAGTTTCCTCTGGATGCAAGATAATATCTGCTGCGAGATATTCAGGATGCTTCTGGTCCCTGCCTCTCTTCTTGTGTTGGAGCAGGTCACGTGCAATCTGCGAGGTCTGGGGTCACCTGCTGGTTGCCCTTAACAGACAGAGGCAGGGGCCTCTACACTAAGCTTTCCACATTCCTCCAAACGGATGAGACACTCTGTCCATTATGGCCTTCCATAGGTAAGGCAACTTACATTCACAGGCGGTTTACTGCATGGTTCCTCTGCGTTGGGCCGCCAGTGCCCTGTGTCCAGGGACCTCTTGTCGTCGGTAGGGACCTAAAACGCTTATCTCATGGCCATTGTGCCTTCCGGCCTCCAAGGACCTTACAGGTTAGTTGTTGGCGCTCCAACACTGCTGCTGTGGCCTTATTATCTGGCCTTGGTTCTGCTCCCGGAGTGATCGCCTAGGCGATGACGGGGGGTGATATCTCTACTGAGACCTAGGGGGCGTCTGCGCGAGGAACTGCCGGGCCGTCCCTCTTTGCTTCCCAATTCCTGCTTCAGACCGAGTTGTTACTCGGTTGGTGGTGTCCTTTTGGGAGTCTTTGGATGGGTGCTCAATCACCTCAATTCCTCCTTTTCTCCTAGGGGTATCTCCGTTCCTAGGGTTGGACCTGGATTCGGTTCAGACAGGAACCTGCCTCCTTGCCTTTACTTGGACAATCTGGTTGCATGGGCTCGGTCCCTCTTGCTGTTTCCGTCTATTCACCAGGCTGGATTGTAGCTGGTGGGCCCGTTGGTGGCTGTTCCAAGGTTGTTCCTTGTGCTCAGAGCCCTTAGGCTCTTCTGCTACTCTTATTGTAAATGCTGGACTGGGTTCCAGCTTCCCTGGAGATGGGCCTGTGTACCCTTCCACCTTGGCACGGTGGTTTCCCCTGAGACTGTTGTACTAGGGGTACCAGTCAGGGGGTGCCCCCTTCCATTGCGTCTTCCTGCATTTGGATATCAAATCTATCAGGTTGAAGGAAGGGGGGACTTTTTTCTTCTAAATCCCCCTGTGGTTCAGGGGGAGGTGGGACCTTTAGGGGCTCATCCACCTGTCTAATTTGAAGCAGCAGGCCTTCAGGTTGGCTCTATATTGCTGGACTCCTCCCTTTCGGGATCAGGCTATTTGGGGCCCTTTGGTCTGTCTGACGACAGTGGCCTGTATTAATTATCTGTGTGGGCTAGGAAGCAGGATGATCCCCCTGGAGGGTATCTGATCCTGATCCGGTGTAGGACAGCGTTCCCTGCATATCTAAGATATTCACTCCTTGGAGGTCCTTCTGCGATAGGATGTGCTTGTTTTTGGGTCTCCATGTGATCCGTCTAGTGTGGATCTTTTCTGGGCCGTCCCTATTTTGGGTCCTAGGACCTTGTTTCCCTGTCTCAGATTGTTCTGACCTGGTCTTGAGGCTTCATAACTTCATGCTGAACATTCTGTTCCATATGTCTTACCTTCCTTCACTCTGCTTGACAGGTTTCGGTGCAGGTTGCTCTGGAAGGGGGAACCTGTGTAACTGACGGCCCTTGGGTGGCCTAGTGGAGTGTGGTTTGCAGATGTGGTTCTGTGGACAGCGGACCTGTACGTCCTGTCAGGAGTGTTGGCCTGTTCACTCGGGCCCCCCGTCTCTATTTCACCCCTATCTTCAGACTCTGGTCTGGATGGTCTGACGGTTGATTCATCCACCTTGATGGAAGTGGGTGTACCTTTTGAGTGTCGGTGACTTTTGGAAGACAGGGTTTTAGCTTCTTTTGCCTCTTCTTCCGTCTATTGTGGGGTATTGTTTACCCATATTGATTGGGTTGAGTTTTTGCCTCTCCCCTGTGGGCGAGCTCTGTTTCCAGGATTTTTAAGTTATTACAGCATGGGTTGGAGTTGGCTCTCCTACTCGGTGCCCTGGTGGTTCAGGTTCTGCCCTGTCCGTCTTCTGCAGAAGTCTTTACTCGGTCCCTTGCCTGGGTTGACTTTTCCGTCAGGGATTGCTCAGTGACATCCCCCTCGTAAGTCTAGGGTCCTTGTTGGGATTGATTTCTATTAGTTTTGCCTTGTGGGGTGTTCCCCTTTGGCTCTACTCTGGTTGCTGTCTGGCTGTTCTTATCCTTAAGGTTGCCCTTATGGGGCTGTTACCTCAGTCGGCTGTGTGCCTGAGCGAGTGGCTCTGTCTAGCTAGCCCTCGTTTCCTTACTGTATATCCACCGAGATGAGGCGGTGTTCTGCCTTACGTCGGTTCTTCGGCCTAAGCTGGTGTCTTAGGCTCAGGTATTAAGACGTTATCCTTCTTTGGGATTCGTTCCTTGTAATGCTGAGGCAAGGGAACCTATTTCCCTCAATAGGTGCGGGAATTTTCTTCCCGGTTTGTCTCTTGTCCCTTAGGGGACTGTTGCTCCTTGGGGTCGTGGGCACCTACATCTGGATGTGCCTGATCTTGTCTGCCTCTAGGGGTTAGGCGCGGCCTTGGGCCTAGCCTTTACTTGGATAAGATATCCCTTCTGGTCCTGGGGAAAGCTTGGCTTCTTCCTGGGCTACTTTTAGTTTTGGCTCTTGTTAGGCTTCCACTCAAGTTCTTATTATATTCTGATTACACTGGTGCCTTGGTATCTTTGGGCCTTTCGGCACCAAGTCTTGTGAACCGGTTGCTTGAACGCTTCTTGTTTTCCTTGTTCGTACCCTTTCAAGGGTTGTTTTAATGTTGACGTTAGAGCTTTTGCTCGTGTCGCTCTTGGTAGTGAGGTGTTGCAGGTGACAGTGCTTTCAACTGTCTGCTGTTGACTTTTGTTGGGGACCCCACTCTGTTCTATGGACATTGCTATTGGATGTCCCAATTGTAAGTATTATATCTGGAGCAGGACGTACTGTATACTTAGAATAATACAATTCTGTGAAATACTCACCCGTAGAATTGGTATTATACGTATACAGTACGTCCTGCTCCACCCCACCCTGGTTTGCATTATTCTGGATCCCCTGTATGGTGATTGTTTTTATTGTTATCATTGCCAGTTGTTTTGGTGGTTGGTTTCTCCCTGCTTCTGGTTTACTGCTTTTCAATGCTGGGGATTTGTGGGAGGTCCCTGGGTATATGAAGGGCCGGGAGGAGCCTGTTTTTTGCATGTCTGCAGCGCACAGCGCCCTCTGGCGGAGGATTACCCAATTGTAAGTATTATATCTGGAGCAGGACGTACTCTATACGTATAATACCAATTCTACAGGTGAGTATTTCACAGAATTGTATTTTTTGTGGTCCTTTCTGGTCCTAGGAAGGGTTTGGCTCCTGCCAAGTCTACTATCAGCAAGTGGATTCGTCAGGCTGTGATTCAGGCCTACTCTAAGAGGAAGAATCCTCCCTTCCGCCTTACTGCTCATTCCACTCGTGCTATTGGTGCCTCTTGGGCTTTTCAGCACCAGGCTTCTGTTGAACAAGTTTGCAAGGCCGCTACTTTGTCTTCTGTTCATACCTTTTCAAAGTTTTACAAGGTTGATGTTAGGGCCTCAGCTGATGCTGCTTTTGACCGAAAGGTTCTGCAGGCGGCAGTGGTTTAAACTGCCTGCTGCTGCCTTTTTTGGGGGGATCCCACCCTACTTTATGGACACTGCTATTGGATGTCCCGATTGTAGTATTATATTTGGAGCAGGACGTACTGTATACTAAGAATAATACAATTCTGTGATTACTCACCTGTAGAATTGGTATTATGAGTATACAGTATGTCCTGCTCCAACCCACCCTTGGTTTTTGCATTATCTTGGATCTCCTGTATGGTGATTGTTATCATTGTTATAGCTGATAGTTTGGGTTGTTTAATTCTCCCGGCTTCTCATTAACTGCTTTTCAATGCTGGGGGGTCCTAACTGTGAGTGCCCTGTGGGGCTTGTATGCTTATCCTTTTGTCTGATTGTACATAGGAATAGGTATGGGGGTGCCTTGTTGCTGCATGTTTGTTGTTGTTATAGACCTTTAGGTGTGTGTGTGTGTGTGTGTATATATATATATATATATATATATATATATATATATATATATATATATATATTTATAGATATATTTGTGTGTCTGTGTTAATGGCCCTTTTTGCTTATGGTACCCCCTTTTTATTATGTCTTCCAGGGTGATTACCTTCCTTGTCAGTTAAATGGGGGTTCTCTCCCGGTCCTTAGGTCCCTCATTCAAATCCTCCCACTGACGGACGTTAAGGGGCATCCCGGGTGGCTTACTAGCGTAATTCCCACTGGTCATTGCAACTACCATAAAATATCACCGTATGGAGGCTTCCCAGGATACCGGGCTCGGGATCCCTTCGGGGCAATCCCGGCAGTGTGTGGTTTGTGGGGTTTCCCTTGCGGGGGATAATGTGCTTATTTGCATTCCATGTGCTCAGCAGGCCATTACGCGGCAGTCTGGGTCCCAGGCGTCTGGGTCAGCACCGCCGGCCTCATCACCTACACCCCCACGCCTGGCTTTGACCCCAAGTGATGTGATCATTAGCGGGGAGTTGTAATCTGATGTCTGTGCTAGATTGACCAAAAAAAAAAATTGCTAGCACTGCGGCCCGGAAGACCCAGCTAAGAGAAGGTATTTGGCACCGGCTGTGCCGGATTTTGATTATGAGCAATATGACTCCTTTGACTGGTCTGATTATTCCCCGCTTGAAGAAGGGGAATTGTTTTCAGATTCTGAAGGCTCTGATGATCAGCAGTCCTTTGATGCTGATCCTCGGCAGGAGCGTGGGGATACTGTGTATACCCCCAGACTTCTGGCCCATATTCTTGAGGTTCTTGCTATTTCCCCTCCTGCGGAGGCCCCTCTGCAGAAAGGGGGAATTTTTGGGGGCCACTAAAGCTCGCCTTGAGTTTCCTGATCAGAAGCTTTTTGAAAAATTGATTCTTAAGGAATGGGAAAGGCCCAGCCGGCTTCCCGGGGTCCCTCAGGGGTGGGATAGGAAGTGTCCCTTTCCGGTGGACACGGTGAAGCGCTGGTCGTCACCCCCAGAAGTCGACGCTCCGATTCTGGGGTTGTCCAACACATCGGTTGTGCATTCACCAGACTCCACCACGCTGAAGGATGGTGAGGACCGTCGTCTTGATCAAATGGCGTCACACGCCTTTGCCAGTGTGGGCTCGGCCCTGCGCCCCGTTTGAGCTTCAGCTCTCACGGCCGTGGCTACCAGATCTGTAATTAGGGGCATGTTGAATGGTTCCCATCTTAACCCTGCTAATGATGAGTTTGCAGCGCTTACGAGGTGTGATTTGTTCATGACCTTTGTTTTATCAGCTTTGGACGATACAATATGCATGTGTAGTAGAACCTCGGCTTTGCTTGTGGCTATACGCCGATCGGTTTGTTTGGGCGACTGATATGGCGGCTAAGAAGGCACTCACAGGGCTACCCTTCTTGGGTATGCGCCTGTTTGTAGATTAATTGGACTCGGTGGCGAAAGGAGGAAAGCTGCCACAACGCAAAACGCAACGCCGCTCCTTTCGGGGTGCAGGCTCCTTTAATCCTTCCTTTCGTGGCTCTCGAGCAAGCAGGGGAGTTGCCTACTCAGCGTTCAGAGGTGACTCCTAGGGTAGGCGCAGAGGACGTGCCCGCCCTGGAACTGCCTGGGGTGTCAAACCCAAGGCTGCTGCCAAGCTCTCTCAGCAATGAGGGGGCGCCCTCACCCTCGCGGGTGGGGGGACGGCTACGGCACTTCGCCCAGGTCTGGACCCGGGAGGTCACAGACAAATGGATCCTGGAAGTGGTCTCTTCCGGGTACAAGCTGGAGTTCGAGTTCCGGCCTCCTCCCAGATTCCTCGGGTTCCTTCGGACCCCCGGGCTGCGCAGGGGCTGTTGTTGGCAGTACAAAATCTTCTGGAGTTTGAAGTCCTTTGCCCGGTGCCCTTCTCAGAGAGACGCCGGGGCTATTATCCAACCTTTTTACAGTGCCCAAAAAGGATGGTTCCATAAGACCCATTCTGGATTTAAAGATTCTCAACAGGTTCATCAGGACCAAGAAATTTCGCATGGAGTCTCTGCGCTCGGCCATCAATCCTCATCGTCCAGGGGACTTTATGACGTCCATAGACATCAAGGACGCTTACCTTCATGTGCCGATCTTCCCAGGTCATCAGCGGTTTCTCAGGTTTGTGGTGGGAGATCAGCACTATCAGTTTGTGGCTCACCCGTTCGGGCTGCCCTCGGCACCAAGGGTATTCACCAAGGTGTTGGCGGGTATAATGGCTTTTCTCAGGGCCCAGGGCATTCGCATTGTGCCGTATCTGGCGGACCTTCTCATCACGGCATCCTCTCTCAGCCAGGCAGAGCTGGACACCAGGACGGTGGTGACATCGCTGGAGAGGTTCGGTTGGGTGATCAACTACCCCAAGTCTTCTCTCTCCCCATCAAGGGACGTTTCCTTTCTGGGCATGAATCTGGATACCATTCATACCAGAGTGTTCCTGCCTCAGTCGAAGGTGCAGATGGTTCAAGATCTGATACGTCTTCTTCTGTCCAACCCTCGCCTGTCCGTCCCGGCAAGGGATGAGGCAGGTGGGGTTGATGGTGGCCTCCTTCGAGGCGGTTCCCTTTGCTCAATTTCACATGAGGCCTCTTCAACTTCTTCAACTTCATCTGTTAGCGGCTTGGGGCGGATGCCCTCTGTCTTTGGATCAGTCATTTGTGATGTCTCCCCCGGTTCGGCGGTCTCTTTAGTGGTGGCTGGAACCGAGGAATCTTCTGAGGGGCAGATCCTTTCTGGCCCCTTGTTGGGAGAAGGTCACCACGGATGCCAGCCTGTCGGGCTGGGGGGGTTTCTGGAAGGAACGTCAGTTCCAGGGGCTGTGGGGTCCTCAAGAGGCTCACACCCCCATCAACGTCTTGGAGCTGAGGGCTAGCCGGTTGGTGCTGTTGCACTTGACGCATCACCTCCAAGGCTTACCGGGTCAGGTTCGATCAGACTATCGGACGGCGGTCGCTTACATCAATCACCAAGGAGGGACTCGCAGCAGGAGTGCCCTCAGGGAAGTTTCCTCAGCAGGGGGTCCTCGCGTCGAGGGGAATGGTCCCTCAACAACATGGTTTTTCTATACATTTTGTCACAAGTGGGGGTTCCCGGAGGTGGATCTCTTTGCCTCCCGTCACAACCACAAGCTCCCTGTTTTTTTTTTTGTCTCTGTCTCAGGATCCTCTGGCTCTGGCAGTGGATGCCATGTCCCTTGCCTGGAGGGATCTGGGTCTCCTGTACATGTTTCCTCCCTTCTCCATGGTAGGCAGGGTGGTGCACAAGCTGGTTCAAGAGGATGTGCCAGCAATTCTGGTGGCTCCAAGGAGGCCAAGACAGGTGTGGTTCGCAGACGTTGTGCGGCTGGCGGTCAATCAATTCAGGTTGCCCCTGTTTCCGGATCTGGTCACTCAGGGTCAGCTTTGTTACCCCAAATTACAAACGCTGGCTTTGACGGCATGGCTGCTGAAACCTCCATTCTAAAAAATGAAAGTTTGTCTGATGCCGTGATCCAGACACTTGTTAGGGCTAGGAAGAAGTCTTCCTCTAACATCTACTACAGGACTTGGCGGTCCTATATTGATTGGTGCGAGGCTAGGGCCTTGCCTTGTAGGGTGTTTTCGATTACCAGGATTTTGGAGTTTCTTCAACACGGTTTGGACCTGGGTTTTCAGCTTAGTACCTCGAAAGGGTAGGTCTCCGCCCTGGCGGTTTTCTTTCAAACGTCTTTTGCTCTCCACCCTTTGGTTAAGACTTTTTTCCAGGGGGTCACTCATGTGTGGCCCCCTCGAAAGCCTTTGTTGCCTGTTTGGGACTTGAATTTGGTTCTGTCGGCTCTCCAGGGGCCTCCTTTTGAGCCGATGCAGGATGTTTGCAGCACTTTCCTTTCTCACGCAAAAGGTTGCCTTTTTGGTGGCTGTTACCTCTGTTCGATGTGTTTCTGAGTTGGCGGCTTTGCCTATTCAGGCCCCTTGCTTTGAAAGACATCAGGACATTGTGGTCTTCCGTTTTAAGCCAGATTTCCTACCTAAAGTGGTCGCTGCCTTCCATCTCAGTCAGGATGTGGTTCTCCCTGTCCTAAGCCTAGCAATGACAAGGAGAGGGCCCTGCACTCTTTGGATTTTGTTGGTTGTGTGACGTACTATTTGGTGGCTACTTCTCCTTTCTGTAGGACGGACGCCTTGTGTGTGGTGCCCTCTGGGCCCAAGAAGGGTTTGGCACCCGTCAAGTCTACCATTAGTAAATGGATATTTCTGGCCATTGTTGGGGCCTATACTGCCAAGGGGAGGGATCCCCCTTTTCAGATCACTGCTCATTCTACTCGTGCTGTTGGGGCTTCCTGGGCTTTTCAGCACCAGGCTTCTGTTGAACAAGTTTGTACAGCTGCTACTTGGTATTCTGTTCATACCTTTACCAAGTTTTATAAGGTTGATGTGCTGGCCTCAGCGAATGCTGTTTTTGGCCACAAAGTTATGCAAGCTGCAGTGGTTTAATTTGTGCACTTTTGCCTGTTGGGATCCCCACCCTTTTTGGACACTGCTATTGGATGTCCCACGTGTAATTAATATTTCCGAAGCAGGGTGTGAGACATACTTGGAATAATACCATTTTGTGATTTCTCACCTATAAAATGGGTATTACAAGTATGTCTCACACCCTGCTTCGTCCCACCCTGAGTTGTATCTTGGATCTTCTATATGGTGATACTTTTTTCTCATAGATTTTTTTTGCTCTTCCTGGTCCCCTTACTGCTTTCTTATACTGGGGAATGTGTGGGAGGTCCCAGGTATTTATGGACCGGGAGGGGCTTCTTTTTTCTAGTCATCTCTGCTGGACATAACCCACGTGTAATTAATATTTCCAAAGCAGGGTGTGAGACATACTTATATACCCATTTTACAGTAATCACAAAATGGTATTTTTTCTATCCGCAATTTTATTTATGTTTGTGCATGGCCATGGGTACACACCGCAGACATCATCAATGACGTCAGGCGGGTTTTTCTTTCCAATCCATTCCAGGCCATCCCGATAGTATTCACGGTTGGGTAACTCCGCCCCAAAGGGGGCGTGGACTGCTAGATCAAAGATGTGGCTCCTCGTGGCACCCTATAAAGGCAGCTGCTTCTCAACCAATGCCCAGTTTTCTTCTTGCAGTGGAGCTGCACAGATCTCTTACATTCTCTCAGGATTTTAGCAGCAGAGCGGGGCCTTCTAATCTGTCGGCTTGCTGCAGGACCCTATTTCCGCGGATTCTTCTGACCCATCTGATGCCTCCCAGCTTTGGCTGTTTGGGATCCGTGACGGTAGGGTGAAACGCCGGAGTCTGGGGCCTTTTACAGGGCATATGGCTCTGGGCTGCAGGCTATTCTTGGTGTGCCACACACCCCGCTTCACTTCTTAAATATTCATCACTTCATGGGTTAATCCACCGCAGGTGACGTAGTGCAGAGAGGAAGTCTTGTAACGAGCCCCCTTCCGGCCTATATATACCTGGTACCTCCCTTCAATCACCAGTATTTTTTCTGTCTGCTTGCTGACAAGTCAGAAGTTGGAAGTCTCCTGCTTACAGGTAGGCCGGGGTATTCTTACCCTGCCACCCCCCTTTTGGTCTATTTCTGCCCGGTTTGAGTTTGTATACCTTTATGGTGAAATAGGAAGCCTCCCAGCCTTGGCTGCTCACCGGGCAAATGGTAGATGGCACTTTAAGTGCCTAGGAGCTTATCTCCTACCGCTCGACCTCATGCGTGGGGCAATGCGGCGAACCGGCATGGTGATCCGGAAATAGGATGCCCCTGTCCCGAGGGTCCCCGTAGCCCCTTTCTCTCCTGTTGGGGGGGTGGTGAGGGTGTGCTTTAGTATGTGTGTTTCACTGTATCACTGCATGTTAATATATATGTCATGTTTATACATTCACTGTAGCATGTGTATATTTTGGGTCTGCTTTAGGGCAGCTTGCGCTGGGTATGGGCTGGCCACCTCTCTGGCAGTTGGTTGCTTGTGGCCCCCTACCTCCTCCCCCCTCTCCCCTCTCCTCACCTGGCATTCATTGAGCTTTGTCAGCACATGCGGTTTTTACCCTCCCCCCTCCGCTGCCTGGACGCGCGTGCTGGATCAGCTGTAAAGTTGTAAAGTGTTCCAGCTGATCAGCGAAGGGGGGGGGGGGGCGGGCCCGCTGACGCGGCGCCGGGGGCGCGGCGCCAACGTCATGCGGCGTCAGCGGCCGGCCCAGCGTCCCAGCTTCCTTCAAAACAGGAAGGCACGTGGGCGCACGGCCGCACTTTGTCTTCTGCCGGCTCATGGCTGCTGGCTGCAGGCTTACCGGCTGATTGCGGTACAGGTAAGCGGCCCCTCCCGTTGGGGCCGTTAAATGGGAGATATTGTTTAATAATACAGTGAGAAATCACTATTATCAAGGGGGTGCCATACTTATATGTTATACACATGTGAAGGATCTGATGGTTGTTTTCTTGCCTTGCAGATCCTGGGATCCCTGCTTATGCTAGCCCTCCGGCTCTATGTGCCTGGCTAATTATTGGGATTAATTTGAATGTTTATATACATAGACTGGACCTAAACTTAAAAAAAAAAAAATGTTTATATAAATCCTCCCTTCCGGGACATTACTAAAATAAAGGGGGCATCCCGGGTCGGCTTATGCCTTAAAAGTCCCATTATTGCGAATACCATAAATCACCATATGGAGGCTTCCGTAGATTCCGGAAACGGTTCTGCTGTTCCGTTTGGGGGGTGCGTAGGTTGTGGGGTTCCACTCCCAGCTGATGATATCTTTATTTGCATCCCTTGTGCAAAACAGACTATTGCGCGCC
This sequence comes from Gastrophryne carolinensis, assembly GCA_027917425.1. Lineage (NCBI taxonomy): Eukaryota > Metazoa > Chordata > Amphibia > Anura > Microhylidae > Gastrophryne > Gastrophryne carolinensis. The sequence goes on along the minus strand of CM051236.1, from coordinate 503,043,034 downwards.
AGTCCGTTTCTTCGGCTGTGGTGCCATCGCATCCTTCATCATCTCCTACCTCTCCATCCCTATTCCGGACCCCGCATGACACTGTCAAAAGTGGGGATTCGCATTCCGAGGCAGCAGCACAGCCCTGCCCCCGGAAAATGATGCCCGTTAAAGCAGCGTTTAAAACCGCTACAAAACGAAGGCACCTGACTCCGGTACCTTCGGCTCCACAGGACCAGTTTTGTGAACCTGTGGAATGGTCCGATGGATCCCCTGACGAGGATGAACTCCCGTCGGAGTCAGATGAGCCGACAGGTCAGCATGTGGCTGATGAGATCGGCGATTGGTCAGAGGGGGTTGTTTTTGACACCCCCTCCATTCTGGCTCAAATGTTTAATATTTTGAGTTTAGATACGCCTGAGGCGGCCGCCCCGCCAAAGGGTCAGTTATTTAAAGAGCCTCAGCCGAGTTTGGTCTTTCCCAGACAGCACCACTTTGAGAGGGTGGTTCTTAAGGAATGGGAACATCCCACATGGTTATCTGGAATTCCTTCCAGTTGGGAAAAGCGTTATCCTTTTCCACCAGAATTGGTGAGGCTGTGGTCTGTCCCTCCGGACGTCGATACCCCTGTACTAGGACTCTCCAGCTCGGCTATGGTACAATCTGCTGAGACCACTGTCCCCAAAGATGGGGAAGATCGCAGGATTGACCAATACGCTCGACATGGTTTTATCTATTCCGGGTCAGCATTGCGCCCGGTATGTGCTTCAGCCCTTCTTCTATTGGCAATTAAGTCCCTAATTCAGGGGCTATATGAGGATCTTGATCCCGCTTGCAAACAGTTCACTGCACTTAAGCAGTGTGAATCTTTTGTGGCTTATGTCCTGGCCGCTCAGGACGATGCGCTGACTATGAGTAGCAAGGCGGCAGCTATGCTGGTGGCTATTCGCAGGTCAGTATGGCTGCGTCAGTGGTCAGCAGACACGGCTTCCAAAAAGGTACTCACAGCCCTCCCCTTTTTGGGGTTGCGTCTGTTTGGGGAGAAAATTGATTCAGTCGCAAAAGATGGTAAGATGCCACAACGCAAAAGGCCTCGTGGTCCCTTCAGGGGGACAAGTTCCGGTAGGCCTTCCTTTCAAAGGTTCGGAGCGGGAAAAGGTACGTCCTTTCCCGCTACCAGTGGCGCAGGTTGGACTCGGGGGAGGGGCCGTGGCCGGCCCACTCAGTCCTGGGGCACCAAGCCCAAGCCTGCTGATAAGCCCACTCAGCAATGAGGGGCTGCCCTCACCCGTGCGGGTGGGGGGACTATTGCGACACTTCTACCATTGGAACCATGTGGTTCTAGGCAGATGGATCCAGGAGGTAGTGTCGACAGGTCGCAACCTGGAATTCGAGTCTCACCCTCCCTCGCGGTCCATTCAGGGGTCGGTTCATCCCGGCCTGAACTCTCATCAAGACGCTGTGTGTCTTTCTTTTGCCCAAATTCGCACAAGAACACTTCAGCTATTTCTGCTAGCGTGTTGGGTCCAGCAACCTCTGTTGTTGGATCAGTCCTTCCAATTGTCCTCCCGTGTACGGCAGTTCCTCCTGTGGTGATTGGTCTCGACCAATCTTGTATAGGGCAGGTCTTTCCTGACCCTCCCTTGGAGAGGTGTCATCACGGACACCGGTCTGTCGGGATGGGACAGATTCTGGAAGGAGCTGCGTCTTCAGGGGCAGTGGAGGCCCCACTTACCCATCAGAGAAATGTCCCTGATCCAGACATGGGCAGTGTTCCATGTTCCCTGTCTCTCGGCGGTTTACATTCCAGAGGTGATGGAACAGGTAGCGGACCGGTTGAGCAAGTGCTCTCCCCGTCTGGAAGAATAAGCTCTCCATCCTCGGGTGGTTCTCTTATTGTGTCTCCAGTGGGAGACTCCGGAGGTGGACCTGTGGGCCCCTCATCTCCATCTCAGGCTCCCGAGCTTCGTGTCTCTCTCCCGGGATCCTCTGGCTCTGACAGTGGACGTCAGGTCCCTGAACTGAGGAGCTCTGGGATTTCTATACCTGTTTCCTCCGTGGCCCTTGCTGGGCAGAATTCTTCAGAAGTTGGCTCTGGAAAGGGTGTACACCGTTCTCATGGCCCCAAGGTGGCCAAAGCAATTAAGGTTCGCAGACATCGTTTGGCTGGCAGTGGACCAGTTCATTCTGCCTCTTCGGCCCGATCTGCTCACTCAGGGTCAATTGTGTTACCTCAATTTACCAGCGCTGGGTTTGATGGCCTGGCGGCTGAAACCTCCATCCTGAAGGAGGAGGGTCTTTCTGATTCAGTCATTAAGACTCTGATCAGTGCCCGGAAGAAGTCTTCTTCCGTCACCTACTATAGGACTTGGAAAGCCTATATCACTTGGTGTGAGATTAGATCTTTTCCTTGTAGGGTCCTTTCGGTCCCCAGGATTCTGGAGTTTTTACAATCAGGGCTGGACTCTGGTCTCCAGCTAAGTACATTGAAAGGGCAGGTCTCTGCCTTATCTGTCTTTTTTCAGAAGCGTGTTGCGCTTAAACCTTTAGTTAAAACTTTTTTCCAGGGGGTTACGCATGTGCGGCCTCCCAGGAAACCATTACTCCCTGTTTGGGATTTGAATTTGGTTCTTTCGGCTCTTCAGGCTCCTCCTTTTGAGCCTTTGCAAAATATTGCTTTGTCTACCCTGACTCAGAAGATTGTCTTCTTGGTAGCGATCACTTCTGTCCGGCGTGTCTCAGAATTGGCGGCCTTAACTATCCAGGCACCCTACTTCGAGAGGCATCGGGATAAAGTGGTCTTTCGGTTCAAGCCAGACTTTCTTCCTAAGGTTGTTTCTGCTTTTCATTTGAACCAAGATATTGTTCTTCCCTCCTTGTGTCCTAATCCTAAGAATGACAAAGAGAGGGTTTTGCATTGTTTGGATGTTGTACGCTGTGTTAAGTACTACTTGATTATCACGTCTCCTTTCCGTAGGACGGATTCCTTTTTTGTTGTGCCCCATGGGCCTAAGAAGGGTTTGGCACCAGCCAAATCTGCCATTAGCAAGTGGATACGTCAGGCCGTTACTGCGGCCTATTCTGCTAAGGGAAAAGTTCCCCCTTTTCGTATTACTGCTCATTCCACTCACGCTGTTGGGGCATCTTGGGCTTTTCAGCACCAAGCTTCTGTTGAACAGGTTTGTAGGCCGCCACCTGGTCTTCTGTTCACACTTTTTCTAAGTTTTACAAAGTTGATGTGCGGGCCTCAGCGGATGCTGTTTTTGGCCGCAAAGTTCTGCAGACTGCAGTCATTTAAGTTATGCTTCACCTGGCCTTGAGATGCCCTTCCCTTGTGGACACTGCTTTTGGATGTCCCATGAAGTGATGAATATTTAAGAAGTGAAGCGGGGTGTGTGGCACACCAAGAATAATACCATTTTGTGAGTACTCACCTGAAAAATGGATATTGTTGGTGTGCCACACACCCCGCTTCACACCCGCCCTTTTCGGTATTACCGAAGCATTTATATGGTGAAGCCCTTTTTTATTTATATCAAAATTAATTTTGGAGGTTACTGGTGGAATACTGGTACCTTGTTTTACTGCTTTTTGAATATACTGGTGATTGAAGGGAGGTACCAGGTATATATAGGCCGGAAGGGGGCTCGTTACAAGACTTCCTCTCTGCACTACGTCACCTGCGGTGGATTAACCCATGAAGTGATGAATATTTAAGAAGTGAAGCGGGGTGTGTGGCACACCAACAATATCCATTTTTCAGGTGAGTACTCACAAAATGGTATTTTCCTAGAACAAGCAGGTCGGCCGCAGGTCTCTCATGGTGAACCTGCTGGGATACCACTATATACTTTTGTATATTACCCTCCCTTCTCCCACTTGTTTTTTTTTTATTTTTATTGTGTGCGTGCTTGGTGCTACTATTGTCTGGGGGAGCGACGGAGAGCTCCTTCGCCATAGCAACGCTACGGCGAGAAGCGGTCGGCTGCCGTTCCTCCCACATACTCGCCTCCCTCAGTTCCTCAACGCGCGGAGGCCCCTGGAGGGGGCGCGGGCGGCAGTCGCGGCCACCGCTGCTAGGCCACTATACAGTGACTGGCCAGGGGGGCGGAGTCACAAGCGTGCGGCGCACAGGATGGCCGTCGCTCCAGTGACGCTCCCCCGGGCAGAATGTTCGAGAAGACGCGCGCTGCTGCTGCACTGTTGTGGTGGCGCATCTGAAGTAATCCTTCAGCAGCGCTGCGTGTCCCTGTAGCGTTGTTAAAGCGCGGTTTCGTGAGTTGCTACTTGTTCCTTCTGTTGGTTGCATGTGTAAGGAGGGAAGAGAGGGGGAATTGTTATAGATTGTATATGTATTCTATGATGGCATTATTTAAATATGTATTCTTAGTATACAGTACGTCCTGCTCCAGATAGATTACTTAAACTTGGGTTATCCTGCGCCAGATGGCGCTGCACTGCAGAGACATGTAAAACAGGCTCCTCCCGGCCCCTCAAATACCCGGGGACCTCCCACAATTCCCCAGATTTCTCTGCAGTGCTTACTGCGAAGACATGAAATTATCACTCTGTCGCAGGTGAGCGGGGCTATTAAAGCCTGCGGCCCTGTTGGGCTATTCCCACCCGTCCTTCGTGTGATGTGCCTCCCAGCATGGGCTGCGCTGGTCGGGTGAAGGTAGGCGGCACCATGCGTGCTTATGGAGTGCCGCTCCACCGCAGTCCCCCACCAAAGGGTAGGCGGTATAGGCTGATGGTGAGCCTTTATGGGATGCCCCTCCCGCATTATTGTCCCATGCCCCGGTAGCGGTGGGCCCTGTACAAAGGGCCGCCATCCTCCCTCATTCTCCCCGTAGCCTTCGGGGGGGAAAGAAGGGGGGGGGTGTAAGTGAGCGTGTATCGTGATTCGTGCAATACCGCCTGTTGGCATGTTTGTTGGGACTAGTATATGTGGTGTCAACCGCCGCGCTGACTTGTCTTTTTACTATTGCAAATGCCGCCGCCGTGCGCGCCTTTTCCTTCATTTGGATGTTCCGCGCCGGGCGGCGGCGTTGCCTCAGACGCTCCTGCGTGTCATTGGCTGCTTGTCGGATGGACTTCGCGCTCTTCAGGGGGACGGGGCCTGGCCTGGCGCGCCCTGCGTCACGGCTCGCTCTGACCCGCCCTTCGAGGTTCGTTCGGCGCCATTTTCCTGTACAGTCGCACGTGCGCGTGTAACGGTCCCCCCTTCCGCGGTCTGTAAGTGCCCTTGCGGGCGACTTTCATGCTCCTTATTTACTGTGTATGGCTCTGACGCCCCTTCTTCTCATTGTGTCTTTCAGACGGGTGAATCCAGTGGCTTTTCCCGGCCCGGTGTAATTGTTAGTTGGGCCTAGTATCATTACTCCCACTTCCCTAGCGGGTCATTGGGGCATCCAGGGTTGCTTTATAGCATCAATCCCTACTGGCATATTGTGCCTAATAATCACCATATGGAGGCATCCCAGGATATTGGGACCGGGGTTCCTTCGGGACAAGCCCGGCTGTGTGTAGCTTGTGGGGTCTCACCTATCAGCGGTGACAGCGCACGGGTCTGTGTTCCTTGCGCACAGCAGGCTCTAACGTTGCAACCCGCCCCTCCGGTGGCTGGGCCTGCACCTCGTCTCACTTCACCTACTCCCCCAAGCTTGAGTCTCACCCCCATTGAATTACATACAAGTGGGGATTCTCAACCTGATGTGTCTGCTAGACTGGCCAGTGTTGAAAAATTGATTGCTAATACCGCGTAAGGCCTCACTTAACTCCTGATGCCACTCCGTCCCCTATGGAATCTGATGAGTTGTTGCATCTGTATGGCTACACCCCATCTGACGAAGGGGAGCTGTTCTATGACTCAGGGTCATCTGACGAGAGACTCGGGGGTCATGACGATTCTGGCTCTGACCCCGGATGATACTGACAGACTGCTGGTCCAGATATTTGAGGTTTTGTCCATCTCTCCCCCTGTTGCGGCTCCCAGGCAAAGGGGTGAGCTTTTTCATACTGCTAAGGTTCGTTTGGAGTTTCTGGAGCAAACCCATTTCAATAACCTCGTGCTTAAGGAGTGGGAACGTCCCAGTAGACTTCCCGGTATACCTAAGAGTTGGGACAGAAAGTATCTCTTTCCTGCTGATATGCTGCTCATCGCCCCCCGAGGTCGATGCTCCTATTCTAGGGCTGTCTAACACCTCTATTATGCTCTCCCCTGACACTACTACGCTGCGGAATGCTGAGGACCGGCGCATTGACCAATTGGCGTGTCATGCCTTTGCATTTGTGGGGACGGCGCTGCGCCCGGTTTGCGTCTCGGCCATTACGTCTGTGGCGCTCAGGGCCCTGATCAGAAGTGTACTTGAAGGTAGCGATAAATTGCCACCTGATACGTTTAATACACTAACTGTGATGTGTTTGTAAACTTTATCCTATCTGCCTTGGATGATGCCATTAGGATGTGTGCCAGAACCTCTGCCTTGGCGGTAGCTATACGCCGCGCGGTTTGGCTGCGCCAGTGGGCTGCTGACAATGCTGCTAAGAGGGCCCTTACTGGGCTTCCATTTAAGGGGCTACGCATGTTTGGGGACCGCCTAGACCTTTTTGGTAAAGGAGGTAAGTTACCCCAGCGCAGGCGGCAGTCTCGGCCCTTTCGGGGCCAGGGCCCCTTTCACTCCCCTACCGCGGTGCTAAGCAGGGAAAAGCGATGTCCTTCGCGGGGGCTCGTGCAGATTCCTGGCACAGGAGCAGAGGACGACGTCCTGGATCCTCCTGGGGGTCTAAGCCAAAACCCTCTCCTAAGCCCCCTCAGGCATGATGGGGCGCCCTCGCCCGTCAGGGCGGGGGGGCGGCTACAGCACTTTGTGCACGTCTGGAGGCATCACGTCTCAGACCGGTGGATTCAGGAGGTAGTGTCCTCTGGTTACAAGATAGTTTGCTGTGCGCCCCCCCCCCCCCCCCACAAGATTCATCAGGTCCCGGATCCCCCAGGACCCTGCCTCAGCTCAGGTCTTGATGCAGGCCGTGCAAGGCCTTCTGGATCTGGGGGTCGTTTGCAGGGTCCCCTTAAGAGAAAGAGGCAAGGGGTTCTATTCCAACCTTTTCACAGTTCCCAGAAAAGATGGGTCAGTCAGGCCCATTCTGGATTTAAAGATCCTCAACAAATTTGTCAAGAACAGGCGCTCGGCCATTGGCTCCCTGCGCCCAGGGGATTTCATGACGTCTGTGGACATCAAAGATGCTTACCTTCACATCCCTGTGAAGATCAACATTACCAATTTGTGGCCTTGCCATTTGGCCTCACCTCAGCTCCCAGAGTGTTCACCAAGGTGCTGGCGGGGGTGATGTCTCTGGTAAGGTCAAGGGGCATACGCATGCTGCCCTACCTGGACGACATACTCATCACCTCTCGGTCGCTACAGCAGGCAGAGTTGGACACTCAGCTGGTGGTGTCCACCCTGGAGTCCTTCGGCTGGGTGATCAATCACCCCAAGTCCTCTCTGTCCCCTTCCTCGGTGACCCCATTCCTGGGGATGATTCTGGATACGATTCACTCAAGGATATTCCTTCCTCAACAGAAGGTGGAAGCTCTAACTGCGCAGGTGAAGTTCCTGCTATCGTGTCCCCAGCCCTCCCTCAGGCAGGGAATGCAGTTGGTGGGCCTGATGGTGGCGTGCTTCGAGGCGGTGCCCTTTGCTCAGTTCCATTTGAGGCCTCTACAACTTCACCTTCTGTCAGTATGGGACAAGGACCCAACGTCCTTGGACGGGGTCTGTGTGCTCCCCCCCCTTGGTGAGACGGTCCGTTTCGTGGTGGCTGGACCACAGGAACTTGCTGGGGGGCACAGGAACTTGCTGGGGGGCAGGTCCTTTCTGGCCCCCTCCTGGGAGACGGTCACCACGGATGCCAGTCTCTCAGGATGGGGGGGATTCTGGAAGTCCCTGCGGTTCCAGGGGAGGTGGGGCCCTCAGGAGGCCCACTTACCCATCAACATTCTGGAACTACGGGCAATCAGGTTGGTACTGGAGCATTTGACCAATCACCTGAGGGGTCTGTCTGTGCAGGTGCGCTCAGACAACAGGACGGCGGTTTCCTACATCAACCATCAGGGAGGGACCCGGAGCAGGGGGGCCCTCCAGGAGGTGTCGTGGATTCTGACATGGGCAGAGGCCAATGTTCAATGCATTTTGGCTGTGTACATCCCGGGGGCAGAGAATCTACTGGCAGACTCTCTAAACAGGGGGACTCTTCGTCAGGGAGAGTGGTCCCTCTGCAACAGGGTATTCCAGTCCCTGTGTCACCGTTGGGGTCTACCGGATGTGGATCTGTTTGCATCCCGTCACAATCACAAGCTCCAGGCCTTTGTCTCCCTGTCTCAGGATCCTCTGGCCTTGGCCACAGATGCTCTGTCCATGTCATGGCAGGAATTTTGGCTCCTGTATGTCTTTCCTCCATTCCCCCTGCTGGGCAGGGTCCTGTGCAAGATTGCTCTGGAAGGGGTGCCAGTGATTCTGGTGGCCCCCAGGTGGCCAAGAAGAGTGTGGTTCGCAGACGTGGTGCAGATGGCAGTAGACCAGTACGTTCTGCCAGGAGTGCCAGATCTGCTCACTCAGGGCCCCTTACGCCATCCCAATTTACAAACTCTGGCTTTGACGGCCTGGCTTGCTGAAACCTCCATCTTGATGGAGAAAGGCTTGTCTGCCTCGGTGGTTGAGACCATGGTGAAGGCTAGGAAAAAAACTTCCTCTTTCATCTATTATAGGGTATGGTGTACCTACATTGACTGGTGTGAGTCTAGGTCTCTTCCCTGTCGGGTGTTCTCAGTTCCCAGGGTTCTGGACTTTTTACAGCAAGGGTTGGAGTCGGGTGTCCAACGCAGTACTTTGAAGAGTCATGTTTCTGCACTGTCTGTCTTCTTCTTTTGCTCAGCATTCCTTGGTTAAGACTTTCTTACTTTCTTTCAGGGGGTTACTCATGTGCGTCCCCCACGAAAACCTATGGTCCCTGTTTGGGATTTTAACTTGGTCTTGTCTGCCTTGCAGGGTGCTCCCTTTGAACCTATTCAGGATGCTGCTCTGGCTGTACTTACCCTCTCTGGTTGCTATTACTTCGGTCAGGCGTGTGTCTGAGCTGGCGGCTCTGTCTATCCAGCCCCCATACTTTGAGAGACACCAGGATAAGGTGGTGTTCCACTTTAAGCCGGATTTCCTGCCTAAGGGGGTGTCTGTTTTTCATTTGAACCAGGATATTGTTCTTCCTTCCTTGTGCCCTAATCCTAGCAATGCTAAGGAAAGGGTTTTGCATTCCTTGGATGTGGTCAGGTGTCTGAAGTATTACCTTGTAGTCACTGCGCCCTTCAGGAAAACTGATGCTCTTTTTGTGGTCCCTTCTGGTACTAGGAAGGGTTTGGCTCCTGCCAAGTCTACTATCAGCAAATGGATTCGTCAGGCTGTGATTCAGGCCTATTCTGCTAAGGGGAAGAATCCTCCCGTCCGCCTTACTGCTCATTCTACTCGTGCTATTGGTGCCTCTTGGGCCTTCCAGCACCAGGCTTCTGTTGGAACAAGTTTGCTAGGCCGCTACTTGGTCTTCTGTTCACACCTTTTCAAAGTTTTACAAGGTTGATGTTAAGGCCTCAGCTGATGCTGTTTTTGGCCGCAAGGTTTTGCAGGCGGCAGTGGTTTAAACTGTCTGCTGTTACCTTTTTTTATTGGGGATCCCACCCTATTTTATGGACACTGCTATTGGATGTCCCAAGTGTAAGTGGAGCAGGACGTACTGTATACTAAGAATAATACAATTCTGTGAAATACTCACCTGTAGAATTGGTATTATAAGTATACAGTACGTCCTGCTCCACCCCACCCTTGGTTTGCATTATTCTGGATCCCCTGTATGGTGATTGTTGTCATTTTTATAGTTACCAGTTTTTGGGTGGTTAAATTGTCCCGGCTTCTTGTTCACTGCTTTTCAATGCTGGGGATTTGTGGGAGGTCCTCGGGTATTTGAGGGGCTGGGAGGAGCCTGTTTTACATGTCTCTGCAGTGCAGCGCCATCTGGCGGAGGATAACCCAAGTGTAAGTAATTTATCTGGAGCAGGACGTACTGTATACTTATAATACCAATTCTACAGGTGAGTATTTCACAGAATTGTATTTTATCTATATATGTTATATATGGCAGTGGGGCCATCTTGTAATTACTGTCTCCTCTCTTTTTGATTTTAGATTGTGGGAAGAAGGTTGAGGGTTGTAGTTTCTCCCGGTCCCCGTTGTAGGGGATCGCATATAGGCTTAGGACGTTAGTGTCTATTTAGCCTTTTCAAATATTGCATATTCATAATCACCATAATGGAGGCATCAGGGGATAGTGAGCCGGGCACTCCATTTGGGCAAGACTGGATCTGCCCTTTGTGCAGACGGAATCCCCTGGGAATCCCCCGGAATCCCTGGGTGGATTCAGCACAATTTGTTCCACTTGCGCCAGAGGCATTGTTTTGGACCATGAGAGGGTGGTCGCTCCTGCCCCTAGTCCTGCGCTACCTCCAGCCTCTCCGGACCCTCTGCTGCTGCCCCTAGTGAAGGGGGAACCAGCAAGAGGAAACACTCTGGTTTCGCGCACAGGCTGGCTAGCCTTGAGAAACGGCTCTCGTTGGCAGCCCCTAGAAAGGCCTCGAGTAAAAAGCGGCATTTGGAGCCGGTTTACTCAGACGATGATTTGTATGCTTCTTTTGGTTCCGCAGAGGAAGGGGAGTCGCCAGGTGACCCACTCTCGAAAGGTGAGTTGCTCTCCGCTGGAGAAGATAGCATCTCTGGTACTCCTCGGATGAGGATTCCTTCCTTCCGGATGATACGGAAAGCTTGCTTTCCTCTGTTTTTGACACTTTGCACATTGTTCCTCCCAAGATGGCCAAGAGGAAAAAGGATGATTTGTTTGAGCCTGAAAGACAGCGGCGGGTTTTTCCCAAACAGCCGCATTTTTCCAATATGATACTTAAGGAGTGGGAAAGGCACAACAACCTGCCATCGGCGCCTAAGGGCCTGGAGAGACGGTATCCCTTCCCTGCCGAGTTGATTAAGTTGTGGTCACATCCTGCCGAGGTGGACCCTCCGGTTTCAGGTCTGTCCAACACCACTATTATGCCGTCACCTGACAGTGCTTCCTTAAGAGATCCTGCAGACAAACACATGGATCAGTTGACTTGCCATGCTTTTACCTTGGTTGGTTCCCTCTTACGCCCTGCGTGTGCCTCAGCAATTGTTTCCCTAGCCAAGAGGAAAAAAGTTAAGCAGCTTGTGGCTAAGGCTGGGGTGGAAAATTATAAAGAACTCAGAGCCTGTTTGGATTTCATCGGCTTTGTTGTTACAGCCATGGATGATGTAGTCAGGTTGGGTGCCAAGACTTCGGCTTTGCTTATAGCATTACGCCGTTCGCTGTGGCTGAAGCAGTGGTCGGCCGATGCGGGCGCTAAAAATTCCCTCTCAAATTTACCCTTTGTGGGTGGTCGGCTGTTCGGGGAGTGACTGGACCTTTGGGTCAAGGATGGTAAGCTCCCTCAGCGAAGGAAACCTACTCGGCCTTTTCAGCACTCCTCTTCTTACTGCTCCTTTTGGTGGGGGGGGAGAGGTTCTTCATTTTCCAGTGCCCGCAGTGATACCTGGGGCAAAGGTAGGTCCCACAGCCAGCCCAATCCCGCCTGGGGAGCTAAGCCCAAACCTCCAGCCAAACCTACACAGGCATGAGGGGGGGTGCCCTCAACCGTACGTGTGGGGGGACGGCTACTGCTGTTTGCTCCAATCTGGAGACAAATCTTTGGATTCAGGAGGTGGTCTCGGCAGGTTACAAAATCGAGCTGGCAGCCAGACCACCCACAAAATTTCTGTGCTTATGGGCATCCCGAAAGCTTTGAGAGCCGTTGTTCAGCACCTCCTGCGGATAGGGGTGATTTGCCATGTACCCCGACAGGAACAGGGTCAGGGATTTTACTCCAACCTGTTCACTGTTCCCAAGATCTCGGCCCAGTCTCTACAGGAGTACTGTCAACTCTGGAAGCCTTCGTTGGGTGATCAACTACCCCAAGTCGCATATCACACTGTCAAAAGTCTTGTGTCTCCAGACGCAGGTACAAGACTTGCTGGCTTGTCAACAGCCATCGGTGCGTCTAGGGATGAGATTGGTGGGCCTAATGGTAGCTTGCTTCGAGGCAGTGCCCTTTGCCCAATTCCCCATGAGGCCTCTTCAGCTGAACCTGCTAGCCAGCTGGGATCGGTCCTCGGGATCCCTGGACCAAGAATTTGTGCTGTGTCCCCCCCGCCCCCCCCCCCCCGGCCAGGCAATCCCTCTTGTGGTGGTTGGATTCTCAGAATCAGCTGGTAGGCAAGTCCTTTCGGACTCCCCAATGGGAGATAGTTACCACTGATGCCAGTCTTACAGACTGGAGAGGCATTTGGCAGACCCAGAAGATCCAGGGTCAGTGGGGTCCGAAAGAGAACCGGTTGCCCATAAACCTCTTGGAACTGAGAGCAATTTGGTTTGTTTTACTACGTCTGACCCCCCATTTAAGAGACCATGCGGTTCAGGTCCGCTCGGACAATTGGAACGGCTGTAGCCTACATCAACCACCAAGGCGGTACTCTGAGCAAGAGATCCCTCAAGGAGGGGTCAACCGGACGTGGATCTGTTTGCGTCCAGACACAATCACAAGCTTCCAAGGTTCGTGTCTCTCTCAAGAGACCCTCTGGCCATAGCAACAGATGCCCTGGCGATTCCCTGGACAGGTTTCAATCTTCTGTATGCTTTTCCTCCGTTTCCGCTCCTGGACCGAGTACTACGCAAGATATTCCAGGGGGGGGGGTTCCAACCATCCTGGTGGCTCCTCATTGGCCAAGAAGCAGTTGGTTTGCGGACATAGTAAGAATGTCAACAGATCATTGCATCATGCCCGACGATCCGGAGCTTCTCACACAGGGGTCGTTTTGGCACCAGAATTAACGTACGCTGGATTTGACCGCCTGGCTATTGAAACCTCCATCCTGACGGAGAATGGTTTATCGCCCACAGTTATCCACACAATGATTCAGGAACGGAAGACATCTTCTTCCATAATATACTACAGAGTTTGGCGGACCTATATCGCTTGGTGCGAGGCCAAGAACCTTTCTTGCCGGAGATATTCTCGTTCTAGAGTTTCTACAAAATGGTCTAGACTTGGGCCTCCAGTTGAGCACCCTCAAGGGTCAAGTCCCAGCCCTATCATTTTTTTTTTCCAGAAGTCTATTGCCAATCATAGATTGATCAAGACTTTTTTCCAGGGGGTCACTCATGTCCGCCCACCGCTTAAATCAGTCTTACCAGTGTGTGACCTAAATCTGGTATTATCTGCTCTCCAGGGTGCCCCCTTTGAGCGATTGAATGACGCTACATTGACTATGCTCAAAGTGATTTTTCTGGTGGCGATCACCTCTGTGCGTCGAGTATCGGAGCTGGCCACGTTATGTATAAAACCACCCTATTTTGAGATGCACAGGGACAAGGTGGCTTTTCATTTTAAGCCTGATTTTTAGCCTAAGGTCGTTTCTCCTTTTCACCTTAATGAGGAAGTTGTCTTACCTTCCTTGTGTCCAGCACCAGCTTTAATAAAGAACGGACTCTCCATGCTTTGGATGTGGTTAGAGCCATAAGATATTACCTGGCTACGAATGAACCATTCCGGAAATCGGATTTGCTTTTTTTCTTAACGGAAGGCTCTAGAAAGGGATTTCCACCAGCCAAGTCCACACTCAGTAAGTGGATTAGACAGGCGGTGGTACGAGCCTATTCTGCCAAGGGGAAAGAACCCCCCTTTTGGATCATAGCTCATTCTACTAGAGCCATTGGTGCTTCTTGGGCCTTTCAGCATCGGGCCTCGGTGGAACAAGTTTGTAAGGCTGCCACTTGGTCTTCAGTTCATACTTTTACAAACTTTTACAGAGTGGATGTCAGGGCCTCAGCTGATGCTGTTTTTGGCCGAAAGGTGCTTCAGGCGGTAGTGAAATGAACTACCTGCGGATCCGCACTGGGGATCCCGCCCATATGGACACTGCTTTTGGATGTCCCAACCGTAAATACTATCGGGACAGCCTGGAATGGATTGGAAAGAAAAAAACACAATTCTGTGAAACTCACCTGTAGAATTGTTTTTATTTCCTACCCATTCCAGGCCGTCCAACCCGCCCTTGAGGTTTATTATGTCCTGCATGCCTTTTAAGGTGATTGAACCATTATGTTCATAGGACACTAGTTTTACAAATTTAGGTTTTCAGGTTCGAGAGAGTACAAGTGGAGGCTATGTGAAGTAACATGGTCTCCTATGTTCGGGGCCTCCCGGCCTGCCTCTTACTTTTTGAGTTACTGCTTTTGAATTACTGGGCATTGGTTGAGAGGCAACTGCCTTTATAGGGGGCCAGGAGGAGCCACATCTTTGATCTTGCAGTCAACGCCCCCTTTGGGGCAGAGTTACCCAACCGTGAATACTATTGGGACGGCCTGGAATGGATAGGAAATAAAAGCAATTCTACAGGTTTCACAGAATTGCATTTTTGCTGCGTTTCTATTGGCCCATTACATGTTATAAGTGCCCTCGGCTTTCTTTCCCTGTTTGTTACCTATGTTCTGATGAAGGGGGTCCATTAATACCCCCAAAATGTTGACTATATGATGTGTTTGCTTATACTTAATACATTGGCTTGATCTATGAAGATCACTTTGAAGTGCTGGTTATTTGTTGGTCTCCTCAGTCCAAAGGCGCATGCACGGCTGCTTGTTCCAATCAGCTTCTCCTGCCGCATATATGTGTGGCTGGAGAAGCGGAATTAAATCCCCAGCCACACACATTGGCGGTGCGCGACATCTCTCGCATCCTTTGGCTGTTCTGTAAAAGCATAGAGATGGAATGGCAGAAAAACGAGAGGGAAGTATGAACAGAACAGTTAAAATAAAGAATGAAAAGAATTGAAGGAAAGAAACAGTAGAAGCACTGTCAGAAATAATAGAAGGGATAGCAAAAAAACAGATGAATGAACTAATGGAAAGAATTAAACAAACTGAGGGAAAAAGGAATAAAAAGAACTGACAGAAAAAGGCTCTCCCAATGGTCCCTGGCTGACAGTCCTTTGTCCTGGTTATAGCACGGCCCTGCATAGGGGTTGCAGGGGGTAGAGGGAATTAGGTGGGCCCTCCCATTGCCAATCATAGCCCAAAGTATCACTTATAGAAGAATACCAGCCTACACTCTATCCAGAACCTCCTTCTGTCCTCAACACTGATCACCTCCTCCCACTCTCTTAGCTCAGGATTTCACACGTGCCACTCCACTCCTCTGAAATGACCTCCCTCATACAGTTCCCCACTCTCCAAAAGTTCCCTCATAACTTAACTTTATTTGTTTCAGTCATTTATTCTTTCTTGCTGTCATTAGTTCTATGTATTCTAAGTATGTCACACACCCCGCTTCAAGACATTCATTACATGTGGGTATACCGACCTGTAGATGGCGATCCTGCAGAGATGTCAATAAAAAAAGTGAGACCCTCCCGGCCCACAAATACCTGGGACCTCCCACTCATTCCCCAGTCTTCCATCTCTGCAGTGGCGAGCAAGTCAGAAGATGATGTCTCCTCCTTGCAGGTAGCCGGGATGACTCCCGGCCTTCTATTCTTCTATTCCTGCCCGGATCCCCTTATTTAAATTACTTGCCTCCCAGCCTAGGCTGCTGGTCCGGGCAAAGGTAGTTGGCACCCCTTGTGCTTGGGAGCCGCGAGAGCCCATAACAAGGGGTAGGGGGCTATCCGGGTTGGTGATCCCGGTTTGGGATGCCCCGTCCCTTGGCCCTACCCTGGCATGGATTCCCCCTCTCCCAGATACCCTTGGTGGGGGGAACGAGTCCCTTATGGATTCCTCTTATTTATTGTGTATGTGTGTGCTTTTATTATTATTTGACTGGCGCCGGCCACCGGCGTGCTGCAATGGCGGCGGTGAGCGCCCATGAGGAATTCTTCTCCTCTGGGCGGGGCCGGGCGCTCGTGCGCGTGCCTGTGGTCCGCCCCGTGCTGCGGGCGCGTTTTCATGTCCCGGCTTCTGCCCGGGAGAGACGGGGGAGGGGCGAGGCCAGGCGCGTCGCGTGAACCGCGCCAGCCCTCCCTCCTCCTACTGCACACTGCGCGTCTTCTCTGTGCCTGGCGTGCGGTACTGAAGGTCGGGTGAGTGGCCGGATGGCCATCAGCTTCATCTGTTTTAACTCTTTATACATTATAGCATGGTCTGAGCGTGTGCTTGTGTTTTGTGTTCCAGGTGGACCTTTGATCATATTAAAGGGGGATTCTCCCGGTCCAGGGTCCCTGGTAAAAATTTTAGCTGGTTTAAAATCCTCCCACTCGGGACTTAAAGGGGCATCCCGGGTTGCATTATTGCGTAATTCCCTCGGAGCATTATATATATATATGTGTGTGTGTGTGTGTATATATATATATATATATATTATATATTAAAAAAATCACCATATGGAGGCTTCCCCGGATACTGGGCTTGTGCCCCCCTCGGGGCAATCCAGGCTGTGTTTGGGGTGTGGGGTATCCCTTTTGGGAGATGATGTATTTCTATGTGTACCCTGTGCGCAGTGGTCTATTACGCGGCAGACCGGATCTCAGGTGTCCGGTTCTGCTCCGCCAGTTTCCTCTCCGTCTCCCCCTCGCTTGACACGTACCCCGTGTGACGTGGTCATTGGCGGGGAGTCGCAATCTGAGGTGTGTGCCAGATTGGCCAAGCTTGAAAAATTGTTTTCCAGTGCCGTTGCTAAAAAGGCCACGGCAAAGAGAAAACATTTGTATGCGGCCGCGCAGGGCCTTGATAGGGAGGTTTTTAACTCCCTGGATTGGTCTGATTGTTCCCCGCGTGAGGAAGGGGAGCTGTATGAGGAGTCTGAGGGCTCCGATGATCAGCAGTTTGTGGGCGCTGATACAGAGCAGGGCCAGGGGGACTCCTTGGATACCTCTAGGGTCCTGGCTCATATGTTTGAGGTCTTGGCTATTTCTCCCCCCGAGGCGGCTCCTTCGCTGCAGGGGGAGTTCTTTGAAGTGACCAAGCCGCGCTTGGAATTTCCTTATCAAAAGCTTTTTGATGGTATCATTCTTAAGGAATGGGAGAGGCCGACTCTGCTTCCAGGTGTCCCTCCGGGTTGGGACACCCCCCCCAAGGTGGATGCTCCTGTTTTGGGGTTGTCCAGCTCCTCAGTCCTCCATTCTCCGGAGTGCACTACTCTCAATGATGGTGAGGATAAACGCATTGACCAGATGGCTTGTCATGGTTTTGCCAGTGTTGGATCGGCCTTGCAGCCGGTTTGTGCTTCTGCGCTTTTATTGGTAGCTGCCAGGTCAGTTGTTAGAGGACTGTTGGCCTCTTCCGGGCTTGACCCGGCTAGTGAAGAGTTTGCCGACCTTAAGCGCTGTGAGTTATTTATTATTAGTTATTATTGGTGATGTGTGGCAGAGCTGCGGCACTGCTTGTGGCTATCCGGCGGTCGGTTTGGCTACGCCAGTGGGCGGCTGATTTTGTGTCCAAAAAGTCGCTTACGGCCCTTCCCTTTGTGGGGTTGCTGCTCTTTGGAGAGAGATTGGATTCGGTGGCAAAGGGAGGTAAGTTACCTCAGCGTAAAAAGCAGCGTTGCCCCTTTTGGGGGGCGGCTTCCTTCTCTCAGTCCTTTTCTTGGGGCTAGAATCGGCAGGGGTTCGGCTTTCCCCTCGTCCAGAGGTGATTCCTGGACCAGGGGCAGGGGTCGGGCCCATCCAGGACACAGTTGGGGCTCCAAGCCTAGAGCCGCTGCCAAGCCGGCTCAGCAATGAGGGGGCGCCCTCACCCTTGCGGGTGGGGGGACGGCTGCTACTCTTCTCCCAGGTTTGGGTCCAAGAGGTCTCGGACAGGTGGATTCAGGAAGCTGGAGTTCGAGTTCCGGCCCCCTCCCAGATTCTTCAGTTCTCGGGTGCTGTCGGATCCTCTGGCCGCCCAGGGGCTTCGAGCGGCAGTAGCAAGTCTCTTGGGCATGGCTGTTATCTGTCCGGTGCCCCACTCAGACTGGGGCCTGGGCTTCTATTCCAATTTGTTCACGGTGCCCAAGAAGGATGGATCCGTTCGTCCCATTCTGGATCTGAAGTTGCTCAACAGGTTTGTTCCTCCCCGGAAGTTCCGTATGGAAACTCTGCACTCAGCCATCCACTCACTTCGTCAGGGGGACTGCATGACGTCCATAAACATCAAGGATGCTTACCTGCATATTCCGATATTTCCGGCACACTAGAGATTCCTCAGGTTTGTCGTGGACAATTGACATTTTCAGTTTGTGGCTCTTCCGTTTGGCCTTACCTCGGCTCCAAGGGTTTTTACCAAGGTGTTGGCAGGAGTGATGGCCATCCTCAGAGCCAGGGGTATCCGCATCGTGCCCTATCTGGACGATCTTCTCATCATGGCGTCTTCTCTGTCAGGCGCAGCTGGATACCAGGACCGTGGTGTCCACTCTGGAGAGTTTCGGTTGGGTGATCAACTATCCCAAGTCCTGCCTCCCTCCCTCCCAGGGTGGTGGAGTTCCTGGGACTGTCTCTTGATACTTCTCAGGCCAGGGTGTTCCTCCCCCGAGCCAAGGTTCTTCTGATTCAGGAACTGACTCAGCGTCTCCTATCCATCCCCCGCCCGTCCATCCGGCTAGGGATGCAACTGGTGGGATTGATGGTGGCATCGCTCGAGGCGGCTCCCTTTGCCCAGTTTTACACAAGGACGCTCCAGCTCCATCTTTTGGCGGCCTGGGACGGGTCCCCGTTGTCATTGGATCAGTCCTTTCTGATGTCCCCCCGGGTGCGGCGTTCCCTTCGGTGGTGGCTGAAACCGAGCAATCTGACGAGGGGCAGGTCTTTTCTGACACCTCGTTGGGAGACGGTCACCACGGATGCCAGCCGGTCAGGTTGGGGGGGATTTTGGAAGGATCTTCGGTTTCAGGGGCTGTGGGGGCCTCAGGAGGCTCACAATCCCATCAATGTTCTGGAGCTGAGAGCCATCAGGTTGGTTCTGGCTCGCTTGACTCATCAGTTACGGGGCTACCGGTTCAAGTTCGGTTGGACAATCGGACGGCGGTCACCTACATCAATCACCAGGGAGGGACTCGCAGCAGGCGTGCCCTCAGGGAAGTGTCTTTGGTTCTGGATTGGGACAGAGGGCAATGTCCCATGCATCTCAGCAGTGTACATTCCGGGAGTGGAAAACACGGAGGCGGACTCCCTGAGCAGGGGGTCGTCTCGCCGGGGGGAATGGTCGCTCAGCCCCAAGGTTTTTCGGTCGCTTTGCCTCTGGTGGGGGACTCCGGCGGTGGACCTCTTTGCCTCTCGTCACAAGCTTCCGGCATTTGTGTCTCTCGCGGCATCCGCTGGCTCTGGCAGCGGATGCCATGTCTCTGAACTGGGGGTATCTGGGGTTTCTATACCTGTTCCCTCCGTTTCCCATGGTGGGCAAAGGGGTGCGCAAGCTGGCCTTAGAGGGTGCGTCAGCAATCCTGGTGGCTCCAAGGTGGCCAAGACAGGTTTGGTTCGCAGACGTGGTAAGGTTGGCAGAGGATCACTTAGTTCTGCCCCTTCTGCCGGATCTACTCACTCAGGGTCCCCTGCTCTACCCCAATTTACCAACGCTGGCTTTGACGGCGTGGCTGCTGAAACCTCTATCTTTAAGGAGGAAGGTCTTTCTGATGCTGTCATTCAGACTCTAGTTAGGGCTAGAAAGAAGTCTTCCTCTGCCATCTACTATATGATTTGGAGGTCTTATATTGATTGGTGTGAGGTCAGGGCCTTGCCTTGCAGGGCGTTTTCTATCCCTAGGATCTTGGAATTTTTGCAATATGGTCTGGACCTAGGTTTGAAGCTTAGTACGCTGAAAGGGCATGTTTCTGCCCTGGCGGTTTTCCTTCAAAAGTCTTTTGCTCTTCATCCTCTGCTTAAGATCTTTTTCCAGGGGGTTACGCATGTGCGGCCTCCTAGGAAGCCTTTGCTCCCAGTTTGGGATTTGAACTTGGTTTTGTCTGCCTTGCAGGGTCCTCCTTTTGAACCTTTGCAGGATATTGCACTTTCTACGCTTACTCAGAAGGTTGTTTTTCTGGTTGCCATCACTTCTGTTCGGCGTGTTTGGCAGCCTTGTCCATTAAGGCCCCTTACTTTGAGAGGCATCAGGACAAGGTTGTTTTCCGCTTCAAGCCAGATTTCCTTCCTAAGGTGGTCTTTGCTTTTCATCTTAATCAGGACATTGTTCTACCCTCCTTGTGTCCTAAGCCTAGCAATGACAAGGAGAGGGTTTTGCATTCTTTGGATGTGGTTCGCTGTGTGAAGTACTATTTGGTGGCTACTTCTCCTTTTCGTAGGACTGACGCCCTTTTTGTGGTGCCCTCTGGGTCTAGGAAGGGTTTGGCTCCTGCTAAGTTTACCATTAGTAAATGGATTCGCCAGGCCATTGTTGGGGCCTATTCTGCTAAGGGGAAGATTCCCCCTTTTCGTGTTACTGCTCATTCTACTCGTGCTGTTGGGGCATCCTGGGCCTTCCAGCACCAGGCTTCTGTTGAGCAGGTTTGTAAGGCTGCTACTTGGTCTTCGGTTCACACTTTTTCCAAGTTTTACAAGGTTGATGTTCGTGTGACATACTTAGAATAATACCATTTTGTGAATACGCACCTGTAAAATGGGTATTATAAGTATGTCACACACCCCGCTTCACCCTGCCCTTTTGTATTCTGGATCCTTTATATGGTGAACCTTTGTTAGTTTTAATTGGGTTTCCTGGTCCCTTTCTCTTACTGCTATCCTTATACTGGGGAATGAGTGGGAGGTCCCAGGTATTTATGGGCCGGGAGGGTATTACCTTTTTTTATTGACATCTCTGCAAGATCGCCATCTACAGGTCAGTATACCCAAGTGTAATGAATGTCTTGAAGCGGGGTGTGTGACTTACTTATAATACCCATTTTACAAGTGAGTATTCACAAAATGGTATTTTTCCAACATGATTTTCAAGGAATGGGAGAGGGCTAACAAGTTACCGTCGCTCTGGCTGCGGCAATGGTCGGCTGATGCGGCTGCCACGAAGTCACTTACGAGTATCCCCTTTGTGGGGCACAGGCTGTTTGGGAACGCCTGGACCTGCTCGGTCCTTTCGGAATCCCTCTGCCTATCTCTCCTTTCGGGGAGGAAAAGGCTCTTCCTTTCCAGGTGGCCGCAGAGATACTTGGGGTAGAGGTAGGTCCCACGGCCAACCAAATCCCGCCTGGGGAACCAAATCCAAGCCCCATGCCAAGTCCCCTCAGGCATGAGGGGGCGCCCTCACCCATCCAGGGCATTCGTGTGCTGCCCTATCTGGACGATTTGCTGATTGTGGCCCAGTCCCTTCAGCAGGCCGAGAGCGATACTCGGACGGTGTTGTCAACCCTGGAGGCTTTCGGTTGGGTAGTCAATTATCACTCCCTCAACAGTGAGATCCTTCCTGGGAATGACGTTAGACACCACTCAGGTCAAGGTTTTTCTGCCACAGCAGAAGGTTTTGGGTCTCCAGATGCAGGTGCAGGCCTTGCTGTCTTGTCAGCGGCTGTCAATACGTCTGGGAATGAGATTGGTGGGCCTAATGGTGTCATGCATCGAGGCAGTGTCCTTCACCCAATTCCACATGAGACCTCTACAATTGAACCTGCTGACCAACTGGAATCGGATGCAGGAATCTCTGGAACAAGAATTTTTGCAGTCCCCTCTGGCCAGACAGTCTCTCTTGTGGTGGTTGGACTCCCGGAACCTGCTGGTGGGCAAGTCCTTTCTGACTCCCCTTTGGGAGATAGTTACCACGGATGCCAGTCTGACAGGTTGGGGAAGCATTTGGCAGACGCAGAAAATCCAGGGTCAGTGGGGTCCGAAGGAGAACCGCTTACCCATAAATCTCCTGGAGCTGAGAGCGATCCGGTTGGTGCTTCTTCGCTTGACTCCCCATTTAAGGGGTCGTGCGATCCAGGTTCGCTCAGACAATAAGACGGCTGTCGCCTACATCAATCATCAGGGCGGGACTCGGAGCAAGAGAGCTCTCAAGGAGGTGACCCAGATTCTGTCTTGGGCAGAGGAGAATGTTCCCTGCATCTCGGCGGTCTACATTCCCGGGGTAGAGAACCCGGAGGCAGACTCCCTGAGCAGGAGCGCCTCGCGCCTGGGGAAATGGTCTCTCAGCAGTAAGATTATTCTATGTATACAGTATGTCCTGCTCCAGATATAATACACTTGGGTTATCCTCTGCCAGAGGGCACTGTGGCACTGCAGACATGCAAAAACAGGCTCCTCCCGGCCCTTCATATACCCAGGGACCTCCCACAAATCCCCAGATTTCTCTGCAGTGCTGACTGCGAAGACATGAAGTATCACTCTCTCGCAGGTGAGCATGGCTATTACAGCCTGCGGCCCTGTGGGACTATTACCACCCGTCGTCCTTGTGATGTGCCTCCCAGCCTGGGCTGCGCTGGTCGGGTGAAGGTAGGCAGCACCATGCGTGCTTGACGGAGCCATGCCCCCCCCGCAGTCCCCCACCATAGGGTAGGCGGTTTAGGCTGCCTAGCCAGGGGGGAAAAAAAAGGGGGGGAGGGGTTGTGAGTATGGCGGCCTCAGTGTACCCTATCACACGCTTATGGTCTCGGTGTCGTGTTTGACTGGGAATGGTTGTCAGAGCCGAGTTTTGTACTTTACTTATTGGTCGCCGCCGCGCCCTTTCTATATTGCACGGACGGCGGTGGTTTTGTTGATGCTGCGGCGTCTTTTTCTCCTAATCTGTAGTGACTCTGCTGCGGTAACACCCATCATCCTTCAGGGGCTTGTCTTGACTTCGTCACTGCCCTGTTCCCAGCTTCTCTATTTGCTTAGCGCTTTCGGAGCTTCGCGCTCTCCGGGGGGGGGCGGGATCCTGACTTGGTGCGCCCCGCATCACGTTTTGGCACGCTCCGCGTCACCTTCAGCTCTGGCCTGCCTTTCGAGGATCGTTTGGCGCCATTCCTTTTCGCGCGCGGGCGTGGTGAAGACCGCCCTCCCCCTGCTGTCTGTAAGTGCCCTCGCGGGCGACCATTTTTTATCCTTACAATATATCTTAGTTACTCCTTGCGCTTGGCTCTGACATCCCTGTTCCTCTTATGTCTTTCAGACCCTGGATTCCGGTGGCTTCTCCCGGCCCGGTGTATCCCCCGGTTGAGACTATTAAAAAATTACTCCCACTTCCCAGCGGGTTATTGGGGCATCCAAGGTAGCTTATAGCGTCAATCCCTACGGACCTACTGTGCCGATACAATCACCATATGGAGGCGTTTCAGGATATTGTGAACGGGGACTCCTTCGGGACAAGCCCGGTTGTGTGTAGCATGTGGGGTCTTACCTAGCAGCGGTGACAATGCACGGGTCTGTGTTCCTTGTGCACAGCAGGCGCTATCGGCTCTTCCCGCCTCTTCCGTGGCTGGGCCTGCACCTCGCCTCACTTCACCTACTCCCCCAAGCCTGAGTCTAACCCCCCAATACAAGTGGGGATTCTCATCCTGATATGGCTACTAGACTGGCCAGTGTTGAAAAATTGCTTGCTAGCGCGTAAGCCCACCGCCAAGAGGCGGCATTTAACCCCTGACTCTGCCCTCTTCCCTATGGAATCTGATGACTTGTTGCAGCCTTACGGCCAACCCCCCTCGGACGAAGGGGAGCTGTTCTCTGACTCTGGGTCATATGACGAGGAGTCCAGGGGTCATGACGAATCTGGTTCCGAGCACTGGACCTCGGATAATATTGACAGACTGCTGGCTCAGATATTTGAAGTTTTGTCTATCTCTCCCCCTGTTGCTGCTCCCAGACAAAGGGGCGACCTCTTTCATACTGCTAAGGCTCGTCTTGAATTTCCAGAGCAGACTAATTTCAATAGCCTCGTGCTTAAGGAATGGGAACAAGCCAGCAGACTGCCTGGGATCCCTAAGAGTGTGGATAGAAAGTATCCCTTCCCGGCAGACTTGGTTAAGTGCTGGTCATCGCCTCCCGAGGTCGATGCTCCTATTCTAGGGTCGTCCAACACCTCTATTATGCACTCCCCTGACACTACTATGCTACGGGACTCTGAGGACCGGCGTCTTGATCAATTGGCATGCCATGCCTTTGCTTTTGGTGGAGCGACCTTGCGCCCGGTTTGCGCCTTAGCCATTACGGCAGTAGCGCTCAGGGCCATGGTTAGGAATGCACTCGACGGCACAGATGAGTTGCCCGCTGATACTGTCAATAATCTGTCTAACTGTGACGTGTTCATAAACTTTATCCTGTCTGCATCGGACGATGCTATAAAGATGTGTGCCAGATCTTCTGCCTTGGCGGTAGCTATTCGCCGTACGGTTTGGTTGCGACAGTGGGCGGCTGACAACGCTGCTAAGAAAGCCCCTACTGGGCTTCCATTTAAAGGGCTTCGCCAAAGGAGGCAAGTTGCCCCAGCGCAGGTGGCAGTTTCGGCCTTTTCGAGGCCAAGGCACCCTTTCAATCCCCTACCGCGGGGCTAAACAGGGAAAAAGGGTGTCCTTCGCGGGGCCCCGCGCAGATTCCTGGCACAGGAATAGAGGACGCCGTCCCGGTTCCTCCTGGTGGCCCAAGCCCAAAGCCCCTCCCAAGACCCCTCAGGCATGAGGGGGCGCCCTCACCCGTCAGGGTGGGGGGACGTCTACAGCACTTCGAGCACTTCTGGCGGCGCCACGTCTCAGACCGGTGGATTCAGGAGGTAGTGTCCTCCGGATACAAGATAGAATTTGCTGTACGGCCCCCCACCAGATTCATTGGGTCCCGAATCCTTCAGGAACCCGCCTCAGCCCAGGTCTTGCTGCTGGCCGTGCAGGGTCTCCTAGATCTAGGAGTCATTTGCAAGGTCCCCTTTGGAGACAGGGGCAAGGGGTTCTACTCCAATCTCTTCACAGTACCCAAGAAGGATGGGTCAGTCAGGCCCATTCTGGATTTAAAAATCCTCAACAAATTTGTCAAGAACAGGCATTTCCGCATGGAAGCTCGGCCATTGGCTCATTGCGCCCAGGGGACTTCATGACGTTAGTAGACATCAAGGTTACTTACCTTCACGTTCCGGTGTTTGCAGGACACCAAAGGTTTCTCAGATTTGCACTGAAAGATCAGCATCACCAATTTGTGGCTCTGCCATTCGGCCTCACGTCTGCTCCCAGGGTGTTCACCAAGGTGCTGGCAGGGGTGATGTCACTGATAAGGCTAAGGTGCATACGCGTGCTGCCTTACCTGGACGACATCCTCATCACCTCTCGGTCTCTGCGGCAGGCAGAGTTGGACACCCAACTGGTAGTGTCCACCCCAACTGGTAGAGTCCTTCGGTTGGGTGATCAATTACCCCAAGTCCTCTCTGTCCCTATCCTCGGTGACCCTGTTCCTGGGAATGATTCTGGATACGGTTCAGTCACGGATATTCCTTCCTCAACAGAAGGTGGAAGCTCTGACTGCGCAGGCCAGGTTCCTGCTCTCGTGCCCACAGCCCTCCATCAGGCAGGGAATGCAGTTGGTGGGCCTGATGGTGGCGAGCGGTGCCCTTTGCTCAGTTCCATTTGAGACCTCTGCAGCTTCACCTTCTGTCAGTATGGGACAAGAACCAGGCGTCTTTGGACGGGGTCTGTGTGCTTCCCCCCTCGGTCAGAAGGTCCCTTGCGTGGTGGTTGGACCTCGAGAACTTGACAGGGGGCAGGTCCTTTCTGGCCCCCTCCTGGGAGACGGTTACAACGGATGCCAATCTGTCAGGTTGGGGGGGGGGATTCTGGAAGTCCCTGCGCTTCCAGGGGACGTGGGGTCCTTGGGAGGCCCACTTACCCATCAACATTCTGGAACTGCGGGCAGTTCGGTTGGTACTGGAGCGGTTGACCCAAAACCCGAGGGGGCTGTCGGTCCAGGTACGCTCAGACAACAAGACGGCAGTTGCATACATCAACCATCAGGGAGGGACTCGGAGCAAGAGTGCCCTCCGGGAGGTGTCTCAGATTCTGACATGGGCGGAGGCCAATGTACAATGCATTTCGGCTGTTTACATTCCGGGGGCGGAGAATCCGCTTGCAGATGCTCTGAGCAGGGGAACGTCCCGCCAGGGAGAGTGGTCCCTCTGCAACAGGGTATTCCAGTCCCTGTGTCACCGTTGGGGTCTACCGGATGTGGACCTGTTTGCATCCCGTCACAACCACAAGCTCCTGGCCTTCGTGTCCCTGTCTCAGGACCCTCTGGCCTTGGCCACGGATGCCCTGTCCATGTCATGGAAGGAGTTTCGGTTCCTGTATGTGTTTCCACCATTCCCCCTGCTGAGCAGGGTTCTGCGCAAGATTGCTCTGGAAGGGGTGCCTGTGATTCTAGTGGCCCCCCAGTGGCCAAGAAGAGTATGGTTCGCAGACGTGGTTCAAATGGCAGTAGACCAGTACGATCTGCCAGGGGTGCCAGACCTGCTAACTCAGGGCTCCCTATGCCATCCCAATTTACAAACGCTGGCTTTGACGGTCTGGCTGCTGAGACCTCCATCTTAATGGAGAAGGGGTTGTCTGCCTCTGTGGTAGGCACTATGGTGCAGGCTAGGGAGAAGACTTCTGCTATCTATTATAGAGTATGGCGTACCTACATTGACTGGTGTGAGTCTAGGTCTCTTCCCTGTAGGGAGTTTTCTGTCGCCAGGGTTCTGGAGTTCTTGCAGCATGGTTTGGATTTAGGTCTAAAACTCAGTACTCTGAAGGGTCAGGTTTCTGCCCTGTCCGTCTTCTTCCAGAAAACCTTTGCTCATCATCATTTGGTTAAGACCTTCTTTCAGGGGGTCACTCATGCGCGTCCCCCTCGTAAACCTGTGGTTCCCGTTTGGGATTTAAACTTTGTTTTATCTGCCTTGCAGGGTGCTCCCTTTGAGCCTATTCAAGAGGCTGCTCTGATTGTTCTCACTCTCAAGGTTGTCTTTTTGCTGGCCATAACTTCGGTTAGGCGTGTGTCTGAGCTGGCTGCTCTATCCATTCAGTCTCCATACTATGAGACACACCAGGAGAAGGTGGTGTTCCGCTTTAAGCCGGATTTTCTGCCTAAGGTTGTGTCTGCCTTTCATTTGAATCAGGACATTGTTCTTCCTTCCTTGTGCCCCAATCCTAGTAATGACAAGGAAAGGGTTCTGCACTCCTTGGATGTGGTCAGGTGCTTGAAGTACTACCTGGCTGTCACTGCGGCTTTCAGTTAGACTGATGCTCTCTTCGTTGTGCCTTCTGGGCCTAGGAAGGGCTTGGCTCCTGCCAAGTCTACTATCAGCAAGTGGATCCGTCAGGCTGTGGTACAAGCCTATTCTGCTAAGAGGAAGAGTCCTCCCTTCCGTATTACTGCTCATTCCACTCGTGCGATTGGTGCCTCTTGGGCTTTTCAGCACCAGGCCTCTGTTGAACAAGTTTGCAAGGCCGCTACTTGGTCTTCTGTTCACACCTTTTCAAAGTTTTACAAGGTTGATGTTCGGGCCTCAGCTGATGCTGCTTTTGGCCGCAAGGTTTTGCAGGCGATTGTAGTTTAAGCTACGTGCCGTTGCCTTTTTTGTTGGGGATCCCACCCTACTGTTATGGACACTGCTATTGGATGTCCCAAGTGTTAGTATTATACCTGGAGCAGGACGTACTGTATACTTAGAATAATACAATTCTGTGAAGTACTCACCTGTAGAATTGGTATTATACGTATACAGTACGTCCTGCTCCACCCCACCCTGGTTTTTGCTCTATTCTGGATCCCCTCTATGGTGATTGTGGTTATTGTTATCATTACCAGTTGTTTTGGTGGTTGGTTTCTCCCGGCTTCTGGTTCACTGCTTTTCAATGCTGGGGATTTGTGGGAGGTCCCTGGGTACATGAAGGGCCAGGAGGAGCCTGTTTTTGCATGTCTGCAGTGCCACAGCGCCCTCTGGCGGAGGATAACCCAAGTGTAAGTATTGTACCTGGAGCAGGACATACTGTATACGTATAATACCAATTCTACAGGTGAGTACTTCACAGAATTGTATTTTTCACGCTCTGTGTCTCCGCTGGGGTCAGCCGGACGTGGACCTGTTTGCGTCCAGACACAATCACAAGCTTCAACGGTTCGTCTCCCTCTCAAGAGATCCTCTGGCCATTGCCACAGACGCACTGGCGATTCCCTGGACGGAGTTCAAGCTTCTTTATGCAGAGAAGAGAAGAGAGAAGGAGTTGGTTTGCGGTCATAGTTCAGATGTCAGTGGATCGTTACATCATGCCCAACGACCCAGGGCTTCTCACACAAGGGTCGCTGCGGCACCCCAATTTACGGACGCTGCCTTTGATAGCCTCGCTATTGAAACCTCAATCCTGACAAAGAAGGGGCTGTCGGCCACGGTTGTGCATACCATAATTCAGGCAAGGAAGAAGTCTTCTTCCATGATATACTACAGAGTTTGGCACTCTTATATGGCTTGGTGTGAGACCAAGAGTCTCCCTTGCTGCACATTTTCTATTTCTAGGAATCTGGAGTTTTTGCAACATGGCTTAGACCTGGGTCTCCTGCTGAGCACCTTCAAGGGTCAGGTCTCGGCCTTAGCCATCTTTTTCCAGAGATCCATTGCCAACCATAGGTTGATCAAGACCTTTTTTCAGGGAGTCACCCATGTCTGGCCACCGCGTAAGTCAGTATTACCGGTGTGGGACTTGAATTTAGTACTTTCTGTTCCTCAGGGTCCTCCCTTCGAGCCATTGTGCAATGCTGCATTATCTATGTTGACACTCTTCTTTTTGGTAGCGATCACCTCGGTGCATCGTGTATCAGAGCTGGCCGCGCTTTGTATGAAACCTCCCTATTTTTGCCTAAGGTCGTTTCTCCCTTCCACCTTAATGAGGAAGTCGTCTTAACTTGTGTCTAGCTAATTCCAAGGAACGGACCCTCCATGCCTTGGATGTGGTCAGGGCCATTAAGTATTACCTGGCTGCGATTGTATCCTTCAGGAAATCTGATTTGCTCTTTGTCCTAACAGAAGGTTCTAGGAAAGGTTTGCCACCAGCCAAGTCCACTCTCAGTAAGTGGATCAGGCAGGCGGTGGTGCAAGCTTATTCTGCCAAGGGGAAGGAACCCCCTTTTTGGATCACAGCTCATTCTACCAGAGCTATTGGTGCCTCTTGGGCTTTTCAGCACCATGCATCGGTTGAACAAGTTTGTAAGGCCGCCACTTGGTCTTCAGTTCATACTTTTACAAAGTTTTACAAGGTGGGTGTTAGGGCCTCAGCTGACACTGTTTTTGGCCGAAAGGTGCTTCAGGCGGTAGTGAAATGAACTACATGCTGTTCCGCACTGGGGATCCCACCAAAATGGACACTGCTTTTGGATGTCCCAAATGTCATCACTGGGACGACCTGGACTGGATATAGGCAAAAATGCAATTCTGTGAAACTCACCTGTAGAATTGTTTTTGATTATATCCAGTCCAGGTTGTCCCACCCCGCCCTTTTGTTTATTGTCTCCTGTTTGCCGGTTATGCTGATACCATTTCTTATTCACTGGACTTTGTATTCTTATATCTTGTTAGAGAGAGCACAAGCTGAAGCCATGTGGACCTTCAGCATCATTTAATTAAAAGCCCAAACCCTTAAAAAAAACTATTCCCTAGCATCTAAAATTAATATATTCTAAACATACAGCACATCCTGCTGCAGGATAGTAATAACATGTGGGTAATCCTCCGCCTCAGGCGCCGTGCACTGCAGACATGTAGAAAACAAGCTCCTCCCGGCCCTACATATACCGAAGGACCTCCACAAATCCCCAGATTTCTCTGCAGTGCTGGAACTTTGAAGACATGAAGTGTCACGCTCTCGCAGGCGAGCGGGCCTTACGGCCCAAGGTCCTGTGGGACTATTTCCACCTGTCCTCTTCAGAAGAAATACGCCTCCCAGCCTGGGCTGCGCGGGTCGGGTAAAGGTAGGCAGCACCTGGTATGCTGAACGGAGCCATGCTCCACCGCAATCCCCCTCCATAGGGTAGGCAGTCAGGCCGATGGTGAGCCTCTGGTGGATGCCCCTCCCGCAATTCTTGCCCGTGCCCCTCACAGACTTAGTCCATGGACACCGTCCGCTTCCTCCCGTAACTCGGGGGGAAAAGAAGGGGGGGGGGTATGTGTGGCAGCCGTAATGTTAACTTTCACGTTTAGACCTTGTTTTTTTATTATTGGGGTCAGTGTCGCGCCTTGATTTACAGTGCGAGCCGTCGTTTTCATTAATCTGCCTGGTCGGCAGCATCATTCCAGCGTGTCAGCATTTTAGCCGTACGCCTTTTTACCAACTGTTCTACGTTTTTGCCGTTGGTTAGAGCTTCTCGCTCTTTGGGGGAGGCGGAGTCTCGGCATGACGCGCTTCGCGTCACAGCCCGACCTGGCCCACTCCTCGAGGTTCGCTGGCGCCATTTTCTCTATCTTCGCGCGTGGTGCGGTTCGCCTCCTCCCTTGGTCATGTAAGTGCCCTCCGGGGCGGCATGGTTCTATGTCTTTCAAGCTGCGCATGGCACTGTCTCCACCCCTCTTGTCCCATTATGTCTTTCAGACGCCAGGACTTCGGTGGCTTCCCCCGGCCTAACATATATTACAGCGGGTCCACTTTACAAATTCTCCCACATTACTAGCGGGTTTTTGGGGCATCCAGGGTTGCCTATTGCATAAATCCCTGCGGTCATACTGCTTAATAATAATCACCATATGGAGGTGTCTTGCTTGGGCTAATTTATCTAAAATTTACAAAATATATTTGCAGCCCTCAAATATATAAGGAAACTTAAGAGCTCAAATACATGTATATCTCCAAAAATTACGCCTTGTTTGTCTAATAAGTTCATTTGCCCGTAATCTCCAAGGAAGATAATGCACTTTAAAGTTATTTTATATACCTTGCAAAATGTACAAAACAAAAATACTACAATCTGTGTTACAACATAGAAAGCCTAACAGGGCAAAAGCATATATATATATTAAAACGGATTACTCATCTGTTTTAATTGCTCCACGCAGAAAATCAGCAGACCACGTCCAAACAAGATGGCTGCTGTATTTGGCTTCACAATGCAGGTCCATCTACCCAAGGCAAAGTCCCATCATTGTCCATCTGGTCAGGCGCACCAGCAGAACTCTTCTCCAGCTGCCCTCCAAAAGAAATCTCTCTTCTCTCTCCAGCCTCCTGTTTTTTATCAGGTGGACCCTTTGTTCCATTTTGAAATCTGCAGGTCGTCTGTGATTGGCCCAGGCAAAACTCACAAATGAACACCCTTAGTCTATCACAGGTAGCCAGCTTAATTTGCATACAAATGCACACCTGAAACTGGAGCTACAGTCAAACCAGTCTTCAAAGAACAAAGGGGGGTTCCCACCATGCTGCACCAAACAAAAGGGATTGTCCTATATACAGTTATTGCATGTATAAGATTTTTTTTTTTTACAATTTCTATGGGAACAAAATATATCAAAACTATCATAGCTTCACAGGAGGCATTTCAGAATTATGTAACCGGGGTCCCTCCGGGACATGACCGGCTGTGTGCAGTGTGTGGTCAGCCCCAGGCTGAGGCTGACAGGGCACGGGTCTGTGGACAGTGTGCTGAACAGGCAGGTTTGCCAACGGAGGCACCTTCCTTCCTTACTCCCGTCTCCCCGCTCCCAAATATCACTCATGACGAGTCCCACTCGAGCGGGGATGACCTGCAATCAGTGCCGCGCGTGTTGCCCACGGCGGAGCAGGTGCTTTCTGGATTGGCGGAGCGTATGGGCCCTGGTAAAAAGCGGTCCCTGACGCCTCCTGGCTCCGCGGTTCCTGACGATACCGATGACTCTGCTGATATGCAGGACCTTGACCCTTCTGAGGAAGGTGAGCTATTCTCAGATTCGGGCTCCTCGAACGGGATGCCCGGGGGGCTGCGATGATTCTGAGCCCGGTTCTTGGGGTCTGTGTGACACAGATGAAATTCTTAAGATTTTTGAGGTTTTGTCAATCTCCCCACCTGGGGAGATCCCCAAGCCTAAGAAGGAGAGTTTCCATACAGCGCCGCCACGCTTGGAGTTCCTAGAACAGGAACATTTCCAGAATCTTATATCCCAAGAATGGGAATCGCCTTGTAAGCTTAAAGGGGTCCCAGGGGTCTGGGAATGGAAGTACCCTTTCCCTCCTGATGTGGTTAATTTATGGTCAGCTCCCCTGGTGGTGGACGCACCGGTTATAGGGTCACAAACCCCCCTTTCATGACTGCTCCTTTTTACCATACCCTTCGGGATGCCGAGGACCGGCGCATTGACAGACTGGCTTCCCACGCCTTCTGGGACTGGGGCAGAGCTGGGACGGCTCTGCGTGCGGTTTGTGCCGCTGCCATCACTGCGGTGGCCGCCAGGACTCTTGTCAGGAAAATACTAGATCGCCGCCCTGAGAACCTCCCTTGGGGGGTGTTTAATGCGCTATAAGACTGTGAAGCGTTTGTGAAGTTTATTCTATCAGCACTGGATGACACCATTAAGATGTGTGCTAGAACCTCTGCCCTTGTGGTAGCTATTCGCCGCCTGGTCTGGCTGCGACAGTGGGGTGCTGACGAGGCTACAAAAAAGGCTCTCACTTGCCTTCCATTCAGAGGACGGCGGTTGTTTGGGGCCCGTTTGGACCTTTTTGGTAAAAAGGGTAAAGCACCCTTGCGCAGAAGGCCGCTCCGGCCTCCACGAGGCAGGGTCACCCCTCCACCTCCCTACGTTAGTGTCAAACGCGAACCTGAGGTGTGCTTCCAACTGTTTGGTGTGGATTTCCACCATGGGGCGGGCAGGCAGCGCCCTGGGCCTCCTGGCAGGACTAAGTCCAAATCTGCCAAGACCTCCCAAGCATGAAGGGGCGCCCTCGCCCTTCTGGGCGAGGGTACTGCTGCAGCAGCTGTCTCCCATCCAGGAATATACCTTCTTCTTCTGGTGGTTCCAGGATGTAATTCCCCTGGACACAGGATGGCTTTTGCTGGGCGGTCCCTCTCAGTGATTGTCAGGGTTCTTCTAGCCCCTGCTTTTCCTTCAGGAATTGGCGCAGGCCGGACTGGGCCTACAGTGTTTAGGCTTACTTACAGGTTGCCCTTAACGGTATGGGGATATGGCCTCTATGTTATCCTTCCTTCCCCCCTCAACAGTATGAGGCAGTCTGGGCCATGTTGGCCTATGGCAGGCTTGGCAATTCTACCTTCACAGGTAGTCCCTATATGACACCTCTGTCTTGGGTCATGGGCCCCCTGTGCAGAGGGGGGCTTCCCGCCTCTTGTGAAGTACTAGATCTTCTTAGTTTCCCGTGTCTGCTGGACACCAAGACCATTTCTAGATAGTGTTGCAGGACCAACCCTGCGGATTGAGGCATTATTTGGGGCCTCTCTTTCGTTCCCAGGCTACTCGCCATGGCACGAATGGGGCTGATGTCTCTGACACACCTGGGGGGGGGCGTCTGTGTTAGGACCTAACGGGTCGTCTTCCTTACTCCCCAGTCGCTGCGTCAGGCCGAGTGGATTGGTCGGCCAGTGGTGTCCCCTGGGAGCTACTGGATGGTTGCTCAGTCACCTCAATCCCTCATGGTCCCTTATCCGCTATCCCCCATTCCTGGGATCCGGTTCAGGCTCGAAGACTTCTTCTCTGGCAATAAGGGGACTCCTGGTTACGGGGGCTCTGCCCCCCTTTACTGGCGCCTTACCTTCACCAGGCGGGATGGCAGCTGGTGGGCCCGTTGGTGGCACATCAAGATGATGTCACTTATATACCGAGCCCTTGGGCTCTTCGGCACAGTAGGTTATCGAGCTTACATATGTTCCAGCACCCTGGTGCTTGGTCTTTGCTCATGCCCCCTTGGTAAGGTGGTTCCTCTTGAGCTTCTCATATTTAAGGGCCCCGTCAGGGGGCACCCCCTTTCCTTACTAGCATCTTCCAGTGAATGGTCACCCTGGGTACCAAGTCTCGCAGGTTCGGCGGGGGAGGGGAATTTCTTCCACAATCCCCGTGGTTTTTAGGTAGGGTCCCCTAGAGGGTCCATTTTACCTGCTGGTTTTGTTGAAACGGTGTGCCCCCCGTTGACTCTATATGGCTGGACTTCTCCTCCCTTAGGATCGGTCGGTTTATTGGGGGACTTTTGGTCTGTTGAATGACAATGGCCTGTTTTACTACTGGTCTAAAGATTGAGGCAGGATGCTCCCTCTGGAGGGTCCCTGATCCTGCCTTGGGCGGGGGTCTACTTCCCCTGCTTCTCAGCGGTATTCGCTTCAATGGATGCTCTGTTGGGTCTCCCTCCTAACGCAGGGGCTCTGCCCTTGTTTTTGCTGTCCCAGAATATTCTGATTCTGGTCTGGGGGGCTGAGTATTTTAGGCATGGACTTGTTATTTAAATGCTTTCTCTTCATCACCCTACTTGTGGGGTTCTGCGCATGGTTGGCCTGATGGAGAGTCCCGTGAGATGGATGGCCTGGGTGGCCTTATGAGCTGTGGCTCGCAGATGCCTCTGCTGCAGTCTGCTGACCTGTTTGCTCTCTCAGGAGTGCGGTTCTACCCTTGTCAGGCGCCTTCCCTTGTCCCAATATAATGTCCCTGTCTGGGGATTGACAGCTGATACATTCACCCCTTGGTGATGGAACTTATCTTCTGGATGACTTAGTATGAGGGGGGGGGGGGGCGGGGAACGAGCTCCCCAGCTTCCACTTCCTCCGTCTATGGGGTTTTTTTGTGGTAAACCATATTGATTGGCATGAGCCTTGGTCTCTACCCTGTTAAACGTTCTCGGTTCCCAGGGCCTTAAAGTCATTACAGCGTAAGTTGGGGTTGGCTCCCCATCTGGGGACTCTGAAGGTGCAGGTTCTGTCCTGGCCTTTCCTGCAGGAGTCTGGTTCTGTCGCCCTCATGGGGAATTCCTTTGGGGATTGCTTAGCTGCATCTCCCAAGTAGTCCTATGGTCCCTGTGGGGATCAATTTTCATCTTTATCCTGCGGATTTTCCTGGGGATTTTTACTGGACGCTGTCTGAGCTGCCTGGTAGTCCAGGTCGCTTCTCTGGGGCCTCCTGACTCCTTGGCTCGGTGTATATATATAGATATATATATAGGTATATGGCTACAGGCACCCCATACCTTGGGGGTGTTCCTTCTTACGATGGACCTCCGGTCCAAGTGGTCTGTAGGATCAGCGTTTTAGTCCTTTAGTCTAACTATGGACTTTATTCTTAAGAATATGTATATGAGGGGCTACATTCCCTCTACAGGTGTTGCACTTTTCCCCATGAGGGTTTTCATGACCCTTAGGGGGACTGATGCTCTTGGTGTCTACGGGCGCCTCCGTATGTATGCGCCTGATATCTCCTTCCAGCGCCATTGCGCCCTTGGATTATTCCTTACGGATGGTCCCTGATCCTGAGTGAAGCCTTGGCTTTGTGATAATTAAGGGTCAGTATTCCCGCCTTGGTCGGGTGACCTGTTATGTTTCCCTTAGGGGGTGTTACAAGTTTTGCCATAAGGCTTCCTTGCCTGTGGGCTGGTTGGGTCATTACACTGACCTATATTTCTCTTTAGGGGAAAGATTCTCCCCTTTTTCTGTTTATTCCGTATGGTGCCTGGGTACCACTGGCCCTTCAGCACCAGGGTTTTTTCTGTTGATTAAGTTGCTAGACTTATGGCCTGTCTCTGTTCATACCTTCTGGTCTGGTTATGAGACTGAAGTTAGAGCCTTTGCTCATGTCATGCCTGTTGCAAGTTTTGAGGGTGACAGCGCCTTTACTCTCCGCTGTGCCTTGTTTTTTCCTGGGGATCCCACCCTGCTTATGGACACTGCTATTGGATGCCCCACATGTTATTACTATCCTGGAGCAGGACGTGCTGTATGCTTAGAATAATACAACTCTGTGAAGTACTCACCTGTAGAATTGGTATTATACGCATACAGCACGTCCTGCTCCACCCCACCCTGGTTCACTTGTTCTGGATCCCCTGTATGGTGATTGTTATCCATTGCTATTATTACCAGTTTTTCTGGGTGGTTGTTCCTCCCGGCTTCTCTTTTCACTGCTTTTCAATGCTGGGGATTTGTGGGAGGTCCTTCGGTATATGTAGGGCCGGGAGGAGCTTGTTTTCTACATGTCTGCAGTGCACGGCGCCTGAGGCGGAGGATTACCCACATGTTATTACTATCCTGGAGCAGGACGTGCTGTATGCATATAATATCAACTCTACAGGTGAGTACTTCAGAGTTATAATATTTAATGTTTTTAGTTGTGTACTTTTTATTCTTTCCCTCATTGGCCTGCAACTCTGTTCAGGACTCTAGGATACGGGTGCCGCCATCTTGGCTCAGTAGCATCACATACTGAGAAGTTGAGAGCGGTCAAAAGTGCAGGAGAGCGGGGTTATAGCTGTGCTTTGCACAAACAGAGCAGAGCTGGGGTCAGTAAAAGGTCAGCAATCCCAGAATGCAGAGCGGCACAGTAAAAGGACACAGCCTGCACGTCCATGAGCCGCCATATTAGATGTTTAAAGTCTCAGAAAATGCAATAGATGCAGGTAGGATGAATTTTAATGTGAGCAATCTGTATGTACCGGGTGTGGGAAATATATAAGATAGGCTGTTATTCAGGGTGAAGGTCCGCTTTAACCACTGGAGAATGATAGAGGGACACCTGCCTTTATAGGGGGCCGGGAGGAGCTACATCTTTAGATCTTGCAGTCGAGCGCCCCCTTGGGGCGGAATACCCCACATGTCATCACTGGGACGACCTGAACTGGATATAATCAAAAACAATTCTACAGGTGAGTTTCACAGAATTGTATTTTTATAAGGAATTAATCAATTATTGTCTTATGTTACTGTCTCTCACAGCTATTGTATGAGCAAATCCCTGGCTTCTGTTTATGGGATAACCCTCACAGCTGACCACTTGCCCAGCATCAAACCAGAGAACAGGCAGTCATCAAGTGGTTCTAAAACTTTTGTCCTTGATGCTAAAAGATACCAGGTAAGGCAGGCGACGGGTAACTTTTTTTAAAATTTTTCTCCCTTCAGCCTTCAGCACGACCCATGGAGAGAATGGTTCCACCCAATGGGAGGAGACACAAATTGAACAGAGGTTAAAACCCCACTCCTTCCTCTCCACCTCAGTTCCTTGTTTTTCCTCCCTAAGTAACCACTGGACAGATAGTCTGCACCCAGTTTTTTATTTTAACTTTTTTTTTTCATCTCCAGCAGCTCTGGAGAAGCCCGCTGAGCCCTGGACCACTTTATCTTTAGGTGTAGTTCACCCCAGGTCCGAAGGTGGCTAGGGTAGTCCCTCATAGTCAGACAGCTCATGAGTTGTCCCCTTTAAATCCTGACTGCAACATAAAAGGTGTGGTCTCTCCCGGTCTACATTTACTTCCGGCTGCCACCCGCCCTCCAGTTTCATACTTGCAGTTGGACTGGATTGCGAAGGCAATGGACATATTTATTTTCTTTGTCTCCTTTTTTATTTTTAAAAGCCATTCTTTCAGGAAGCTGCAGATTCTAACAGGCCCTAATGTTCCCACGGATCCGGAAGGACCGACTACTTATGCCTCCTGGAGTCTGTTAAACTGATGGCGTTTGATCAGGGTGAGGTGAAGGTAATTTAAGCAATTAGTTTGGCATGTCCGCACACCATAATATTAGCATTCAATATTTGATAGTAGGGTGCTACTTCAACTGGGTCTATTCCTCATCTTAGACCATCATACATAAATCCATAACTGACAATGTTGAATAAGAGCACACCAGTCATAGGTTCTTTTAGATTGCAAAAGAAGTGTATTGAGAAAAAATACAAACAGTGTATAGTACAAAACCCCAACCCTCACACACTGGGTGATGGTTGTTCAATGCAGGATATTTGATCAAAGCTCACATATAGACTAGATAACAAAAACCATATTGCTGCAGTATAGTTCATAGCCACCAGGTGGCGTAAGCGTACAGTCAGTGTTGATTTCAATGGAATAGATAGCAGCAGGTCCGTATCCACAATAGATATAGCAATCATCAAGGAACCAATGTAGGAAGAAACAGCAAAGTTAGCATAATTACGTTAGCAGCAAGAGCAGGCACCGGTAATCCAACGTTTCAGACCCCGCTGGGTCTTTCCTCAGGGAGGCATCGCTCAGCCTCCCTGAGGAAAGACCCAGCGGGGTCTGAAACGTTGGATTACCGGTGCCTGCTCTTGCTGCTAACGTAATTATGCTAACTTTGCTGTTTCTTCCTACATTGGTTCCTTGATGATTGCTATATCTATTGTGGATACGGACCTGCTGCTATCTATTCCATTGAAATCAACACTGACTGTACGCTTACGCCACCTGGTGGCTATGAACTATACTGCAGCAATATGGTTTTTGTTATCTAGTCTATATGTGAGCTTTGATCAAATATCCTGCATTGAACAACCATCACCCAGTGTGTGAGGGTTGGGGTTTTGTACTATACACTGTTTGTATTTTTTCTCAATACACTTCTTTTGCAATCTAAAAGAACCTATGACTGGTGTGCTCTTATTCAACATTGTCAGTTATGGATTTATGAGGTGAAGGTAATTGCCAGGGTCCTGAGGGCACTACAGGTTTTCCTTTTTCTGTGGGTAAGTGACAGTCTAAGGGCTAACTTCTATTATTTCTTTCATATTCCACTCCAGGGTGTCACTGAATCAGATATAAATGGGTAACTCTCATCCAAAAGGCGTGACTGTAAGATCAAAAAAGGTGTGGTTCCTCCCGGCCTATATATACTTGTGGCTGCTTTCCGAAATCCAGTTTCATTCTTGCAGTTGGACTGGACTGCAAGGGTAGTGGTTGGATTTATTTTTTTCTAGATGCATTTTTTTTCCTTTTTTATAGTTTTTTTTTATTCAGGAAGCGAGGGATTTAACCCTGTCTTTCTTCCAGGCCCTTACATTCCTGCTGATCTGGTGGACCCACCTATGCCTCTTGGAGTCAGTTAGGCTGGTAAAGTCGGATCGGGGTGAATTAAGGGTAAGGGTGGCGCTATGGGGTGTCACTTTATTTTGACCTGCAGGGGGGAACCATAGGGAAGTTATTCCCCTTCGCCTATTCCTTTCTACTTTACATTGGACCTTTTATTTAATGGTTAGAAAGTAAGGTTACAATTGTGGTAGATGGCTTTTCAAACTTCGCGCCATGGAAGGGGGTGGGAGCGCCATTGGTCGGGGCAGGGCCGGGGTGCGGCTTTGTCTTAAGCAGGAAGGGGAGTCGGGCCCGGCTCGGCTTCCAGTGCCTACCACTGCATCTTCTAGAGGAGGAGGATTCACCTCACGTGGGCCGAATCTCCAGCGTTGCTTCCTGCCACTTTGCTCATCGGCCACTTCCTTGTGGGCTGCTACTGCAGCTCAGACCAAGAAATGGTCTAGCGCCAGCCAAATCCACCATCAGTCGATAGATCAGCTAGACAGCTGACCCGTTCTGTTCTAAAGGTAAAGTACCTTCCTTTCTGGTCACTGCCCATTCTACCAGATCAATTGGTGCATGCTGGGCTTTTCAACACCAGGCTTCAGTGGAACAGGTTTGCAAGGCTGCTACCTGGTCTTCTTCTGTTCGTACATTAAAGTTTTACAAGGTAGATGTAAGAGCCTCAGTAGAGGATGCTTTTGGGTGAAAGGTATTACAGACTGTAGTCACTGCTTCAGCGGAGTTTTGATTTCTTTCTTGGTTCACTCCTCAGGCCAGAGGAATAAGGTTGACACTCTGGATTCCTGCCCTGAAAGAAGGGTACAGCTTCGGAAACGTCCCATTCGTATCTGATTAGGTGACACCCTGGAGTGAAATATGAGAGAATACAATTCTGTGATTCTCACCTGTAGAATTGTTTTTCTTCCACTCCAGGGCGTCGCAGACTCCCTTTGCTGGGCTACTACATTCATTCCTCAGACGCGTTAGTCACGGTGGAGCCTTTTGTACATATTGTAAATATAAGGAAACAATATATTCATGGAGAAGAGACAAGAATATAGGTTGCTTCCTTGACTTAAAGCGGACCTTCACTCTGAATAAGAGTCTATCTTATATGTTTCCCACACTCTGTACATACAGATCGGCCACATTAAAAATCATCCTACCTGCATCTACTGCATGTTATGAGCCTTTAAACATCCAAGATGGCGGCTTATGGAAGCCGCCATTTTATCAGGCAGCCTGCAAACAGGAAGTGACTGTGCTGCTCTGCATTCTGGGACTGCTGACCTTTCCCTGACCCCAGCTCTGCTCTGTCTGAGCAAAGCACAGCTATAACCTGCCCCCCTGTACCTTATCCCACTCTCCTCAGTAAGTGTGATGCTTCTGAGTCAAGATGGCGGCGCCCGTATCCTAAATTCCTGAACAGAGTTGCAGCCCAGTGGGGGAAAGAATAATAAGTTAGTGACTAAAAATGTAAAATATATTAATTTTAGATGCTGGGGAATCGTTTAAGAGTTTGGGCTTTTCATTAAATCATGGTGAAGGTCCGGTTTAAGTGTGGGGTCTCTCTGATGATTCCGTCATCCTCCCGGGCGGCTGTTCCTACTGCTTTTTTTCTTTTTTACTTCCTACTGGGTGGCAGGTGGCAGCCGGAAGTATATGTAGCCTGGGAGATACCACCCCTTTTACCCTGCAGTCCCACATTTGGCAGAGAGTTAACCTATTCGTATCCTATTTTTGAGAAACCAATTCTACAGGTGAGAATCACAGAATTGTATTTTTATATTTTGCCATTTATGCTGTTATCCGGGGGTATGTCCACTGCTGGCACATTCTTCCCTTAACTAGTGCAGTTAACCCAGGATCCTAGACCAGTAGTATCCCTTACTGCTTGCTGCTATCCCCTCTGCAGATACCCATCTGTGTATTCTGGGCCTGTTCAATTTGAAACAGGATCAGAGGAATCGGCAGAGTGTGAGGGTAAACTCTCATTCAAGAACTCGCTTAACAAGGGTATACAGTTGGACAAGAAGGGCGATGGGGTCTTTAGGTCCTCTGGAGCTTTGCCAGTGGACTTGGCACATCTATTAGACATTTTTGATACATGGGGAATCAAGAGTGAGGATAAGCCCTTATCCATCCTGGATACCATGTATAAGAAGACATTTCCTGTCCATTCAGCATCTAAGAATATTAAGTCTGTTTTGTCTGTAAGTTTTTTTTATGCCAGGCTCTCTCTAAATTTCCTTTGCATGAACAGGACATGGAGCCTTGGAGCAAATGTCCGAAATTAGATGCACTGCTGGGTCAAATATCCAATGCAATGCCTAATCCAATGTATCGCAGGGCAGAGGGCATCCTGAAGAGAGCTTGGGATGCTACTTCTTCATATTCAGACCTGCCATGGCAGCTGATGGTGTCATCGGAAGTATGGAAATATGGCTCAATAACCTTAAGGGTTATCTGGAGAATGACACGCCTAAGGAGAGTATCCCTGTGGCCTTACCTACTCTTTTTAGAAGCATTTCCTTGGCTAATGCCTCAGAGGAGACAATCAGAGCCACAGCTAAGTCAACCACTCTATTAGTCTGCGCTAGGATGGCACTTTGGCTTAAAATATTGTCAGGAGACCTGTTGTGTGATATTCCATTTCATGGTAATCGCTTGTTCGTTGAAGACTTAGATACTACTCTGACTCGTTCTAGTGAAGCAGGTAAGACATTTCAAAATAAGAAAAGGAAGTTTCAACGCCACACTAATACTTAGGCAGTTTCAGGGCAGCCAGAATGAGCAGAACAGATGCACACAGACGAGGCCACAGAGAAAGGGTAGTCTGCTCTGCAAACCCCAGAGGGCCCCAAGTCTCGGTCCTGACAGACTACCCAGTGGGGGGGAGGCTCGTCTGGTTTGTCGCCGCATGGCGAGCAGCCTCCCAAAGTCATTTTGTGCTACAGACAGTGGAAAGGGGACACCGCTTAGAATCTTTGTCCAGCCCTCAATGTTTTTTAGTGACCAAATTACCAAGAGTCACCAAAAAGAGGGAGGCCTTTCCTCTTTTCTTACAAGAACGATTTCAAAAGAATGTGATGGAAGTAGTTTCGCCCCATTCAGAGGGGCATGGCTTCTATTCTCACGTTTCCTGGTGCAAAAGCCATCAGGGAGTTATTGGAGGATTCTGAAAAGATTAAATCTTTTCATGAGATACAAAAAGTTTAGAATGGAATCTATTTATTCGGTAAGGAACATCCTCATGGAGCAAGCTCTTAGGATCAGTTTAAACCTGCAGGATGCTTACCTGCATATTCCAATTCTGCCTCTACATCACAAGTTTCTGAGATTTGCAGTGCAAACAGACCAGGGGCTTTATCACTACCACTACAGGGCTTTACCTTTTGGCCTGTCTTCAGCCCCACAGATCTTTACAAAGGTATTGGCTGAACCTATGGCACACCTCCAGACAGGAAGGAATTACAATTATTCCATACCTGGGCGATTTACTGTTGCTAAACATGTCAGGGGAATTGCTACTAGTAGACTTAGAAGAGTCTTCTCTAAGAACTTTAGGATGAATTGTCAATTTAGAAAAACTAAAATCTGGTACTCTGGTACAGCCACTGTTGCAGATTCCTAGGGTACAATCTAGACAGAGATTCTGCTCCCTCAGGACAGGTGCTTCTATAAAAGAGATCTGTAGAACGGCAATGTGGTCTTCACCCCACACCTTCTTTAAGCACTATAAACTAGATCTTTCTGCAAAACATCAGTCCTTTGGCAGAAGGGTCTTACTAGCAGCTTCCCACATATTCTTAGTATACAGTACGTCCTGCTCCAAATCTAATACTTACAGTTGGGATATACTCAGCCAGATGGCGCTGGACTGCAGAGACAACGAAAATAGGCTCCTCCCCCCCTCAAATACCCGGGGACCTCCCACAAATCCCCAGAATTTCTCTGCAGTCTGGCTGCGAAGGACGAGAAATGGCTCTCTACTCGCAGGTGAGCGGGGCTATTAGCCCTCGGCCCTGTAGGACTATTCCCACCCGTTCCACTAGTAATATGCCTCCCAGCCTTTGTTGCGCTGGTCGGATGAAGGTAGGCAGCACCGCTGCTCCACCGCAATCCCCCACCAAAGGGTAGGCGGTTCAGGCTGATGGTGAGCCTCTATGGGATGCCCCTCCCGCACTAGTGCCCCTGCCCATCGGTGGGCCCTGTTTAAGTGGCCGCTGTCCTCCCTCATCCTCCTTGTAGTCTTCGGGGGAAAAGAGGGGGGGGGGGGTGTGTGTAAATTTGTAAATTCTGTTTAGTCTTGTGTCATCCGCCGCGCTGGCTTGTCTTTACTGTCTTGTTTAAAATTGCCGCCGCCACGCGCTGACTTGGTTCCGCGCTTGGCGGCGGCATTACCTCAGGCGCTGGTGCGCCATCATTGGCTGCTTGCACGTTCGTGGCTTCGCGCTCCTCGGGGGGGGGGGGGGGGGCCATCTTTGGCACGCTCCGCGTCATCGCTGATACCGGCCCTCCTCTCGAGGTATACCGACGCCATCTTTATCCTGCCTGTTTGGCCCATGTGTGACCGACCCCTACCTACCGCGGTCCGTAAGTGCCCTCGCAGGCGGCTTTATATCTTTCCTTTTTATTACTGTGTGCTTACAGGTCTTGTCTGCTTATGTCTTTCAGGCGGGACGAACCCTTTTGGCTTCTCCCGGCCCTGTATTAGTATATACTTGTAGGCCTTGTAAAAATAATACTCCCACTTCCCTAGCGGGTTATTGGGGCATCCAGGGTTGCTATATAGCATTATTCCCTATCGACGTATAGCGCCGCTATAATCAACATATGGAGGCATCCCAGGATAATGTGACCGGGGTCCCTTTGGGACAAGACCGGCTGTGTGTAGCGTGTGGGCAGCCTCATGCTGACGCTGACAAGGAGCGGGTCTGTGTATTGTGTGCTTAGCAGGTGCTTGCATTGCAATCTGGCCTGCCAGTGGCTGCACCTCGTTTCACTTCACCTACTCCCCGAAGCTTAAATCTCACTCCTGCTGAGTTGCATACTAGTGGGGATTCTCAGCCTGATGTGTCTTCTAGACTGGCTACTGTTGAGCAGTTGATTGCTAAGTCCTTAGTGCGTAAGGCCCCTGCTAAGAAGCGGCACTTGATGCCTAATGTCACTGTTTTCCCTATGGGAACTGAGGAGTTTTGGAATCTTTGTGGCTATACCCCGTCTGATGAAGG
This sequence comes from Gastrophryne carolinensis, assembly GCA_027917425.1. Taxonomy (NCBI): domain Eukaryota; kingdom Metazoa; phylum Chordata; class Amphibia; order Anura; family Microhylidae; genus Gastrophryne; species Gastrophryne carolinensis. The sequence continues at coordinate 502,998,787 of CM051236.1, read as the reverse complement.
GGAGCTCTTTTCTGACTTATCTGACCGAGAGACCAAGGGGTCATGACGATTCTGGCTCTGACCCCTGGACCCCGGATGATACTGACAGATTATTGACCCAGATTTTTGAGGTTCTGTCTATCTCTCTCTCTGTTGAGGCTCCCAGGCTAAGAGGGGAGCTTTTTCCATACAGCAAAATCACGTTTGGAATTTCCAGAGCAGGCACATTTCCATAACCTTGTGCTCAAGGAATGGGAGCGCCCCAGTAAACTTCCTGGGGTTCCAAAGAGTTGGGATAGGAAGTATCCCTTTCCTGCTGAGGTGGTTAAATGTTGGTCATCCCCCCCTGAGATGGATGCCCCGATCCTAGGGCTATCTAACACCTCTGGCATGCATTCCCCTGAATCTACTACCCTGCGGGATGCTGAGGCCCGGCGCATTGACCAGCTGGCATCCCACGCCTTTGCATGTGCGGGGACGGCGCTGTGCCTCTGCTATTACTGCTGTGGCCACTAGAATCCTTATCAGAAATATGCTTGATAGTGCCCCTGATTATTTGCCTTGTGAGGTGTTTAATGCACTCTCCAGTTGTGATGTTTTTGTAAATTTTGTCCTCTCAGCATTGGATGACACCATCAGAATGTGTGCCAGAACTTCTGCCCTTGTGGTGGCTATACGCCGCTCGGTTTGGCTGCGCCAGTGGGCTGCTGACAACGCTGCCAAGAAGGCGCGCCTGTTTGGGGACCGCCTGGACCTTTTTGCTAAGGGAGGCAGGTTACCCCAGCGCAGGCGGCAATCTCGGCCCTTTCTGGGTCAGGGTTCCTTCTCCTCCCCTTACCGTGGTGCAAGACAGGGAAGGGGGGTTTCCTTTCCTGGGGCCCGGGGAGATTTCTGGGGTAGAGGCAGAGGACGTGGACGTCCCGGCTCCTCCTGGGGTCCCAAAGCAAAATCCTCTCCCAAGCCCCCTCAGACATGATGGGGCGCCCTCACCCATCCGGGTGGGGGGACGGCTGCAGCACTCAGGACCCTGTGTCAGCTCAGGAGCTAGTGCAAGGACCTGGAGCTGGAGGTCATCTGCCAGGTCCCTTTAAGAGAAAAAGGCAAGGGCTTTTATTCCAACCTATTCACAGTACCCAAAAAAGACGGTTCAGTCAGGCCCATCCTGGACTTGAAGATCCTCAACAAGTTTGTCAGGGGCAGGCACTTTCGCATGGAAACTCTGCGCTCTGCCATCAGTTCCCTGCGCCAAGAGGATTTCATGACTTCTGTGGACATCAAAGATGCTTATCTTCATATTCCTGTGTTCCCAGGTCATCAAAGGTTCCTCAGGTTCGCTCTGATGTATCAACACTACCAGTTTGTGGCCTTGCCCTTCGGCCTCACTTCAGCTCCCAGGGTGTTCACCAAGGTACTGGCTGGCGTGATGTCTCTGCTCAGATGTCAGGGCGTCCGTGTGCTTCCCTATCTGGACGACATTCTCATCACTTCCCAGTCTCTACATCAGGCAGCGTTGGATACTCAGCTGGTGGTGTCTACTCTGGAGTCATTTGGATAGGTGATCAACCACCCCAAGTCCTCACTGTCCCCTTCCTTGGTAATTCCATTCCTAGGAATGAATCTGGATACAGTTCAGGCAAGGATCTCAACAGAAGGTGGACAGTCTGATTGCACAGGCTCAGTCCTTCCTAGCTTGTCCCCATCCCTCCATCAGGCAGGTGATGCAGCTGGTGGGCATGCTTCGAAGCGGTCCCTTATGCTCAGTTCCACTTGAGGCCCCTGCAACTTAACCTATTGTCAGTATGGGACAAGGACCCAGCGTCTCTGGACAGGGTCTGTGTGCTCTCCCCCCGGGTCAGGAGGTCCCTCTCGTGGTGGATTGACTCAAGGAACTTGTTGGGGGGCAGATCCTTTCTTGCCCCTTCCTGGGAGACTGTCACCACGGATGCCAGTCTGTCAGGTTGGGGGGGGGGGGGGGGTTCTGGAAGTCCCTGCGGTTCCAGGGGAGGTGGGGCCCTCAGGAGGCCCACACACCTATCAATGTCTTGGAACTGCGGGCGATCAGGTTAGTTCTGGCTCACTTGACTACTCACCTTCGGGGCCTGCCTGTTCAGGTGCGCTCGGACAACCAGACGGCAGTTGCCTACATCAATCATCAGGGAGCAGGGGGGCCCTCCAGGAAGCATCTCTGATCCTGACTTGGGCGGAGGCCAATGTCCCCTGCATATCAGCTGTGTACATCCCGGGGGTGGAAAATCACCTGGCGGACTCTCTGAGCAGGGGGACCTCTCACCAGGGAGAATGGTCCCTATGCAGCAGGGTGTTTCAATCTCTGTGTCACCGTTGGGGCCAACCAGATGTGGATCTGTTTGCGTCCCGCCACAATCACAAGCTCCCAGCTTTTGTCTCTCTGTCCCAGGATCCTATGGCCTTGACCTCGGATGTTCTAGCAATGTCATGGCAGGACTTTCAGTTCCTGTATGTCTTCCCTCCAATCCCCCTGCTGGGCAGGGTTCTGCGCAAGATTGCTCTGGAAGGGGTGTCAGCAATTTTGGTGGCCCCCAGGTGGCCAAGAAGAGTGTGGTTCGCAGACGTGGTGCAACTGGCAGTAGATCAGTACGCTCTGCCCTTGGTGCCAGATCTGCTCACTCAGGGCTCACTACGCCATCCCAATTTACAAACTCTGGCTTTGACGGCTTGGCTGCTGAAACCTCTTCCCTGTCGTGTATTCTCTGTTCCCAGGATTCTGGAGTTCCTGCAGCATGGGTTGGAGATGGGACTCCAGCTCAGTACTCTAAAGGGTCAGGTTTCTTCCCTGGCTATTTCCTTCCAGAAGTCCTTTGCTTAGCACCCTCTGATCAGGACTTTTTTCCAGGGGGTCACTCATGCGCCCCCCACGTAAGCCTATGGTACCTGTTTGGGATCTGAACTTGGTTCTGTCAGCCTTGCAGGGTGCTCCCTTTGAACCTGTGCAGGATGCTGTCTTGGCCATTCTTACGCTCAAGGTTGTATTTCTGGTGGCTATCACTTCGGTCAGGCGTGTGTCTGAGTTGGCGGCGATTTCCATTCAGCCCCCCTACTATGAGAGACACCAGGACAAGGTGGTGTTTCGTTTCAAACCTGACTTTCTGCCTAAGGTAGTGTCTGCCTTTCATTTGAATCGGGATATTGTTCTTCCTTCTTTGTGCCCTAATCCTAGCAATGCTAAGGAGAGGGTTTTGCACTCTTTGGATGTGGTTAGGTGTCTGAAGTACTATCTGGTGGCTACTGCACCTTTCAGGAAAACTGATGCTCTTTTTGTGGTCCCTTCTGGTCCTAGGAAGGGTTTGGCTCCTGCCAAGTCTACTATCAGTAAGTGGATTTGTCAGGCTGTGATTCAGGCCTACTCTGCTAAGGGGAAGATTCCACCCTTCGCCTTACTGCTCATTCCACTCGTGCTATTGGTACCTTTTGGGCTTTTCAGCACCAGGCTTCTGTTCAACAAGTTTGCAAGACCGCTACTTGCTCTTCTGTTCATACCTTTTCAAAGTTTTACAAGGTTGATGTTAGGGCTTCAGCTGATGCTGCTTTTGACCGAAAAGTTCTGCAGGCAGCAGTGGTTTCAACTGCTGCTGATTTTTCTTGGGGATCCCACCCTACTTTATGGACACTGCTATTGGATGTCCCAAGTGTAAGTATTAGATTTGGAGCAGGACGTACTGTATACTAAGAATAATACAATTCTGTGATTACTCACCTGTAGAATTGGTATTATACGTATACAGCACGTCCTGTTCCACCCCGCCCTTGTTGTAATTGTTCTTCCTTACCTCTGTATGGTGATTGTTCTTATGTTCAATTTTTGATAATGGTTATAGTTCTCCCGGCTTCATTTTAACTGCTTTTCAATACTGGGAAATTTGTGGGAGGTCCCTGGTATATATGGGGCCAGGAGGAGCCACTTTTCTGTCTCTGCAGTCCAGCGCCATCTTGTGGATGTATTTCCCATGAGTAAGGATTCAAGTGGAACAGGACACGCTGTATACGTATAATACCAATTCTACAGGTGAGTAATCACAGAATTGTATTTTTTTACAGAAAAAAATGGATCATGGATTTCAGGCTGAATCACTTGACTCTGAAGGAGCCACTGGTGGCGGTAAGGCTTCATTTTCTGTTCGGGTTGTTTTCTGCCCAGTGTTTAGTCTTTTTTTTTCCGTGTTCTAATTTTGTGTCCTGCTAAATAAGATGTACATAGTAGGGGAAAAAAACAATATATACATGTTTAAAGTGGACTAAAACCCAGGATTTTGACTATTCTGGGTTTTGGCCTTGCCCCCTGGGTTCCCCAGCCATTTAGTTGCAACAGGAGACGTGGCCGCGCACAACCGAAACAGGGATGGGCTCGTCGGACAGGTAAGAATATCGGGCAACTGGGGGGTTTCAAAGAGCTGGGCATACCAGTTCAGGATGCCTCCAAGGAAAGGGAATCAATATTTAGTACATTGCTTCCCCTTATGATCAGCGGCATAATCAGTTTAGGAGGGATTAACCCCCATGTAGATGTTGTGGAATGGCATAAAGATTATTCACTCTTGAATTACACGGGGACGACCATCTTGCCACACATCTGATAGTCCTGCTTATACATAAGAATTACGGGGGTGCTGTGTCAGAAGAAATTCACACCAAATTGAGAGAGATCTATGCCTCAGAAGCAAGGAAAAGAAGCTTGTCTTTCATTTTTCACATTCCTAGACACTAAACAGGTAATGTTGCAAATGCAATATTTGAGGGGGAAGCGGTTACAATGTATTCTTAGTATACAGTACGTCCTGCTCCAGATATAGTACTTACACTTGGGTTATCCTCCGCTACATGGCGCTGCACTGCAGACATGCAAAAACAGGCTCCTCCCGGCCCCTCAAATACCCGGGGACCTCCCACAAATCCCCAGATTTCTCTGCAGTGCTGACTGCGAAGACATGAAGTATCACTCTCTAGCAGGTGAGCGGGGCTATCAAAGCCTGCGGCTCTGTTGGACTATTCCCACCCGTCCTCCCTGTGATGTGCCTCCCAGCCTGGGCTGCTCTGGTCGGGTGAAGGTAGGCAGCACCATGCGTGCTTATGGAGCCATGCTCCACCGCAGTCCCCCACCAAGGGTAGGCGGTTTAGGCTGATGGTGAGCCTATAGGGGATGCCCCTCCCGAGCTATTGCCCCATGCCCCGTGTAGCGGTGGGCCCTGTACAAAGGGTCGCCATCCTCCCTCGTTCCCCCCATAGCTCGGGGGGAAAGAAGGGGGTGGGAGGTGTGTGGTGGTCTCAGTGTATGGTGTTTACACGCTTATGAACTTAGTATTGTCCTTTGACTGGGATTCCTGGTGGCAGAGCCGCGCTGTTTGCATTTTTATTGTGTATCTGTCGCCGCTGGGCGCACCTCTTTCCTTTACTGGATGTGCTGCGGCGGCGTCGCCTCAGATGCTGCGGCGTCTTCATTGGCAAATCATTTTTCTAAGTGTGTCATACACTTCGCTCCTCGTGACAATGTTGAAACTATCTCAGAGCTTCGCGCTCTTCGGGGGGGCGGGGACCTGGTTTGGCATGCTCCGCGTCACAGCCCGCTCTGGGCCGCCCTTCGAAGTTCGCTTGGCGCCATTTTGATGCTGGTCGCACGCACGCGTGGTATCGGTCCTCCTCCTCCCTTGGTCTGTAAGTGCCCTCGCGGGCGATTTTCATGATCCTTGATTACTGCGCATGGTTCTGACACCCTTTATTCCCATTATGTCTTTCAGACTGGTGAACACCATTGGCTTCTCCCGGCCCGGTGTAAAATTATAGCGGGCCTTGTAATATTCTCCCACTTCCCTAGCGGGTCTTTGGGGCATCCAGGGTTACTTATAGTGTAAATCCCTACTGGCATATTGTGCCTTGAATAATCACCATATGGAGGCATCTCAGAATTATGTGGCCGGGGTCCCTCTGGGACAAGACTGGCTGTGTATAGCGTGTGGACAACCCCATGCTGATGCTGACAGGGCATGGGTCTGCGCACCCTGTGCCGAGCAAGCACTGGCTCTGCAATCAGGTCTGCCAGTGGCTGCACCTCGCTTCATTCCACCTATTTCCCCATGCTTAAATCTCGCTCCTGCTGAGTCGCATATAAAGGGGGAGTCACAGCCTGTTGCATCTTCCAGCCACGGCTGAACAGATCATTGCGACGTTGTCAGAGCGCAAGGGCCCTGGTAAGAAGCAGCACTTGACGTCTCCTGTTTCTGTCTTTCCTATGGGAACGGAGGAGTTTTCTACTCCGTGTGACTATTTCCCTTCTGATGAAGGAGAGCTATTCTCTGACTCAGGCCCATCTGATGAGAGGCCGAGGAGTCATGACGATTCTGGACCTGAATACTGGGCCCAGTATGACACTGGCGATTTGTTGATTAAGGTCTTTGAGGCTCTGTCTATCTCTCTCCCTGGTGAAGCTTCCAAGCCGAGAGGGGAGCGTTTCCATACAGCAACATTTCTAGAACAGGCTCACTTCCATGCTCTTGTCCTCAAGGAATGGGAATGTCCCAGTAAATTCTCAGGGATAGGAAATACCCCTTTCCCCCTGAGGTGGTTAATTGCTGGTCATCCCCCCCCCCCCCACCACCACCACCACCCCCCCGTGGTGGATGCCCCTAACCCCCCCCCCCCCCCCCCTTTATTACAGCCCCTGCTCATAATACCCTTCGGAATGCTGAGGACCGGCGCATTGAGCTGCTGGCCTCCCACGCCTTTTCCTGTGCAGGGACGGTGTTGCGCCTGTCCTGTGCCGTGGCTATTACTGCGGTGGCCGCTAGAACCCTCATCAGAAAGATGCTTGATCATCAACCTGATAATCTCCACTGGGAGGTGTTTAATGCACTCTCCAGCTGTGATCTGTTTTTAAAATGTATCCTATTAGCGTTGAACGACACCATTAGAATGTGTGCAAGAACTTCTGCCCTTGCGGTGGCTATACGTCGCTTGGTTTGGCTGCGACAGTGGGGTGCTGACGATGCTACTAAAAAGACTCTTACTGGGCTTCCCTTTAGAGGGCTACGCTTGTTTGGGGCCCGTCTAGACCTGTTTGGTAAAAAGGGTAAGTCACCCCAACGCAGGCAGCCGTCTAGGCCCCCTCGGGGCAGGGGCACCCCTATTTCCCCCTTCCTTAGTGTTAAACAAGAACCAGGGGTGTCCTTCGTGGGGGCTCGCGCAGACTCCGGCCCCGGGAGCAGCAGACACCGCTCTGGCCCCTCCGGCGGGGCTAAGCCTAAATCTTCCACCACTCCCCCTCAACCGTGATGGGGCGCCCTCGCCCGTCTGGGTGAGGGGATGGCTGCAGCACTTTGCTCTTGTCAGGAGGCTTTACGCCTCATACTGGTGGATTCAGGAGGTTGTGTCCTCCGGATACAAGATAGTTTGCTGCGCCGCCTTCCCCAGTTTTTATCAGGTCCCAGGTACTCCTGGTCCCTGCCGCTGTTCAGTTGCTGGCACAGGCCATGCGAGGCCTGAGGGTCACTTGCAGATTGCCCATAACAGGCACAGTCCCTCAAAAGGATGGGTCAGGCTGGCCCATTCTGGTTCCACAGCAATTCTCCAATTACAGGCAGTTTCTGCATGGAAACTCTGAGATGGGCCATCAGCGCCTTGCGCCCAGGGGGCTTCTTGCCCTCTATGGAGCTCTAAGATGCTTATGTTCACATCCCTGTTCCTTCAGGACACCGAGGCTCTTCAGGTTCGTGTTGGAAGTCCAACACTGCTAATTGGGGCCTTGTTATCTGGCCTCTCTTCAGCCCCCAGAGTGCTCACCAAGGTGCTGACGGCGGTGATGTCTCTGATGAGACCAAGGGGCGTCCGCGCGATGACCTACCTAGACGTCCTTTTTCACTTACCAGTCTCTTTGTTCAGGCTAAGTTGGATACCCAGCTGATGGCGTCCATTGGGAGTCATTTGGATGGGTGATCATTCACCCCAAGTCCTCATTGTCCCCTTAATTGGTAACTCCATTACTAGGAATGAATCTGGATTAGGTTCAAACGACAATCTCCCCTTCTCAGCAATAAAGTGGACAATCTGGTCACATGGGCTCAGTCCCTCATTGCTGTCCCGGTCCCTTCACCAGGCAGGGATGCAGCTGGTGGGCCCGTTGGTGACTTGCTCGGAAGAGGTCCCTTATGCTCAGTTCCCCTTGGGCCCTTCTGCGACTTCTATTGTTAATACAGGACAGGGATCCAGCATCCCTGGACCAGGGTCTGTGTGCCTTCCCACCTGGTAAGGAGGTCCCTCTTGGAGTAGATGAACTCAAGGAACCTGTCTGGGGGCAGTTCCTTCTTGCCCCTTCCTGGAAACGGTCACCATGGATGCCAACCTATCAAGTTGAAGGGGGAGGGTTTCTTCTGAAACTCCCTGCAATTCTGGGGGTGGTGGGGCCCTTAGAAGGTCCTTACGCCTATTGATGTTCGGAACAGTGAGCGTTTTCAGTTGGTTCTATCTCGCTTGACCACATCCCTTCTGGGCCTGCCAGTTTGGGGGCGCTCGGTCTGTCTGACGACAGTGTCCTACATTAATCATTGGAAGGGGTCTGGAGCTGGTGGACCCTCCAGGAAGTGTCTATGTTCCTAATCTGGGTAGAGACAATGTTCCCTGCATATCAGTGATATTCGCTTCGGTGGAGTCCCTCTGCGACAGGATGTGCTAATCCCTGTGTCACTATGGGGTCCAACCAGTTGTGGATCTGTTTGTGTTCCGTCACTATCACAGGCTCTTGGCCTTTGTTTCCCTGTCCCAGGATCCTCTGGCAGTGCTCCGGATGCCTTAGTAACGTCATGACTGGACGTTCGGTTCTGTATGTCTTTTCTCCATTCCCCCTGCTAAGCAGGGTTCTGCGCAAGATTGCTCTGATAAGGGGACCAGTGATTCTGGTGGCCCCCAGGTGCCCTAATAGAGTGTGGTTTGCAGACGTGGTACCGAGGACAGTAGTTCTGTACCTTTTGCCAGGAGTGCCAGCTCTGCTCTCTCAGGGCCCCCTTTACGTCACTCCAATCTACAGACTCTGGCCTAGTCGGCCTGACTGCTGAAACATCCATCATGATGGAGACAGGCTTATCTGTCTCGGTGATTGAGACTATGGGAAGGCTAGGAGCAAGATTCTTCCTCTTCTTCTTCTATCTGTTATAGGGTATGGCATACCCATATTGATTGGTGTGAGTCAAGGTCTCTTCCCTGTAGGGCGTTCTCGGTTCCCAGGGTTCTAGAGTTGGTTTCAGCATGAGTTGGAGTTGGTTCTCCAACTCAGTACTCTGATGGGTCAGGTTCTGCCCTTTCCACCTTGCCTTAGTAGTCTCTGGTTCAGTCTTCCTTGGTTAGACTTCTTTCAGGGGGTACTCATGTGCATTCCCCATGTAATCCTATGGTCCCTGCTGGGATTTGAATTTCATGCTGTCTGCTTGCAGGGTTTTGTCCCTTTGGTCTTATTCAGGATGCTGTCTGGCTGTTCTTACCCTCAAGGTTGTCCTTCTGGTGACTGTTACCTTGGTCAGGCGTCTGTTAGCGGGCGGCTCTGTCTTCCTAGCCCCCATTCTTTGAGATACACCAGGATAAGGTGGTGTTCCGCCTGAAGCCGGACTCTCCGCATCAGGTGGTGTCTTATGTTCATTGATTCGAGATATTGTTCTTCCTGCTATACCTTTCTCCTAGCAACGCTGAGGAAAGGGTTCTGCATTCCTTGAACAGGTGTTGGAAGTTTTTTCCTTGGTAGTCACTGTGTCCTTTAGGAGAACTGATGTTCCTTGGGGCATATGGTCACTACATCCTGAATGTGCCCGATCTCGTCTGCTCTCAGGGAGTTGGGCGGCTTTGGCCCTGGTTATTACTTGCATGGATGTTCCTTCTGGTCTTTGGAAGGGTTTTTTTGCCTTCTGCCAAGTCTACTGTTAGCGATTGGATTCGTCAGGCTGTTACTCAGGCCTATTCCAACAAGGGGAAGAATCTTCCTTTTCGCTTTGATTCTTATTCTACTCGTGTTTTGATGCCTCTTGGGCTTTTCAGCACCAGGCTTCTGTTGAACTGGTTTGCTAGGCCACTACCTTGGCCTTCTGTTCATACCTTTGCAAAGTTTTACAAGGTTGCTGTTAGGGCCTCAGCTCATGCTGTTTTGGCCGTATGGTTATGCAGGTGACAGTGGTTTTAAACTGTCTGCTGTGGTCATTTTTGTTGGGGATCCCACCCTACTTCATGGACACTGCTATTGGATGTCCCAAGTGTAAGTACTATATCTGGAGCAGGACGTACAGAGATACTCACCTGTAGAATTTATATTATTTGTATACAGTACATCCTGCTCCACCCCACCCTGGTTTGCATTATTCTGGATCCCCTGTATGGTGATTGTTATCATTGTTATAAGTTACCAGTTTTTGGGTGGTTAAATTCTCCCGGCTTCCTTTTCACTGCTTTTCAATGCTGGGGATTTGTGGGAGGTCCCCGTGTATATGAGGGGTCGGGAGGAGCCTGTTTTGCATGTCTCTGCAGTGCAGCGCCATCTGGCGGAGGATAACCCAAGTGTAAGTACTATCTGGAGCAGGACGTACTGTATACAAATAGTATCAATTCTACAGGTGAGTATCTCACATAATTGTATTATCTCTATGGCAGTGGCTTCTGCAGCAAAAAGTCATGTCAGTGGATACCAATGTATACAATGTATTTTATTCAAAGATGAGTCCTTACAGCTAAAGGATTACTACTTCCACCTAGAAATAATAGATTTGCTATGAGAGCTATGAGGCAATTTTGACTGAGAGACTCAATTTTTCAGAATCAGCTTCTTCGTGTGTGGCAAGATGGCCGCTGCCATGCATGTTTCAAGACTGCAGAATCTTGCCTGCTATTCCAAACATCTGCATGCTGTTAAAGAGGAACACCACCCGATTTTCACTTTTTGAGGTTTTGTTTCTCTGGGGGCATCCTGAATTGGGATGGCCCACTTTGTATATTCCCCCCCCAGGTTGCCCCATTTACTCACCTTCCTGTCGCACTCACGACTCGGAGGAGAACGAGTGTGCCGATTGGATGAGCAGCCGTTCAACCAATCAACACGCTTGTTTCCCTCGGCTACGTTGACTGCTAATCAACCAAAGGGAGCAGAGTGCGCCGCCTACATCCTCCACTCCCCCCCCCCCCCCCCCCCAGCCGTCGCGTGTCTGCACCGCTTATTCAGGAAGGCCAGGTGCATTGTGTGCACGGCTAGAGGTGAACTGGAATGCGACTGAGGCGCAGAGAATGCAACGAGGGCTCCGGGACAAGGTGAATGAAATTGGCCTTCTGGAGGGTTTTACACACCGGGGCATAACAATTTAGTATGCCCCAAGGAGTGGAACTCGGATGGCCCTGAATGTTCCTCTTTAATCCCTCTCAATAAGCTTATGTCACTGATTGCACCCACCCCCCCCCCCATTCACTGTAATAAAGGGGATGTGACTGGACAAACAACCTATAAACGATGAAGGGGGGGCAAGTGACCCCTACAACTGTCCCAACACAAACTACCGTATATCACCATATAGGACGCACCTGCCCATAAGACGCGCCCAGGATTTGGAAGAAAAAAAACTAGAAAAAAAATATTCTGAACCAAATAGTGTGCTAAAATACCCCCTACCAATCCCCCCATTATAGACAGTGTGCTAAATTCACCCAATTCCCACCATTACAGACCCCACATTACAGGCAGTGAGCAGTATTCCACATTAAAGTCAGTGAGGGGCATCCCACATTCGAAGTGAGCTGGTCACGGACACCGGGTGGGGCGTAGTCTGTAAATACGGGGTGGCACCACGCATTCCGTGACTGCCTACACTACTGAAGGCTGTACTCAGGAAGATAAGTGTAAAGACTAATCTGTGTGACTGAGTGGAGATGCATTATTACTGTAATTATGCTAAATTTTGTTTTTAATCAATCTAGCAGGTATTTTATCAGGTTTCTTGGGCTGTAGCTCACTAATGCTTTGGTTCTCTTTTGTGTGTTAAGAGACCTCAATGCTGGGGATGGGAGGAGTATGGTCTACAGCCAGCGGCAGTGGGCGAGGAAGAGGAATCCTTAGACTCTTGCATGAAATGCCGCCCTTTTCAGCTACCAAGAGTTGAAGATGTCCCATGAATGTCCCAAATCTGTGAATCCTTTATTTTTTTTGTTAGTTTCTGCCTTTTTTTTTTGCTGAGAACAGAATCCTTTGTTTAAGGAACCTTGTTAGCACTCACTGCAGTCCACTTACCTGAAATAAGTGTAGAGCTTACCAGTTACGTTGTACATAAATCCTGTCGTGAGGTATCCTTTAGGCAATGTCATGGTTTATCACATTACTTAGAGGAACACACATGAATTTGACTTTCTTGTGTGGTGTTCCTCTCTGTGGCGGCATCCTGGATTGGGATACCCCGCTGTGTACCCCCAGGTCTCCCAGTTTCATTTACCTTCCTTCCGCTCCCACAGTGCAGACTTGTGCGAGAGCGCGGCTCGCTCAGCCAGTCGCTGTCACTCGGCTCTCTTCGGCACAGAGCCGCAGTGCCGCTAGCCGCATCCTCTGCCCACCTGGCAGCCGTGGCGTGACCACGGCGCCCATTCAGGAAGGTCAGACGCGCACGGCTAGGGATGAGCGGGGATGCGGCCGGAATGCACCTTCGTGGCGAGGGCTCCGGACGGGGGGGGGGGGGGTTCGCACAGTGGAGCATGCCAATATGGGATGCCTCAAGAACTGGAAATCGGGAGGCCCTGGAGTCTAAAAGATGTTGCTCTTTAAAAGGTCCATTTATCTTGAAAGCTGCGTTGGTTTTCTTTTCATGCTGTCCATAGTAGTCTATGGGCCATTTCACATAGATGATCGCATTTTGCCCATGTTCGCAAAGAATTTGCAAAGCCATTGAATTGAAATGGCAGATTGCTGCTCTATTGCAGCAAATAACGCCATTGCATCGCTGCAGTATGCAGATTTATTTTTGTAGGTCATGTTCCCAAGTATTGCTAGAATTTAGGGGTGGTGGAAAAGGCTTTTGTTACGTACACCTTGCATATAAACCTTCTAACGCAGTTTACGGCCTTGATTCAGTAAAGTTTCCTTTAAAGTGGCACTTAAGTCGCCACTTCCTCATTCATGGTGTATGGCACCAAATGACAAATAATCGGGAGACCCAGGGAAAAACTTTTAGGTTTGATGTGCACAGCCCACTGGGAAATCTAGATTGGTCACTGGCTGTTACGTGTGATTGCCAGCCACTCGTGAATAAGAAATTGTTTAATGTACGGGGTATAGGATTGCTTTAAAGTGGCTCAAAACCCAGCTCACTCGCTACCCTTCCCCCGGGGCATCCAAAATCGGGATGCCCTGCTGTGTGAACCCCCCCCCAAGGTCGCCCCTTTCACTTACCTTTCTTCCCAGTCCAATGGCACACATGCGGGCTGCATCAACGATATCCCTCTAGCAGGGCACGGGTACACTCCCTCTTAGAGGGAAGTGGGGCATGCCGCCGTCGCCGTGCTCGGAGCCACTGGCTTTAGATGCCGTCCTAGATGACGTGACATCAGTGTCTCTGAGTGTGCTAATTGAACAAGCGCCCGGGATAGTCAAAGTCCTGGGTTTTGGTCCACTTTAAAGGGGCCATTTATCTTGCAAGTTACATAAGTTTTCTTATCATGCTGTCCATAGTAGTCTATGGGCCATTTCCCATAGATGATCGCATTTTGCCCATGTTCGAAAAGCCTTTGCAATGCCATTGGATTGAAATGGCAGATTGCTGCTCTATTGCAGCAAATAACACCATTGCATCGCTGCAGTATGCAGATTTATTTTTGTAGGTCATGTTCCCAAGTATTGCTAGAATTTAGGAGTGGTGGAAAAGGCTTTTGTTACGTACACCTTGCATATAAACCTTCTAACACAGTTTACAGCCTTGATTCAGTAAAGTTTCCTTTAAAGAGGCACTTAAGTCGCCACTTCCTCATTCATGGTGTATGGCACCAAATGACAAATAATCCGGAGACCCAGGGGAAACCTTTCAGGTTTGATGTGTACAGCCCACTGGGAAATCTAGATTGGTCACTGACTGTCACGTGTGATTGCCAGCCACTCATGAATAAGAAATTGTTTAATGTATGGGGTATAGGATTGCTTTAAAGTGGCTCAAAACCCAGCTCGCTCGCTTCCCTTCCCCCGGGTCATCCAAAATCGGGATCCCGATCGCCCCCCCCCCGAGGTCGCCCCGTTCACTTACCGTCCTTCCCAGTCCAACGGCAGACATGCGGCCCGCATCCATGATATCCCTCTAGCAGGGCACAGGTACACTCCCTGTTAGAGCGAAGTGGGGGATGCCGCCATCGGCGTGCTCGGAGCCACTGGCTTTAGATGACGTGACGTCAGTGTGCTGATTGAACAAGCGCCCAGGATAGTCAAAATCCACGGTTTGGGTCCACTTTAAAGGGGCCATTTATCTTGCAAGTTACATACGTTTTCTTATCATGCTGTCCATAGTAGTCTATGGGCCATTTCACATAGATGTTCGCATTTTGCCCATGTTCGCAAAGCCTTTGCAATGCCATTGGATTGAAATGGCATATTGCTGCCTAATTTCAGCAAATAACGCCATTGCATCGCTGCAGGATGCAGATTTATTTTTGTAGGTCATGCTTATTTTTGTAAGTATTGCTAGAATTTAGGGGTGGTGGAAAAGGCTTTTGTTACTTACAACTTGCATATAAACCTAACACAGTTTACGGCCTTGATTCAGTAACGTTTCCTTTAAAGTCGCCACTTCCTCATTCATGGTGTATGGCACCAAATGGCAGATAAACGGGTGACCCATGGGAAAGTGAGTAAAGGGGGTGGGAGTCGCTCCATCCCTACTATTTATACACAATTATTAAATTATTATTCAGTGCCTGGGAACCAATTTACAGCCCAGCCCAGCACCAAACATGTCTGGCTATGTGGAAAGACAGAGATTTGGTTGCATATATCTGCAGATACATGTGGAAGCCACACCGTCCTGACAAGACACTCTGTGTCTGTATTTGACTGCATTGCATTTCCCAACTTTGGGGACTCAAAAAAAAAAAAAAAAAGAGTAGGGACCACACTAAACAGAGTGCCTTGTTGGGGCTTCCACGCGTATCTGCATCACATAGCTAGACATGTTTTGCTGCTTAATACTTAGATGATGAGAGGGTTAAACTGGGCTGTAAATTGGTTCCCAGGCCCTGAATAATAATTTAATAATTGTGTATAAATAGTAGAGATGGAGCTACTTCCACCCCCTTGACCCAGGGGAAACCTTTCAGGTTTGATGTGCAAAGCCCACTGGGAAATCTAGATTGGTCACTGGCTGTCACGTGTGATTGCCAGCCACTCGTGAATAAGAAATTAGTTAATTTATGAGGTAGAGGCTCGCTTTAAGGAGGAACGGCACACCCGGTTTTTACCTTCTGGGGTGCTGTTCCTATATGCTTCATCGGGATACCCCATTATGTGTGTATTTCCCTTGATCGACCGATACACTCGCCTTCCTGACACTCCCACAGTGCAGGTTCAAGCTGATTGGCTGAGCAGCCAATTGGCTCGCTTGCTTTTACTTGGCTCCCTTCAGTGCCGCTCACAGCGGCGCCGAAGGGAGCAGAATGCACCACCAGCAACACACCCTGCTCACCTTCTAGCTTTGACGTGCCCACGCTGTCCACTCAGAATGGGCGGGCGCGGGGGTGCACGCGTGGCTAGAGGTGAGCCGGGATTCGACCGCGGTTCAAGGATGCAGCAAGGGCTCAACAAGGTGAGTGTAACGGGGCCCCAAGGAGTGGAACTCGGATGGCCCTGGAGTCTTTTAGACTGCACAGCCTGCAAAGTTCCTTTTTAAAGTGATCCAAAACCCAGCTTGATTGGACCGGGGATCTTTAAGATTCCGGGGCCGATCGATTCCCTCCCCTCAGGGCATCCAAAATCGGCATGACCCACTGTGTGCAACTCAACACCCTGGGTTGCCCCGTTCACCTCCCTTTTATCCCGGTCAAACGGCGCGGGACGTGGGCGCATCCTCGCTATCTCTCTAGCAGGTTGTGTGCCCGCGACAGGCATTTGTAAATGGCTGGCACGCTTCCTGTTAGCGCGCTGGCAGCCACATTCGCCTCGGAGCCACTGGCCTTAGACGCCATCTTAGATGGTGTGACGCCAGCGGTTCTGAACGCGCTGATTGGACAAGCGGCCGCACATGCGCTCTAGGCCCGGGAAGAGGTGTGTTTCTTAGGGCGATCACACAGTTTCTTAGGGGTTTCACACAGCGGGGATCGGTGCCCTGGAGGGAAGGTCCAAAACCCAGGATAGTCAAAATCCCGTGTTTTGGTCCACTTTAAAATGTATCATGAAAATGTGGGCTTTGGAATAGTTTTTATGCTTTTTTCAAACGAGGCCCAATTTATAAGGTGTAATTCGTTAAAGGAAGAGTTTACACCTTTGAAAGATAAACTAAACAGGTGGTCACGTTATTTTAAGTTAGGCTTAAAGTGGACCTATACTTTCTCATGCATCTATGTGCCACGAGGTTTCCTGGCTCGTAGGAGCAATAAACTAACTTCCCCCACTAGTGAGCCCAGCATTACAGATACTGTCCATTGGGACAGTTAATAGCTACACAGGTACGAAATCTGCAGCTCATCCAATAGGAGACGTGCATCACTGAAGTGTGCAGCGGCTTCCTGCCCCCACCATAAAGGGCTTACTGCCCAGTTTTGGCTTACTAAGAAACTGTAATTGCCCCAGCAGGGAAATCCAATCTGTAAAAAGCAAGGCATGCAAGGGTTCATGGCGAATTTGGATCACCCATACATGTAAACGGAACTGACTGTTCCCAGGCTTATCTTCCGTGACCCCTGTGATGCCTGTAGATGGCGAATATCCTGCAGCGCATGCACGGGCTCTCGTCCAATCAAAACTGTTCACTGTGCTTGGCAATAGGGGGGAAGCTCCAAGATGGCTTTACCCAGCGCTGGAATCACCAAGAGAATGCGGGTGGGATCAGAAGTTTTTTGGTATAACGAACCCACCCCTCGCTTCCGACTCAGCATTGGGAGCCGTTACAAAAAAGACTGCACTTTTACTTTAAAGCGGACCAGAACCCGCCAAGCTTGTAAAATCCATTTGGCCAAAGCCCCTGCCGATACTCCCCTCTTAGGGTGTTGAACTAGAAATGGATATTTTCACTTTTTTAATTGTCCTGGAATTCGGTTTTGTTTTGCTGTCCCTCTCTGTAAGATGTCAGGTGATCAGCCCATTACATAGGTGTGGCAATGACATCATTGCCACACACAACAGTAGCAATAAATGGTGGAGGCAGAGCTTTACAGCTAAAACAGGTGCCATTATCTGGGATTAGAGTGAAGCAGGGGCAGTGAAAATTGGCAAAAGGTGCTCTTCATGGGGGCAGCAATTCAGTGGATGCTAGTTAAAAATGTGGGTTTTGGTCCACTTTAAGGAAAGTTACTGAATCTAAATTTACATCCTATTCCCAACATTTCCTGAAAGCAGAGTTTCTTCTTGATTTTGATGGCAAGGCTCCCTTGTGCCACACACACAGAAGCCGGTAACTGCGAGCTTGAGCCTTCTGGTAATGTATTCACTTTAACTTAAAGTGGACCAAAACCCATCGAACTTATGAAATGCATTTACCCATAGACCCTGCCAATATTCCCTTCTTAGGGTGTAGAAGTAGAAATAGTTATTTTCATTTTTTTTCATGCTCCACTCCTGCAATTTGTTGACTTGCCCACCAGTGCTTCATGTCCGCCCCCCCCCCCCCCTCTTTACCACCAGGGGAACTACCACCACTGGTTGGAAACCCCTGCTCTAGATGATAAGGAAAAGGTCCTTTTGAGAACATTTGCCATCACTGCCCAGAAATAAGTAGCTCATATTTTGAAAGGGGGGGGGGTTAACCAGGACAAAGTTTTTATTTGCCTCTTCGAGTGTACTAAGCATCCAGAGCCTCTGGGGCTTCAATGCTCAAATACTGCTTTAAAGTGAACCACTACCCAAGGATTGCCGCTGGCTTGTTCTTGGAGCACCCTGAATCAGGATGCCCTGCTTTGTGAACCCAAGGCAGTTGTATCTTCAGATGCGTTTTGCCAGTTGTATCTTCAGATGTCGGGAGCTGCGATGGGGGCATTTTGTACGCCTGCTTTTGCTATTTAGTTGTGGTGGAAGCAGCGGCACGTTTTTCACTTCCTCTGTGAGCGTTACTACTCCCATGTTTCAGGGTGGGTCCGCTACATAGATGATATTTTGATTCTTTGGACTTGCACTGTGTTTATGTGAGGAGTTTAATAGGGGTGCTTAACTCCTCTTGACCTGTGGTATACCAATTGGAACATTGTTGTCTTGGGCTGACTGTGCCTGAGCCTCGTCAACACCTTAAAGCGGACCAAAACCCACTGAACCTCTTCGGGGGGGGGGGGGGTAGAACTAGAAATGGATGTTTTCACTTTTTGAAACGTCCTGGTTTTTTTTTTTTTTGGTCTGTCCCTCTCTTTAAGATGGCAGGGGATCAGTCGTTACATTGGTGTGGCAATGATATCATTGCCATACACAACAGTGGCAATGAATGGAGGAGGTGGAGCTTTACAGCAAAAACAGGCGCCATTATCTAAGACTAAAAATTGGCATAAGGTTCTCTTCATGGGGGGGAAGAATTCAGGGGATGCTAGTTAAAAATTTAGGTTTTGGTCCGCTTTAACAGGGACCTATTAAAATCCATGTGAATTCAGGTTTGTGTTGCATCACAGTTATCGTGTTTTGTCAGTTGTATCTTCAGATGCCGGGAGCTGCGATGGGGGCAGTTTGTACACCTGCTTTTGCAATTTAGTTGTGGGAGCAGCGGCGCGTTTTTCACTTCTTCTGTGAGCGTTACTATTCTTTCGGGGTGGGCCCGCTTCATGGATGATATTTTGATTCTTTGGACTTGCACTGTGTTTATGTGAGGAGTTTAATAGGGGTTCTTAAAGTGGACCAAAACCCAGGCTTTTAACTATCCTGGGTTTTGGTCGGGGGTGCCCCACTGTGTGAAACCCCCCAGATCGACAATGCCAGCTCACATCTTCCCGGTCCTCCGGCCCATGTGCAGCCGCTTGTCCAATCGGCGATCTCTGAGCTACTGACGTCACGTCGTTTAAGGCCAGCGCAGTGTGCCTATGTCGGCCATTCGCAAATGCCTGGCGCATGCACGCGCCCTGCTAGAGGGATGTTGGGCATGCGCCATTGGACCTGGGAAACAAGGTAAGTGCATGGGGCGACCTGGGGGGGGGGGGTTCACAGCGGGGCATCCTGGGAAACTATAAGATCAGCGTGGGTTTTGGTCCAATTTAACTTCTCTTGACATCCATTTGGAAATTTGTTGTCTTGGGCTGATAGACTGTGCCGGAGCCTCGTCAACACCTTTTAAACCAGACCAAAACCCTGGCACAGTTGGAAAAGAAAGGTAGTGGCCATGCTGCTGCCTGGATTCAACTGACATAACTGACAATGCACAGTAACAGGAAGCCCAGCACCACTCTGTTTGCAGGCATCCTGCAAATGCATGAACCGCCATTTTGTTTCTAAAATTTGCCACGGCAGGAGTGAGAAAAAGGTAAATTAATTTGTAAGTGCAGCAATCTAAATTGCCCCGGGGGAGGGAGGCATATGAGCACTGTTTGTTGTGTTGGTCTGGTTTAAGTCATTTTTGACTGTTGGTCCACTTTAAATGTGAGCTGGCGGAATATTAACATGGGAGTTCTGAATGAGGGCAGTGGTGTTGTGGCCTGCCCCCAGTACGGACATGACGCTGATTTATTTACTAACCTGTGTCTGGTTTTGCTCTGGTGAGGCTGTATATGAAAGAAGCTATAATGTAAATGTATAGTGCAATGAGCACATCAGTGGAGTCCCAAGGAAAGCGGAATCTGTAGCTACCCATGACGCTACAGGTCATGCCCTAACGCTGGCGTTTGGCATTGAGACATCTTAAAACAAAACCCAGAATTTTTGACACTTCTGGGTTTTTTGTGTCCCCGGGGCATCTCAATTCTGCTGTGTCAAACCCCCCAGATCGCTCACTACGGCTTGCCTCGAGATGCCCTGCTTTAGAAAGATTAGCAACAGGTTATACCCATGTGGTGCCTTTACAGAACGCAAAGACATAGCTGGGGGGGGGGGCAGTTGGTGCACATGCCCTGGGTGCAGCGGGTTAGGGGGTGCCAAAAGGGGCCCTAAGCACACTTAGGGGGGCCAGTTTGAATCTTTGCCCTGGGTGCCAGAAAGCCAAGCTACTCTGCAGAAGGAAAGGCTTTTATTTGGCTTTGCCTACGGCTTATTTCAGGTTTTGGACAGCGTGAGTAAAGTTTAAACATTTTTTTGGGCTTTGTTACCTATAGGCCGTGGCCTGTACCTACTTTATCCAATCAAGATCTCAGAAATAAACCGATCAAGTAAAAAATTGTCTGCTATTATTGACTTTCTGAATCCTCACAATGGCTTTTTCTGTTGAAACAAGAGAGGAGCGAGTTACTCTGTGGCCTGTTTTGTTTTAGTCGTTACACTTAATGTTTTACAGTTCTGTATGTTGTCTTTGTTGGGGTTTATAAAATTTGTTTTGCCTTTTGCAAATGTAGAAACCCCCGGAAGGGTATTTTTGGTCTAATTGCTTTATATATTATGTATCCTTTGCCTGGCATTCGATTAGGTTTGCAATAATAAAGTTTAAGCACTCACAAGTCGGGTCAGTTGTGATTTACACTCGCATTGAACATTCTTTCCGTGTCCTGTAGGGCAGGATTGCTCAACCTTTTGAAGAGCACGGCTACTTAAAGTGGACCAAAACCCAGGTTTTGTTCCTTTCCCCCAGGGTACCCCGATTGGGGATGCCCTGCTGTGTAAAACCACCCAGATCGCCCGCTCACCTCCCGGTCCTACGGGGCATGCGTGGCCGCTCATCCAGTTAGCATGCTCCAAGCCTCTGACATCATGGTGTCTAAGTCCAGCGGCTCAGAGCGCGCTGGCGGAAGCATCCCCCCACTTCCCTCTAACAGGGAGTGTGCCTGCGCCAGCCATTCGCATATGCTTGGTGTCGGCACGTGCTCTTCTAGCAGGGATGCGACCCGCGCATGCGCCGTTGGAGCTGGAACAAAGGTGAGTGAATGGGGCGAACTGGGAGGTTTCACAGAGCGGAGCATCCTGATTTTGGATGCCCCGGGAGGAGGGAATCAATCGGCCCGGGAATCTTATAGAATCCCCAGCCAATCAAGCTGGGTTTTAAACCACTTTAAACTGGAACCTGGATAGTGCGCCAGCATTATCCAGATTGCTGCCAAAAAAATTCTCACCTTTTATTTTTGGCCAAAAATCCACATTCTAGATAATGGCTGCTCACTGGCCACAAAACTGGAATGCTGCTGGTTGCGTTTATAAAGCGCCATGTGGAACACAATGTGGAATTACAAACAGTTAAACAACTTCTAAGACACAAGCATTATGAGTCGGATGTAACATAAAAGCACAAAGACAGACAGACCTAAATACACAAGGAGAGATTGCCCTGCCTTTGTGGGCTCACAATCTAAAGGATTAGAAGGTAGGTCACAAGTAATACATAGTTATGCTCTTTATTTTGTTTTTAGTGGATACACGATAGAAATCCAGGGAAATAGTGCAAGAAAAATAGATACATGGCAGGTCAGGCGTTCACATAACATGAGCATACAACATATTCGGGCCGGAAGACGGCACAGCAGTTAAACTTTATATTCTAAGTATGCAGCACGTCCTGCACCAGATAATGATTCATAATAGATGGGATTACCTCCGCCAGAGGGCGCTGGACTGCAGAGATGGCAAAAAGAGGCCCCTCCCGGTCCATATATACCCGGGACCTCCCACAAATTCCCCAGTTTTTCTCTGCAGTCGGCTGCGAAGGACAAGAATGATGGCTTCTCTGTTCGCAGGTGAGCAGGGCTTATCAGCCTGTGGCCCTGTAGAACTATTCCCACCCGTTCCATTCCTTCATTTATGCTTCCCAGCTTTGGCTGCGCTGGTCGGGTGATAGTAGGCTGCACCCTTGATAGGTGTCTTAGGAGCCTTGCTCCAACCGCAATCCCCCACCAAAGGGTAGGCGGTGAGGGCTTATGGTGAGCTTGATTTGGGATGCCCCGTCCGCCCCTGGTCCTCGGTGGGTTTCTGCTGCTGCGCCCATCAGGCTCTTGCGCTGCATTCTGGGCTACCGGTGTCTGGGCTTGCGCCCACTGTGTCCTCTCCTACTCTCCCCCCCCCCCCCCCCCCCCGCCTGATATTCTTAGTATACAGTACGTCCTGCTCCAAATCTGATACTTACACTTGGGATATACTCCGCCAGATGGCGCTGGACTGCAGAGACGTCGAAAATAGGCTCCTCCCGGCCCCTCAAATACCCGGGGACCTCCCACAAATCCCCAGAATTTCTCTGCAGTCTGGCTGCGAAGGACGAGAAATGGCTTTCTACTCGCAGGTGAGCGGGGCTATTAGCCTGCGGCCCTGTAGGACTATTCCCACCCGTTCCATTAGTAATATGCCTCCCAGCCTTGGCTGCGCTGGTCGGGTGAAGGTAGGCAGCACCGCTGTTTGGTGGGGGATTGCGGTGGAGCATCGGTGGGCCCTGTTTAAGTGGCCGCTGTCCTCCCTCATCCTCCTCGTAGCCTTCGGGGGAAAAGAGGGGGGGGGTGTAAATATGTATGCTATGCATTCTGTGTTTAACACTCTTTTTCCATTCTGTTTAGTCTTGTGTCAGGCGCCGCGCTGACTTGTCTTTACTGTCTTTTTAAAATTGCCGCCACCGCGCGCTGACTTGGTTCCGCGCTTGGCGGCGGCATTACCTCAGGCGCTGGTGCGCCATCATTGGCTGCTTGCACGTTCTGGCTTCGCGCTCTTCGGGGGGGGCCCGTCTATGGCGCGCTCCGCGTCATCGCTGATACCGGCCCACCCCTGCTTGGTTGGCCCATGCTCGACGGACCCCTACCTACCGCGGTCCGTAAGTGCCCTCGCGGGCGGCTTTATATCTTTCACTTTTGTTACTGTGTGCTTACAGGACTTGTCTGCTTATGTCTTTCAGGCGGGACGAACCCTTTTGGCTTCTCCCAGCCCTGTATTAGTATATAACTTGTAGGCTTTGTAAAAATAATACTCCCACTAGCTGGTTATTGGGGCATCCAGGGTTGCTATATAGCGTTATTCCCTATCGGCGTATAGCGCCGCTATAATCACCATATGGAGGCATCCCAGGATAAGGTTACCGGGGTCCCTTCGGGACAAGACCGGCTGTGTGTAGCGTGTGGGCAGCCTCATGCTGACGCTGACAAGGCGCGGGTCTGTGTACCCTGTGCTTAGCAGGTGCTTGCATTGCAATCTGGCCTGCCAGTGGCTGCACCTCGCTTCACTTCGCCTACTCCCCCAAACTTAAACCTCACTCCTACTGAGATGCATACTAGCGGGGATTCTCAGCCTGATGTGTCTCCTAGACTGGCTACTGTTGAGCAGTTGATTAACGCGTAAGGCCCCT
Organism: Gastrophryne carolinensis; assembly: GCA_027917425.1. Taxonomy (NCBI): domain Eukaryota; kingdom Metazoa; phylum Chordata; class Amphibia; order Anura; family Microhylidae; genus Gastrophryne; species Gastrophryne carolinensis. The sequence goes on along the minus strand of CM051236.1, from coordinate 502,975,217 downwards.
GCTAAGAAGCGTCGCTTGATGCCTAATGTCACTGTTTTCCCTATGGGAACTGAGGAGTTTATGAATCTTTGTGGCTATACCCCGTCTGATGAAGGGGAGCTCTTTTCTGATTCAGGCTCATCTGATTGAAAACCCAATAGAATAGTAAAAATGAACACTCAACATAAAAGCTATGCATGCCAAAAAGGGTGATTTAATAACATGAATCCATAAAGTGTACAAAAGATATCCAAAAGAACAATGTTACACACATATATATATATATATATATATATATATATATATATATATATATATATATATATATATAGATTGGCCACCAGATGGCGCAAGAGAGTTGGTCCCAATGTTTGTATTGCATTTCTCATAAGCAGTATAAGATGGATAGAGAGTCCATAAATTCCTGATAGATTAGATAATCGCAATTTTACAGCCTAATGGCAAATGCAGAGCAAGCAAATAACAGTCAAAAGAAATACATAGCATACAGGCAGGACCACAGTGGATAACCACTAATACATGCTCAACGTTTCGGCAATAACTGCCTTCCTCAGGAGTAGTGGTGCCATGGGTTGGTGAGAGTGGCTTTAAATAGAGAGAACAGATGACCCATCCAGCGTGCAGGTGGCGCCAAAAGTCGACGCGCACAGCGCCGCCGGCTGATGACGTCACCGGCGGCGATTCAACTGGGTCCCGGCCGACTGAAGTTCAGGGTGGCAAACCTGCCCTCCCTGATACCGAGTGGCGCACGGGGCCCATTGAGATGCCGCCTGGGGAAAATAAAAGAATAATTCTAGACGAAGATGCAAGTGCAAAACTGAGCATAGACTTCAAAAAAATGGTGCTCGTCCGGAGCCCCCGCAAGATGGCGTCCACTCTGCTGCAGTGATGCCGGGGCTACAGAGAAATGGCGTCCTTGTAAATATGCGCGGGCCTCTAGAAAATGGAGTCCGCGTCTCTATTGGGCTACGCAGAGATGGCCGAACACAGTGAAGGCTGTCTCGACCGCTGGAGCTTAGTGTGAGCATCATACAGGAAAGGGAGCACGCTGGGCGAATGCTGGATGGATCAGTGCCACAATTTATCTACTAAATGTAAAAAAAACATTATTAAAAAAGTGTACAACCCCAAAGTGATTAAAAACACATGGCCCCTACAGGGGGACCATATTATAATCTATTGTGCAGCACTCCAGAAGGTGCAATTTAAAGACATACTAACCCTGAATCCTGTCAGGTATTCACGTGGATGTCCAGGGAACTGACTTGCAGGGAATACTGGTGTCTACAGGGTAAAACATATAGGATGATTAATAAAATACAGAAAAGTCCATGTCCTCATTAGGGCTGGATGTTTGAAGTTGGAAAATCCAGTACCGTTCACGCTGCAACAGTTTTCTATCTGTGTCACCCCCTCTTTTATGTGGTTTTACACTTTCAATGACTAGGAACCGTAGCTGCCTGACATGATGTCCTTATTCCATAAAGTGCCTGGCAACCGATGATTCTCTCCTGCCATTCCTAATATCGGATCGGTGTTCACTGATCCGTTGCCTCACCTCCCTTGCCGATCTGTCTAGGAAGGTCCAAAGAATTATAAGAAAACACTGGTCGGTCATTACAACCGATGACATGGATGGATGGGTCATCTGTTCTCTCTATTTAAAGCCACTCTCACCAACCCATGGCACCACTACTGAGGAAAGCAGTTATTGCCGAAACGTTGAGTATGTATTAGTGGTTATCCACTGTGGTCCTGCCTGTATGCTATGTATTTCTTTTGACTGTTGTTTGCTTGCTCTGCATTTTCCATTAGGCTGTAAAATTTCGATTCTCTAATCTATCAGGAATTTCTGGACTCTCTATCCATCTTATGCTGCTTATGAGAAACGCAATACAAACATTGGGACCAACTCTCTTGCGCCATCTGGTGGCCAATCTATGTATATATGTATATATATATGTAACATTGTTCTTTTGGATATCTTTTGTACACTTTATGGTTTCATGTTATTAAATCACCCTTTTTGGCATGCATAGCTTTTATGTTGAGTGTTCATTTTTCCTATTCTATTGGGTTTTCTATTGCATTGGGTGCGCATTGAGCAGGCGCACTGAGGAAAAATAGAACCTCGTCACTATATTCTTTCTCCTAATTACATTTGGTGTGCTTCAACCAGATTACTAACTCTGTCATCTGATGAGAGACCAAGGGGTCATGACGATTCTGGCTCTGACCCCCGGATGACACTGACAGATTATTGACGCAGATTTTTGAGGTTCTCTCCATCTCTCTCCCTGTTGAGGCTCCCAGGCAAAGAGTGGAGCTTTTCCATACAGCAAAATCACGTTTGGAATTTCCCGACCAGGCACATTTCTATAAGCTTGTGCTCAAGGAATGGGAGCGCCCCAGTAAACTTCCCGGGGTTCCAAAAAGTTGGGATAGGAAGAATCCCTTTCCTGCTGAGGTGGTTAAATGTTGGTCATTTCCAACCCCCCCCCCCCCCCCCACCCCGAGGTGGATGCCCCGATCCTAGGGCTATCTAACACCTCTGCATTCCCCTGACTCTACTACCCTGCGGGATGCTGAGGACCAGCGCATTGACCAGCTGGCATCCCACGCCTTTGCATGTGCGGGGACGGCACTGCGCCCGGTCTGTGCCTCTGCCATTACTGCTGTGGCCACTAGAACCCTTATCAGAAATATGCTTGATAGTGCCCCTGATTATTTGCCTTGTGGGGTGTTTAATGCACTCTTCAGTTGTGATGTTTTTGTAAATGTTGTCCTCTCCGCATTGGATGACACCATCAGAATGTGTGCCAGAACTTCTGCCCTCGTGGTGGCTATATGCCGCTCGGTTTGGCTGCGCCAGTGGGCTGCTGACAACGCTGCCAAGAAGGCCCTCACTGGGTTTCCCTTTAAAGGACTGCGCCTGTTTGGGGACCGCCTGGACCTTTTTGCTAAGGGGGGCAGGTTACCCCAGCGCAGGCGGCAATCTCTGCCCTTTCTGGGTCAGGGTTCCTTCTCCCCTTACCGTGGTGCAAGACAGGGAATGGGGGGTTTCCTTTCCTGGGGCCCAGGGAGATTTCTGGGGTAGAGACAGAGGACGTGGACATCCTGGCTCCTCCTGGGGTCCCAAAGCAAAATCCTCTCCCAAGCCCCCTCTGGCATGGGGCGCCCTCACTCATCCGGGTGGGGGGACGGCTGCAGCACTTCGCTCACGTCTGGAGGCTTCATGTCTCAGACCGGTGGTCTCAGGAGGTAGTGTCCTTGGAGTTTGCTGCCGATCCCCCTCCAAGATTCATCAGATCCCGGATTCCTCAGGACCCTGTGTCAGCTCAGGAGCTAAGTGCAAGGCCTCCTGGAGCTGGGAGTCATCTGCCAGGTCCCCTTATGAGAAAAAGGCAAGGGCTTTTATTCCAACCTATTCACAGTACCCAAAAAAGATGGTTCAGTCAGGCCCATCCTGGACTTGAAGATCCTCAACAAGTTTGTCAGGGGCAGGCGCTTTCGCATGGAAACTCTGCGCTCTGCCATCAGTTCCCTGCGCCAAGGGGATTTCATGACTTATGTGGACATCTAAGATGCTTATCTTCATATTCCTGTGTTCCCAGGTCATCAAAGGTTCCTCAGGTTCGCTCTGATGGATCAACACTACCAATTTGTGGTCTTGCCCTTCGGCCTCACTTCTGCTCCCAGGGTGTTCACCAAGGGGCTGGCTGGCGTGATGTCTCTGCTCAGATGTCAGGGCGTCCGCGTGCTTCCCTATCTGGACGACATACTCATCACTTCCCAGTCTCTACATCAGGCAGAGTTGGATACTCAGCTGGTGGTGTCAACCACCCCAAGTCCTCACTGTCCCCTTCCTTGGTAACTCCATTCCTAGGAATGAATCTGGATACAGTTCAGGCAAGGATCTTCCTTCCTCAACAGAAGGTGGACAGTCTGATTGCACAGGCTCAGTCCCTCCTAGCTCGTCCCCATCCCTCCATCAGGCAGGGGATGCAGCTGGTGGGCCTGATGGTGGCATGCTTCGAAGCGGTCCCTTATGCTCAGTTCCACTTGAGGCCTCTGCAACTTCACCTATTGTCAGTATGGGACTGTGATAGACTCTCTGCCCTTTGGACTTTACACAGGTTCATTACTTTCCTTTTCTTAAGCATGTACAGACTGCCATTGTGTTGATTGATTACGTTATTCATTGTTCTGATTGATTGTGTTACAGACTGCCATTGTGTTGATTGATTACGTCACAGACAATGGCATTGTTCTGATTGATTGTATTACAGACTGCTATTTTTGTACTGATTGTGTTACCGGCAGAGTTGAGGGATGGTGTGCCCTGCTGCTATTGGTCGGTGTGTGTCATGCAGTTCTCCATCAGGTCCACCTTGCATGGAGACTTGTGTATATAAGGCCTAGAGTGGCACTAATAAAGACTTCACCTTCACCCTCAATACTGAGTTCTGTCTCTTTTTGGGGGAAACGCTATATTACAATTCACTAGCCCTTGTAAGGGCTGTTCCTGTTTCCTCACAGACGACTCTGGGACTCCTGCAGCACCTCTCACCATTGGGAAAAGGACGTCTCTGGCGGGGAAGCCCTCCGGCGATAAGGGTGGTCGCTACAATTGGTGGCAAGCGGTCGGATGGTCCTTTCTACCCAGAGAGAGTGCTACCCTGATGGAGAGTCAGTATGACATGTTGAAAAGGCTGACCCTGAAGAATCTACTCGAGAACCGGGGAAGGTCAGCTAGCAACCGCCCACGTCAAGAACTGGTAGCCGAGCTGATCGAAATGGATCGTGCAGCAGTGAGGACCGAAACCAATATAGAGATCGATGAAGACGCTGCTCTTGTTCAACCGATTCGGAACAGATTGTCGGTCTATGGCCCGAATCCATCACAGGAACTGATCGACCGAGTCTTTGCCGCAGCGGAGGCAGAGGCCAGTAAGCGAAGGGAAGATCGGCGACTTTCAACCCAGCAGCCTCTCAGCCTGTTACACTAGGGGGAGAAAGATTCCATTTGCAGCATTTAAGTCCTTCCAGGAAAGTGACAACGAGATTGACGGATTTTTGGCCGATTTTGAACGGCAGTGCGCTTTACACCGGGTACCCATGGAGGAATGGGTCACCATATTATCAGGGAAACTATCTGGGAAAGCTTCCGATGCTTTCCGGGCCATCCCTGATGCGGACTTACCACACTACCATCTAGGAAAGGAGGCTTTGTTAGCCCGGTACGCTGTCACCCCGGAAGCCTACAGGCGACGATTTCAGGAATCCCAAAAGAAGGGAGGGGATTCTTACACGGAGTGGGCATGTCGCCTCCATCGTACAGCATCACACTGGGTCACTGGATGCAAAGCCACGACCGCTGAGGATGTACTACAGTTGTTTTTACTAGAACATTTTCTCAATGCCCTTCAACCAGAGCTAAGAGTGGGTACGTGACCGGAGGCCTCTAACGCTACCTGAGGCTGCTCATCTAGCCGACGAGTACACCGATACGCGCCGGACAGAACAGTCCGCTCCAAAACCACAACCTCCCATCAAGTTTCAAGCACCTGTGGCTTCCGCGCCAACTCGTTACTCTGGGCCACATAGGCCAGCGCAGAAACCGAACCGCTCCACAGTTCAGTGCCATCGTTGCAAACAATGGGGACATTATGGCAGGGATTGCGCCCTAGAGCCTCCCCAAAACACGTGGGGGCAAAAACAACCTTCCACCTCCCGTACTCCTGCGGCACACTGTTTGGAAGCTGAGAGCAGTTCGGAAGAGTATCTGGGGGTACTGTATGAAGCTGATCCCGTACAAGCGGCCATTCCAGACAACCGACAGCACCATCGCCAGGAGGTACGAGTCAATGGGCGCACCGCGCAAGGATTATGCGACACCGGAGCCACACTTACCTTGCTCCAACCTCATTTGGTCAAGAACAAAGACCGCACTGGACACACCGTTGCAGTAAGGGTGGTGGGAGGAGTGGTGTTTCGACTCCCCACCGCCCGAGTACATCTTGACTGGGGCGCTGGATCCGGCAGGGTACAGGTGGGATTTATGGACAACTTACCAGCAGAAGTACTATTGGGAAATGATCTAGGACCAATGACTTCTGCCTACGCTACCTCTGGGCCAGCCAGCATCAACCCTGTTACAACTCGGGCCCAAGGCCGAGCTGCCGACTCCAGTCCACTGGTCGGGGAGACCCAGGTAAGACACACTGATGATCTAACTGAGACGGTAGCCTGGGACAACCCAGAGGAGTTTGGGTTAGAGACTAAGCTAGATCCCTCACTCACCAAGTACAGGGATAGGGCTGAGACGGGGGAGAGAGGGTTAGGAGAGGGATTCATGTGGGAGCAGGGTAAGCTATATAGGGTGTCGGTCACCCGCAGCCATGGGACGGTCCCATCGCAGAGACGCCAGCTGGTAGTACCCCAAAAATATCGGCTGGCGCTTCTGCGAATTGGACACGATATCCCACTAGCAGGACACCTGGGGGTATCTCGCACAACAGGCAGAATAACCCAGCACTTTTTCTGGCCGGGAGTTTCCAAGGATGTACGAAACTACTGTAGGACCTGTGATATATGTCAAAGAGTAGGAAGAGGGGAGACCACCCTAAAGCTCAACTACTGTCTATGCCAGTTATTGGGGAGCCATTTAGCCGGATAGCAGTTGACCTAATAGGACCCCTCAAGCGACCGAGTCAGTCGGGTAAGCAGTACATACTTACAGTGGTGGACTATGCCACCCGATACCCGGAAGCCGTAGCCCTCTCAAATATTCAGGCAGATACTGTTGCCAGTGCCCTAGTCGGGATATTCACCAGAGTAGGTTTCCCAAAAGAAATAATATCTGACCAAGGGACGCAGTTTACCGCAGACCTAATCCGCCAGTTATGGGAGGCCTGTGATATTAAGCCCTTGTTCAGCTCCCCGTATCACCCCCAGACCAATGGTCTTTGTAAGCGCTTTAACGGGACCCTAAAGCAAATGTTGAAGACGTTCACAGACACCTACAGGGACTGGGAGAGATTCCTACCTCACCTCCTGTTTGCATACCGAGAGGTGCCACAGGAATCCACTGGGTTCTCTCCCTTTGAACTATTATATGGGAGGAGGGTACGAGGCCCCCTAGATCTCATTCGTGAGCACTGGGAGGGCGAGACCGAGAGGGAAGGGACTCCCATCGTATCATACGTGGTAGAGCTCCGGGACCGCATGGAGCAATTAGCCCAGGCGGCCCAGGGACGACAGAAAGTATGGTATGATAGGAGTGCCCGTCAGCGTACATTCCAGATAGGACAGAAGGTGTTAGTCTTGAAACCCATCAAGACTGATAAACTACAGGCAGCGTGGCAAGGTCCCTATAAAGTAGTAGAGCAGCTATGTGACACCACGTATGTCATCGCTAGCAGTAAAGATGAGAGGATAAGGCGGTCCTTTCACGTAAATATGTTAAAAGAATATCAGGAGAGGCCGGAGGACGTAGCAGCTGTATGTGCCCCAGCTACTGACGACCAAGACAATTTACCATTACCCGACCTTTTAGATAGACAACCCCAGAGTGACCCCATCCACCAAGTCCAGTTAGGGGACCGGCTAACTCCCACCGAAAGGGGGCAGATGCTCCACTTACTAGCGAGTAAACGACAAACATTTTCACAAGAACCAGGTTGTACCTTTCTCACCACCCACAAGGTAGAAACCCCTGGGCAAAGTCCCCTACCGGATACCTGAAGCGGTCCATGAAGGGATGAGAGGGGAGATAGAGGAAATGTTGAGGTTAGGCGTCATTGAGCCATCCGATAGCCCGTGGGCATCTCCAGTAGTCCCGAAAAAAGATGGGACTACCCGATTCTGCGTGGACTATCGGCGGTTAAATGAAAAAACAGTGACCGATGTTTACCCCATGCCCCGAGTAGACGAACTACTAGACCGTATCGCCAGGGGTCGCTATCTGACCACCATCGACCTCTGCAAGGGGTAGTGGCAGATTCCCTTGGCTGAAGAGGCTATCCCCAAGTCAGCTTTTGTCACCCCGTTTGGCTTGTACCAGTTTAAGGTCATGCCATTTGGGATGAAAAACGCCTCAGCCACGTTCCAACGCTTGGTGGATAGACTTCTTGATGGCCTCCGGGAATTTGTCTGTGCATACCTGGATGATATTGCGATCTACAGTGACTCCTGGGAAGAACACTTAAGGCATGTAGGGACAGTGTTAGATCAGATTCAGGCCGCCGGCCTGACGCTGAAACCAGATAAGTGCCATGTGGGTATGGCAGAGGTCCAGTATTTGGGACATCGGGTGGGGTGTGGGAAACAGAGACCAGAGCCTGCCAAGATCGAAGCAGTTGCTAACTGGCCCACACCGCGTACTAAGACCCAAGTACTAGCCTTCCTGGGGACCGCAGGGTACTACAGATGGTTTGTCCCAGACTATAGTGCAGTGGCCAAACCCTTGACTGACTTGACGAAAAAGAACCTACCCAGACAGGTCCTGTGGTCCCCCGACTGTGAAAAGGCTTTTCAAGCGCTAAAGACTGCCTTAGTGAATGCGCCTGTCTTGGCTGCCCCAGTCACTAACAAACGTTTCCTCGTGCACACAGATGCCTCCATGTTCGAACTGGGAGAGGTTCTAAGTCAAGTGGGAGAAGATGGAGGGGAGCACCCTGTTGCGTATATCCGTAGGAAACTGTTACCTCGGGAAGTGAGCTATGCGGCCGTGGAAAAAGAATGTTTGGCGTTGGTATGGGCTTTGAAAAAACTTACTCCATATTTGTATGGGCGTGAATTCACCTTGATCACAGACCACAATCCCTTGGTATGGCTGAACCGGGTCGCAGGGGACAATGGACGACTATTGCGGTGGAGCTTGGCCCTGCAGCCATATAATTTTACAAACGGTAATGCAGATGGATTATCCCGGCAAACAGAACTCTGCCTATAACAAGAGTCCGGACAGCCCCACGTTAACCCGAACAGGGTCAATCCGGGTCTGCCGGGTGTTCCACAAAAAGGGGGCATTGTAACAGACTCTCTGCCCTTTGGACTTTACACAGGTTCATTACTTTCCTTTTCTTAAGCATGTACAGACTGCCATTGTGTTGATTGATTACGTTATTCATTGTTCTGATTGATTGTGTTACAGACTGCCATTGTGTTGATTGATTACGTCACAGACAATGGCATTGTTCTGATTGATTGTATTACAGACTGCTATTGTTATACTGATTGTGTTACCGGCAGAGTTAAGGGATGGTGTGCCCTGCTGCTATTGGTCGGTGTGTGTGTCATGCAGTTCTCCATCAGGTCCACCTTGCATGGAGACTTGTGTATATAAGGCCTAGAGTGGCACTAATAAAGACTTCACCTTCACCCTCAATACTGAGTTCTGTCTCTTATTGGGGGAAACGCTATATTACAATTCACTAGCCCTTGTAAGGGCTGTTCCTGTTTCCTCACAGACGACTCTGGGACTCCTGCAGCACCTCTCACCATTGGGAAAAGGACGTCTCTGGCGGGGAAGCCCTCCGGCGATAAGGGTGGTCGCTACAGGGACAAAGACCCAGCGTCCCTGGACAGGGTCTGTGTGCCTCTCCCCCCTGGTCAGGAGGTCCCTCTCGTGGTGGATGGACTCAAGGAACCTGTTGGGGGGCAGATCCTTTCTTGCCCCTTCCTGGGAGACGGTCACCACGGATGCCAGTCTGTCAGGTTGGGGGGGGTTCTGGAAGTCCCTGCGGTTCCAGGGGAGTTGGGGCCCTCAGGAGGCCCACACATCTATCAATGTCTGGGAACTGCGGGCGATCAGGCTCGTTCTGGCTCACTTGACTACTCACCTTCGGGGCCTGCCTGTTCATATGCGCTCGGACAACCAGACGGCAGTTGCCTACATCAATCATCAGGGAGGGACCCGGCGCAAGGGGGCCCTCCAGGAAGCGTCTCTGATCCTGACTTGGGCGGAGGCCAATGTCCCCTGCATATCAGCTGTGTACATCCCGGGGGTGGAAAATCGCCTGGCGGACTCTCTGAGCAGGGGGACCTCTCGCCAGGGAGAATGATCCCTATGCAGCAGGGTGTTTCAATCTGTGTCACCGTTGGGGCCAACCAGATGTGGATCGGTTTGCGTCCCGCCACAATCACAAGCTCCCAGCTTTTGTCTCTCTGTCCCAGGATCCAAGGATGGCCTTGACCTCGGATGCGCTAGCAATGTCATGGCAGGACTTTCAGTTCCTGTATGTCTTCTCTCCAATCCCCCTACTGGGCAGGGTTCTGCGCAAGATTGCTCTGGAAGGGGTGCCAGCAATTCTGGTGGCCCCCAGGTGGCCAAGAAGAGTGTGGTTCGCAGACGTGGTACAGCTGGCAGTAGATCAGTACGCTCTGCCCTTGGTGACCGATCTGCTCACTCAGGGCTCACTACGCCATCCCCATTTACAAACTCTGGCTTTGACGGCTTGGCTGCTGAAACCTCCATCTTGATGGAGAAGGGGCTGTCTTCCTCGGTTGTGGATACTTTGATTAAAGCTAGGAAGAAGTCTTCCTCTTCCATTTATTACAGGGTTTGGCGTGCCTACATTGACTGGTGTGAGTCTAAGTCTCTTCCCTGTCGTGTGTTCTCTATTCCCAGGATCCTGGAGTTCCTGCAGCATGGGTTGGAGATGGGGCTCAAACTCAGTACTCTGAAGGGTCAGATTTCTGCCCTGGCTATTTTCTTCCAGAAGTCCTTTGCTCAGCACCCTCTGATCAGGACTTTTTTCCAGGGGGTCACTCATGTGCGCCCCCCACGTAAGCCTATGGTGCCTGTTTGGGATCTGAACTTGGTTCTGTCAGCCTTGCAGGGTGCTCCCTTTGAACTTGTGCAGGATGCTGCCTTGGCCATTCTTATGCTCAAGGTTGTATTTCTGGTGGCTATCACTTCTGTCAGGCGTGTGTCTGAGTTGGCGGCGATTTCCATTCAGCCCCCCCTACTATGAGAGACACCAGGACAAGGTGGTGTTTCGTTTCAAACCTGACTTTCTGCCTAAGGTAGTGTCTGCCTTTCATTTGAATCAGGATATTGTTCTTCCTTCTTTGTGCCCTAATCCTAGCAATGCTAAAGAGAGGGTTTTGCGCTCTTTGGATGTGGTTAGGTGTCTGAAGTACTATCTGGTGGCTACTGCACCTTTCAGGAAAACCGATGCTCTTTTTGTGGTCCCTTCTGGTCCTAGGAAGGGTTTGGCTCCTGCCAAGTCTACTATCAGCAAGCGGATTCCTCAGGCTGTGATTCAGGCCTACTCTGCTAAGGGGAAGAATCCTCCCTTCCGCCTTACTGCTCATTCCACTCGTGCTATTGGTGCCTCTTGGGCTTTTCAGCACCAGGCTTCTGTTGAACAAGTTTGCAAGGCCGCTACTTGGTCTTCTGTTCATACCTTTTCAAAGTTTTACAAGGTTGATATTAGAGCCTCAGCTGATGCTGCTTTTGGCCGAAAGGTTCTGCAGGCGGCAGTGGTTTAAACTGTCTGCTGCTGATTTTTCTTGGGTATCCCACCCTACTTTATGGACACTGCTATTTGATGTCCTAAGTGTAAGTATTAGATTTGGAGCAGGACATACTGTATACTAAGAATAATACAATTCTGTGATTACTCACCTGTAGAATTGGTATTATGAGTATACAGTACGTCCTGCTCCAACCCACCCTTGGTTTGCATTTTCTTGGATCCCCTGTATGGTGATTATCATTGTTATAGTTGATACTTTGGATTGTTTAATTCTCCCGGCTTCTCATTAACTGCTTTTCAATGCTGGGGATTTGTGGGAGGTCCCTGGGTATTTGAGGGGCCGGGAGGAGCCTATTTTTGATGTCTCTGCAGTCCAGCGCCATCTGGCGGAGTATATCCTAAGTGTATGTATTAGATTTGGAGCAGGAAGTACTGTATACTCATAATACCAATTCTACAGGTGAGTAATCACAGAATTGTATATTCTAAGCAGACAGCACGTCCTGCTCCAGACATAGTCCTTACATGTGGGTATACCTCCGCCTCCAGCGCCGTGCACTGCAGAATCATGAAGAAAACAAGCTCCTCCCGGCCCTACATATACCGAGGGACCTCCCACAAATCCCCAGATTCCTCTGCAGTGCTGAAACTGCGAAGACTTGAAGTATCACGCTGTTGCAGGCGAGCGGGGCTTGACAGCCCGAGGCCCTGCTGGACTATTTCCACCCCTCCTCTTTGTGAGTAACATGCCTCCCAGCCTGGCCTGCGTTGGTCGGGTGAAGGTAGGCAGCACCTAGTGTGCTTACGGAGCCATGCTCCACCGCAATCCCCATCCATGGGGTAGGCGGTTTAGGCTAATGGTGAGCCTCATAATGGATGCCCCTCCCGCACCTTACCCCACGCCCCATGTAGCGGTGAACCCCGAGTGCTGGGTCACCTTCTTCCTTAGTTCCCCCCGTTAGTGGGGGGAAAAAGAGGGGGGGGGGTTGTGTACGTTGGCCTAATCTTGCCATATCACACGCCTTGCCTTAGCCCTATCGGTTTCCGGGGGTCAGAGCCGCGTTTTAAACTTTGTTTTTACGTTGCCCGCTGCGCCTTTAAAATATGTGACTTGGCGCGTAAGGCGGCTCCGTCTCGCGACGCCATGGCGTTATTTCTGTTCTTTTCCTGTCTTGTTCCGCGGAACTTCGCGCTCTCCGGGGTGGGCGTGGTCTGGTTTGGCGCGTTCCGCGTCACATATAGCTCTGGCCCGCCCTTCGAGGTTCGCTGGCGCCATTTTGTCGGTCTCCCGCACATGCGTGGTCACGATCCTCCTTCTCCCTTGGTTGATGTAAGTGCCCTCACGGGCGTTCGTTTAGTTTTCTTTTTGTGTTGCGCATGGCTCTGACACCCTCTTTTCCCGTTATGTCTTTCAGACGCCAAGCTTCCAGTGGCTTCTCCCGGCCTGATATATATATATCTCACGGGGTCATATTAGAATCTCCCACATTCCCAGCGGGTTTGGGGCATCCAGGGTTGCTTACAGCATAAATCCCTTCCGGCATATTACCTAGATTAATCACCATATGGAGGCATCTCAGAATTTGGTGTCCGGGGACAAGACCGGCTGTGTACCATGTGTAGACAACCCCACGCTGACGCTGACAGAGCACTGGTCTGCGCACCGTGTGCTGAACAAGCGCTGGCCCTGCAATCAGGCTTGCCTGTACCTGCACTTCGCTTCAATACACCTGTCTTCCCCGGACTTGAATCTCCTTATGAGTCACACTCGAGCGGGGATGACCAGCAAGTAGTGCCGCGCAAGCTTCCCACCGCGGAGCATATTATGTCAGGCTTGGCAGAGCGCTTGGGCGCTGGGAAGAAACGATCCCTGACGCAACCTAGCTATAGGTCTTCCACTGAAACCGAAGAACCGGCTGCTATGCAGGATCTGGATCAGTCCGAGGACGGTGATCTGTTCTCAGGGTCCAGTTCTTCAGATGAGTTGTCTTGGAACCGCGACGGTTCTGGCCCGGAGTCCTGGGGCCTGTGTGAAACTGATGAGTTACTCATTAAGATTTTTGAAGTGCTGTCTATCTCTCCCCCGGGAGAGTCTCCCAAGCCCAAGAGGGAGAGTTTCCACACGGCGACGCTGCACCTGGAATTCTTGGATCAGGATCATTTCCAGTATCTTATATCTAATGAATGGGAATCCCCTTGTAAACTCACAGGGGTTCCGGGGGTTTGGGACTGGAAGTACCCCTTTCCCCAAGATTTGGTTGAACGATGGTCAGTTCCTCCAGAGGTGGATGCTCCAATTATTGGGGTTGTTAACCCTCCCTTCATGGCGGCTTCCCCCTCTCACACCCTTCGGGATGCCGAGGACCAGCGCATGGACAGATTGGTCTCCCATGCCTTCTCTAGTGTAGGGACGGCTCTGTGCCCGGTCTGTGCTGCGGCTGTTACCTCGGTGGCCGCCATGACGCTGATCAGGAAGATAATTGACCAACAGCCGGAGGATCTCCCTTGTGAGGTCTTCAATGCACTGTCAGATTGTGACATTTTTGTAAGATTTATCCTCTCAGCTATGGATGACACCATTAAAATGTGTGCTAAAACCTCGGCCCTTGTGGTGGCCATTCGTCGACTGCTTTGGCTGCGACAGTGGGGGGCTGACAGTGACACTGAAAAGGTTCTTACTGCCATTCCCTTTCGAGGACGTCGCTTATTCGGGGTCAGGTTGGACCTTTTTGGCAAAAAGGGTAAGGCGCCCTCGCGTAGACGGTCAGCCAGGCAACCCAGGGGCAGGGACCCCTCGCCCCCTCCTTATGTTTCTGTTAAAAGAGAACCAGAAGTGTGCTTCCAACTTTTTGGAGTGGAAGCTCGTTCCAGGGAAGGCAGGCATCACCCTGGGACATCTGGCAGGTCAAAACCAAAGTCTGCCAAAACCTCACAAGCATGAAGGGATGCCCTCGCCCTGCGGGCGAGGGAACTGCCACAGCACTTGGCTCTTATGGCAGGATGCCATGCTTCGTTCGGGCGATTTCAGGTGATGGGCCACCTGGACGTGGTTTTTGAAAGAATGGAGTGTTTTGGGCAGTTCCCTTCAAAATTAGCCAGGGGTATTCTAGTCCCCGTTGTATCCTTTAGTGATTGGACACAGGTTGAGTCTGGCCTGGAGGGTCTGGGCCTTCTTTTAGGTTGGCCTTGGCTGATAATTGCATTCACTCTGCTCTTCCCCCGGGATGACGCAGTCTGCCCAGATCCGGCGGTTTAGACCGGGCATCTAGGTTCCACGGGCTTTGCCTACTTGGTATCCATCTGTGGGGCCGCAGACGCCCTTGTCAAGTGAACCTCTGGATGCATGCAAGGATCCTTTTCCCCTTCGGTCCCTTGTTCCCTCTGGACGCCAAGTCCTTTTTTCCAGCCGATGTTACAGGACCATTCTTTAGATTAGGGCCTTGTCTGGGGTCCCTCCCCTGTTCCCAGATGGCTCGCCAAGGCGAGTATGGGAGTGCTTTCATGCTCATTCACCGGTGCTGTCCGCACTAGTTTCTACTTTGACTTGGGGCTCTCTTGGAGTCTTTTGGATTGGTGCTTAGGCACATCTATTACTTGGTGTAATCTGATTCATACTCTCCCTACGGGGTGGCATTTTGATGGGTCCAGGTTCAACCTTCCCTTCTGATTTGGGTGCCTTGGTATGGAAGGGGCCTTGCCCTCTGTGTAATCTCATTACATTCACCATGCGGCTGGTGGGCCTATTGTTGGCGGCCCGAGGCTGTTCTTTTTCCCAGATGCCCCTGGGGCCTGCGGCACCTTGGGTTACTTATCCTGGATGGGGTTCCAACACCCCTGGAAATAGATCAGTACGTTTCCCCTGTTTTTATGGGGGTTCCCTTCTGGTTGGTCTACTCATGGAAGTTGTTGATGGACATCACTTCCTTCTTGCTATCCCTGTAGATGGTCGCCATGGGGACCAGGTCTGGCAGGGTCACTAAAGGGGTTCTATTCCTTATGAAATTCCCTGAGGTACCTTAGGGGGGCCCATTTTCATACCATTGGTAGGTTATCACATTGTGCCTTGTTGGGCCCTAGCTTGCTGGTCTGTTTCCCTTAGGCCTTGTCTCTTGGGGACTCTTGGTCTGTCTGGTCAGTGGCCTGTCCCAGCTTTTATCCGAGAAGGTCTCGGAACAGGTTGACCCTTCTTGTAGGGTCTGGTTCTGATCCAGTGGAGGTTGTTTACACTCCTTGCGCTTCATCGGTATTGGCTCGTTGGCTGTCCTACTGTGCTGGGAGGGCCTTCCCTAGTGTCTCAATGAGCCTACTGGTTGGGGCCGTGGCCCTGTGACTGTTACAGAAACTCTGTCCTGGTTAAGGTCCTAATTCGTTGCCCTGGGTGATTGTCCCAGGACTCTCTGGCCTTGGTCACGGTGACCTAGTCTGGCCTTTTGTCCGGGTATTCTACCCTTTGTCTGACCCTTCTTACACCCTGCTAGGTGGGGTTCTGCACAGGCTTGCTGTGGCAAGGGGGAACTGTTGCACTGGGGGCCATGATTGGCCCTGTGTGGTTTGGTTCGCATTTTCTGCTGGAGACAGTTGTACTGTGTGCCCTCTCATGTGGGCTGTTATGCCTAGTTAGGCTCCTTACTACGTCATTCCCTTCACAGGGTTTGGACGATCCTTATTCACCCTATCAGAAATGTTCCCTCTGGGTGTCTCTTCTTTTTGGAGGGTTGGGTCTAGATCCCTCCCTTTTTTATTCTTCTCCCTTTTCTACCAGCTATGTTGGGAGTTGGCGCCCTAGTTGGATGGCTGGGACTAGCTCTCTATTCCCTATGGAATGAGGTCTTATCCATGGGTACTAGAGTTCTTATGGCATGGCTGGAGTTGGTCCCCCAACTCAGTTCCTTGAGAGGTTCCAGGGCTCGCCCTGTTTGTCCTCGGTAGAGACTAGTTTCAAGCTTCGGCGTTGAGCTTTCCTCAGGGGTGGCTCAGGCGCATTCCCCAGAGAATTCTATCCTGTTGCCCTGCTAAGGGTTCCCTGGGTCTTATTCAGGTTCTTGTCTGAACTGTTCCCTGCCTCAGATGACTCCTTCGGGGCGGGTGCCTCAGTCTGGGGCGTGCCATAGGAGACGGCTTTCTTAGCCTAGTCCTTTTTATATTTTTTTTTTACAGCTCTTTATAATCTGTACACCGTCTGGGGAGGATGTGTTCGCCCTGCACCAAGATTGAGTCCAGGCGTAGGGTTGTTATCCTTCTCGATTCCAGAACCTATGGTCTTTGGACTGGTGTTCTGCTTACTCTGAGCTTAAAAGGGATCTGTATCCCTCAATAGGCATTGGGAACCTCTGGACTGCTTCCTGTCCAGGGTTGAGGCTATGCCCGTTGGGCTTATAGACGTCACCATCCTTCTTGCAGCAGGATCTGGTTACTCCCATGAGTACGGGAGTCTGTTGGACTGGTCTTGCTTGGCTGGTTGCCCTTCTGAGCTCCTGATTATCATGTTGGCTCTTGAGGAGCCTTGTTAGCTCGTGTTCAGTATTACGTTGGTCTCGCCGAGACCAGGGTTCGTATTCCCTGACGGTAAAGGTTCTATGGTTGCCATGGCTACCCTGTTATCGTTAGTAGCATCGTTAGGCTGTTACTCTGGCCTGTTTGTTAAGGGAGATTCATTCTTCTCTCTTGGTTTGGATTTCTTCTACCGGTGCTTGGTTTGGGCCTTATGCACTTGGTTGTCGAGCAGGCTGACTAGCTCTCTGCTCGTGTTTCATTAGCCTTGTAAGGCTTCATAAGTTAAGTTAGAGCTTTGCTCTAGTTGCTCCTGGTAGCAAGGTTACAGGCGATAGCGCTGTTTTGGTTGGCTGTGCCTTTTTTCATGGGGATCCCACCCTACTTATGGACACTGCTATTGGATGTCCTACATGTAAGGACTATGTCTGGAGCAGGACGTGCTGTCTGCTTAGAAAAATACAACTCTGTGAAGTACTCACCTGTAGAGCTGGTATTATATGCAGACAGCACGTCCTGCTCCACCCCACCCTGATTCACTTTGTTCTGGATCCCCTGTGTGGTGATTATTATCTTGGATATTATTGCCAGTCTCTGGGTGGTTGTTTTCCTCCTGGCTTCTTCTCTCACTGCTTTTCAATGCTGGGGATTTGTGGGAGGTCCCTCGGTATATGTAGGGCCGGGAGGAGCTTGCTTTCTTCATGATTCTGCAGTGCACGGCGCTGAAGGCGGAGGTATACCCACATGTAAGGACTATGTCTGGAGCAGGACGTGCTGTCTGCATATAATACCAACTCTACAGGTGAGTACTTCAGAGTTGTATTTTTTGACTCCCAGTGAGCTGAATACTAGTGGGGAGTCTCACCCTGATGTGTCTTCTAACTGGCTAACTTTGAGAAGTTGATTGCTAGCTCTGCGGCCCGTAAGGCCCCAGCTAAGAGATGGCATGTGACGCCTGGTGCATCTATTTTTATGGAAACTGACATGACTGACTATACCCCCCTTGAGAAGGGGGAAAGGCTCTCGGATTCAGAGCTGTCTGATGATCAGCGTTACAGTGGCGCTGACTCTGGCTCTGATCGATGGGATGCTGATGACACCAATAGACTGTTGGCTCAGATTTTTTAAGTGCTTTCTATTTCCCTCCCTGCTGTGGCTCCCAAGCAACAGGGGGAATTGTTCAATACTGCTAAGCCACGTTTGGAATTTCCAGAACAGGCCCATTTCAATAATCTTGTTCTCAATGAATGGGAACGTCCCAGCCGGCTCTCCGGAATCCCTAGGGGCTGGCATAAAAGGTATCCTTTTCCCGCTGAAGTGGTTAAATGTTGGTCAACCCCTCCAGAGGTGGATGCTCCACTATTGGGGTTGTCCAACACCTCTGTGGTACATTCCCCTGATTCCACTACCTTGAAGGATAGTGAGGACCGGCGTGTTGACCAGCTGGCTTCCCATGCTTTTGCCTGTGTAGGGTCTGCCTTGCGCCCTGTGTGTGCTTCTGCTGTTACTGCTGTGGCTATTAGGACTCTCCTCAAGGGTCTGCTGGACGGTGCCCCTGAGGATACGTCTAGTGCCGAGTTCAGGGCCTTGTTACATTGTGAGATGTTTATTGCTTATATCCTTTCTGCCTTGGATGACACCATTAGGATGTGCGGTAGAACCTCTGCCTTGGTGGTTGCTATACGCCGCTCTGTTTGGCTGTGCCAGTGGGCAGCTGATAATGCTACTAAGAAGGCTATCATGGGGCTGTGCCTATTTGGTGATCGCTTGGACCTGTTTGCAAAGGGGTGTAAGTTGCCTCAACGTAAGAGACAGCTGCTGCCCTTTCGGGGTTCGGGTGCCCTTACCCCCTCCTACCGTGGACCTAGGTCTGGGAGAGGGGTATCCTTTACTGGACACAGGGGAGACTTCTGGGGCAGGGGCAGAGGACGTGCCCGTCTAGGTCCTTCCTGGGGTTCCAAGCCCAAGTCTTCCCCCAAGCCTCCTCAGCCATGAAGGGGCGCCCTCACCCATCCGGGTGGGGGAACGGCTGAGGCTCTTCGCTCATGTCTGGAGACAACACGTCTCAGACCGGTGGATTCAGGAGGTGGTGTCCTCCGGTTACAAGATAGAGTTCGCTGCCTTGCCGCCCTCCAGATTCCTCAGATCTCAGATGCCTCAGGACCCCCTGGCAGCTCAGGGTATGGTTCTGGCTGTGCAGAACCTTCTGGACATGGGGGTCATCCGTCTGGTCCCTTTCTGGGAAAGAGGTTGGGATATTATTCCAATCTCTTCACAGTACCCAAAAGGGATGGCTCCATCAGGCCCATCCTGGATTTAAAACTGCTCAACAAATTTGTCAGGACAAGGCACTTTCGCATGGAAACTCTGCGCTCGGCTGTCAGCTCCCTGCGCCCGGGGGACTTCATGTCCTCTATAGACATCAAGGACGCTTACCTGCATGTTCCAGTCTTCCCAGGGCATCAGAGATTCCTCAGGTTCACGCTGGAGGACCAGCACTACCAATTTGTGGCACTGCCCTTCGGTCTCACCTTGGCCCCCAGAGTCTTCACCAAGGTGCTGGAGGGTGTCATGGCTCTCCTCAGGGCGTTCGCATTCTTCCCTATCTGGACGACCTTCTCATCACTTCTCAGTCTCTCCAACAGGCAGAGCTGGATACCTAGCAAGTGGTGACCATTCTGGAGTCATTCGGCTGGGTGATCAATCACCCCAAGTCTTCCCTGTCTCCATCCCTGGTGACTTCCTTTCTGGGCATGAATCTGGATACGGTTCAGGCCAGGATCTTTCTTCCTCAGCAGAAGGTGGACTCCCTGCAAGCTCAAGTCCTTTTTCTTCTGTCCTGCCCTCACCCCTCCATCCAGCAGGGGATGCAGCTAGTGGGACAAATGGTGTCCTGCTTCGAGGTGTTTCCCTATGCGCAATTTCACATGAGACCTGTTCAGCTCCACCTCTTGTCAGTATGGGACATGAGTCCCTTGTCTCTAGATCAGGCCTTTGTCCTCTCTCCTCTAGCCCGGAGGTCCCTCTCGTGGTGGCTGGACTCGAGGAACCTTTTGGGGGGCAGATCCTTTCTGGCCCCCTGTTGGGAGACAGTCACCACGGATGCCAGTCTGACTCGCTGGGGGGCCTTTTGGAAAACCCTAGAATACCAGGGGCTGTGGGGTCCTCAGGAGGCCCACGCCCCTATCAACATTCTGGAACTAATGGCGGTCCGGCTGGTTCTGGCCCATTTGACTCCGCACCTTCAGGGCCGGCTGGTCCAGGTACGTTCGGACAACCAGACGACGGTTGCCTACATCAATCATCAGGGAGGGACCCGGAGCAAGGGTGCCTTGAAGGAAGCGTCCAAGATTCTCTCATGGGCGGAGGACAATGTTCCTTGCATTTCAGCGGTTTAAATTCCGGGGGTGGAAAACCTGGAGGCAGACTCTCTGAGCAGGAGGACTTCTCGCCTGGGGGAATGGTCCCTCAGCAGCGAGGTCTTTCGCTCCCTGTGTCACCGTTGGGAGGTGCCGGACGTGGATCTGTTTGCTTCTCGCCACAATCACAAGCTCCCAGTCTTTGTCTCTCTGTCTCAGGATCCCCTCTCCTTGGCCATGGATGCTCTGACTCTCTCTTGGCAGGGGTTCCGTCTCCTGTATCTCTTCCCTCCATTCCCCCTGCTGGGCAGGGTTCTGCGCAAGGTAGTTCAAGAAAGGGTGCCTGCAATTCTGGTGGCCCCCCGCTGGCCAAGATAGGTGTGGTTCGCAGACATCGTGCAGCTGGCAGTAGATCAGTACGCTCTGCCCATGGTTCCGGACCTTCTCACTGAGGGACGGCTTTGCCATCCCAATTTACAAACGCTGGCTATGATGGCCTGGCTGCTGGAACCTCCATCTTGAGGGAAGAAGGGCTTTCTGCTTCTATTGTCAATACCTTGATTAGGGCTAGGAAAAAATCTTCCTCCTCCATTAACTATAGGACTTGGCGGACCTACATTGACTGGTGTGAGTCTAACGTCCTTTCCTGTCGTGTGTTTACCATTCCTAGGATCCTGGAGTTCCTTCAGCATGGCTTGGATATGGGTCTTCAGCTCAGCACTCTCAAGGGTCAAGTTTCTGCCTTGGCTGTTTTCTTCCAGAGATCTTTCGCTCTACATCCTCTGGTCAAGACTTTCTTCCAGGGGGTTGCTCATGTGCGTCCCCCCTGTAAACCTCTGTTGCCAGTCTGGGACTTGAATTTGGTCTTGTCTGCCCTCAGGGCCCTCCATTTGAGCCTGTTCAGGAGGCTGCTCTGTCTATTCTTACTCTTAAAGTTGCCTTTTTGGTGGCTATCACCTCTGTCAGGCGTGTTTCGGAGTTAGCGGCCCTTTCTATTCAGGCCCTCTACTTTGAGAAACACCAGGACAAGGTGGTTTTCCGCTTTAAACCAGATTTTTTGCCTAAGGTTGTCTCGGCCTTCCATCTCAATCAGGACATTGTGCTTCCTTCCTTGTGCCCTAATCCTGGTAATTCCAAGGAGAGGGCCTTGCATTTCCTGGATGTGGTCAGGAACGTGAAGTTTTACTTGGTGGCTACTGCACCTTTCCGAAAGACTGATGCCTTGTTTGTGGTCCCTTCGGGTCCCAGGAAGGGTTTGGCTCCTGCTAAGTCTACTATTAGCAAGTGGAACCATCAGGCTATCGTTAGGGCCTATTCTGCAAGGGGAAGTGATCCTCCTTTCCGTGTTACTGCTCATTCTACCTGTGCTGTTGGGGCCTCCTGGGCCTTCCAGCACCAGGCTTCTATTGAACAAGTTTGTAAGGCTGCTACTTGGTCTTCTTTTCATACCTTTTCCAAGTTTTACAAGGTTGATGTTTGGGCCTCAGCTGATGCTGTTTTTTGGCCGCAAGGTTCTGCAGGCGGCAGTGGTGTGAACTGCGCGCTGTTTGCTTTTTTGGGGGTCCCACCCTACTTACGGACACTGCTATTGGATGTCCCATCTGTTATGAATCATCTGGAGCAAGACGTGCTGCATACTTAGAATAATACAATTCTGTGATTACTCACCTTGTAGAATTGGTATTATAAGTATGCAGCACGTCCTGCTCCACCCCACCCTGTTTGCATTATCTTGGATCTTCTGTATGGTGATTGTTATCCTTGTTAAAGTTTTTACTGATTATTTGCTCCTCCTGTTTTTCCTACTGCTTTTCAAAACTGGGGAATTTGTGGGAGGTCCCGGGTATATATGGACCGGGAGGGGCCTCTTTTTTTGCCATCTCTGCAGTCCAGCGCCCTCTGGCGGAGGTAATCCCATCTGTTATGAATCATTATCTGGAGCAGTATGTGCTGCATACTTATAATACCAATTCTACAAGGTGAGTAATCACAGAATTGTATTTTTGTAATTACTCTTGTCTTTCTGCAATAAAACGTTTTGTTTTTAAAAAGGAAAACAAGAGCATTGCCATTTGTAGCGCTACACAATGGGAATACTTGAGTGGGCCTCAATTGATAGGTTGGGGGACAAAGCATTTGATGTGGACCCTTAAATTGATGTTGCCTTTATGCATAGCTTCCAGTTTTTCAGGGAGGGACATTTAATAAATGAAGCCACACACCCTCATTGAGTGATAGATTGTTTTAAATGTTACAACCTATCTCCTATGTGAACATTTTTAGGTGTAACATGCAGCTCTGCATCGATAAATGATTCGTCTATTCAAAGAGGGACGAATGAGAACGATGGACAGGGGGACATGGATTCACAAGAGGGACAGTCCCTCCAAATCAGGGCACTTAGAAGGTATGCCTTTAAGGTCATACCATATTTGACCATAAACCCACCTAAGGGTCCTGCTGATAGGTGCCTGGGGGCTTTATTTAGGCAACTGCTGGACTGGACTTTTCTTCTGCTTTAATGGGCCCACTTTTATTTAACTTGTTTATAAACAACATAGAAGATGGAATTAGAAGCACTGTCTGTATTTCTGCAGATGACACAAAGATATGTAGCACAGTGCCTATGTATCTATTGAAGATGTTTACAAGCTTCAGAATGACTTGGACATGTTGAGTGTCTGGGCATTCACTTGGCAAATGAAGTCCAGTGTGGAGAAATGTAAAGTAATGCACTTGGGATCTAATAACCTGAAGGCCACATATGTCCTCGGAGGGAGTAAAACTGCGAGAGTCACTTGTTGAGAAGGATCTGGGGGTACTGGTAGACTACAGGCTAAATAACAGCATGCAATGCCAAGCAGCTGCTTCCAAGGCCACCAAGATATTATCATGCATTAATAGGGGCCTGGAATCATGGGATAGGTGAGTAATTTTGCCTCTTTACAAGGTACTGGCACGCCCTCACCTGGAATATGCCGTCCAGTTATGGGCAGCCGTTCATAGAAAGGACGCTCTGACTTTGGAAAGGCTGCAGAGGAGCCACCAAACTAATAAGAGGAATGAAGGATCTTAGTAATGAGGAAAGATTACGAGAATTAAATCTGTTTAGTCTTGAGAGGAGACATGATTAACTTGTATAAATATATAAATGGCCAATGCAAAAAATATGGGGAAACACTATTTCAGGTAAAATCCTCTCTAAAGACAAGGGGCACGCTCCCTTCGACTGGAAAAAAAAAAAATTCAGTCTCCGGAGGCGGCAATCATTCTTTACCATAAGTACTATAAATCTGTGGAATAGCCTCCCACAGAAGCTTGTTACAGCATCAATTGCTGACAGCTTCAAAAAAGGATTAGATGCTTATTTAGAAGAAAATAACATTAACATACTTACTATTAGCTGTTATCAGTAAAAAAAAAAAAACTTCCCCTACCCCAACACCCTTGGTTGAACTTGATGGACATATCTTATTTCAACCGTATAAACTATGTAACATAAAAATCCTAAGCCATTTCTTCAGAGCTTTCATCCTTAAATGAGCTCACAGACTACCTGGAGGGGATAATGGAAGGCAGCAGGTTCAATTTGACAACTCCCAGGGCTGCTGTGAGTGCTACTAGCGCTGTGATGTGACAGCATGCAATCTCACTACATACTTGGGGGATAGGGAAGTCAAGAGGCCTGCACTCTACACCTCAAAAGTTGAGCCCCCCCCTCACATTTCAAAATCATTCTACCTGCATCTACTGCCTGTTATGAGCCTTTAACCTCCCTGGCGTTCTGATACCGACAAATGCAATGGCAACGAAAGCGTTGCCATTGCATTTGTCTCTGACGCACGGCTCCGCCCCCATGAGCCTCTGCGGCTCACAGAGATGGAACCCGGAAGCAGAGACGGACGCCGCAGCCGCGGCTCTCGCCTTCGATCGCGGCGGAGACATCGCTGGATCGCAGGGAGAAGGTAAGGAGGCTGCGCCGCCCGCTCCTGCTCCCTAATCGATCCCGAGCGTGACTCGGGGTCACCGCCACTTACTGCGCAAATTGACCCCAAGTCACGCTCGGGATCACCGCCAAGGGGGTTAAACATCCAAGATGGTGGCTCATGGAGCATCAGGCAGCCTGCAAACAGGATGTGTCTTCTGACTGTGTCGCTCTGCATTCTGGGATTGCTGTCCTTTCCCTGACCCCAGTTCTGCTCTGTTTGTACAAAGCACAGCTATAACCCGCCCCCTGCACTTTTTCCCGCTTTCCTCTCCTCAGTATGTGAGGTTTCTGAGGCAAGATGGTGGCGCCCATATCCTAGAGTCCTGAACAGAGTTGCAGCCCAGAGGAGGAAAGAATAATAAGTGACTAAAAACGTAATATATATTCATTATAGATGCTGGGGAATAGTTTAAGGGTTTGGGCTTTTCATTAAATCATGCTGAAGGTCCGGTTTAAGACACGACCCTGTATCTGTCCATATCCAGAAGTAAATCCCACACCCATACCTCACCAACAGAATATCTACAGCAGACCTTGTATTCTCCACAGGATCGCTGCGAAATCGCTGAACGCACCCTCCCCCCCCTTCCGGACTACTCAATATTTGCACTGCAACATCTGCCCCTCCCAAAAAGAGAAAAAGGAAAGGGAGGACAGAAAAGGAAAAGAGAGAATAGAAAAATGAATGGAATAAAAGAAACAAAGGATCCCGGAACCCCGCACACCAACCCCGAGTCCCACCGCCTCCAGCGATACCTCACGTTGGCCACCTCCCAAGCGCCTCACCCTACCCCTCGCCAACTTAATTCTCCAAAAGAGCCCGGAGAGACCAGCGCTCTCCCAAGATCTGGATTACTTCTCATTATGGCATTGTTTTCTTGCAGGCACCATCCTGTTGTCGGGAGGGCAAGAGGTGGTCTGCATTTTGGTGGGGACATGATGAAGAGTTGAGTTTTCTGGACAGGCCCCAGGTCTTGATCAAAATCCAGTTGGGAAACACAAGAGAAGGGGCATAAGCTGAATGTCCTGCAGGACAGCTCTTTTCTGGCCCATTGAGCGGTCATCTGTCAGGCATGTGAGGAATCAATGGGGCTCTAGGCCTGCCCCAATGCTTATCCCAAGCAGGTGGCCGCACACAAAATAATATCAAATATAATTTATTGAATAAAATATCAAATACATAGACACATAGCGTGCTCCAAAATGTACAATGACAATACACACACACACAAGACCAATTTTTTTAAAAACATAGACAATTGGATATGTGGGGAGGATATTGATCGGCTAATTAATCAAAATGTATACTATTAAGTAACACATGATGCCTTATACACGATGAGCGGCAGAATGCTGAAAGTGCTAGTGACTATGATGAGGTAGCGCAAAAGATGCAGGAAAGGTTGTGCAAAAAGAGCAAAGCAGCAGCTGAGCATAAATGAATCGATTCAAATATTTATATAAGTGCCAAGTGCTGGCAATCGTGTGCAAAGGAATCACAAATATGTGCTATACAGAATATGAATGGTGTCAGAATCCTAGAAGCGTCTGCCCCATCAAAGTGCATTAGACAATAAAAACTAAACTAACAATACGTCGCCAAAATGAAGAGCCCGATCCTCCCCACAAGAATCACTGACACGTTGCGTGGTTCGACTACCACTTCGCCAGGCTGAAATCCATTATGCGTGCCCCAGTCCTTATAAGTATCCAGCCGAATAGGAGTCAGCTGCTCAGGCATGGACAACATGTCAATGGATTGCCTGGACAACAATCTGCCACCTCAGGGGTTGTTTGTCCCATGGTATAGTATTCCCCAAGTTTCTGCATTCCGCCTTGCAGCTGCACGATTGTGAGCCGTTGAAAAAAAAAAAAAAATCACTTTATGGAGGAAAATCAGCAGCTAGGAAGACAATGAAAGCAAGTGGCACTTTCTTACTCCTAAGAAAAGTAGAGAACTTTTTACTCCTTTTGAAACTAGTAAAAAGTGCCGTCGCACTGTCTTCCCAGCTGGTGATCCAGCAAGTGACCTTCTCAGGCTTTATTCCAAGTATGTCACACACCCCGCTTCCAATATTCATGACATATGGGTTATGTCCAGTAGAGGCGAACTTCTGCAGAGATGACAGGAAAAAAAGGAGCCCCTCCCGGTCCATAAATACCTGGGACCTCCCACACATTCCCCAGTATTCGTCTCTGCAGGACGGCGAGCAAGTCAGAGTATGGCTGTGTTTCTTCCTTGCAGGTAAGCCGGGGTTACACCCGGCCAATTTGCCCCTATTCTTAGTATACAGTACGTCCTGCTCCAAATCTAATACAGTTGGGATATTCTCCGCCAGATGGCGCTGGACTGCAGAGACATCAAAAATAGGCTCCTCCCGGCCCCTCAAATACCCGGGGACTTCCCACAAATCCCCAGAATTTCTCTGCAGTCTGGCTGCGAAGGACGAGAAATTGGCTCTCTACTCGCAGGTGAGCGGGGTTATTAACCTGCGGCCCTGTAGGACTATTCCCACCCATTCCACTAGTAATATGCCTCCCAGCCTTGGCTGCGCTGGTCGGGTGAAGGTAGGCAGCACCGCTGCCTTAGGAGTGCTGCTCCACCGCAATCCCCCACCAAAGGGTAGGCGGTTCAGGCTTATGGTGAGCCTCTATGGGATGCCCCTCCCGCACTATTGCCCCTGCCTATTGGTGGGCCCTATTTAAGTGGCCGCCGTCCTCCCTCATCCTCCTTGTAGTCTTCGGGGGAAAAGGGGGGGGGGGGTGTATGTGTATAGATATGTATGTTATGCAGTCTGTGCTTGCTCTTTTCACATGCCTTTATTCTTGTGTCAGCCGCCGCACTGACTTGTCTTGTTCCGCGCTTGGCGGCGGCGGCGGCATTACCTCAGGCGCTGTTGCGCCATCATTGGCTGTTGGCTTTCTGGCTTCGCGCTCTTCGGGGGGGGGCCCGTCTTTGGCGCATTCCGCGTCATCGCTGTTACTGGCTCGCCCCTCGAGGTATACCGACGCCATCTTTTCTGCTTGGTTGGCCTATGCGCGACGGACTCCTACCTACCGCGGTCCGCTTTATCTCCTTCACTTTTTTTTGTTACGATGTACTTAAGGTCTTTTCTGCTTATGTCTTTTAGGCGGGACGAACTCTTCTTGGCTTCTCCCGGCCCTGTTTTAGTATATTACTTGTAGGCCTTGTAAAATTTATACTCCCACTTCCCTAGCGGGTTATTGGGGCATCCAGGGTTGCTATATAGCGTTATTCCCTATCGGCGTATAGCGCTGCTATAATCACCATATGGAGGCATCCCAGGATATTGTGACCGGGGTCCCTTCGGGACAAGCCCGGCTGTGTGTAGCGTGTGGGCAGCCTCATGCTGACGCTGACAAGGCGCGGGTCTGTGTACCCTGTGTTGAGCAGGTGCTTGCATTGCAATCTGGCCTGCCAGTGGCTGCACCTCGTTTCACTTCATCTACTCCCCCAAGCTTAAGTCTTACTCCTGCTGAGTTGCATACCAGTGGGGATTCTCAGCCTGATGTGTCTTCTAGACTGGCTACTGTTGAACAGATTATTGCGAGGTCTTTAGCACGTAAGGGCCCTGGGAAGAAGCGGCACATGACACCTAATGTTACTGTTTTCCCTATGGGAACTGAGGAGTTTTGGAATCTGTGTGGCTATACCCCGTCTGATGAAGGGGAGCTCTTTTCTGATTCAGGCTCATCTGATGAGAGACCAAGGGGTCATGACGATTCTGGCTCTGACCCCTGGGCCCCGGATGACACTGACAGATTATTGACCCAGATTTTTGAGGTTCTGTCTATCTCTCTCCCTGTTGAGGCTCCCAGGCAAAGAGGGGAGCTTTTCCATACAGCAAAATCACGTTTGGAATTTCCAGAGCAGGCACATTTCCATAACTTTGTGCTCAAGGAATGGGAGTGCCCCAGTAAACTTCCCGGGGTTCCAAAGAGTTGGGATAGGAAGTATCCTGTAGTCCTGCTGAGATGGTTGCCCCCCGAGGTGGATGCCCCGATCCTAGGGCTATCTAACACATCTGTCATGCATTCCCCTGATTCTACTACCCTGTGGGATGCCGAAGACCGGCGTATTGATCAGCTGGCATCCCATGCCTTTGCATGTGCGGGGACTGCGCTGCGCCCGGTCTGTGCCTCTGCCATTACTACTGTGGCCACTAGAACCCTTATCAGAAATATGCTTGATAGTGCCCCTGATGATTTGCCTTGTGAGGTGTTTAATGCACTCTCCAGTTGTGATGTTTTTGTAAATTTTGTCCTATCAGCATTATATGACACCATCAGAATGTGTGCCAGAACTTCTGCCCTCGTGGTGGCTATACGCCGCTCGGTTTGGCTGCGCCAGTGGGCTGCTGACAACGCTGCCAAGAAGGCCCTCACTGGTTTTCCCTTTAAAGGACTGCGTCTGTTTGGAGACCGCCTGGACCTTTTTGCTAAGGGAGGCAGGTTACCCCAGCGCAGACGGCAATCTCGGCCCTTTCGGGGTTCCTTCTCCTTCCCTTACCGTGGTGCAAGACAGGAAAGGGAGGTTTCCTTCCCTGGGGCCCGGGGAGGTTTCTGGGGTAGAGGCAGAGGACGTGGACGTCCTGGCTCCTCCTGGGGTCCCAAAGCTAAATCCTCTCCCAAGCCCTCTCAGGCATGATGGGGCGCCCTCACCCATCCAGGTGGGGGGACGGCTGCAGCACTTCACTCACGTCTGGAGGCTTCATGTCTCAGACCGGTGGATTCAGGAGGTAGTGTCCTCCGGTTACAACAGTTTGCTGCCGATCCCCCTTCAAGATTCATCAGATCCCGGATTCCTCAGGACCCTGTGTCAGCTCAGGAGCTAGTGCAAGCAGTGCAAGGCCTCCTGGAGCTGGGGGTCATCTGCCAGGTCCCTTTAAGAGAAAAAGGCAAGGGCTTTTATTTCAACCTATTCACAGTACCCAAAAAGGATGTTTCTGTCAGGCCCATCCTGGGCTTAAAGTTTCTCAACAAGTTTGTCAGGGGCAGGCGCTTTCGCATGGAGACTCTGCGCTCTGCCATCAGTTCCCTGCGCCAAGGGGATTTCATGACTTCTGTGGACATCAAAGATGCTTACCCTCATATTCCTGTGTTCCCAGGTCATCAAAGGTTCCTCAGGTTCGCTCATATGGATCAACACTACCAATTTGTGGCCTTGCCCTTCGGCCTCACCTCAGCTCCCAGGGTGTTCACCAAGGTGCTGGCTGGCGTGAGGTCTCTGCTCAGATGTCAGGGCGTCCGTGTGCTTCCCTATCTGGACGACATCCTCATCACTTCCCAGTCTCTACATCAGGCAGAGTTGGATACTGGTGGTGTCCACTCTGGAGTCATTTGGATGGGTGATCAACCACCCCAAG
This sequence comes from Gastrophryne carolinensis, assembly GCA_027917425.1. Lineage (NCBI taxonomy): Eukaryota > Metazoa > Chordata > Amphibia > Anura > Microhylidae > Gastrophryne > Gastrophryne carolinensis. The sequence goes on along the minus strand of CM051236.1, from coordinate 502,945,507 downwards.
TCCTCACTGTCCCCTTCCTTGGTAACTCCATTCCTAGGAATGAATCTGGATACAGTTCAGGCAAGGATCTTCCTTCTTCAGCAGAAGGTGGACAGTCTGATTGCACAGGCTTATTCGCTCCTAGCTTGTCCCCATCCCTCCATCAGGCAGGGGATGCAGCTGGTGGGCCTGATGGTGGGTGCTTCAAAGCGGTCCCTTATGCTCAGTTCCAATTGAGGCCGCTGCAACTTCACCTATTGTCTGTATGGGACAAGGACCCAGCGTCCCTGGACAGGGTCTGTGTGCTCTCCCCCCTGGTCAGGAGGTCCCTCTCGTGGTGGATGGACTCAAGCCAAGAAACCTGTTTGGGGGCAGATCCTTTCTTGCCCCTTCCTGGGAGACGGTCACCACTGATGCCAGTCAGTCAGGTTGGGGGGGCTTCTGGAAGTCCCTGCGGTTCCAGAGGAGGTGGGGCCCTCAGGAGGCCCACACACCTATCAATGTCTTGGAGCTGCGGGCGATCAGGTTAGTTCTGGCTCGCTTGACTACTCATCTTCGGGGCCTGCCTGTTCAGGTGCGCTCGGACAACCAGACGGCAGTCGCCTACATCAATCATCGGGGGAAGGGGGGGGGACCCGGAGCAAGGGGGCCCTCCAGGAAGCGTCTCTGATCCTGACTTGGGCGTAGGCCAATGTCCCCTGCATATCAGCTGTGTACATCCCGGGGGTGGAAAATCACCTGGTGGACTCTCTGAGCAGGGGGACCTCTCACCAGGGAGAATGGTCCCTATGCAGCAGGGTGTTTCAATCTCTGTATCACCGTTGGGGCCAACCAGATGTGGATCTGTTTGCGTCCCGACACAATCACAAGTTCCCAGTATTTGTCTCTCTGTCCAGGGATCCTCTGGAAAAAAGGTATATGTCAGCACTCCTTATAAAATTCAAATGCTTTAATAAAGATGATTTAAAAATATCTCCATGTCAAAAAAGGCAGCTAAAAGCAATATGAGACCCTGGCAGATGTTATGCGTGCCATGCAATGCTTACGTGTTTCGGACTGCTGGGGTCCTTAATCATAGAGGGATCCTCTGGCCCTGACCTCGGATGCGCTAGCAATGTCATGGAAGGACTTTCAGTTCCTGTATGTCTTCCCTCCAATTCCCCTGCTGGGAAGGGTTCTGCGCAAGATTGCTCTGGAAGGGGTGCCAGCAATTCTGGTGGCCCCCAGGTGGCCAAGAAGAGTGTGGTTCGCAGATGTGGTGCAGCTGGCAGTAGATCAGTACGCTCTGCCCTTGGTGCCAGATCTGATCACTCAGGGCTCACTACGCCATCCCAATTTACAAACTCTGGCTTTGACGGCTGCTGAAACCTCCATCTTGATGGAGAAGGGGCTGTCTTCCTCGGTTGTGGATACTTTGATTAAAGCTAGGAAGAAGTCTTCCTCTTCCATTTACTACAGGGTTTGGCGTGCCTACATTGACTGGTGTGAGTCTAAGTCCCTGCCCTGTCGTGTGTTCTCTATTCCCAGGATTCTGGAGTTCCTGCAGCATGGGTTGGAGATGGGGCTCCAATTCAGTACTCTGAAGGGTCAGGTTTCTGCCCTGGCTATTTTCTTCCAGAAGTCCTTTGCTCAGCACCCTCTGATCAGAACTTTTTTTCCAGGGGGTCACTCATGTGCGTCCCCCACGTAAGCCTATGGTGCCTGTTTGGGATCTGAACTTGGTTCTGTCAGCCTTGCAGGGTGCTCCCTTTGAACCTGTGCAGGATGCTGCCTTGGCCATTCTTACGCTCAAGGTTGTATTTCTGGTGGCTATCACTTCTGTCAGGCGTGTGTCTGAGTTGGCGGCGCTGTCCATTCAGCCCCCCTACTATGAGAAACACCAGGACAAGGTGGTGTTTCGTTTCAAACCTGACTTTCTGCCTAAGGTAGTGTCTGCTTTTCATTTGAATCAGGATATTGTTCTTCCTTCTTTGTGCCCTAATCCTAGCAATGCTAAGGAGAGAGTTTTGCTCTGGATGTGGTTAGGTGTCTGAAGTACTATCTGGTGGCTACTGCACCTTTCAGGAAAACTGATGCTCTTTTTGTGGTCCCTTCTGGTCCTAGGAAGGGTTTGGCTCCTGCCAAGTCTACTATCAGCAAGTGGATTCGTCAGGCTGTGATTCAGGCCTACTCTTCTAAGGGGAAGAATCCTCTCTTCCGCCTTACTGCTCATTCCACTTGTGCTATTGGTGCCTCTTGGGCTTTTCAGCACCAGGCTTCTGTTGAACAAGTTTGCAAGGCCGCTACTTGGTCTTCTGTTCATACCTTTTCAAAGTTTTACAAGGTTGATGTTAGGGCCTCAGCTGATGCTGTTTTTGGCCGAAAGGTTCTGCAGGCGGCAGTGTTTTAAACTGCCTGCTGCTGATTTTTCTTGGGGATCCCACCCTACTTATGGACACTGCTATTGGATGTCCCACGTGTAAGTATTATATTTGGAGCAGGACGTACTGTATACTAAGAATAATACAATTCTGTGATTACTCACCTGTAGAATTGGTATTATGAGTATACAGTACGTCCTGCTCCAACCCACCCTGGTTTGCATTTCTTGGATCCCCTGTATGGTGATTGTTATCATTGTTATAGTTGATAGTTTGGATTGTTTAATTCTCCCGGCTTCTCATTAACTGCTTTTCAATGCTGGGGATTTGTGGGAGGTCCCCGGGTATTTGAGGGGCCGGAAGGAGCCTATTTTCGATGTCTCTGCAGTCCAGCGCCATCTGGCGGAGTATATCCCAACTGTAAGTATTAGATTTGGAGCAGGACGTACTGTATACTCATAATACCAATTCTACAGGTGAGTTATCACAGAATTGTAATTTTTCTGCCCGGACCTTGTTTAATTAAGTCCATACTATGCCTCCCAGCCTTGGCTGTAGGTCCGGGCGAGGTTAGGCAACACCTTAGAGGTGTATCTAGGGAGCCATGCTCCCCCGTGAGACCCCATATTAAGGGGTAGGCGGTATCCAGGTTTGGTGATCCTGGTTTGGGATGCCCTGTCCCGGTTTATCCCTTCCACCCTGTAGTGCGGGATTCCCCCCCTTCCGGGTCTCCCTGTTCCCCTCTACTTGGGGGGGGGGGTGCTTTTCCTTCTCTCCAACTCTTTTTTTAGAATGTATGTTGTGTGCGGGTATGTGCTTACTTCCCCATTCGTCACGTGGGGTGTGTGCGCTTTTGGACGCATGTGGAGGCCATTTTACAGGGGGAGCTTCTTCCCCTCAGGTTGCTTGGAAAGGGGGCGGGGCCAGGCGCTCGGCATGCTCGCCGTGGTCCGCCCCCTTTGCTTATGGCGATATTGCGGAGCCCAGCTATTTGCTGGGATCCGGGTCTTTCAGATGGGGGCGCGGCGCGATCCGCGCTGGCCCTTCTTCTTCTCCCTCTCTCTCTCTGGAGCTACTGGCTGGCAGGACGCCATTGATCTTCCGTGAGTGCCCTGTTGGGCCACCCTTTTTTCTGTATATGCGCGCTTTGTGCTTCTTCTAGCGTGTTGGGGCAGCCTGTCAACATGTCCTTCCATATGTTATATATATATATATATATATATATATATATATATATTATGTCATATTTTATGTACCTTGATTGCATGTGTGTGTGCCTGGTCATGGGTCCCTTTACATTGTGTATTTCAGGAGGACTCCCTATCAATTATAATTAAAGGGGGGTTCTCCCGGTCCCTTGCAGATAAATTTGGGGGCCTATAAATCCTCCCACTAGGGACTTAAAGGGGCATCCCGGGTTGCTCAAGCAGCGTAATACCCTCGGGTCATTGCGACTACCTTAAAATCACCATATGGAGGCTTCCCAGGATACCGGGCTTGGGCTCCCTTCGGGGCAATCCCGGCAGTGTGTGGGTTGTGGGGTATCCCTTACGGGGGATAATGTACTGATTTGCATACCATGTGCTCAGCAGGCCATAACGCGGCAGTCGGGGTCCCAGGCGTCTGGGTCTGTGCCACCGGCCTCATCTCCTACCCCACCCCGCCTTATCCGCACCCCAAGTGACACTGTCATTGGCGGGGTAATTAAAGGGGCAGGTGGGGTAGGGGCAGTGCTGTGTTGCTGAAGGGCCAATGAGCCCTAGGTTCAGTGGGGCTTACGCCCTCCTCCTGTTTTGGCACTCCCTGTTCTCCCAATCAAATACCAGTTCATAGTTGCACCAATCACACACTCACCTCCCATCATATCTGTCCCTATAAAGGTTTCACTCTGGCGGCAGTTCAGTGCCTGTGATAGCGCCTTGAACCTAGTTAGCTGCTAGTCTCTTGTGATTGTTTTGAACTCCCGTTGCCGACCTCCGCCTGTCTTGACCATCCTGGATCTGAACTACCGTTGCCGACCTCCGCCTGTCTTGACCATCCTGGATCTGAACTCCCGTTGCCGACCACCGCCTGTCTTGACCATCCTAGATCTGAACTCCCGTTGCCGACCACCGCCTGTTTGACCATCCTAGATCTGAACTCCCGTTGCCGACCTTCTAGCCTGTTCCTGGACTTCCGTTAAACGCTCAGTTGTTGGGCAACGCAATACCGCTTCCAGCCACAGGTTCTCCAGACCTCCGTTCAGTAAGCCTACAATCTTTGAGCCATTGAAGTCCTGGGGGCAACCGATCCCGGGCAGGCGTGTTCTGCGTCCCGGCAAGCGGGGGCTCCTACAGGTGAAGCTGGCTGCGGAGATTGGGGGTTGAAGGCTTACCTGGAGGGCTGGAGTTACTCAAGCGGTCTTTTGTAGTACCCAGAGCGTGACAAGCGCTGGTCGTCCCCTCCCGAGGTCGATGCGCCCGTTCTGGGATTGTCCAACACCTCTGTTGTACATTCTCCAGACGCCACCACTCTTAAAGATGGTGAGGACAAGCGCATTGACCAAATTGCCTGCCATGCCTTCGCTAGTGTGGGTTCAGACTTGCGGCCTGTTTGTGCGTCTGCGCTCACGGCTGTGGCTACCAGGTCTGTGGTTAGGGACCTGTTGAGTGGTTCCCAGCTTAACCCGGCCAGTGATGAATTCGCAGCCCTTAATCGGTGTGAATTGTTCATGTCTTTTGTTTTATCCGCCTTGGATGACACAATATGCATGTGTAGTAGAACCTCGGCGTTGCTAGTGGCTATTCGCCGATCGGTTTGGTTGCGCCAATGGGCAGCTGACATTGCGGCTAAGAAGTCACTTACAGGGCTACCCTTCCTGGGTAAGTGGTCGTTTGGAGATAAATTGGATTCGGTGGCAAAAGGGGAAGGTTACCACAACGTAAGAAGCAGCGTCGCTCCTTTCAGGGGGCAGGCTCCTTTAATCCTTCCTTTCGCGGTGCCAGAGCAGGCAGAGGTTTTGCCTACTCTACCTTCAGAGGTGATTCCTGGAACAGAGGCAGAGGACGTGCTCTTCCTGGACCTGCCTGGGGTTCCAAGCCCAAGCCCGCTGCCAAGCCAGTTCAGCAATGAGGGGGCGCCCTCATCCTTGCGGGTGGGGGGACGGCTGCGACACTTCTTCCGGGTTTGGGCCCGGGAGGTCACAAGTGGTCTCTTCCGGGTACAAACTGGAGTTTGAGTACCGGCCTCCTCACAGATTCCTCAGATCTCAGGTGCCCTCGGATCCCAGGGCTGCGCAGGGGCTCCTGTTGGCAGTGCAAGATCTTCTGGACATGGAAGTCATATGCCCGGTGCCTTTCTCTGAGAGAGGCCGGGGCTATTATTCCAACCTCTTCACGGTTCCCAAAAAGGATGGATCCATAAGACCCATTCTGGATCTGAATCTTCTCAACAGGTTTATTCGAACCAAGAAGTTCCGCATGGAGACGTTGCGCTCAGCCATCCTTTCTCTTCGTCAGGGGGACTTCATGACGTCCATATACATCAAGGATGCTTACCTTCATGTACCAATCTTCCCAGCACACCAGAGATTTCTCAGGTTTGTGGTGGGAGATCAGCATTTTCAGTTTGTTGCCCTCCCTTTCGGGCTGACCTCGGCACCAAGGGTGTTCACCAAGGTGCTGGCGGGCATAATGGCCCTTCTCAGAGCCCAGGGCATCCGCATTGTGCTGTATCTGGACGACCTCCTCATTACGGCATCCTCTTTCAGACAGGCGGAGCTACACACCAGGACGGTGGTGATGATGCTGGAGAGGTTCGGCTGGGTGATCAACCATCTCAAGTCCTCTCTATCCCCGTCAAGGGGGATTTTGTTTCTGGGCATGAATCTGGATACCGTTCAGGCCAGGGTGTTCCTACCTCCGTCGAAGGTGCAGATGGTTCAAGATCTGATACGTCTTCTCCTGTCCAACCCTTGCCCGTCTATCCGGCTAGGGATGAGACTGGTGGGATTGATGGTGGCTTCCTTCGAGGCAGTTCCCTTTGCTCAGTTCCACATGAGGTCGCTCCAGCTCCATTTACTGTTGGCTTGGGACAGATGTCCGCTGTCATTGGATCAGTCATTTCTGATGTCTCCCCTGGTTCGGCACTCTCTTCAGTGGTGGCTGGAACCAAGGAATCTTCTGAGGGGCAGGTCTTTTTTGACCCCTTGTTGGGAGACTGTTACCACGGATGCCAGCCTGTCGGGCTGGGGGGGGGTTTCTGGAAGGAACATCAGTTCCAGGGGCTGTGGGGTCCTCGGGAGGCTCACACCCCCATCAATGTCTTGGAGCTGAGAGATATTCGGTTGGTTCTGTCACGCTTGACGCATCACCTCCAGGGTTTACCGTTTAGGTTCGATCAGACAATCGGACTGATGTTGCTTGCATCAATCACCAAGGAGGGACTCGCAGCAGGAGTGCCCTCAGGGAAGTTTCTCTGATTCTTGCATGGGCAGATAGCAATGTCCCATGCATCTCAGCAGTGTACATTCCGGGAGTGGAAAACATGGAGGCGGACTCCCTGAGCAGGGGGTCCTCTCACCGAGGGGAATGGTCGCTCAACCACAAGGTATTCCGGTCCCTTTGTCACAAGTGGGGGATTCCGGAGGTGGATCTCTTTGCCTCACCTCACAATCACAAGCTTCCTGCATTTGTGTCTCGGTCTCAGGATCCTCTGGCTCTGGCAGTGGATGCCTTGTCTCTTGCCTGGAGGGATCTGGGGTTCCTGTACCTGTTTCCCCCCTTCTCCATGGTAGGCAAGATGGTTCGCAAGCTGGCTCAAGAGGGTGCGCCAGCAATGCTGGTGGCCCCAAGGTGGCCAAGACAGGTTTGGTTCGCAGACGTCGTACGGCTGGCGGTAGATCAGTACAGGTTTCTCCTGTTTCCAGATCTGATCACTCAATGTCAACTTGGTTACCCCAATTTACAAACGCTGGCTTTGACGGCGTGGCTGCTGAAACCTCCATCTTAAAGGAGGGTTTGTCTGATGCTGTGATTCAGACGCTTGTTAGAGCTAGGAAGAGATCTTCCTCTAACATTTACTACAGGACTTGGTGGTCCTACATTGACTGGTGTGAGGCTAGGGCATTGCCTTGCAGGGTGTTTTCGATTCCTAGGATTTGGGATTTTCTTTTACCCGGTCTGGACCTGGGGTTCCAGCTTAGTACCTTGAAAGGGCAGGTCTCTGCCCTGGCGGTCTTCTTTCAAAGGTCCTTTGCTCTGCATCCCTTGGTTAAGACTTTTTTCCAGGGGGCCACTCATGTGCGGCCCCCTAGAAAGCCTTTGTTGCCCGTTTGGGATTTGAATTTGGTTCTGTCGGCCCTCCAGGGGCCTCCTTTTGAGCCGGTGCAGGATGTTGCACTTTCTATGCTCACACAAAAGGTTGCCTTTTTGGTGGCTATTACCTCGTATTACCAACGTGTTTCTGAGTTGGCGGCTCTGTCTATTCAGGCCCCTTACTTTGAGAGACACCAGGATAAGGTGGTCTTTCGCTTTAAGCCAGATTTCCTTCCTAAGGTGGTTTCTGCCTTCCATCTCAATCAGGATGTGGTTCTTCCTTCCTTGTGTCCTAAGCCTAGCAATGACAAGGAGAGGGTTTTGCACTCTTTGGATGTGGTTCGTAGTGTGAAGTACTATTTGGTGGCTACTTCTCCCTTTCGTAAGACAGACGCCTTGTTCGTGGTGCCCTCCGGGCCTAGGAAGGGTTTGGCGCCCGCCAAGTCTACCATTAGCAAATGGATACGTCAGGCCATTGTTGGGGCCTATTCTGCCAAGGGGAAGGTTCCCCCTTTTCAGATCACTGCTCAGTCTACTCGTGCTGTTGGGGCTTCTTGGGCTTTTCAACACCAGGCCTCTGTTGAACAAGTTTGTAAGGCTGCTACTTGGTCTTGGTCTGTTCATACTTTTTCCAAGTTCTATAAGGTTGATGTGCGGGGCTCAGCGGATGCTGTTTTTGGCCGCAAGGTTCTGCAAGCTGCAGTGGTTTAAATTTGTGCATTATTGCCTTTTTTTGGGATCCCCACCCATGTTGGACACTGCTATTGGATGTCCCATATGTCATGAATATTGGAAGCGGGGGTGTATGACATACTTGGAATAATACCCATTTTACAGGTGATTATTCACAAAATGGTGTTATAAGTATGCCACACACCTTTTATTGTTACCAATTTTTTTGTATTTGACTCTTCCTGGTCCCCTTACTGCTTTCCTATACTGGGGAAAGTGTGGGAGGTCCCAGGTATTTATGGACCGGGAGGGGCTCCTTTTTTTCCTGTCATCTCTGCAGAAGTTCGCCCTTTACTGGACATAACCCATATGTCATGAATACTGGAAGCAGGGTGTGTGACATACTTATAATACCCATTTTACAGGTGAGTAATCACAAAATGGTATTTTTCTCAATGTGATTTTTTTTCAACTGAGTGCGGTTTTCCAGTTTTGTATTGTACAAGTGGGTTGCCTATAAAGGAAAGGGTCTGATACTGCAGCTTTGTCTAGGTTAACATTACCTTCCAAGCAGTGTTAAATGATTTTTGCTTGCCCCATGCAGGTATCTTTCATTCACCAGCAGTTTGCATTTCCTGATAAAGCCTATAGAACTTGCTCCCTTTTGCTGACACATATGTTATGGTCACTGAAAAAAAAACTCCCTTCTAATGAGACACACATTGAGACCACCATGGATGAGTCATTATTTGTGGTGGAGGAGGCCCTTCAGAAGGTAGAGAGTTCAGTAGGGCTTAAAGTGGATGAAAACCCCCGGTAGCCAGGCCCTGTAATCTTTTAGATTCCCCCTACATCAGATGCCCTGCTGTGTGAAACCTTCCAGGGTTGCAGGGATCTTATCTCAGCAGGGTCCCACAATGCGACCTCCGCATCCCCAGCTTCTCTGTGGCTGTGCGCGCTCCCGAACAGCATGCAGGAGTTACGGGCAGCACCTTGTCACAGTAGTACTTTTAAAAGAGCCAATTAACCCTCTCAAACGTGCCACGGGAAGAAGTTTCTTTGAAAACCAGCCCCGTAAATGGGTTGCCAACCACTTTAAGAAGGGGCTGAATGAAAAATGCAGCCCCTCACACCCAGCCTGGTGAGAGCAGAAACAGGCCCTTTGCCTCCTTTAAAGTGGACCAAAACTGAGCACGATTCCAGGGCCCCCCAGGGCATCCAAAATCAGGATGTCCTGCTGTGTGAAACCCCCCAGGTCGCCCTATACACTTAGACTTTGTTCTCGGTCCAATGGCGCATGTGCAAGCCAAGGCCGCATCCCGCTACCCCTCTAGCTGGGCGCGTGTCCGAGACAGCCATTTGTAAATGGCCAGTGCGAGTACGCTCACTGTTAGAGGGATGTGGCCGCTAGCACATTCGGAGCCGCTGGCTTTTGATGCCGTCTTAGATGGTGTGACATCAGCGGATCCGAGCGTGCTGATTGGACGAGCAGCAGTGCATGCGCCCGAGGACCGGGGAAGAGGAGAGTTGGCATCGGCGATCTGGGGGGTTTCACACAGCGGGGTATCCCCGATCGGGGTGCCCCTAGGGGAAAGGACCAAAATCCTGGGTTTTGGTCCACTATAAGGTTTCAATGTGGAACAAAGCTAAAATATGTGGAAACATAAATTGCACTGCTTACATCATATTTAAGTTTTTTTTTTTTTTTTTTTTTTAAGGCCAGTGCATGTTGTGAATAGATGGAAGAGCTATGTATTCCCCTGCACCAAATAAAAATCACTGACACAGCTGCAATTTACTAAAGTTGAGGGGAGTTTGTGTAAAGGGAAACCATTTAAAGGGACATTCCAGGGGTTAAAGGATCCTGCTTTCTGCTCTCCCCATGCTGACTTTCAGGAGCTGCCTCTTTCATTCCGCAGCAGAGGAGGACTCAACCATGCAGGTTACAATGCGAGTCCCTTCAGATGTCAATTCATTTTGAGGAATCAAACAATGGTTTAGATTCAATAAGAGATGAACAAAATTCTCATGGTAGTAAAAAATTCAATTCATGAGAAAAAAGCCTGAGAATGTCACTGTTACTGAATCATCAGATAGGAAAACAATGGAAGTCAATGGCACTTTTTTACTCCTAAGAAAAGTAGAGAAGTGTTTCCTCCTTTCTACACTGTAGTAAAAGCTGCCATTGACTTTCATTGTCTTTTTATCTGGTGATTCAGTAACAGTGACATTCTCAGGCTTTTTCCTCATGAACTCTTATTGAATCGAGGCCTATGAGTCAACAAAAGGGAGCAACTTCTGTAGGGTTTATCTGGGAATGAAAAGTGCTGGTGAATGAAAGATGTGCCCCTGCTGAGCAACCCATCAACCAGCTTCACTTAAACCGGACCTTCACCATGATTTATTGAAAAGCCCAAACCCTTATAAAACAATTCCCAATCATCTAAAATTAATAAATTTTAAGTTTTTAGTCACTTATTTATTCTTTGCCCCACTGGGCTGCAACTCTGTTCAGGACTCTAGGATACGGGCACCGCCATCTTGGATAAGAAGCATCACGCTTACTGAGGAGAGGAGAGCAGGATAAAGTACAGGAGGCAGGTTATAGCTGTGCTTTGCACAGACAGAGCAGAGCTGGGGTCAGGAAAAGGTCAGCAGTCCCAGAATACAGAGCAGCACAGTCAGAAGGCACTTCCTGTTTGCAGGCTGCCTGAAGCCCCATGAGCCGCCATCTTGGATGTTTAAAGGCTCATAACATGCAGCAGATGCAAGTAGAATGATTTTTATTGTGAGCAATCTGTATGTGCAGAGTGTGGGAAACATATAAGATAGGCTGTTATTCAGATTGAAGGACCGCTTTAAGGGTGCACTCACCTCAGCGTTTGAATTTGGCCCCAGCCGGGGCTGCAGAAAGATGGGCGTCAGCTGCCATGGGTAAGGACACTTCTAGTGTTGACTCTCATCACTCATGGGAGCCGGCGGACATTTTTCTGTAGCCCTGACTGGGGCCAAATTCAAACACTGCTCCCGAGAGGAAGAGAATTTTGGACTGAAGTGACGTACAACGCTACATTCTGTAGCATCGGGGGGGGGGGGGGGGGTCGCCCATCCCTACTTATGATATCAATAACTACAGAAATCAATTGAAGCAGATCAAGACTCCCAAAAACAACTCAATCTGGATTCGGGGTGAAGGCGAGTGTTTTTTTTTTCATTACATTAGCAAAATCACAATTTGAGGGGGCAGGGCGGGGGTTATGTTTTTTTTCAGGAAGGGGCTGAAGTGGCCCTTTAACTGTATGACTCAATGTGTCCTCATCCTCCTTTACAGCTGCTCCCGTCCCCCCTGCTGAAGCCCGGCAGCTGTATCATGAATTGTAACTAGGGCTTCTATTTCACATATATTTGCATAAGGGGCTTATTTTCAGGAAACAGTAACTGCGGGGGATCATTGCAATTCCCTGGGACAGACACTGTTCAGTAATCAGGCACATCAGCAGTATTAAGATAAAAAGTTTTATTGTCACATTAAAAACAAAAAGTGAACAGTCTTTTATAATCTATATACAAAACTTTATAAAATGAACATTTGTAAAACAATACAAATTATAATCACAATCCACTGTAAGAATAGCAGTAGGTACCATAAAGCCTTTCAGTTCTTCGGGAAACAACCAAGATCACATTAAAGGGGAAGTCAGAGGTAACTATGGTGTGACGCCTCAGGGGAGGAGATGCTGCCACCCATCGCCAAGTACTTGCAGTTTAGGGTAATACAATGGTGTCTAGGAAACAGACTCTATAGATGATATTTAGAAAAGATGGGTTTGTGGAAACACAGAAATGCTGACGGGGTCAGACTTCCTGGTGGCAAGCTTAAAGTGGACCACAACCCACGGTCCGACGGTAATCTATAAGAGTCCAGGGCCGCTTGATTACCTTCCCTGGGGCATCTAGATTCGTGATGCCCCACTGTGTGAAACCCCTCCAAGGTTGGCAAGAAATTCACCTTCCCCGGTCCAATGGCGCATGCACGAGCAGAGGCCACATCCCCGCTATCCCTTTAGCAGGGCGCGTGCCAAGCATTTGTAAATGGCTGGCACGAGCATGCTCCCTGTTAGATGGATGCGGCCGGCAGCTCGCTCGGATCCTCTCGTCTAAGATGAAGGGCCGTAGTGGATACGAGCGCCCTGATAGGATGAGAGCCCACGTAGGCGCCATAGGACCGAGGAAGGTTAAGTCAGATTGGGAGACCTGGGGAGTTTCACACAGCGGGGCATCCCCAATCGGGGTACCCAGGGTGCGGTAAGGACCAAAACCCAGGATAGTCAAAAATCATAGGTTTTGGTCCACTTTAAAGGGACTGTAAACACTACAGAGTCTGGTCCGGAGCTCAGAAACCTCTCAGTTTCAGAGTTTGGGTTTCTTGGGGTCCACGCGCTCTCCCAAATCCATATATGTCATCTACAGTGAATGTGCACACCCCCTATATTTCAGTGAATGGAGTTGGGCGTGTGAGACACGGGGGCATGGCCCATGAAAAACAACTTGTCCATTCACAGTACAAGGGACTGCCGTGGCACGCTCCTTCCATTTCATTTGGGTGTGCACAGAAGCTGTGACTGACATGGGGGAGGATATGATAAAATGCAACTAGGAAATTCTGGGGAGCATGCTCACTTGTTTTCAAAACCCTAAAGGTTTCTGATCACTGAGCTGCCTACAGTTCATCTCAAGAGGAACGGCCTTCTCCTTTAAGGGGACCAAAACCCACAGTGATTGGCACGGGAATCTATAAGACTCTTGGGCCGATCGATTCCCTCCTCCCGGGGCATCCAAAATCTGGATGAAACCCCCCCCAGATCGCCCCATACACTTACCTTCTGTTCCTGTTCAACAGCCCATGCCGCATCCCCGCTATCTCTCTAGCAGGGAGTGTCCCTGCACCAGGCATTTGAGAATGGCACGCGCAAGCACACTCCCTGTTAGAGGGTAGCGGGGGATGCGGCTGACGGCGCGCTTGGGGCAGCTCGTCGTAAACGAAGAGACGCTGATAGGACGAGCAGCCGCGCATGCGCTGTAGGACCAGGAGGTGAGTTTGTTTCGGGACTTGGGGGGGTTCACACAGTGGGGCACCCCTGATTGGGGGGCAAGGACCAAAGCCCAGGATAGTCAAAATCCTGGGTTTTGGTCCACTTTAAATCTCAAAGTACACATCCTTGGGCCTGGGATGCCCCAGTTCGCTTGCACATTAACCTTGCTGACCGTTGCTCTAATCACCTTTACCAAGCCACGCCGATGTCCGAGAGGCTTTGTAAAGCTGAATGAAGCCTTGGCCACAGCTTGGACGGGAACACTGCGCTGTCACCAGCGAGGTGCATAAATGGAGGTGATCTGGGGGAGTTCACACAGTGGGGCATCCTCTCCATGCGCTGGAGAGGACCAAAACCTGGGATTGTGATAATCCAGGGCGTTTCATTCCCAAAACCTGGGATTTTCAGTATCCCAAGTCTTGGTTCTTGCCCAGAATTTGGCATGCCCCGCGTGTGAACACCCCACTTGCCCTAGAAACGTACCTTTTGGACTCCCTAGTACGCTGGGCATGCATGGCCCTTGTCCAATTAGCGCAGTATGCCATGCATATTAATGCAGGGAATCCGGCCCCATTTAGGCACAGAGACTGGCCTAAGGCATTCACATCCAGGCACCGTATAGGTGCAAATCGCTTTATCCTCAATACAAGACACTACTTTTACCTCACCTGAAATGCAAAATTATGGGCAACAGTCTTGATGCCCTATTCAGCCAGTGCTGCTCCAGTTATAAAAAAAAAAAAAAAAAAAAAAAAACTGTGGCTGTTTTTTAAAAGCATCCCTTGCAAAGTATTACGCCTCCACCACCAAACGTGGCTTATTGGGTGGCGGCATGGGAGGCCGGCGCTGCTCAGGCTCATCCTCATCCTCCAGATCATCCTCAGCAGTTTCCTCTCTGTAGTATTGCTGGTGCTCCTGCTGTTGAACTTGACTTTTCTGCGGAGGATGCTCATGTTCCTCTTCCTCTCGGTCACTAAAATAAAAAAAATAAATCATGACTTCATTCTGTTTTAAATCAGGCCGAAAGTCGAAAAAATTGTTGTATTCTAAGTATGTCACACACCCCGCTTCAGATAGTCATTACACTTGGGTTATACCGACCTGTAGAGGGCGATCTTGCAGAGATGTCATGAAAAAAAGGGAGCCCCTCCCGGTCCATAAATACCTGGGACCTCCCACTCATTCCCCAGTCTTTCATCTCTGCAGACCACGAGCAAGTCAGAAGATGGATGTCTCCTCCTTGCAGGTAGCCGGGGTAACTCCCGGCCCGCTTGTTAGTCTATTTCTGCCTGGACCCCCCTTTCTTAGTATACACCTTGCCTCCTTGCTGGTCCGGGCAAGGGTAGACAGCACCTAATGGTGCTTGGGAGCTACGCTCCATCGTGAGACCCCATACTAGGGGGTAGGCGGTTTTGCCGGGTTGGTGATCCCGGTTTGGGATGCCCGTCCCTTGCCCTTCCACCTTCCAGCGTGGATTCCCCCTCTCCCGGATTGCCCTTGCTCCCTAGAGGGGGGGGGGGGGCAGTGTACGGGTCCCCTTCTCCCTTAATGTGTTTGTCACAGCTGTGTGTGTGATTCACTGGGTGCATTTTTAACGGTACTCAGCCGGCACTGGCTGTGCCGCAGCGCCGGCCGTTGGGGCAGCTTCGGCGGGGGAGCTTCTTCCCCTCAGATGCGGTTGGTAGGGGGGCGGGGTCGGACGCTCGGCGCGATCGCCTACGGTGCGCCCCCCCCCCCCCCTGTGCTCTTGGCGCTGCTGCTGGCCGGGAGCGGCATTGTTGTCAGGGGAGAGGGGCGGGTGCGTCGCGCGAACCGTGCCGGCCCGCCCTTCTTTTCCCTCTGCTTCTCGCCTCTGGCAGGACGGACGCCATCTTCCCCCGTGAGTGGCCCTTGGGGCCCCATTACTTCATGACCTGCATATATATATATATATATATATATTCTTATGTTATTGCGATATCAGTATGACTGCATTGTGTGTACTCGGGTATGATTGAGGGGCTGAATAGCCCTGTATTCTGTCTTCCAGGTGGATCCTTGTCGGATCCTAAACGGTCCTCCCGGTCCTAGGGTCCCTGGTTTAATTTTAGAACTCCCCATAAATCCTCCCACTAGGGACACAGAAGGGGCATCCCGGGTCGCTTATATTACGTAATTCCCTGGGGTATTGCGACTACCAATAAAATCACCATATGGAGGCTTCCCAGGATACCGGGCTCGGGCTCCCCTCGGGGCAACCCCGGCAGTGTTTGGGGTGTGGGGCTTCCCTTACAGGGGATGATGTTTTCCTTTGCATACCATGTGCACAGCAGACTATTACGCAGCAGTCCGGATCCCAGGCGTCTGGTTCTGCGCCGCCGGTCCCTTCTCCTACCCCTCCCCGCCTGACCCGTACCCCGTGTGATGTTGTCACGAGTGGGGAGTCGCAATCCGAGGTGTGTGCCAGAAAGGTCCCGGCTAAGAGAAGGCACTTGTCCCCAGCCACGCAGGCTTCTGATTTTGAGGAGTTTGATTCACTGGACTGGTCCGATTACCCCCCCCTAGAGGACGGGGAGCTTTTTGGGGAGTCTGATGATTCTGACGATCAGCAGTTTGTTGGTGCTGATGCCGAGCAGGGTCAGGGGGATTCTTTGGATACCCCTAAGGTCCTGGCTCATATGTTTGAGGTTCTGGCAATCTCTCCTCCTGAAGTGACTCTTCCGCAGAAGGGGGAGTTCTTTGAGGAGGCTAAGCCGCGCTTAGAATTCCCTAATCAAAGGCATTTAGACGGCATTATTCTTAAGGAATGGGAGAGGCCTACTCGGCTTCCGGGTGTCCCTCCGGGTTGGGATAAGAAATATCCCTTTCCGGTGGATGCGGTGCAGCGCTAGTCGTCCACTCCCGAGGTGGATGCCCCTGTTTTGGGGTTGTCTTACATTCTCCTGCCTGTTCTACTCTCAAGGACGGTGAGGACAAACGCATTGACCAGATGGCTTGTCACGGTTTTGCCAGTGTCGGGTCGGCCTTGCGGCCTGTTTGTGCTTCAGCGCTTTTAATAGTGGCTTCTAGGTCAGTTGTCAGGGACCTGTTGTCTACCTCCAGGCTTGACGGCTAGTGATGAGTTCAGAGCCCTTAAGTGGTGCGAATTGTTTTTGTCATTTGTGCTAGCCGCCCTGGACGACACCATGGTGATGTGTAGTAGAACTTCGGCCTTGCTGGTGGCTATTCGGCGGTCGGTTTGGTTGCGCCAGTGGGCGGTTGATTGTGTCCAAAAAGTCTCTTACGGCTCTTCCCTTTCTGGGTTTGCGACTCTTTGGAGAAAAAATTGGATTCGGTCGCAAAAGGAGGTAGGTTACCTCAGCGGCAGAAGCAACGTCGTCCCTTTCGGGGGCGGCTTCATTTACCCCTTCCTTTCGTGGGGCCAGATCTGGACGGGGATCGGCTGTCTTCCCCTCCAGAGGTGATTCCTGGAACAGGGGAAGAGGACGTGCCCGTTCAGGTCACAGCTGGGGCTCCAAGCCCAAAGCCGCTGCTAAGCCGGCTCAGCAATGAGGGGGCGCCCTCACCCTCGCGGGTGGGGGTACGGCTGCGACACTTCTCCCAGGTCTGGGACCAGGAGGTCTCGGACAGATGGATTCGGGAAGTGGTGTCTTCCGGTTACAAACTGGAGTTCGAGATCCGGCCTCCTCCCAGATTCTTCAGGTCTCGCGTGCCCTTGGATCCTCTGGCCGCTCAGGGTCTCCGGGCGGCAGTAAAAGATCTTCTGGACATGGCTGTCATCTGCCCGGTGCCTCCCTTGGACCGGGGCCTGGGATGCTATTCCAATCTGTTCACGGTGCCCAAGAAGAATGGCTCAGTTCGTCCCATCCTGGATCTGAGGTTTCTCAACAGGTTTATCCGTCCCAGGAAGTTCCACATGGCATCTCTGCGCTCTGCCATAAATTCACTTAGTCAGGGGGACTTCATGACGTCCATAGACATCAAGGATGCTTATCTGCATGTTCCAATCTTCCCGGCGCATCAGAGATTTCTCAGGTTTGTGGTGGAAGATCGGCATTTTCAGTTTGTGGCCCTTCCGTTTGGCCTTACCTCGGCTCCAAGGGTTTTCACCAAGGTGCTAGCGGGGGTGATGGCCCTCCTCAGAGCCCAGGGAATCCGCATTGTGCCTTATCTGGACGATCTTCTTATTATGGCATCCTCTCTCGGCCAGGCGGAGCTAGATACCTGGACTGTGGTAGCCACCCTGGAGAGATTCTTTTGATTCAGGAATTGACTCAGCTTCTCCTATCCATCCCTCGCCCGTCCCTCCGGCTGGGGATGCGACTGGTGGGATGGTGGCTTCGTTTGAGGCGGTTCCCTTTGCCCAGTTTCACACAAGGACGCTCCAGCTCCATCTCTTGGCGGCCTGGGATGGGTCCCCGCTGTCATTGGATCAGTCTTTTCTGATGTCCCCCCGGGTTCGGCATTCCCTTCAATGGTGGCTGGAACCAAGCAATCTGATGAGGGGCAGATCCTTCCTGACCCCTCGTTGGGAGACTGTCACCACGGATGCCAGCCTGTCAGGTTGCGGGGGATTTTGGAAGGATCTTCAGTTTCAGGGACTGTGGGGGCCTCAGGAGGCTCACGATCCCATCAATGTTCTGGAGCTGAGAGCCATCAGGTTGTTTCTGGCTCACTTGACTCATCAGTTACAAGGCTTACCGGTTCAAGTTCAATCGGACGGCGGTCGCCTACATCAATCACCAGGGAGGGACTCGCAGCAGGCGTGCCCTCAGGGAAGTGTCTTTGATCCTGGCTTGGGCAGAGAGCAATGTCCCATGCATCTCGGCGGTGTACATTCCGGGAGTGGAGAACACAGAGGCGGGCTCCCTGAGCAGGGGGTCATCTCGCCGAGGGGAATGGTCGCTCAGCCCAAAGGTGTTTCGGTCGCTTTGCCACCGGTGGGGGACTCCGGAGGTGGACCTCTTTGCCTCTCGTCACAATCACAAGCTTCCGGCATCTGTGTCTCTCTCGCGGGATCAGCTGGCTCTGGCAGCGGATGCCATGTCTCTGAACTGGAGGGATCTGGGGTTACTGTACCTGTTCCCTCCGTTTCCCATGGTGGGCAAAGTGGTGCGCAAGCTGGCCCTAGAGGGCGCGTCAGCAATCCTGGTGGCTCCAAGATGGCCAAGACAGGTTTGGTTCGCAGACGTGGTAAGGTTGGCTGCGGATCAGTTAGATCTGCCCCTTCTGCCGGATCTGCTCACTCAGGGTCCACTGCTCTACCCCAATTTACCAACGCTGGCTTTGACTTCGTGGCTGCTGAAACCTCTATCTTGAAGGAGGAAGGTCTGTCTGATGCTGTCATTCAGACTCTGGTTAGGGCTAGAAAGAAGTCTTCCTCTGCCATCTACTATAGGATTTGGAGGTCTTATATTGATTGGTGTGAGGTCTGGGACTTGCCTTGCAGGGTGTTTTCTATCCCTAGGGTTTTGGAATTTCTGCAACATGGTCTGGACCCGAGTTTGCAGCTTAGTACGCTGAAAGGGCATGTTTCACAGAACATCCTATCAATTTCATTAAATCCACCCCCTTCTCACACATTAATAAAAAAATTTAAAAAACCCAAGCATAAATTATAACAAAGAATCAGCATATAACACAACCTTATAATAATAAAAGGTTAGAATCAAAATCAGAAGGTAAGAAATGTTCTATCCATGGAGCCCAAACCTCTGGAAATCCCTCAAGGTTCCCAATATTAATTGCTGACAGTTTTTCCATGGCCATAATATTATTAACTCTGTTGATATACTCACGAAAACTTAAATCTTGTGATTTCCAGGCTTTATCAATGACCATTTTTGCTCCCGTCAAAATATGAAAGAACAGTTGCCTCTGTCTCACAGAGCTATTTCTAATGGAATTGTTGAAGAGCGCTATCCAGGGACTTAAATCGTGTAGTATTTCAAATCCATATAAACACATCAAGCTAATGAGAGGACGGGTCACATACACTTGAATTGAATAAATCTCCCACCAAGCTTGAGGTTTTCTTCTCCTGGTAGGAACAAAAATTCAGGGGTGACAGAGCCTGTCACCTCCGATTTCCTCTATTAAAATAAAACAAGCCTGGCTGGATATTTCAGGTGTATAAATTACCCATTCTCCCACCATCCAGCATATTTATATCGATTTTTTATCATTGGGCCATTTTTCGCGATAGGGCTCCTTTACTCCATGTACCCTGCAATCCTCCCGGGTTTGGCCTTTCACCTGGGTGCCGGGCTCTCGGAGAGCGGCAGGCTTTTCTCCTAGCATTGACTGTAGCTGTGGACTGCTGATTGGTGATAGACGTCAGTGATCCGCAGCTTTATACTGGTCAGTGTAGCGTGATTTACCGCACTGTATGAATCCATCCCCTCCCCAAAGGGCATCCGAAATCGGGATGCCCCGCTGTGTGAAACCCCCCCGGTAGCCGGCTTCACGTACCTGAATTCCGATCCAACGGCGCATGCGCGGGCCGTGGCCGCATCCCCGCTATCCCTCTAACAGGGCGCATGCAAGCGCAAGATGAGGCAGCCAGCACGCTTAGAGCCGCTGAGCTAAGACGTCTCTTAGACATGTATAGCTCAGAGGCTCCAAGTGTGCTGATTGGACGAGCGGCCGTGCATGCGTCATAGGACCGAGGTGAGGTAAGTTTTATCGGGAGATCTGGGGGGGGTTTCACATAGCGGGGCACCCCCAATCAGGGTGCCCCGGGGGAGTGGACCAAAACCCAGGATGGTCAAAATCCTTGGTTTTGGTCCACTTTTAGCAACTGGCAAAAGCAGCAGCACAGCCAACAGTAGTCAGCTCTGTGCTGCAGAAGCATCCGGACCTGCGTGCGGTAAGTCATCTGGGGTTTTCCGAGTCACCCTTCAGCTTGAGCACACGGAGAGATTAGGCTTCACCCCCCTGGGAGAAAACAAACATGAACAGAGGTTAAAAGCCCCGCCGCTTCTGCGCCACCTCAGTTCTTTGTGTTTCCTCCCTGGGGGAACCACTGTACAGAATGTTCTGAAGAGTTAGTCTACGGCCATTTTTTTTTTACATTTTAAACAACCCAGAGCTTCTGGGCAGCCGGCTGTACCCTTTATTTTGTCACATACGGGGTGTTGACGCATCCGTTGACTTGGGGCAGCTAGGGCTTAATTACTCTATTAGATGTTAGAAGAGCTTTAATTATTTATTTGGAAAGATCCAGAATATGGAGGCAGGCGGAACAACCCTTTCTAACTCTCAGTGGGAAATCAGTGGGATAAAGAAGGGTTTAGCAGCCTCCAAGCCCACTATAGCCAGGTTGATTAAACAGACCATTGTACAGACCTATGTGACTAAGGGGGCGTCTCCCCATTCTACAAGAGCGGTGTCAACATCTTGGGCAGAAAGGACTGGGGCATCCTTGGATGAGATATGAGCAGCTATGTGGTCATCGCCCCCACATCTTCCCTCAAACATTATAGACAGCATCAGGCCTTCGGTAGAAGGGTGCTACTTGCAGCTTCCCACCCCTAAGGTATAATTACTTGCTTAATCCTCTCAGTGTGGTCAAGCTGAATAGCGACTTGGAAAAAACACAGACTTACCGATAACGGATTTTTCCGGAAGCCTTCAGCTTGACCGCTTATTACCCACCCAGAGTCCAGGGTTTCATTTAAATTCCCTTACAAAGACTGAGGTAGAGAGGAAGAGGTGGGACTTTTAACCTGTTTAGGTTTCCTCCCGGGGGGTGGAGCATAACCTCTCCGTGTGGTCATGCTGAAGGCTTCCTGAACAATCCGTTACCAGTAAGTCTAACAGTGTAGGTCCACTTTAAAGAATTAAAAGAGAAAATGATCAAGGTCATAATCCTTCATGTTTCAGTTTCTGGTCACAGGGCCGGCCTCAGGGTAAGTGACACCCTGTGTAGGCATTCAGAATGCCGCCCCCTAGACACACGCAAAATGGAAAGAGGGCATCAGTGGAAACATGACAAAGGGAGACCGAAAGACGACGCAAGAAAATAGAGGGAACACAAAAGAGAAATAAGAGTAAAATATTTATCAAACTTAGAGAAGGAGAGAGAGAATGGATGAGGGAATAAGTTAATTACATATAACCAGAGATTGTGGGGGGGGGGGGGGGGGGGAAGTTAGCAAATGCTTTGGCTGGGATTTTATAGCCTTAAATGGCCCGCAGGGAAACTGGGGATGCGGCCCCCACTGCACCCTATGCCATCGCGCAGTCCATAACAACGGCTTTATAACATGCATTAGCAGCAGCGGGGCATCCTGGGGCATGTTGCAATTCAGCAATTAAGTGAGTTGCTGATCACCAGAGTAGGACCGATCAGCTGCGGGGGACACAAGTACTCTCTTTAATTTGGGTGGTCCGTCCTTTTAAATCCTGCCAGTGCAAGATGGGTCCCCATGGGGGCCTTTCCGCTGGGCTGCCTTCAGTAGGTTCGAGGCGGATGACACCCTTCCTTGACCCCCCGCCCCCCCCAAACCCAATTTCCCTCCCTATTCACTTTTTTTTTTGTGGACCACCCTGTTTTAGAAGAACCCAAACATGAGATGAGCTAGCTTATATTTTAGAGCACCAGAAATGGCTGCCGACTGACTGTTCTCAACTTTTCTGTTCTATTCTACAGCGCCTGTCAAAATATAGCCATGCCGTGCAGGTCTTAGAATGGTGCTGTACTGTCAAAGTGGACCAAAACCCAGGATTGTGACCATCCTGGGTTTTGGTCCTTGCCCTGATGCTGCGTGAGCCCCCACCCCCCCAGATCACCCACTAAAACTCACATTGCCCCAGTCCTACAGCACATGTGCAGCCTCTCGCCCAATCAGCATGCTCGACTGTGCTGACGTAAAATTGTCTAAGACTCCAGCTTAGTCTAGCCGAGCGCGCCGGCGGCCACATCCGCTGCTCGTGCATGCACAGTTGCATCGGGGAGAAGGCGAGGTTACTGGGTGGCCTGGGTTTTTTTTTTTTTTTACACATCTCGAATCTGGATGCCCCAGGTGTGAGGAAGTAAGCCTGCCATGGAGTCTCAGACTCCAAGGTAGGTTTGGGTCCACTTGAATGTAACTATTTATGTTTCTAACCCATCTCAACATTTTCGCTTTCTGTAACTAAACAAGAGAAAAAAAAAATCAATAGAAACACTTTGAAACTAAAAATAATGCCAGTGAAGTCACCATATTAACTTACGCCATCTCATAATCTTCCTTATCCTCCCGATCCCGACAGCAGCAGCAATAAGCGATGATACCGATGACTATGATCCCTGCCAAGCTTCCACCAATCACACCCGCGTACAGTGCAATGTTCATGGAGGCTGCTCGAAAAGAAAACAAAATGAAATACAGTTTAAGTTATACTAAAGGCGAGCGCCCGATTGTTGTCCCATTGTCTCGGGCTACACTTTGCACTGTCCCAAACGTCAATCTGTTTTCAAAAAGACCCTGTAGTTCCTAAGTTATTTGTAAAGGTATTAGAGCATTGGAGATGGGGAAACAGTGGTTGTGGCAACAGCAGTGTGCTGTAAGCACACTGTGTGCTTTACATATTTATACCGGGGCATTCTCTAATGTGTGTGCCCGACGACGACTCTTATTGCCAGCACAGTGTGATCAGATAAGGGGAGTGAGAGATGCTGCAGGTGATCAGAGAGGAGGGTGGAGTTTCATAGCTGCAAAGAGAGGCGGCCACTCAGGAAGTCTGGATAGGCAGTGGGGGGTGTTTTCATTCTTAGTCCCCCAAAGTAGATTGGTGGACCACATTGGCGGGGTGGGGAAGAAAACCAGACTGGGGAAGTGATTTTCCTCACTGAGGAGGCAGACAGGAGAGGAAGTACAGCACTGGAGCCAATCAATGAAAGGTAAGCTATGGATTTTTTTTTTTTTTACTTTTGACTTGCTTTAAATACACTAAAATCAAAAATGCGCTTCCTTCTTGCTCACACTATACACTCTACGGACAATATTGAATTAAACATATTAAGGTGTTTGATTAATTATTCACAATAACTTACTAACAGGAAGCTCAAGCCTACAGTTGAGATCAAACCAGATTTACTATCTATTTTACTAAGGCTATAAAGCCACTATAATTAGTGTTGGGTGAACCTGAACCACAGAACTTTGCAAGATGGGAGTTCCCATAACCGAACTTCAGCCAGAAGTCCATGTTTGATTTCAATGGGGACTGGGTTCGGGTTACGGAACTCTTGTTCAAAGTTCGGCCAGACTTGCCGTACCCAAACCTCTATGGGTTTGCCCAACACTAATTATAATGTAAAAAATAAAAACTCCCCGGCATAGAGCCAGCAACCCGGGTACACCTCGTTATCTTTCTTAATCAAATAGAGCAAATCACTAACAAGATAGGGGCTGGTCCAGCAGCCATACTGGTGCAGCACTAGCCAGCCATTACTTAGACCCCCATCACCACTTTTCCAACCCATAGCCAGATTTTTACACTTCTACAAATGCAAAAAAATTATAGGACTTTGTCTACTAGTTGGACACTGTCCCCCATAGACGCTTATTGGGGAAATTGAGATCTTCAAGATTAGAAAATACAGTTTGTAACTGGATTGAAAACTAGCTGAAGGAGCGTGCGCAGAGAGTTGTGGTTAATGATCCTACTCTGAATGGTCCCCAGGTGTAAGTGGTGTAGCCCAGGGTTCAGTGCTGGGCCCACTATTATTCAACTTGTTTATAAACGACATAGAAGATGGAATTAGAAGCACTGTCTCTATTTTTGCAGATGACACAAAGATATGTAGCACAGTGCAGTCTATTGAAGATGTTTACAAGCTTCAGGCCGACTTGGACACTGGTCTGGGCAGCCACTTAGCAAATGAAGTTCAATGTGGAAAAATGTAAAGTCATGCACTTGGAGTCTAATAACCTGAAGGCCACATATATCCTCGGGGGAGTAAAACTGGGAGAAACACTTGGCGAGAAGGAGCTGGGGGAACTGGTAGACTACAGGCTAAATAACAGCATGCAATGCCAAGCAGCTGCTTCCAAGGCCACCAAGATATTATCATGCATTAATAGAGACCTGGAATCACAGGATAGGGATGTAATTTTGCCTCTTTACAAGGCACTGGTGCACCCTCACCTGGAATATGCCGGCCAGTTCTGGGCACCCGTTCATAGAAAGGACGCTCTGACTATGGAAAGGGTGCAGAGGAGCCACCAAACTAATAAGAGGAATGAATGGTCTTAGTTATGAGAGAAATTACGAGAAGTAAATCTGTTTAGTCTTGAGAGGAGATAACTGAGGGGGGACATGATTAACTTGTATAAATATATAAATGGGCAATACAAAAAATATGGGGAAGCACTATGTCAGGTAAAATCCTCTCTAAAGACAAGGGGGCACTCCCTCCACCTGAGGAAAAAAAGGGATTCAATGCCTGGAGGCGACAATCGTCACAGACGCTTGCTACAGCTGACAGCTTCAAAAAAGGATTAGATTCTTATTTAGAAGAAACATTAACATTTGCCGTCATCAGTAAAAAAAAACAAAATAAAAAGTAACTTCCCCTACCGCAACACCCTTGGTTGAACTTGAAGGACATATGTCTTATTTCAACTGAATTAACCATGTACTATAATGGGTTAGAAGCGGAATAAAACCAGAATCTATAAAGATAATAATCAAAATCCTTACGTGGCATGACTGCCAGGGTGAGATTGCAGAAACTTTCTCCAATTCGGTTTTTGGATGTGCAAATAAAGAATCCAGAAGTCTCCATGGAGATGTTCTTGAGGGTCAGCTCGCCTCCATCTATAGATAAAACACGCGTTAGGTCAGGTGAGTGATTGCTGGCAGATTTATTCTGTTATGGGGGTGCACAAATGCACAGCCGGAGGGATGCCCCCCTCCCACCACCATTCTGCTTTCCATGCCCCTCATCCATTGGCAGAGCACAGAAACCTGAGAGGCTGCACACAGGAATTCCCAGCTTTATATTCAGGTACACACAGCTGCCCATTAGAAATTGAGATACTCTGTTGAAGAGGAACAAAACGTGGTACTGCCATGTTTATAGCCAGTGTACGAGATATTTGACAGAAACCAGCACACATACAGTTCTTATGCTTCCAACATCCAATCATGTGCAGAAGAAATGCCCTCCATTCATCCAAACGTGCCCCCCCCCCCCCCCCCCATTTACCTATGACTGCAGTGGTTGGTATTTGCCTCGGTGAATCCTGGGGGGTGAAGGTCGTCCACGTGTACCCGGGGGCTGGAGATCCCTCCTGCGATTTGCAAGTCAGCTTGATGACCTCTCCATACTCTGCCGTCCCAACAATGCCGCAGTCGGGTTTGGATGGGGCCACTGCCAATACAGAAAAAGGAATGTGAGAATCTGCCTTATTTAAAAGAAGACCCGTACCCTGTCCCAATCTGAATACTTACCACACCCAGGGCTGGGGAAGCCACAGCACACGTCACTGCCACCTCCTATTAGAGGTTTCGGCGGGCATTGGTATATGCTGTGGCTTCCGGTCCCAGCAGTGTATTGTTCACCCAGAGAGAAGCCATGTTTCAGGCTTCAGAAATTACTGGAGGTCTGCTTACTCCGGCAGCCCTAAATGCCCCCCATGCAAACAGGAAGCCCAAAGACTTACCTATGTCTGGCTCCATCGCTGGTGGCATGGGCCGTTTTGACCGATTTCAGGCTTTTCTTAAAGCAGAACAAAAACCCACCAGCGGTTGCCCTGGAATCTAAAAGATGGCAATCCCGAATCAAGATGCCCTGCTGTGGGGAACCCCCCAGGGCACCTTTAGTCGGTCCAATGGAGCATGCACAGGCTTGCGTCCAATGAGAGCAGTCTGTAGTGATATGTCATTTGGCAAACAGCTCTCATTGTTTTCAATGGGGGGTTCAGTCTGGGGCATCCTGGAGCCGTGCATGCGCTCCTGCCCCAGCCATTCAGATAGGCTGGGACGAGAATACGTACACCATCGGGGACGCGGCAGCATGCGCGCCTCATTCAAGTCAGAGCAGTTTGCTGAAGGATGTAAACACGCCAAACTTCTCTGATTCACTGTGCACCCAAGCATGCTCAGAAGAAAAGAGGAAGAGGTGAGCACTGGAGGGTTTCACACAGAATTCCCCAATTCCCAAGCACCCGGGGAACAGAATAATTCCAGGGAAAGACAAATCCTGGGAATTTGGTCTGCTTTTAGGAGGATGTCTGGTCTGGAAAGTAACCCCCCACCTTTCTCTTTCCCCCGGATGCGAGGCCAGGCGAGGGGGTTGCTTTTACCTTACCTCACCCAGGATCCAGCATGGTTACCAGCGCTCCTGTGGCATCCCCCCCCCCCCCCCCCCACACTATGTGCATACTCCTGTCTGGCCATTTACGTAAATGGACAGAATGTGAACTGAGCTATGAGTGGTGGGCTGCCCTAGTCATGGTGCCCGAGGAGTGGCTGGGGGGTTAGGTGCCTTGCTCAAGAGCCCTTTAGTAAAAGCCTGAACCAGATTGGTTCTCCAACCACTAGATCATGACTGTCCCACATTCATGGCAATGACAAAGTGAGACTCCTTAGAAAAATCTAAGAGTAGGTCCACGCTGTGGAAAAAGGCAAAGGACTCCATGATAACAGATTGGGACTACAAATGACAACTATATAAAGTGGACCATAATCCCGGATTTTGACCATTCTAGGTTTTGGTCCACTTACCTTTGGTGAAGCCCCCTGCCCTAAAAAGCGTACCTTTTGGCTCGTCCTTGGGGTCTTGTCCAATCAGCTCTGTATGCCATGTACATAGCTTTGTTTGGGACACATAGTGGCATAGGGGAGCGGCCGCATCTCTGTGAAGCCTATGTGGCTTTGAGTGTTGGTGGGCCAATCCCAGGGGGGTTCACACAGCAGGCCATCCCAAATCGTGATGACCGGGGTAGTTAATCGGCCAGTTCAGGAGTCTTTCAGACCAAACTATGTGGTTGGTCCTCTATACTATTGTTTATACAGCGCCATCAACTTCTGTAGCGCTTTACAAGGTATAATTACAGACATATAAAATTTCAGATAAAACATAGTACAGGGACCAATTAAAAAAAAATAGATGCTTACAAGGTGCGCACAGGAGACGATAGGGAAGTGAGGCCTGCACTTGCCACTACTGAGTCTAGATAGGGTGCCATTAAAGCACGAGGGTGCATTTAATCCCGAGTTTTGGGCCTCGCCCTCGGGGCATCACAATGTGGGATACTCTGCTGTAGGAAACCTCCAGGTCACCCATAAAAACTCATCTTTCCCCGGGCCTATGGTGCAATCAGAACAAAACCTGAGATTTTGACCATCCTAAGTTTTGGGGCTCGTCCTCGGGGCATCATAGTGTGGGATACCCTGCTGTGTGAAATCCCCAGGGGCGGGTTCCTACCGAAATCAGTGTGCTCAATTCCATTCGGGCCTTTGGCTTTGAATCGTCTGGCTAAAGATGTATCGTAGTTCACTACACAGCAGGGAATTCCAAATGGGGACACCCCAGGGAGAAGGAATCTGGAAGCCCTGGAAAATGATAGATTCCAGGGCCATCCCCAATGGATTTTGGCCCATTTTAAAGCTTAGCAATGGGCAGCAAGTGCAGCTGGATCCCCAGACTATCTGAATGGCTGGATGCGGTAGCGCAACTCATCCCAGAGATGCGGCCCGGGCAAAGGTGAGTTTTGCAGCGGCCTGGGGAGAGGGGCATCCCAGTCTTTTAGATTCCAGGGCCGGCCTGGTTAGGTTTTGTTCGGCCTATAGGCATCGGTAAGCCTACCGATGATAAATGTAGCTCTCCACCCTGGAGTTCTCCAAAAATAGAGCCGCTAAAAACTTGCCTAAAACTACGAGCTCCATTTTAGCCTGGCGGGTGCCCGTGCGATCCTTAGGGAAGGTGGCCTCACACTGGTAGGTGCCATTGTCTTCCATGGTCAGTTTGTTAATGAGGATAGAAGCGTCGTTATTGTAGACGTTGCCGGTGAAGGACACTCGCCCTTGATAGGAGGGATCGCTGCTATTACTCACATCAAAAAACAGGGAAAGGACATCTGTCTGGAGGAGAAAAAAAGTACATGCATGTTTTTTTTTTGTTTTATAGCGCCAACATATTCTGTGATGCTTTATTATACTGTATAAGCAAAAATACAATAGAAGAACCCAGGACTGGCCCTAGATTATATGGAGCCCTATGTAAGATTTACATCTGGTGCAACCACCCCCCCAAAAACAGTTACCCTCCACCTCTTACTGTATTTTGGGGTTAACCCTCCAACCCCATCCCATACCTGTTAATGTTTTTCAATCACCATTTGATCCACTTAAACCAGACCTTCACCCTGAATAAGAGTCCATCTTGCATGTTCCCCCCCCCCCCGTACATACAGATTGCCAACATTAATCCGGACCCTCACCTTGAATAAGAGCCTCTTATATGTCCCCCCCATACATTCAGATTGCTCACATTAATCCGGACCCTCACCCTGAATAAGAGCCTATCTTATATACGTTCCCCCCACCCTGTACATACAGATTGCTCGCATTAATCCGGACCTTCTCCCTGAATAAGAGCCTATCTTGTATGTTTCCCCCACCCTTGACATACAGGTTGCCCACATTAAAAATCATCCTACCTGCACCTAGTACGTATTCTATACCTACCAACTTTTCAGGGTGGAAAAGAGGGACATTTGTTAAATTAGGCCACGCCCCCTCAGCGAGGGATGGATAGGAGGTTGTGACTGTTAAAACAATATAAACCGTTTTAAATAGACAAATGAATCATTTATTGATGCAGACCTGCATGTTACACCTCAAAAAGGGACCAGTGAGAATAAGGGACTGTGGGACACTGGAGGGACAGTTCCTGCAAATGAGGGACACTTGGGAGGTATGCATTTTCTCAACCTGTAATGTTTCTCACATGGAGTGTCAGGCTGCCTGCAGAAAGAGTCTTCTGACTGTGTCGCTCTGCATTCTGGGATTACTGTGCTTTTCCTGACCCCAGATTTGCTCTGTCTGGGTAAAGCACAGCTATAACTCCACCCCCTACCTCTCCTCAGTATGTGATGCTTCTAAGGCAAGATGGCAGCGTCCATATCCTAGAGTCATAAACACAGCCGCAGCCCAGTGGGGGAAAGAATAATAAGAAGAAAGTGACTAAAAACTTAAAAATATATTAATTTTGGATGCTGGGGAATAGTTTAAGAGTTTGGGCTTTTCATTAAACCGGAAGTTCAGCATCATTTAATGAAAAGCCCAAGCTTTTAAAAAAACGATTCTGCAGCATCTAAAATTAATGGTAACATATTTTACGTTTTTAGTCACTTACTTATTCTTTCCCCCACTGGGCTGAAACTCTGTTCAGGACTCTAGGATACGGGCGCCACCATCTTGCCCCAGGAGCTTCACATGCTGAGAAAGGGGGGGGGGGTTCAGGGGGGCAGGTTATAGCTGTTCTTTGCACAGACAGAGTCGGGGTCAGAAAAAGAACAGCAATCCCAGAATGCTGAGCGGCACCGTCAGAAGACACTTCCTGTTCGCAGGCAGCCTGAGACTTCACAGCCCGTCATCTTGGATGTTTAAAGGCTCAAAAAAACGCAATAGGTGCAGGTAGGATGATTTTTAATGTGAGCAATCTGTATTCAGGGTGAAGGTCCGGTTTAAATGATGCTGAAGGTCTGGTTTAAAAGGGGCATCCCGAATTATGTGAATCCATAACCGGTCACCTGCAAAACTCACCCTTCCAGCGTTTTCATGGTGGTCCCCGTGTGGCAGCCAAGCAACGCGTTTGCCTCCATTCAGGTGCTCTTTGCCGCACTGATGGCAGAGCGGCTGAGAAACTGAATGGAGCGTGCGCGACGCTGGCTGCATTTAGCTGATGTTGGTCAGTCCCCCACAGGTTTTGGTCTGCTGGAAGAGAGCAGACGTTTTGGCTGGAGAGGCACATGGGACAGGCTTTAGGTGAGCTCCTTGCTGCCTTATTATTGCCACCGCCTTGGCTGCCCCTTTAAAGTGGAACAAAACTCAGGACGCCAGGGCCCTGGAATCTTAAAGATTCCTGAGCCAGCCATTGGGATGCCCCACTGTGTAAAACCACAGCATCCGTTCAGTATCCGTTCACCTTTCCCCTGTCCAACGACGCACACGCGTGCTCTCGTCCAGCCAGAGCCATATGCTGTGTCTATGTCATATGTTTACAATGGGGAATGAGAGCGGCCGAACCCCCTGAATCTTCGGGCTGTCCGCACGTGCTCCGCCCCAGCCATTCAGCAAGGCTGGAACAAGAGTATGTGCTGCTGGAGATGCACCCGCCTGCGCTCGTTAGTCGTGGCAAACGGATTTCTTTGGACAAAAGGTGCACCAGAGGCCCGGGAAAAGGAGAGTTTTACAGGGTGTTCTGGGAGATTTCACACAGTGGGGCATCCCAAATTGGGGCATGGAACAAAACCAGGATAGTCAAAATCCAGGGTTTTGTTCTGCTTTAAGTTTTAGCTGGCTGGGTATTTCAAAATTGGGATGCCCGGGGTGTTGAGGGAAGTGGGCTTTAAAGTGGACCAACACCCACGGGTGATCGGCCCGGGAATCTATAAGATTCCCGGGCCGATCACCTCCCTCCCCGCGGGACATCCGAGATCGGGATGTCCCGCGGGGTGAAATCCCCCCAAACACCCTTACCGGCCGCCGCCGCCTCCCTCGCGCCCCTCTAGGCGTGCGCGCGCCCGACGTCTGTGAATGGCCGGCGCGCGCGCGTCAAGAGGGACGCGCGGGAGGCGGCGGCGGAGGAGCCGCTTGTCCGGGACTGTCAGATTGCTTGTCCGTCGGCGCGGGGAGAGGTGAGTTTTTCGGGTGATCGGGGGGGGTTTCACACAGCGGGGCACCCCGATCGGTCCACTTTAAAGCGGAACAAAACCCAGGATTTCCACTTTCCGGAGATTTGTTGCACATCCCGACTTGGGATACCCCACTGTGTGAATCCCCCAGATCGACGTGTGCAGACTCGCCTCTTCCCGGTCCAACAGCCCCTGTCCATGCTCTCGTCCAATCAGAGCTGACGGCTGAAGTGACACAATTGGCGAGCAGCTCTGATTAGTGTGAATTGGGAGCAAGAGCGGCCACATTTCCTGCTAACCTGCTCTTGCGCCGCAGGCTATCTGAATGGCTGGGGCGGGAGTGTGCACAGAGCCTGGGGATGCGGCCACTCCCCATGCACAACAATCAGAGCCACCTTGCCGAGTGACGTCAGTTCAGTGGGCGGCTCTGATTGGATGAGTTGGACCAGGGAAAGGTGAATGATTACCGGTGCCCTGGGGGTTTCACACAGCTGGGTAATCCCAATTCGGGATGCCCCAAGGGGGAAGGCAAGCCGCCGGCCCTCAAATCTTTTCAATTCCAGGGCCAGTGCACTTTAAAGACTTACTGCTGCACTTCAACAGCTTGAAACCTTTACCCATCAGTGACTTAGACTCTAAAGTCAGGTAACAATTTCCATTCAGCAAGCTGGGCACAGAACAAACCTGTATAACTCATTCTCCTACCCAAACAAGCACTTACCTCCTCCGGAAGTTTCTGCCACATGATGTTGGCGCCAGCTTTGTCCGTTGAGGTCGTTGTGTAGGTGCATGGCAGCTTAGCACTTCCCCCTCTCGGAGCCTCGACTATTTTTTGATTTGTCTGAACATTAATGGCGGTCACTGTGAACAAAACTAGAAAGGGGCCAAAAAAAAAAAAAAAAAAAACTTAAGTTAATTACCTGGTAACTTCTTTTCTAAACATCCAAACAGGCAGCATACTCATGAGACCTCATGTCTCCGCCCCTAGGCTGAAACACACACACCACCAGAAATGTATAAAATGTTAGCCCCTCCTCCAAGTCTCCAGTTATAGAGATCCGAAAAACATACAAAGACAGACCAAAACAGTACTGGTGAATAAACATGAAATACATTCAATCCTATCTTAAGGGAGGGAAACCTGTATGCTGCCCGTTCGGATGTTTATAAAAAAAAAAAAAAAAAAAGTTACCAGGTAACTAACGTAACATCCTCTGGGCAGCATACTTATGAGAGATAACCGAGATCTACCTTTATTGGGTGGGAAATGCAGCCCTAAGCACACTCCTGCCAAAGCCTGTAAAGGTCAGAAAGGCTAAATGATAAGGCCTAACAAAAGTCTTGGCTGAGGACGAGGTGGCCGCTTTACAAATCTGCTCAATAGAGGCCCCCGCTTGCTCTGCCCAAGACATAGACACACTTCTCGTTGAGTGAGCTTTAATCTTCCTTGGAACCTGGAATCCATGAAAGGCCATACTAATAGCGTTCTTCATCCAACGTGCCAAAGTTGACTTAGAGACTCAATGCCCCTTTCTCGCTCCTGAGAATGAAATGAACCGGCCGTCTGCCTTCCTCCAATCCTTGGTCTGATGAAGATACTCCAGAAGACATACTCTGACACCCAAAGATTTATCCACCGAACAATCTCCTGAGTTCTGTGAAAGTCAGAAGAGATCTTCGGAAGCTAGCAGGAGTCCACCCTTAAAGTGGTCCTTCACTCTGAAAAAGAGCATATCTTATATGTTTCCCACACCCTGCACATACAGATTGCCCACATTAAAAATCATCCTACCTGCATGTTATGAGCCTTTAAACATCCAAGATGGCGGCTCATGGGACATCAGGCAGCCTGCAAAACAGGAAGTGCCTTCTGACTGTGCAGAAAACGTCTGACCAGTGAAAAAGATGAAAGTCTTTTGTCCAGGAAAACTGACAGAGCTGACAACTGTACCTTCAGGGGACCGACATCGAGATCCAGACCAACTCCCCTCTGGAGGAAGACGAGGACAACTGGAAGGTTAGATGCCGATTTCCCGTTCTGAATCTTCCATGTTTTAAAAGTTTGCCAGACTTTCAAATTAATCTTTTTTGTCACTTCTTTCCTATTTAAGAGGAAAGTCTCAATAAACTTCTTCAAAAATCCCTTTCTCAGGCTTCAGGGTCCACCACCACTGGGGATTCGGGAAAAGCACTGGTCCCTGGAATAGCAGGTCCAGCCTTGTCGGAAGCTTCCAGGGCTCCTGAATGGACCAAGTTACAAGAGTTGGGAACCATGTTCTCTTGGGCCACCAGGGAGCCAAAAGCAGAACTGCGGCTGGCGGACGTCTAATTTGTTCAATACTTGAGGAAGTAACTAAACTGGAGGAAACGCATAGGCTAGGTTGAATGGCCAATCGTGAGCCAATGTGTCCACCCCCCCGCGCCGGATCTGAAGGATTTAGAGAAATAAAGTTCACCTTGTGTTTTCTCCCTGATGCAAAAAGACCCACTTCTGGAGTCCCCCTCCGAACAAATATCTGGTTGAATACTTCCTGATTTAGGGACCATTCTGACTTAGAAAGTCCGCTACTTGATTCAAACGCCCTTTCAGATGAATGGCTGATAATGACAGCAGGTTTTGCTCTGCCCAAAGCAGAATTTCTGTTGCTGCTGACAAGTCGAGGAGATCATGTCCCTCCTTGACGATTCAAGTAGGCCATCGTTGTAGCATTGTCTGTTCTGATCTGAACATGCCGATCTTTCAGATGATGTGAGAAAGCCAACAGGGCTTCCTTTACAGCTATAAATTCCCTTAAATTTGAGGAAGACTGACTGCTTTGGACCACTTTCCCTGAGCTGTGAAGGCCCTGCAATGGGCTCCCCATCCCCAAGAGGAGGGGTCTGTTATGATTTGGTCCCTGGGATCTCTCCAGGACAGACCGCTGACAAATCTGTCCTTGAACAGCCACCATTCCATGGGGACGCTATCCCCCCCATGTTCAACATAAAAACTAGACTGTCCCTGATAGCCAGATTCTCCTCCCTGCCTCTTGGCAGAGGAGTGACAAAGAAATTTGAAGGTGGGGTCCGAGTAACTTCTATATGGAAACCCTCTTATACCTCTGGAAATGAAGGGACAATCTAGTAGGGTTTCCCATCAGACGTGAAAAGATCTTAGCTGAGCCCCTATGAGAAGACTAGCCTCACTGGCAAACTTCACTCTAGGCAAACAGGGTTGAACCTCTAAATTTGCCTCTCTTACAGGAAGAGGAGGCCCCTCTAGCTCCCCTAGGTGCATCCCTGTTAAGAAAGGCCTAAATGAGGACCAATAAGCAAATTTCTTATTCCTATGACCCCCATTCTGGTAGGAAAGCATTTATTCTCATCAGCCGATCTATCTAGAACCTTCTCAAATTCTGGACCAAAAAGAAATTGGCCACTAAAAGGCATGGCACAGAGGCGTAGCTTAGAGCCAATGTCACCAGACTAAGTCCTCAGCCACAGGTTCCTGCAGACCAAACTAGTCAGTGCCATGCTTTGGGCCAAAAATCTAACGGACTCAACCGTTGCATCTGACAGAAATGAGGCCGCTGAAAAAAGAATAAGCAAAGCCTTCAGGAACTCTTCCAAATTTGTTTGCTTCTCCAAACAGGTCTTGAACTGTTGGAGTCAATAATTCAAATTCCTTGCCACACAAGTGGAGCCTAGAATCGGCTTTAGGGAACAGGATGCAGCTTGCAGGCTCTCTTTAGAAGGAAATGCATCTATGTACAGGATCTAATGATACCGAAAACCTCAAAAGCCAGATCTACCACCTTGGAAACTTTAGAAAAAGGTGCGTCTAACTTAGGACACTTCTCACAAAACAGCAAATCCACCTCAGAAAATGGATATCACCCCTTAAGACTCCCTGACTTTTCATTCATTCAGGATAGCATCCTTAACTGACCCATGAAGGGGAAAGAACAAAGGACCTTCTGGAATGAAGTCCGGGTAAAATCCATCATGCTTAGATTTAGGGCCAATACTCTTCTCCTCAATCTCCATGGAGAGATAAATCATGTGTAAAAGATACGGTAAATACCCCGGAGGAAAGAGAAATTTACCCAGAATCGAAGCCTCAATAAACAGACTTCGTCTCTTCTTCCTCAGAAGCAGACTCATCCTCTTCCTCAGAAGCAATGACATCTGAATGTTCAGAGTCTTGTACTGTAAATAAAAAGGGACGCCCTACCAATCTACTATCTAAACCAAAGTGGTGCACCACATATACTAATACGGCTGTGCTACACTGCAAAAATCAAATATCAAAGCACAATAGGCTCATGGGAGATTCCCTATGAGTCTAAAGACAGGAGCACCAAACAATCATTGATTCAAAGCAATATCATTTATTAATAGAAAATCCACATAAAACATACATTACATAACACACAATACAAACATATTAAAAACACTGCTCAGTACCCCAAAACTTCATCCAGTGCTGTATAATCCAGCAAAAAATCCCTGGGATATCTCCAGATGTAAACACGTACATACACCCCTAATACTAAATAATCTATTGTGCCGGCACAAGATAACCCCTGTATGCTACGCTAATGAATTAATACATATAAAGTGGCAGTGCATACATAATGCAATTAAAGTGACAGTGCATAAATAATAATTAATGTATCATAAAAGTAACAACCATTATCTAATAACCCTAATAATACAACTACAAAGTGACTGTGTGCATATACATCCTACAAAAAATGGTCATAAACACCAATAAATACGCAAATATAAAGTGGCAATCAATCAACCAATGTGTAGCACAATGCAGACAGAAGCAAATAAAGGCACCATAAAAATAGCGGGTTAAGTCACGTGAAAGTACGGAGTGGGGTCTAGCAGGGGGCCACCTACGTTCGCGGCCGCCCATGCCGCTTCGCTGGGTGAATGATCTACTACCAATCTACTATGACCAACAAAACCCCATGAGGTTTTAAGGTGTTTAAAGGAAGAGAAAATATGATCCTTTAGAACTTGCATCATATCCACCATACTGGGTTCCCGTTCCTTAGTCACTACCTTCTTGGTAAAAGACTGACATAGGGGATTTTTAGAGGAATTAGTCAGCTTGATTTCACACATCAGGCACCTGCTACTCTTCTTTTCTGCCTTTGACCCCAGATTGGATTTAGACAACTTCAAGGCTGCTGTTTTGGGAAACTTAGTCTAAAAATAAACACAAATGGAGGGGGACCCGTGAAACCATCAATTACTGTATCTTTAAATCATGCCTGAAGACAGTAAATTAAAAGACTCACCGGGGAAGAGATGGACCTCTTCTTCCCAGATAGAGCGGATGAAGGAGCGAGACCTATGGATTGGGATCCGGGCTGTGTGTAAAAAATTTCCCAAAGATGTAGACAAAGGGGCAGAGATTAACACAACCTCCTCTGTCTGGTCCGCCATGTCTGGAGTGAGGTAAAATATTATCCCACAACTCATCTTTTAAAGGGTGGGATATTCTCAAGAAGTTAAATTATTTAACCCTCAGTATTGTCCAAGAAGAGGGAGGCCAGAAAATTAAAAGCTTTTAAATAGTGCATGCATGTGTCCCTTTAACAGCCAAAACACATGCACTAAGCAGGAAACCCAGCAGCACTTGGAATGACGCCATCTCCGCTGGGCAGAGAAAGCCACCAATCAGAAAACTCTCCCTCCCACTTCTCAAGGCAACATAAGAATAGCGCAACATGTGCGCCTAACTGCCGCCAGCCGGGATCAGGTGAGCGTCCGGAGGAGAGAGCACCGTCTCTTCTCCCCGCCCTTCACTACTGCTGCAGCATCTTCAGCTTCGGAGCAAGAGCGCTCCGAAGCCCTCACAAAAAAAATAAATAAATAATAACAGCTTTTACTTAAATCGGATCAACACCCATTATTACATTAATGGGTGTTGGTCCCGCTCTCTGCTGAGGCATCCAGAACGCTGGAGCCCCCTCGCACCTAACTGAACCGATCGCGCAGAATACTCACCTTCATTACGAGCCAGCGCGGGAAAGGAGCCCGCGATTGGCCGTGGGCGGTCACGTGGGCAGGTTCTGCCAGTGGCCGGCACAGAGGACACGACTATGGCCCATGTGACTGCCCGGCGGCCAATCGCAGGACTCCTTTCCCCGCGCTAGCTCGTAAGTAAGGTGAGTATTCTGCACGATCTGTTCAGTTAGGTGCGAGGGGGCTCCAGGGTTCTTGATGCCCCTCCCGAGCTTCTTGCTATCAGCAGAGAGAGGGACCAACACCCATTAAAGTAATAATGGGTGTTGGTCCGGTTTAATGAGCCGCCGAAATGTCCTCTTCTCCCTGCTACCCGCCGTCTGACAAATGAACACATGGAATGATGAATATGGGGGGGGGGGGATGAGATAAGTGGGAGTTAGAGAGACCATACAGACTCCCGCAGTGGAGAGAGGAAAGGGGGGGGGACGGGACCTGGCAATCTCACATACTAAGGATGATCTGTGGAGAAAGCTGGGACACTGCTTACCCCCCCGCCATTCAATATAAATGAATGGGAATCTGGACCGTTTCCTGGGGGTATCCCGGGTCCTTGTGGCCTACCTCAAAGCCACAGCGCTGAATACTTAACTAAACCTTTCGGTTCGGGAGCTAGTGGTCTGGCTCCTATTCGGGGAGGGACACGAAAACAACTGGAGAGTGGGAGGGGGGGCTAAAGTTTTATCCATTTCTGGTGGTCACATGTTCCATCCTAGGGGCGGAGACATGAGGTCTCATGAGTATGCTGCCTGGAGGATATTTTTGGTACTTTGTTGTTTGTCTGATCATTGATGGCAGTCACTGGGAACAAAACTTAAAAAAAAAAAGGGACAAAAAAAATTTAAAAAACTGGTAAAAAACACTGCCCATGCCTTTTACCTTTCATAAATGTATTATTTCCCAACTTAAATAACAAAGGTCATCAAATATAACAGTAATCAAGAGCTCCCCTGGCATTATGCCGGAGGCAATAATGTGTTAATAGAATGATTCATCTTTAGAGATGTTACCAGTCACCATACCCAGCATGAGTCATGCGGCGTATTGCAGGTGTGTTTACACGATACTCTCCATGGACATGGAACAAGTTCCCCCTGTGATATCATAGAAGGGCTGACCTCTATTTTTTTGGGGAGCCTGTTAATTGCAACACACTTGTCATTAAAAAGAGGCGTACCCTCCAAGATATTTAATTTCTTGGGTGTTGTTATTCGGCTCTAATGGGGAATCGCGATTTGTATCACCCCAAAAACTCGCCTTTTCCTGGTTCCTACATGGGTCAATCATTCAATTCCGATTTCAGAAAACTGAATAGAGAAGGCCTGTCGTGCCCCCCAGGTAGAGGTATGCCATGTGGGCACAAAGTAGTGGCGAGTCGATTGGCCGATCTTGTGGATTCACATATCGGGTCTCCCACAGCGGGGGTGCCCCGCTGTGTGGAACCCCTCAGGTCGCCAAAATCGACTCCCCTCTTCCTGGTCCTACGGTGCATGCCCGGCGGTTCGTCCAATCAGCACGCTCGGAGCCGCTGCCGTCACGTCGTCTAAAGGCAGCGGCTCCTAGCGAGCTGGTGGCCGCTTCCCTCCAACAGGAAGCATGCCCGCACCAGCCATTCACAAATGCCTGGAATGGCCACGTGCCCTGCTGGAGGGATAGCGGAGATGCATCTAGCGCATGCGCCGTTAGGTAAGTGTATGGGGTGACCTGGTGGGGGACGGAATCGATAGATTCCCCGGCCAATCGCCATGTGTTTTGGTACACTTTAAGAAACTGTATGGAAGGCTCGTGCCTTTTCTGGGGGGGCGGGCAAAAATGGTTATTTGAGAGAGATTTCCCCCCCCCCCCTCTTTTTTATTTTTTACTCCGTTTGTACATGAACCATCTGATTGTAAAGCACCGCGGAATATGTTGGTGCTATGTAAATACATATTTAGCATTATAACCTCACAGAGGACAAACTGTGTGCCATGGGCTCTCTTTATATTTAAAGAAGAACAAAATCCGGGATTTTGACTTTCCCGGGGGCATCCCAAATCGCAGCCCCTAAGTGACTCCGATAGACTAAAGGTATAGCGGAAATGCATTGTGGGATTGCCACTGAGGAGGGTGTACAGGGCGATCCCCAGGAATACACACAACGGGGCATGCCCATTTGGGATGCCCCATAAAGAGGGACACCACCAATTTTAGACTCGACACCAGTGGTTTCTCCTTTTTAAAGGGAACTAAAACCCTCCAACCGTTCCCCTGTGCCCCCACCTGAGTATCTGAGGCTAGGCATTGGGCTTGGTTTAATAAAAAAAAAAAATCTTTTGTTGCCATCCAATCAATGCCCAACCATCAGATTTGAGATCACCAATTGTAATGACTGATCTCCAACCTGCTGGCTGATGAGACGAGCCCAATGGTTGCAGAATCCATAGTCTGAGGTGTGCTCCCGTCCCCAGGGATATGGCTGTGCGCTGGAGTCTCCACTAAAGAAAAGCAGAGGGATGCTGCCACAGGCATGACGTGGAAGCCCCAGAAAGGTGAGCTTTTTGGGCACTCCCGGGGGTTTCACACGGCGGGGCAACCCAAATCGCTATGCCCCTCGGGTAGGCAAGCAACCGGTCCTGCAGTCTTAACCAGTAGAGCCAGTTGGCAAGGGTTTTTCCTTTTCAATAATTTTTATTGAAGATATCTATAAACACTTTTGGTATATCTGATATAACAGATCGTAGATATCCTTATATAAACCAATTTGTGCACATAAACAAATCATTTAAATTATATTCTAATTATAAAAGTATAAAGGCTTATGTCATAAAAAACTAGACACAGCACATCTTATCAATTTCATTATATCTAACCTCTTCTCACACAGTAATTAAAGTAAAAAAAAAACCCAACCATAAATTATAACAAATAAATCAGCATATAACATAACCTTATAATAATAATAAAAGGTTAGTATCAAAATCGGAAGGTACGAAATTTTCTATCCATGGAGCCCAAACTTCTCGAAATCCCTCAAGGTTCCCAATATTAATTGCTGATAGTTTTTTCCATGGCCATAATATTATTAACCCTTATGAAAAACGCACTGAAAACTTGAATCTTGCGATTTCCAGGCTCTAGCAATGACCATTTTTGCTCCCGAAAAAACAGTTGTCTCTGTCTCAGTTGCCAAGGGTTTTTGATCGCTTTATTTAGCCACATGGAGCAGTGCAAACAAAAAATTATTAAATAAGAACAGCTAAGACTGGTCTGTTATGAAATAAATGGAAAAATAAACGGTTACGGAAGGGGCTGACAGGTTACTGCCTGCGGGGCGTGCTAATGACCAATCCTGATAACCAGTCAAGTCAGTACCTGCGTTCAGGATAAAAATACAGGTTTATTAAGCATTGAAGCATTCCAGGAAGAGCATTAGAAGAAAAGAAAAGAAAAAAAATAAAGCTCTCTAGAGCACCCTCGCCTGGTATATGCCTTCCAGGTCTGGGCACCCATTCATAGAAAGGACGCTCTGACTACGGAAAGGGTGCAGAGGAGCCTCCAAACTCATAAGAGCAATGAAGGATCTTAGTTATGAAGAAAGATTACGGGAATTAAATCGGTTTAGTCTTGAGAGGAGACGACTGAGGGGGAGACAAGGATTCAATCTCTAGAGGAGACAATCATTTTTTACTATAAGAACTATAAATCTGTGGAATAACCTCCTACAGAAGGTAGCTAGAGGTATGCTGCGGATGTCAGAGCAGTGCGGACGCTCGATCTGCGGGGCTTCACACAGCAGGGCATCCCAACAGGCTTATATACTATAAAAAGGAACAAAACCCAAGATTTGCACCTGGGGATTTGCTCCTTTTGTCCGGGGTGTTGCAATTTGGGATACCCTGCTGTATGTATGCTCCGGGATCACCTGTAAACTCAGTTTTCTTCACTCCCACGGCACAATCACGGGGTGCTCAGCCAGATTTTGTTTGCTCTTAGCAGCAAGAAGATCTTAATGGAAAGTGTGCTGCCGATCACCGCCGGCCTGATTTGATGGACTTTACAGTTAGGACATTAGATGCTTAAAGTGGACCAAAACCCAGCTCTATAAGATTAGATAAGATAAGATTCCCGGGCCGATCGATTCTCTCCCTCTGGGGCATCCAAAATCGGGATACCCCACTTTATAAAACCCGCCAGGCCGCCCCGTTCACTTACCTCACTTCCTGGTCAAACGGTGCATGCGTGGGCTGCGGCCGAATCCCACTATCTCTTTAGCAGGACGCCAGCACACTCGGAGTTGCTCGCCTTAGACGCCGTCTTAGATGACGATTGGGCAAGCAGCCGCGCATGTGCCATAGGACCGGGAAGAGGTGAGTTTGTTCTGGCAATCTGAGGGGGTTTTATACAGTGGGGCACCCCCAAGGGAAAGGACTTAAACAGGATAGTCAAAATCCTGGGTTTTGCTCCACTTTAATGTAGTCTCTATATGCATTTTTCTGACCAGTTGTATTTACTGTATATTCACCTGGCTCCATCACTTCTTTTTCCTGTCTGCGTTTAGCCACCATGTAAGGTGACATTCTCTTACTGCATTCATGTTCCAGTTATAACACTAATGTCTACCTGTATTGGACCCCGTCGCACCCAGCACTCACATTCTGCAACAAGTTGCCCTTTAATTTATATCATGGCATGATCTGAAATAGAA
The DNA here is from genome assembly GCA_027917425.1 of Gastrophryne carolinensis. NCBI lineage: Eukaryota > Metazoa > Chordata > Amphibia > Anura > Microhylidae > Gastrophryne > Gastrophryne carolinensis. Next base: position 502,903,567 of record CM051236.1, on the reverse strand, counting down.
CCTAAACGTGGTTCTCATTTTCAGGATATATTTAAAGTGGACCAAAAGCCAGGATTTTGACTATCCTGGGTTTTGGTCCTTTCCCCCAGGGGCACCCTGATTGGTTGTGCCCCACTGTGTGAAACCCCCCAGATCGCCGAAGTCAACTCACCTCTTTCCGGTCCTACGGCGCATGCGCAGCCGCTTATCCAGTCAGCGCGTTTGGAGCCGCCAACGTCATGTCGTCTAAGGGCAGCTGCTCCGAGCGCGCTGGGGGCGCATCCTCCGCTACCCTCTACGGGGCTGCGGCCACGGCTCGTGCATGCGCCGTTGGACCAGGAAACAAGGTAAGTGTATCCTGATTTTGAATGCCGTGGGGGGGGGGGGAAATCGATCTTATCATAGATTCTCGGGCCGATTTTTGTAGGTTTTGGTCCACTTTAACTGTAGTCTCTATATGCATTCTTCTGACCTGTATATTCAGCTGCGCTCTCTCACGTAATTTTCCTGTCTGTGTTTGTCACCTTAACATGGTGGCTTTCTCATACTGCATTCATGTTCCAGTAAAGCCAGTTCCTGGTTTACCACTAATGTCTATTTGGATTATGACCCCGCTGCACCCAGCAAACACATTCTGCAACAAGTTGCCCTTTAATTTATTTCATGACACTAACTGAAATATAATGTAAATGTGGTTCTTATTTTCAGGATATATTTAAAGGTACAAAATCAGGGCCCAGGTGCGGCGCTCCGATGAGGTGACTTTTTATAGGACACTTTCCGTACCCAGCACACACGCACCTGTTTGCATCACTATAAATGAGAATTACAGTAAAAGTGACATGAGGCGGCTCTCACACGGCTGATGGGGAAACACACAGGTAGTCAGCGTGTTTATGACATGCGTGTGATCGGCTCCGGGCAGAGTTTCAGAGAAGCCGCTCAGTCCGGTTTATCCAGTTTTGTAGCACGCTGCCGCCACCACCCCCCTGCCCCGGGCTCTGGATTCTTCACGCTTTTCTACTACGCCGCTGAGAAACGCTGCGTCACATTCACATACCTACCAACAATTCTGGGTGGGCAAGAGGGACATTTGTTAAATTAGGCCACGCCCCCTCATTGAGGGATGGATGAGAGATAGGATGTAACAGTCGCAACAATATAAAAACTTTGAATGGGCAATCGAATAATTTATTGCTGTAGATCTGTATGTTACACCTCAAAGAGGGACAAATGACAACAGGAGACAGGGTTACATGGACTCCAAGGAGGGACATCCTGTAAATGAAGCCACACCCCCTCATTGAGGGATGGATGAAGCCATGCCCCCTCATTGAGGGTTGATAGGAGATACATTGTAACAGTTACAACAATAGAAACACTTTGAATAGGCAAATGAATCATTTATTGCTGCAGATCTGCATGTTACACCTCAAAGAGGGACAAATGAGAACAACGAGGGACAGGGGGACATGGACTCAAAAAAGGGACAGTCCCTCCAAATCACGGACACTTGGGAGGTATGCATTCACAATGACCATGTCAAGGCTGGGCGCATCCAAGCTATGGGCAGCATCATGGTTTCAGATCACTCATGGTCGAACACCACCAATCTAATCATTGGTTACTTTCTTGAGGGGTTAGAACCATGTTTGGCATCTGTGACCCTATTGCTGAGATTAAAGCAGAACCTTAAGGAAAAACAAAACCCACTGCGGCCAGCCCTGGATTCTAACAGACTCTAGGGCCAGCCACTGGCCTTAGAATCTTTTAGAATGTGTGAAAGCCCGCCAGTTCGCCTTGCTCCAACAGCACATGAGCGGGCTGTTGTCCAGCAAGAGCCGTCTGCCGTGACTGTCATTAGGCAAATAGCTCTCATTATTGTGAATAGGGAGCATGCGCTGCCGCATCCCAGGCAGCATGTGCGTGCTGCCACCACAGCCAATCAGATAGGAATCTAACAGATTCCAGGGCTGGCCACTGGTAATCCCTCACCCCGAGGCATCCCCCGCAGGTCACTGGTCCAACGAAGCATGCGCAAGCTCACGTCCAGAGCCGCTTGACGTGCCTATGTAATTTGGCAAACGGCTCAATGTTTACAATGGTGAGCCCGAGCAGCCGCATCCCCTGCACCGCGCTCCTTTCTGAGACATTCGGACGGGGCGCTCATGCTCCCCATGGAAGCAAATCAGCCATTTGCCCAATGAAAATCACGGCAAGCGGTACTTCTTGAAATAGAGTCTGCACATGCGCCGTTGGACCGAGGAAAGGCAAGTGAATACCGTTGACCTAGGGGGGGTTTCACAGCTGGGCATCCCAATTTAGGATGTCCTGAAGGCACGGAACAAAATCTGCGATAGTCAAAATTCTGGGTTTGGTTCTGCTTCAAACCAGACCTTCACCCTGGGTTTGGTTCTGTTTCATACCGGACCTTCACCCTGAATAAGAGCCTATCTTATACGATTCTCCACCCTGTACATACAGATTGCCCACATTAAAAATCATCCTACCTGCATCTACTGCATTTTCTGAGCTTTTAATCATTCAAGATGGCGGCTGATGGAGTCTCAGGCTGCCTGCAAACAGGAAGCGTCTTCTGACTGCATTTTGAGATTGTTGACATTTTCCGGACCCCGACTCAAAGCACAGCTATAACCCCGCCCCCTGCACTTTTGCCCCTTCCCCTCAGTATGTGATGCTTCTGAGGCAAGATGGCGGCGCCCGTATCCTAGAATCCCGAAGAGAGTTGCAGCCCAGTGGAGGAAAGAATAAAAAGTAAGTGACTACAAATGTAAAATATTTTAATTCTAGATGCTGGGGAATAGTATAAGGGCTTGGGCTTTTCATTAAATGATGCTGAAGGTCCGCTTTAAGTAAAATTCTCTTACGTACTAAATTGAAAACATCAGATTGAGCCCTTCAAGTGGACCAACACCCACCTCAGCTCCCTCCCCGCGGGGCATCCGAAATCAGGATGCCCCGCTGTGTGAAACCCCCCAGAAAGCCCCTAAAAACGTACCTTATCGGCGACGGATAGGCAGCCGCCTCCCGCGCGTCCCTCTAGCAGGGCGCGCACCCGCGCCGGCCGTTTGTGAAGAGGGATCGGGGTGCCCCGCAGAAGTGGACAAACACCCAGGATAGTGAAAATCCTGGGTGTTGGTCCACTTTCAGATTAGTCCGAAAAAAAAATTAAAGGGATTTTTCCAGCAAAAGGATAAAATAAAATAAACAGCATCTTTCCTTGACAAGCGTTCCTCCAGTGCTGTGCCTCCCCTGCGACGTCAATGAGGAAATACACGTCATCTGCCCCTCCAGTGCGGGCCACGAATACTAGCTCAAGGATCTAGTCCAAACCACGCCCCCTCTCTATATTGATGGCTTGAATGACACTCTCAGAGCTGCCCAGCTAACCCCCGATTATGCCTGTACCTGAAGCAAGATCTTCAGGGCTGCTACAGACCCCGCCCATTATGCTGATTATCATGCTGCATCACTGTGCCCAGGCCACGCCCACATGCTTTAGAAGAAAAACTAGGTAATACTGTAAGCCTCAATCTCGGCCATTTCTTCTTTAAAGTGGACCAACACCCAGGATTTTGACTATCCTGGGTCTTGGTCCACTTCGGGGCCGATCGGGGTGCCCCGCTGTGTGAAACCCCCCCGATCACCCAAAAAACTCACCTCTCCCCGCGCCGACGGACAAGCGGCTCCTCCACCGCCGCCTCCCGCGCGTCACTCTTGACGCGTGCGCGCCCGCGCCGGCCGTTCACAGACACGTCTGGAGGGGCGCGAGGGAGGTGGCGGCGGCCGGCGACGCCGACAAAGTAAGGGGATTTGGGGTGTTTGGGGGGGGTTTGGGGGAGCCGATCACCTCCCTGATCTTATAGATTCCCGGGCCGATCACCGGAGGGTGATGGTCCACTTTAATTTAAAATCAGAAAACAGTTTAGGACAGCGCCAAACGTAGCCTGACACAATGGAGTAACAATCGCCGCAGCCTGAAATATCCCTTCAAATAAACACACAATACAGCAGGCCCAGTTACTTTTGGCTTATCACGATTACAATATATTTGAATATATTAAGCAGGTAAATATTTAAGAAGCCATTCCTGTGTATATTCTCTGAATGTGCTTTTCACTGCGCTCGTATTCTGGTGTAAATATTGAACAATAAATAGAAGATAAACTCCATAGACGGCTTTCCTTCCATTGTGCTGCAATAGGGAGAAAGTCCTGCCTCCATTTATCCGGCAGGAATTCAGGAGACACAGGAACACATCAGAAAGTTTTTGTTTGAAGCTGGACTGTAGACAAAACTCTACACGAGCTAGAAATTGGGTTGGAAGATGCAGACGGGCTCCTATGTTCCATGGCAATAGAAGAAGCAGCAGGGAGAAGCTGCCAAGAGGGAGGAGAGCAGGTAATAAAACATGCCAAGCGCAAACAGTGGTGGTCAGGGGCGGCCTGGCCATAGGGAGACCATGCCCGGTGGGCCGCACTGCTTTGGGACCAGTTGGGCTGCTGCTTTTAAAGTGGACCAACACCCAGGATTTTGACTATCCTGGGTTTTGGCCCACTTCGGGGGGGGGGGGGGGGGGGGCACCCGGATTGGGGGTGCCCCGCTGTGTGAAACCCCCCAGAAAGCCCCAAAAACTCACCTCACCACGCTCCCACATGACCCAATCCCCGCGGGCGGACAAGCGGGTGACAGCGACGGACAAGGCAGCGCGTCCGCTGTCGCCTCCTGAACGTCACTCCTACCGGGGCGCACGCCCATTCACAAACGGCCACGCGGGAGGTGGGCTGCCACCGATAAGGTAAGGTTTTTTTTTTTTGGGGGGGGGTTTCACCCCGCGGGACATCCCGATCTTGGATGTCCCGCGGCGAGGGAGGTGATCGGCCCGTGAATCTTATAGATTCCCGGGCCGATCACCCCTGGGTGTTAGTCCACTTTAACACCCACATTCAATCCCTGTCCCCTTAGTCTCCCTCAAGTCAAGGAACCCCAGCCCCCGATACTATAGCCCTGAAAGGATGGTTGGGGGGGGGCTGAGCAATGATGTCTCGGGCTGGCCAGGGGCTGCTAAAATCCAGGGCTTATTTTTGTCGGCCGCTGGTAGTGGTTCTGGTTTATGAGGTTATAATAATAATATATATATATAAAACGCCTGCCACTGAAAGGAGGTGAAAGAGGCAAAGGGCACCTCCTATGCTGCAGTTACTGCCCCTAGGTGTGCCCATGGGGCTCTGTTGTGGCACTAAAGCGGAACAAAACCTGGTATTTTGAGTATCCTGTGTTTTGTTCCGTGCCCCAGGGGCATCCAAATTGGGATGCCCCGCTGTGTGAAACCCCCTGGAACGCTCTGTAAAACTCTCCTCTTCCCAGTCCTATCAGAGTCGTTTGCCATACATATGTAATGTTCGGCAAAAGGCTCTGCTTAGATGCAGAACTCGGCATGCTGGGTGGTTACATCATCAGGAAGCAAATGAGCTCTGCAGGGCCAGGGGGGGGGGGGGGTCACACAGCAGTACACAACCCACTGTGTGCCGTTGGCCCTGGAATCTAAGAGATTCAAAAGCTGGCCTTCCAATAGGATATCCCCCCGGGAAGGCCAGCCCTGGAATCTCCGAGATCCCTGAGCCAGCAGCCACAGTGGGTTGTGTGCAGCTTTAAATCCCCAATTCATACCGCTTTGTAGAAAAGAAACGTTTAGGAAATGTGGGCCAACAATCTTTGGGCCAACAAGTAGTTTTTTTCTCTCTCATAGTAATTTTATTCTTGAATACACTTCATGCACCAAAAGAGGAGAAATACTGCAGCATCTTGGAGGGGTACACAATCTGCATGAATTCAGTAAAGAACATTATAGAGCAGGGGTCCCTACCCTGACTGCATTGAGGGTGGCGGGGGCTTACTCGTAGACGGGGCATCAACTTTAATATAATGACCCATAGCCCAGCCACATGAGCCTAGGTCACCGTCCACTGTGGCCTACCCACTAACCTGCGGGCTATTCATGCTGTCCACTGACTCCTATGACATCTTATCTCCACCTTTATGATCGCCATGCCCTTTGCTGCGATGCAACTGTAATATATTTATTCATTCCAAGGCCTGGCTATGTGGTGCAACAGGGCATCATGATTTGGAATGCCCTGTGCTCAGGGCCGGCATCAGCACAGGGAAAACCTGGGCAATTGCCAGGGCCCCTGGCATCTTCAGGGGCCCACTCAAGCTCACACTTGGCCATGTTATTATTTTACAGTGGACCCGAACAATCGAATGCTGGATGCTGTGTGCAGACCCACTCATGGCTGGCCTCAGCAATAGGGGATGATCAGCAACAATGGAGGAGGTGGCCTGGAATGGAGGGCAACTGATGGAAGCTCAGAAGGTAGCGAGAACCAGGTGACAACTGACAGCAATGATGGAGCAAGCAGTAAAGGCCGATGGGTGCATGGTGGCAGTACAGACTGCAACAAGGACTGGAGGGCGATTGGCGGCTATAGGGAAGGCAATAAGGACTGGAGGACGATTGGTGGCTATAGGGAAGGCAATAAGGACTGGAGGACGATTGGTGGCTATAGGGAGGGCAACAAGGACTAGAGAACGATTGGTGACTATAGGGAAGGCAATAAGGACTGGAGGGTGATTGGTGGCTATAGGGAAGGTAATAAGGACTGGAGGATGATTGGTGGCTATAGGGAAGGCAATAAGGACTGGAGGATGGTTGGTGGCTATAGGGAAGGCAACAAGGACTGGAGAGCGATTGGTGGCTATAGGGAAGGCAACAAGGACTGGAGAGCGATTGGTGGCTATAGGGAAGGTAATAAGGACTGGAGGATGATTGGTGGCTATAGGGAAGGCAATAAGGACTGGAGGATGATTGGTGGCTATAGGAAAGGCAACAAGGACTAGAGGGTGATTGGTGGCTATAGGGAAGGCAACAAGGACTAGAGGGTGATTGGTGGCTATAGGGAAGGCAACAAGGACTAGAGGGTGATTGGTGGCTATAGGGAAGGCAATAAGGACTGGAGGGTGATTGGTGGCTATAGGGAAGGTAATAAGGACTGGAGGATGATTGGTGGCTATAGGGAAGGTAATAAGGACTGGAGGATGATTGGTGGCTATAGGGAAGGTAATAAGGACTGGAGGATGATTGGTGGCTATAGGGAAGGTAATAAGGACTGGAGGATGATTGGTGGCTATAGGGAAGGTAATAAGGACTGGAGGATGATTGGTGGCTATAGGGAAGGTAATAAGGACTGGAGGATGATTGGTGGCTATAGGGAAGGTAATAAGGACTAGAGGATGATTGGTGGCTATAGGGAAGGCAATAAGGACTGGAGGATGATGGGTGGCTATAGGGAAGGCAACAAGGACTGGAGGATGATTGGTGGCTATAGGGAAGGCAATAAGGACTGGAGGATGATTGGTGGCTATAGGGAAGGCAATAAGGACTGGAGGGTGATTGGTGGCTATAGGGAAGGTAATAAGGACTGGAGGATGATTGGTGGCTATAGGGAAGGCAATAAGGACTGGAGGATGATGGGTGGCTATAGGGAAGGCAATAAGGACTGGAGGGTGATTGGTGGCTATAGGGAAGGTAATAAGGACTGGAGGATGATTGGTGGCTATAGGGAAGGCAATAAGGACTGGAGGGTGATTGGTGGCTATAGGGAAGGTAATAAGGACTGGAGGATGATTGGTGGCTATAGGGAAGGCAACAAGGACTGGAGGATGATTGGTGGCTATAGGGAGGGCAATAAGGACTGGAGGGTGATTGGTGGCTATAGGGAAGGCAATAAGGACTAGAAGATGATTGGTGGCTATAGGGAAGGCAATAAGGACTAGAAGATGATTGGTGGCTATAGGGAAGGCAATAAGGACTGGGGGGCGATCAGCAGCAGATGACCCATTTGTGGCATTGGAGCTAAAAGGGGACATCATGGGCTCACTAAGACTCTTTTGCCTCAGGGCCCCCACAAACCTGGAGCCGGCCCTGCCTGTGCTGCCAATATATGGAACAGTAAAGAGAAAGTCTCTGACCAAAACCCACAGATCCCAGGCCCTGGACCCCTCTCCAGATCAGAAGTGCCTGCTGTGGCTGCCACCCAATTGTTAATGGCAACACTGGATTCTGGTTAAAGTCCCCCCCACAACCCCCAGCCAGACCCAAGCACTCGAGGGGGGGGGGGGTACATGCAGACTGGACATTCACTATTATATGCACAGCAATCAGTGGCATAACTGAAGGTGATTGAACCCCTAGTGTGAATATTAAATGCGGACAACTGCAGACAGAAGATGGCGCTTCTTTTCTCTAAATGATGCCAAGCAAGCACAAATATGATAAATAAGGTGGAGGAGCAACAACTATGGGGCTCCCTGACCTTCTCACACCCCCTATAGTTGTGCCCCTGACAGCAATTCATGCACCATGGAGCAAGGCAAGAAACTGGCATCACACAAGACCACCCCAACAGGGTTTTGGTCCACTTTAAGGACTGTAATCAGAACAGTGGGCCTAAACACTTCCTTGCAACTATGTGCCAGGGTGGGTCTTGGTACACTGAGACACTAAACTAACCGCACCTTCCATTCACGCCATCAGTGAACCCAGCATTAGAGACCGTTTGGCAAGAATTTAAAGTGGACCAACACCCACCCCTGATCTATAAGCCGATCAGATCCCTCCCCGCGGGGCATCCAAAATCGGGATGCCCCGCTGTGTGAAACCCCCCAGAAAGCCCCTAAAAACTTACCTTATCGGGGACAGATAAACTGCCACGCCTCCCTCGCGTCCCTCTAGCAGGACGTGCCCCGCGTTTGTGAATGGCCGGCGCCCTGTAAGAGGGACGCGCGAGAGGTGGCGGCGGCTTATCCGGCGCTTGTCCGTCGCCGATAAGGTAAGATTTTAGAGGCTTTGGGGGGTTTCACACCCCCGATCGTGGTGCCCCGCGGAAGTGGACCAACACTCAGGATAGTGAAAATCCTGGGTGTTGGTCCACTTTAATATGCACGGTAAAAGGCTCTAATTGGAGGAGAGCTTGTGTATGCGCCATAGGACCAGGGAAAGGTGGAGTTTGTATTGGTTATCGGGGGGGGGGGGGGGGGTGTAATACACATATAGGCTACAGGATTACTGTAAAAATGTACAGATCAGATTGTACACTACAATCTAAAATGAAAAGAAGCCTAAATAGGGGGGGGATTTGGACCACAATTATAGCAGATCCGATTGTATAGTGTTGGGTCAACATTAGGGAGTAAAGACGCACAGAAGAAATTGGAGCTCTTACACTACAGTTTAGAGTGATAGTACAGATCAGATTGTATAGCTGATGGCCAAGATTATGGAGGAAAAGAGGGATCCTGACCACAGTTACAACAGATTAGATTGTATAGTGTATGGCCAACATAAGGATTTATATATAAAAGAAAAAAAAAAACACACATACAGGTGGACTGAGGTTACAAAGGTGCTGGTAAGATTGCACAGATCAGATTGTATAGATGATTGCCAACATTAGGGGTAAAGATGGACAGAGCGACGTGAGCTCCAATCACAACTTTCTGCATTGTATAATGATTGGCGATCATAGATTGAGAAGCAATATTATATGAAACGACATATCGATAAGATTGTACAGATGAGATTACACCGAATGTGGCCATCGATAAAGAGTAACGGGGTGGGATCACAATTAAAACTTATAAGATTGTATAGTGTATGGCCAACATAAGGATTTATAAAAAAAAAAAAAAAAAAAAAAAAAACACACAACACACGAACAGGTGGACTGAGGTTACAAGGTGCTGGTAAGATTGCACAGATCAGATTGTATAGATGATTGCCAACATTAGGGGTAAAGATGGACAGGGCGACGTGAGCTACAATCACAACTTTCTAGATTGTATAATGATTGGCAATCATGGATTGAGAAGCAATATTGTATTAGACAACATATCGATAAGATTGTACAGATAAGATTGTATAGATGATTGCCAACATTAGGAGTAAAGATGGACAGGGCGACTTGAGCTACAATCACAACTTTCTAGATTGTATAATGATTGGCGATCATGGACTGAGAAGCAATATTGTATTAGACAACATATCGATAAGATTGTACAGATGAGATTACACCGAATGTGGCCATCGATAAAGAGTAATGGGGGTGGGATCACAATCAAAACTTATTAGATTGTATAGTGTATGGACAACGTTAGGATGTATCAAAAAACCAAAAGCTGTGTGGTCAAAATACAAACGGGCCCTGCAAATGAAGGACAGTGATCAGACAGAGCCTTCACCCCCTCCATACATCCAATCCTAATAGTAGAGACTGTAGGTACACTTTAATAAGTGATTGGCTCTGTGCGATCACCCCCCACCCCCTCCCAGTATCAGGGCGCAGCCATGGAATAGGGGGTAACCTGAGCCAGGTGAGGGGTGGGCGGGGCGCGGAGGACACACCTGGACGGGGGGACACTCACCTGCACACAGGTACACGACAGTCTTCATGGCGGAGGGTCTGTGATGATAAAGAAGAGGATCGCCCGACTGTCTGCCACACACGAAACTACCCCAACCCTGCGAAACCCAAATATGAAACTATCCCCCTCCCCTTCCTGCTCCCAGATATCAGCCAATCACAGCTCAGCCTGGGGCCCTGTCTCTACCTGCCATGGCCTAAGCCCCTCCCCCTGCTCCACACCTAGTTCTATACGTTAGGCAGCCTGTAATGTGATACAATGTAACAGCCCCGTATTCTCCCACATACACACTGAGATGGCGCTGACCTACTGTGTGGTGATGTACAAAGGTACACTTTATAAATGTGCAATCCTATAGCTCTATGCTGGCTCAGCAGGCCGCTGATTGCTCTTCCCGGGCTCTTGTATTTCCCCCTCTTATAAATGATTATATACTTTCTCTCGCCTGCTTTTTCCTGCTCTGTCTTTCTATGTCTCCTTATCCACCCTCTTCCTTCTCTTTATCACATTCCCTCTTTTTCATCTCTCTTTCTCTCCCCTCTTCACCTCTCTCTTCCTCTCATTTTCATCTCCTCTTTTCTCTCTCTCTTTTATCTCTATTTAATCTCTCTCTTTCTCTCCCCCTCTTCACCCCTCCCCTCCTCTCCTTTTCATCTATTCCTTTCTCTCTTTTTAATCTCTATTTCATATCTCTCTCTTTTTCATCTCTCTCTCCTCTCCACCTCTGTCTTTTTCTCCTATTAATATTTCTCTCTTTTTTATCTCCCTCTATTTCATCTCTCTCTCTCCCCCATCTTCACCTCTCTCTTCCTCTCCTTTTCATTTCTTCCTTTCTCTCTCTTTTTAATCTCTATTTCATCTCTCTCTCTCCCCTCCACCTCTGTCTTTTTCTCCTTGTAATATTTCTCTTTTTTTACCTCTCTCTGTTTCATCTCTCTCTCTCTCTCTCTTTTTCATCTCTCTCTCCTCTCCACCTCTGTCTTTTTCTCCTTTTAATATTTCTCTCTTTTTTATCTCTATTTAATCTCTCTCTCTATCTCCCCTCTTCACCTCTCTCTTTCTCTCCTTTTCATCTCTTCCTTTCTCTCTTTTTAATCTCTATTTCATCTCTCTCTCCTCTCCACCTCTGTCTTTTTCTCCTTGTAATATTTCTCTTTTTTTATCTCTCTCTGTTTCATCTCTCTCTCCCATCACACTCTTCACCCCTCTCTTCCTCTCCTTTTCATCTCTTTCTTTCTTTCTTTTTAATCTCTATTTCATCTCTCTCTATTTTTCATCTCTCTCTCTCTCCTCTCCACCTCTGTCTTTTTCGCCTTTTAATATTTCTCTCTTTTTTTTATCTCTATTTCATCTCTCTCTCTCCCCTCTTCACCTCTCTTTTTCTGCTTTTCATCGCTTCCTTTCTCTAGATTCCCAGGCCGAACAATTTCCTCCCCCCGGGGCATCCGTAATTGGGAAGCCCCGCTGTGTGAAACCCCCCAGGTCACCCCATACACTTACCTTCTTTCCCAGTCCAACGCGCATGCGCAGGGCGCCTACCCACGGCAGCCATTTGTAATTGTCCGGCGCAGGTTCACTCCCTGTTGAGGGAAGTGGGAGATGCTGTCAGCAGCTCCGAGCGCGTTGATTAGTGGAGCGGCCGCACATGTGCCGTAGGACTGGGAAGGAGTGACTTCACCGATCTGGGGGGTTCCACACAGCGGGGGCAAGGACCAAAACCCAGGGTAGTCAAAATTTGGGTTTTTTGTCCACTTTAAAATGGACCAACACCCAGGCGGATCGGCCCAGGAATCGATCCGATCCCTCCCTGCGGGGCATCCAGTGTGAAACCCCCCAGGACACCCAGAAACCTTACCTGGATCATGCCCAGAATGGCGCATGCGTGGGCCGCGGCCGCATCTCGCGCTTCTCTCTAGCAGGGCCATTTCTGAATGGCCAGCGCAGGCGGGCTCCCTGGGTGTTGGTCCACTTTAATCTATATTTCATATATCTCTCTCCTCTTCACCTCTCTCTTTCTCTCTTTTTCATCTCTTTCTTTCTCTCTCCCCTGTACATCACCCAAGCCACCAGCCGAACTGTACCAATCAATGCCTGGCCACAGCCTATCTGACCCCTATCCAGGACAGTTTCTAGGCAAAATAGCACTCAGTGTGGGGGGTAAAATTTTCCAACCCCCCTTACAGAATCCTAGCCTTCAACCCACCTGTACAACACCCTGACCCCCGTCCCACCTGTACAACACCCTGACCCCCGTCCCACCTGTACAACACCCTGACCCCCGTCCCACCTGTACAGCACCCTGACCCCCGTCCCACCTGTACAGCACCCTGACCCCCTGCCCTACCTGTACTGCACCCTGACCCCACCCCCACCTGTACTGCACCCTGACCCCGTCCCACATGTACAACACCCTGACCCCCGTCCCACCTGTACTGCACCCTGACTCTGCCCTACCTGTACTGCACCCTGACCCCACCCCCACCTGTACTGCACCCTGACCCCGTCCCACATGTACAACACCCTGACCCCCGTCCCACCTGTACTGCACCCTGACTCTGCCCTACCTGTACAAAACCCTGACCCCACCTATACTGCACCCTGACCCCCTGCCCTACCTGTACTGCACCCTAACCCCACCCCCACCTGTACTGCACCCTGACCCCGTCCCACCTGTACAGCACCCTGATCCCTGTCCCACCTGTACTGCACCCTGACTCTGCCCTACCTGTACTGCACCCTGACCCCGTCCCACCTGTACAGCACCCTGACCCCTGTCCCACCTGCACAGCACCCTGACCCCCGTCCCACCTGCACAGCACCCTGACCCCCTGTCCCACCTGCACAGCACCCTGACCCCCGTCCCACCTGCACAGCACCCTGACCCCCGTCCCACCTGCACAACACCCTGACCCCGTCCCACCTGTACTGCACCCTGTCCCACCTGTACAGCACCCTGACCCCCGTCCCCCACCTGTACAGCACCCTGACCCCGTCCCCCACCTGTACAACACCCTGACCCTGTCCCACCTGTACTGCACCCTGACTCTGCCCTACCTGTACTGCACCCTGATCCCTGTCCCACCTGTACAGCACCCTGACCCCTGTCCCACCTGCACAGCACCCTGACCACCAGCCCACCTGTAAAACACCCTGACCCCGTCCCACCTGTACTGCACCCTGACCCCCGTCCCACCTGTACAGCACCCTGACCCCCGTCCCACCTGTACAGCACCCTGACCCCCGTCCCACCTGTACAGCACCCTGACCCCCGTCCCACCTGCACAGCACCCTGACCCCCGTCCCACCTGCACAGCACCCTGACCCCCGTCCCACCTGTACTGCACCCTGACCCCCGTCCCACCTGTACAGCACCCTGACCCCGTCCCACCTGTACAGCACCCTGACCCCGTCCCCCACCTGTACAACACCCTGACCCTGTCCCACCTGTACTGCACCCTGACTCTGCCCTACCTGTACTGCACCCTGATCCCTGTCCCACCTGTACAGCACCCTGACCCCTGTCCCACCTGCACAGCACCCTGACCACCAGCCCACCTGTAAAACACCCTGACCCCGTCCCACCTGTACTGCACCCTGACCCCCGTCCCACCTGTACAGCACCCTGACCCCCGTCCCACCTGTACAGCACCCTGACCCCCGTCCCACCTGTACTGCACCCTGACCCCCGTCCCACCTGTACAGCACCCTGACCCCCGTCCCACCTGCACAGCACCCTGACCCCCGTCCCACCTGCACAGCACCCTGACCCCCGTCCCACCTGCACAGCACCCTGACCCCCGTCCCACCTGTACAACACCTTGACCCCGTCCCACCTGTACTGCACCCTGATCCCTGTCCCACCTGTACAGCACCCTGACCCCGTCCCACCTGTACTGCACCCTGTCCCACCTGTACAGCACCCTGACCCCCGTCCCCCACCTGTACAGCACCCTGACCCCGTCCCCCACCTGTACAGCACCCTGACCCCGTCCCCCACCTGTACAACACCCTGACCCTGTCCCACCTGTACTGCACCCTGACTCTGCCCTACCTGTACTGCACCCTGATCCCTGTCCCACCTGTACAGCACCCTGACCCCGTCCCACCTGTACTGCACCCTGACCCCGTCCCACCTGTACTGCACCCTGAACCCACCCCCACCTATACTGCACCCTGACCCCTGTCCCACCTGTACAGCACCCTGACCCCCTGCCCTACCTGTACTGCACCCTGACCCCGTCCCACCTGTACTGCACCCTGACCCCCGTCCAACCTGTACAACACCCTGACCCCACTCCCACCTATTCTGCACCCTGACCCCCGTCCCACCTGTACTGCACCCTGACCCCCATCCAACATGTACAACACCCTGACCCCACCCCAGCTATATTGCACCCTGACCCCTGTCCCACCTGTACAGCACCCTGACCCCGCCTATATTGCACCCTGACCCCCGTCCCACCTGTACAGCTAACTGACCCTCAGCCTATCTGTACCCCACCCTGACCTTCAGCCCACCTGTACATGACCCTAACCCTCTACAGCGCCCTGACACCCAGCTCACCTGTTCAGCACACTGACCTCCATTCTACCTGTACCACCACCACTTGTGAACCTGTAATAAGGTCATGTGAGGCGGCTGCCTCAGGTGGCACTGCAGGTGGAGTGGCAATTGACCTACTTTTTATTTATTTTCTATTTAACATATATTTTAATTGTTTTTTTGCTGCTGTCATGTGGCTTAGCAGCCCCGTCCTGCCTCCACTCCCGAGCCCCTGCGTTGCTTTTTTGAGGAGTGGACGGGCGTCTTCCTATAGTTCACCTCAGGCAGCAGAGAGGTTAGGTTCCCCCCTGATTCTATTCAATGGCCAGAGCTGCTGCTCCATTCCTCTGTACCACATGGTGAAAAACCAGCCGGTTGTTGATGGGTATAATAATACGACCCCTTAAAAATGGAGGAATCACTCCAATCACTGTGTGCATCCTGCTTTGCCTAAAACACTGAGGCCCTTTTTTAACAAGGGATAGCGCCAGGTAGCGAATGGTGAGCGAACGGTAATGACGGTCACCGCCACGAGAACGCCGGCTCCCCTCCGCAATCACACATGTATCAAGCCGATCCTGCTTAGCGACTGACAGAGCGCCAGATAGCGAATCATTCATCATTATTCCAGCCTCACCCCACAGCGCCATCGAGCGACCTTGAACAGCGACAGGTATGACCTCTCGCTACCTGGCGCTCTCCAATGCATTTCAATGGAGCAATCTTTAAATATTCTTAATTAATTGCTATTAATGTTTTTTTTTTTTTTTTATGTCAAAAATTCTGTGACCACTTCTGCAATGTTAGATATTTATTTTAAGGTAAGAAAAAAAAAAAAAAAATTTGTGCAGAATTGATATTACAGGTCTGATATTAATGTATTCATATTACAAAATATTTTGAAAAACATGTTTTTTTTTTTTTTCAAAAAATATGTTTGGGGGTTAAAAAACTACTTTTAACCCATCGCCGCCAGCGCTCTGGGGTTTAAACATGCATTTCACAGCGCGAGAATTTTTTGAGCGTGATTTGTTAATGAATATGCTGGGAGCCGTTCGCTATGGCCATTCGCTGTCATGCGCTCCCATACAGCGCGGAACCTGTCAAACAGCGACTCCTAACCCCGTATTCAACATTACTGCACACCGACTGAGTCGCTGTCAACAGCCGAACAACGGCCAAGCACAGCGACTACTAGCGGGCGCTGTGAAAATAACGCTACTGTCGCTCATCTGTCGCTACCTGGCGCTATTAATCGGCCTCCCCGAGACTGAACACCTTCCAACTATTCAGGGTGAGAAATGTTTTAATGAAGTCACACCCCCCATCAATGGATTAGGAGATAGGATGTACAACAGTATAAACACTTTGAATGGGCAAATGAATCATTTATTGATGCAGATCTGCATGTTACACCTCAAAGAGGGACAAGTGAGAACAACGAGGGACATGGACTCAAAAGAGGGACAGTCCCTCCGAATCAGGGACACTTGGAAGGTATGAGATTTGTGCGACATGTTGGGGGACCTCTGGGTGAGATAATGAGCACTTATGAGGCTTTTAGGTTCTCGCTGCTCCTGACAGTGGCAGCCGGTCATGACAGATGCTGAATTAGCCGGCGGGTGGTGGTCACCCCTCCATCCCACCACCGGCTCTTTTTAGTCGTGCTGTGGTTGGAAGGACCTGCAAATGCCCCTCACTCGAACCCCCCGAGCAGCCAATCAATCTGCAACAATATGAATAATTAAATCCCTGAACAGCCAGTGTGGTCAGCAGAGGAGAGGCCCCGGGGCCATAAAACCATCATAGCAGGGGGGTCACCCTGGAGGTCACATACAGGGCACCGTGCTGATGCTGGAATGGCAGGGCCCTTAGCAACATTCTGCTTAAAGCAGACCTTAACCCTGAATAAGAGCCTATCTTATATGTTTCCCCCACCCTGTACATACAGATTGCCCACATTAATCCAGACCTTCACCCTGAATAAGAGTCTATCATATATGTTTCTCACACCCTGTACATACAGATTGCCCACATTAATCCGGACCTTCACCCTGAATAAGAGCCTATCTTATATGTTTCCCCTCCTGTACATACAGATTGCCCACATTAATCCGGACCTTCACCCTGAATAAGAGCCTATCTTATATGTTTCCCCCACCCTGTACATACAGATTGCCCACATTAATCCAGACCTTCACCCTGAATAAGAGTCTATCATATATGTTTCTCACACCCTGTACATACAGATTGCTCACATTAATCCAGACCTTCACCCTGAATAAGAGCCTATCTTATATGTTTCCCCTCCTGTACATACAGATTGCCCACATTAATCCAGACCTTCACCCTGAATAAGAGCCTATCTTATATGTTTCCCACACCCTGTACATACAGATTGCCCACATTAATCCAGACCTTCACCCTGAATAAGAGCCTATCTTATATGTTTCCCACACCCTGTACATACAGATTGCTCACATTAATCCAGACCTTCACCCTGAATAAGAGCCTATCTTATATGTTTCCCCCACCCTGTACATACAGATTGCCCACATTAATCCAGACCTTCACCCTGAATAAGAGTCTATCATATATGTTTCTCACACCCTGTACATACAGATTGCTCACATTAATCCAGACCTTCACCCTGAATAAGAGCCTATCTTATATGTTTCCCCTCCTGTACATACAGATTGCCCACATTAATCCGGACCTTCACCCTGAATAAGAGCCTATCTTATATGTTTCCCACACCCTGTACATACAGATTGCCCACATTAATCCAGACCTTCACCCTGAATAAGAGCCTATCTTATATGTTTCCCACACCCTGTACATACAGATTGCCCACAATAATCCGGACCTTCACCCTGAATAAGAGCCTATCTTATATGTTTCCCACACCCTGTACATACAGATTGCCCACAATAATCCGGACCTTCACCCTGAATAAGAGCCTATCTTATATGTTTCCCCCCCTGTACATACAGATTGCTCACATTAATCCAGACCTTCACCCTGAATAAGAGCCTATCTTATATGTTTCCCACACCCTGTACATACAGATTGCTCACATTAATCCAGACCTTCACCCTGAATAAGAGCCTATCTTATATGTTTCCCACACCCTGTACATACAGATTGCCCACAATAATCCGGACCTTCACCCTGAATAAGAGCCTATCTTATATGTTTCCCACACCCTGTACATACAGATTGCCCACAATAATCCGGACCTTCACCCTGAATAAGAGCCTATCTTATATGTTTCCCCCCCTGTACATACAGATTGCTCACATTAATCCAGACCTTCACCCTGAATAAGAGCCTATCTTATATGTTTCCCACACCCTGTACATACAGATTGCTCACATTAATCCAGACCTTCACCCTGAATAAGAGCCTATCTTATATGTTTCCCACACCCTGTACATACAGATTGCCCACAATAATCCGGACCTTCACCCTGAATAAGAGCCTATCTTATATGTTTCCCACACCCTGTACATACAGATTGCCCACAATAATCCGGATCTTCACCCTGAATAAGAGCCTATCTTATATGTTTCCCACACCCTGTACATACAGATTGCTCACATTAATCCGGACCTTCACCCTGAATAAGAGTCTATCTTATATGTTTCTCACACCCTGTACATACAGATTGCTCACATTAAAAATCATCCTACCAGCACCTACTGCATGTTATGAGCTTTAAACATCCAAGATGGCGGTCATGGAGCATTAGGCAACCTGCAAACAGGAAGTGTCTTCTGACTGTGTCGCTCTGCAGTCCCCTGCATTCTAGGATTGCTGACCTTTTCCTGACCCCACCTCTGCTCTGTGCACTG